>JAZGUH010000321.1:5000-1205000 GCA_037893225.1 Hippasteria phrygiana
TTGAGGTGGTGAATAATCATCAATTGCTTGAACTTGTGCGGACTTCGGCAGAATTTGGCCGTTTCCTACTTCATGTCCAAGGTAAGTGACACTAGTTTTTCCAATTTCACTCTTTTTTAAGTTTACAGTGAGTTTGGATTCAGACAACTTTTCGAATAGGGATTTTGTCCTTTCTACAGGTTCTACCCATGAATTTGAATAGATCACAACATCATCGATGTACACTACACAGCCTTCAACATCTGCTGTTACCCGACTCATCAACCTAGTGAAAGTACCGGGAGCATTTTTCATGCCGAAAGGCATTACATTACATGCATAAAGAATGGTGTTGTAAAAGCTGAAATTTCTTTTGCTCTTTCAGTGAGTGGCACTTGCCAGTAGCCTTTTAATGGGTCATATTTGCTTACATGTGTAGCATGGCCAATCCTATCAATGCAGTCATCCAGCCTCGGTATGGGAAATGAATCAGTTTTGGTCACGGAGTTTACCTTTCGGTAATCAATGCAAAATCTGCGGGAGCCATCTTCCTTAGGTACAAGCAAAACTGGGGAACTCCATGGGCTCTGACTAGGAGATATTATATCATTATCTAACATGTACTCGGTTTCTATATATAGAGTATTATGTGTAACCCGCATTCGGTCTATACGTGTACGGCTGAAGGATGAATAATTAGGTTACTCTTTACTCCTGACCAACTCTAAAGAATTTACTCTGGTACTGAATACATGTATAGGTCAGCGAATATAACAATCCTCACTTGCGAACTTATTTCCTAAATATCTGTTACTCTTTGGTCAAGATCTGGGGGCCGTCCCGGCTACAATAGCATGGCCCCCAAGTATTCATAGGACGTCGTCATTCTAAGATAATTATATCTGAAGATCGCAACAGTTCAGATAATACTTCCAGATATACGTATACTATTTTCGATTTCTTTAACTCCTAAAAATACTTCAACTAGCTTTTAAAAATCTTTCTTCACTGAAAATGGCTCGTACGGGTTATGCATGTTCTTAAGTTGTTTAAATCAAAGAGGGCGCTGTCATAACAAAAAGAAGTCTTTTGAACATCGTTCTATGTGAAATTTCAACATGAAAATGCCACGATTTTAATAAGGTCATACGAGTAAACAGTGCCAGGATGCATTTCAAAGATTGTGGGATCTATTTTAGCAGTGGCGTGACGTCCGGGAAGACCGAGGCCAACCAACAAGTGGCAACAATGCAATGTTCAGATAGAAAGATGAAAACTTTAACATCTGTTTACCAATACCTGCGTATAATGACTTGTTAAATCGTAGCTTTTGAATTCGTGATGAGGGCAGACTGATGGAACGCCTGGTACCCTCGACAGACCTTAGTCGTCAATGTCTCCGGACAAGCTAGAATAAGCGCTGTCTTTTTAGGGCCATCCCAGACCCCATCTCCTTCTATTTTGAAATCTGGCTCGTCAGCGGTAGAGAGGTCGACTTTATTGCTTGAGGGTTGATGTACAGACGTCATGCTACAGTAACCCCTCCCTGTGTTGTTATTACTGTCCCGGTCGTGCTTTGGCTTGGCTTTGATCACATCCATATCGACCCTCTTTAGATCCAGCTGCTTTCCGATGGCATCTATGGCGAATTGTACGTCTTGTCGTTTCAAGCTGAGGAGGCCTTGTCTCAGGTCCCGTAGAGTGTGTGCCGCTTTCTTACCGCTCTCTTCCGACTTTGCAAAGAAAGTATCCAGAATGAGCTGAGTGGGGCTACGATCCTCACGCCCTGCTCGTGTCTCGATGCTTGTGATCCAACGGCAACCAAAACCCTCCAAGCCTGGAAGGAGCTCTGGGAGAGAGCGCCAGTCACCGGGAATGGGCAAGGGAGGATCCAGCACGTCGCATAGCCGTTTGTAGATCCCATCAGGTATGGTTCCGGGACGGACTGGAGTAGAATGTATATGCAGTTGGTTCATCATCTGAAAGAATACCCGTCTGATGTCTTCATCAGGTGTACACGATACCTAATGAGAAATAGATCAGACGCGTTACAAACCTTCCATTACAACATCAATTTAACGTGGGCCTAACTTTGATTTGTATATCATGAAGTATTAGACGGGATATTACATTATTATATAAATCTATTTTATCCGGTAAATAATTATTTCGTTTTTCGAGAAATGGTTTTCGCCTGAGCATCACGAATTGGAGAGGTTTCAGGAGAATTTACAAGCTCTTATTGGTAACGTTTTAATTAAATATATAAATCCTGCCTTAATCTTAAAATACTAAATTAAGGGTATATTGTTAGTTTAAAAATGTTGATTCATCGCGATAGAGCGTAATGGAGTATTCTATTTTCCCCGTGAACTGAATGTTATTGTATTTGAGAGTCATAGCATCACTTACATTGGAGGCGATATCTGCCTTGTGGCAATCAGGCTGCACTGGCATCTTCACAAAGAAGTTCACGTCGTGGTTTTCTCTGTCTTCCTGAAATAACCTAATGCGGGCTTGAAAGGGCGCTTTTCTTGGAGAATTGCAACTAGCATAAAACAAGGCTGACGGAAAAGCCGGGACGAGGTCTGGACTGTTGTCGAGCCACAAAATTGAGTGTTGGAGAGTCTGTAAAGTGTACAAATCAGTATAGGCTTTAATTACTATGTCTAGTGAAACACGCTGCATGCCTTGTCTTGTGTTGGGAAACCAGCAAACATGTACAAGTCAGCAGGAACTCCAGCTACAATGCTGAATCATGAAAGCGACGGTAGCCAACAATATAGCCAACCAGACAACCAAACAAATCAGCCAACAAACCAAATTACTAACCAATAGATCGACTGACCGACCGACCGACTGACTGACTGGTCACACTGCTGATCAACCATACAACCTACTGACTATTTATTCAAACAAATGCGATCACCATTCCACCCCGGCCCAACACAAACCCAACCCAACCCAACCCACACAAACACAGTCATGTAAACGGGTGCAATCGTGGACCTCCCATTGTTCCTCTTTTGTTTATACTCTAACTTTTTTCGGAAGACCTCCCATTGGTTTTGTACACGATTTTCAATCGTGCACGTTCGGTCAAACGTGGACCCCTTCGTTAACGCCCGAATTCTTTTGTCCTAGGTCCACGATTGCCGGCATATACAAACTCAAACTGACCCAACCTAACCCAATTATAACCCAACTTCGACTTATGCCGATTATCTGCCGACTTACGGTATACAAATAATGAATGTTTATGAGTGCGATGGTAAGAATAATTTCATAAGGTGACAGATTCAATGTTCCATTCCACGAGGCGACAGATGAATAACGTTACACCAAGAAATCCATGCATGCAATATGTCGGATTTATTCAGGCGTTGTATAAAACAAATAATGAATGTTTCACGTTCGTGCAATGGTAAGAATAATTTCATTCGGTGACAGATGGAATGTCCCAAACGGTGCGCGCGCATTGATAGAACCAAAAGAACTTCCCAAATTTCAGGGTCACTACTGTCATTCACACAACATGGCGGCCGAGTTTCCCGAACTGCCGCGGTTTGTTCTCCTAACAGACTACGAAATGTTGGAACTCGTAGGCGATGCTGACGCTGCTAACACAAAGAGACAAATGAAATATGCAATCGAATGATTAGAGGAATTTGCAAGACACGTAGGAACAACAATTAAAGCTTTAACTGATTCGGAACTAGGCCACTTTTTGTCGCGGTTTTATGCGGGACTGAGAAGGTAAACGGCACGTTGTAACGTTACACCAAGAAATCCATGCATGCAATCTGTCGGATTTATTCAGGCGTTGTATAAAACAAATAATGAATGTTTCACATTTGTGCAATGGTAAGAATAATTTCATTCGGTGACAGATGGAATGTCCCATTCCACTCGGCTTCGCCTCGTGGAATAGAACATTCAATCTGTCACCTCGTGAAATTATTCTTACCATCGCACTCATAAACATTCATTATTTGTATAATATTTCCTCTTACCCGTTGGCCACTTTTAGGCTCGGTGATTTTCCACGATTCATCTTCGGGGCGTAAAGCTACCAGCACATCTGTGGTAGAGCGATGCAACTCCATATGACCCATGTCAGCCAGAGAGAAGCCTAGCCTCCACTCACTCTTCTTAACTTCCTGTGAGAAATAACATTGATCCAAACCTTGGTTTTTCATTACCTACATATGTTTCAGTATGTAGTTTATATCGTAAAAAGTACAAAATTTAATCCAATAAATTGAAGTATTCACATCGTTCAGAAAAAAATCTACCCTTATCATGATTCATACCAATGCCATGTAAATACAATAAATGTAATAAATAATAAAGAAAAAATAATAATAATAAATAAATAAATAGACAAATGTACAGTTTTGGACGAGTTAGTTAGCACTTAGAAAATGATCTAAGGAAAAAAGGGTAATCCTTAGATATATAAAGTGAACTTTGGTGGGAAGGTGTGGGGAGGTGTGTATTACGAACTATAAATGTGGGCCTTTCTTACCTGAAGGTTGGCTTTTGAGTTATCAAAAAGTCGAACTCGAATCCAAGCTTTTCCTAGCGCAGTGTCTTCCTTGATAAATACACATGCTATCATGTACTTAGCAAAGATGGGTGCATTTGCCGAATAGCCACAGAAATGATCCATCGTCACTGTGATAGATTTGGTGTCAACCAGTATCACACCATCTTCACCATCTCGAATCTCTCGCGGAATTCCCCCAGTCATGGATTTAACACAGGTGAAGCGATAGCTTTTAGCATCCTGTGCGCAGTGCGGGAATGTTAGGATGACATCTTTCTCGAAGCGAAGTGTCGAGGGACCACAGTGGACACACGGTGTGAGAGAGCTTTTGCTGCTGTTTAAGTTACCCTGGACGAAAATGTAGACGAGTTGAGGTGGTCCTTTGGGTATGGCGCCAGGAGTAACATACAGATGGACATCCAAGTCATCAATGGAGAGAAATCCACCTTGGCTATCTAGCATAGCAGCAGCGAAGTTGGATATCTGAATTACACGACCGACTACATTAATTCCAGTATGTCTTGCCTCTTTGCACATCATATCAAATGCTGTCAGGAAATCATTTTTCTCTAGGCTGCAACATTGAGTAAAATCGACGCATACTGGCTGCTGAGAAGCACTCATATCACTAGAATCCGCAGGACTGGACTCAATTCCTTCCGGTGGTGCTGAAGCTCTAAGTTGGGGAATTGGTTTGTTCTCTGCAGATGGCCCATAGGCGTCAGCAAGCGACTCGGGTAAATATGCAGGATTCACTGCCGACTTCTTCCGTGGCACAGAATGGGGGATGCAGTAGCTTGCCACACCCAGAATATTCCGGATGAGAAGCACATCAGGAGATTGGACACGTCTTCGCGGAGTTACAGCGTGATCTGTCTCCACTATGCTTGGATGACTTGCTGGAAGAACCGAAGTGGCATTCTGGATGTTACAACTGTTCCCGACGGGGCCATTGGTCCTTCCTGCTTCCCTCTCCGGCGCCTCCAATGCCGAAATTGAATTGCAACCTTGAGAGGGTGCACTGCTATGCCTACTTGTCCTTGATCTGTATGGGTTGCCCAAACAAAGAGCGCTATCCCTACTATCACTCCGAATGATCATGTCGCTGTTTGCTTCGGCGAAAGTACTGTAGTCACTTTCCCACCTTTCACCGCCAATGGCGTACAAAGGAATGCTGCGTTCGCTTGCCGCAAAACTGGACAAGTCTGCCTGACTGACGGAGACCACGTCAGACCCCATTTTTTCCAGATCACTACTAAATAAACTCGGGGTGGAAATAAAAGAACGTCGACTGTTGCTTTCTCTGGAAAAGCGTGACGCGGGTTGTTCAAAACAAAAGCCATTTTCCGGACTCTGAAATCGCCTGTTGATTTCGGGATTATCATGCGACGCCTTTGCGTTACCGAGGGTCATGGTAGCATCTTTTCTACCTCGTACCTGAAGCTCCCGTGACCTTCCCTCCTCACCCACCTTGTACCGTGAGTGCAAGTGCCCGATATTATACACCACTGTGTGCTTCTGCTGAGACTTGTGTGCGTAGCCGGACTTGAGTCTCCCCAGGTCGCGGAGGATGGGGAGGGGCCCCTGGGGGTTTCCAATATATTCTCCTTCTGGCTCGCCAGATACAATTGAAGAAGCGGACATGAACCCCGAGTCAGTACGGTGCCGCATGGTGTATAAATTCTCGATATCAATACTGTTCTCGACATGAAGTGCCAGGCGGCCAGCTATAGTGGGTAGACTGGCTCTGCTGTCCATCTCCATCGTTAGACGTAGTGCTTTGTCACTCATTTTGGCAACCTGTGACAACATTATAAACTTTCGTTAAAGAAAAGTAAGCACAGTCACCAGTGGCGTAACGAAGGGGGAGGGGCGCCAAGACACCCCAAACAAAGGAAATATACAAAACAAGTAAATAATGAGCGGTGTAAAAAAAAACATTGGGTCAATTGCCAGAGGGAGGGAGGTTAAATCCCCCTCCCCAATTATGGATCGATAGCTGGTAATATTATACATGCCAGGAAAAAAACACCTCGAGAAAAATGGCGCCGCCAACGTTACACGATGTATACCCATCCCCCTTCAAATTATTATTCTGACCAGAAATATATTCGGGGCAACGTTTAAATGTCCAGCAGAAAGAAAAAATCATTGAAACTTCCAATAAAATGGCTTTGGGTTAACACATCAGGATCAGGAAATCGTCGAACTTAATATTTTCCAGAATAATATAAAAATAATTGTTGCTGATAAGCCCTTTTGTTTCTGTATTGCGAGAGAACGTATATTCTACTGATCTCTCAATCCTATATAGCAAAAATAATTTGGATGAAGGGATGGATGGGGTACGTACGAATCGCACTCCTGGCCCTCCAGGCAGGACTGGCATGAGTTCCATTTTCCCCTCATGTAAACTGTCCGTGCTCTTTATGACTTTGGCACCGTGAGAGATAATGTTTTGTTTGTGTAGGCCCAATTACTATTTTTATAGCAATACAAAAGTCTTTTACTTTTGAATAAGAGATGACACAAAAGAAATCCACGCAAAGTTGGTAATTTCACAAATAATTACTGTACAAATTTCAAAAACTTGCGGATAATTCTAAGTTTGTGTATTAGATGCGCGACAGCATGCATGAGGTCTGCAGATGCCCTAAATTTAAAAATAGTACAAATCCAAATTGTTAATTACAGCAGTATGACATAAACTTCACCACTATTCTAACAGTCAAGAGATCATCGGTCAAATCGGACTCTTTTTTATGAGCACGCGCATTCGTAAATGTACGACCCAACTTGGAATTGAATGGGAGACCTTTGAGACGCTGGTGGCAACAGACATACCGGCTAGTTCTGAGCATATGCGCGTATTTCTAAGCATGTGGCGTAGTTCTAAGCATGCGCACGACTGGTGAGCAATGGAAAAGAACCGGTAAGTCTGGTGCCGCCACGCGTCTCAATATATTGTGGCGCGACGTTTAGCACTGTGGCGTGCTTCTGCCGCTCGGTATGGCAAGAGCATAGCAGACTCTGCCGTGCCAAGTGCCGGTGCCGTACCGAATTCAGTCTTCCCTGACCTGAGGATTCCCTGACGACTCTTGATCAATCTTAGGTATACCCACGGTTTAAAATAGATCATGGCGTACAGTGTTTTCCTTCCTCCATGGTCTGAGTGACGTCAGTAGCATCATTAAAAAATAGGCCACACTTGCAAAATCCGGTGGGCAAATTTACAGGATCTGTAACGGGCCTCACAGACATTTTGTTATTGCGTTAACAAAAATGTTAACAGCCGAATGTTACCGAAAACAAGTTCGGAAACTTTGGATATTTTCGGAAACAGGAGGAATTCCTCCCGTTTTGGTCACGTGACATTGGCGGCTACCGGACCTAATAATTCATTGGAAATAGTCAGAATATTTTGCTCTGGGAACCAGACTACGAACCTTCGTGCTTCTGTGGCAGGGCCAAATTATATTGCCTTGTTATTTTTAGAGAGTTGCTCCCCTGCTTATTATTTTTAACATGTGCTGCTGTGGTTTCAGAGCCCTAATCCCTTATGTAAACTCATTAGATATTCACAAGAAAGTTCTTTGTTTCCAGTGTATGTATGTTGAGCCTGTAAGCTTACTTTACTTTATATAGGCAACATGTACATAGCAGATTTAACCTTGGTTTCGATCATGAGCACTTTGTTTTGATGTATTTCTTAATTGTATTCTTTCTTTTCTCTTTTCTTTTTATTCTAATAGGTTTCAGTCAGAGTGTACCTAAGGTCCATTATTTGATACTCTGTGTTGGTTTAAGCATACCTTGCTCTTTGGTTTAAACTGTTCTATTTTTGTTGTTGGTTTAAACTGTGTTATTTTTTGTTGGTTTAAACTGTGTTATTTGTTGTTGGTTTAAACTGTGTTATTTTTTGTTGGTTTAAACTGTGTTATTTGTTGTTGGTTTAAACTGTGTTATTTTTTGTTGGTTTAAACTGTGTTATTTTTGTGTTGGTTTAAACTGTTCTATTTTTTTGTTGGTTTAAAGAGTTTTGAATAAGTTTATACATGTAATTGTGTCTGGTTATATTTTTCCAAGGTTTGAGTCACAAGTTCACTTCATTCTTAAATCCTTTTCCTAATAAAATAGTTCGCGACTTGTTCTTTAGATCCTGGTATTGCTTGTCTATTTTTGTGTCGAGTAAAGTCCCCATGGTGTGTCATTTTTCCAGGTTACATTTTTATATTTTTGGTGGAAGATCCGGGTAGGACTATCGTTATTTTTGACGTAGCCAACTATTTTTTTAGGATTAGGGTTTTCTTTTTGAGAGTGTTTTTTTTTTTTTTTGGTGGTCGGTCTTTAAGTTTTATTTTCGGTCAAACCAACACAGAGTTGATTTTTAGTGGATCCTGACTGTGCATGATGGCTGAACCAGCAGTGCTGACACCCCTTCAGGTTTGTGGGTTTGACCCAGTGCCGTCAAGCTCACCCCTTGTCAATCTGGAGTTGCCACCCAGTGCAGAGCGTCAGCCAAGCCTGCTGGATCTCCTTCGCCACCAGGCGTACATGGAAGAGGTTGTCCTGCAGCAGTCCAGACAGATTGACATGCTGAAGTCGATAGTCAGCAAAGTTGTTGGGGAACAGCAGCAACAGAGGCGGTACATCATATGCCTAGAGAGTGCCTTGTTAGAGAAGAAGACCCATCGTTCCCGACAAGTTTCCCCTATCCCCACATCATCGCCAGACCAGAAGGATAGTCCCCTGCCCGTTTCAGCTCCCCCCAAGCAGAAGTTGGTTTCCAAGAGCGGTGGTGGTCGCCAAGCCCACGTGATAAGTAGCCCTGATGAGGTGCCGAGATCTGCGGCCAGTTTTCAGGGTACCTGCTGTAATAGGATTACAGCTGCCACTCTCGTTAAGGCGCAGCAGAGCGACCCAGCTATCCGCAGAGTGATGGAGCTTAAGGCGGCAAATCTGACAAGGATGGGCAGGAGGAAAATGGCGGAGGAGTCGAGAGTCGTTAAAAGGCTACTAGATTCATGGGATCAGCTTGAGGTGAAGGGCGGTCTTCTCCTACATAGAGAGGGCGGAGACGGGGTTCGCTACCTAGCTGTTCTCCCTCAGTGCTTGAGACGGGCTGTTCTTGAAAGTCTCCACAAAACCATGGAAACGCGTGGCTACGGCAAGGTGTTAAAGCTTGTGAGGCAACGATACTTCTGGCCAGGCCTCCACGACGAGACCATGACGTATATGAGGCGGCACCTGAAGTCCGTGCACCAGGAGATGAGGAAGACGCCGACCCCTGTAGCGACGACTGACACCGGCAGCATTCCAGCCCCTAGTGAATTCCAAGACGACCCCTCATCATCGTCACCATCGTGCACGACCCAAGTCAGCCGGCAGACTTCCTCAAGTTCTATACCTGACACCAGTAGTTTGTGTGAGTTGATAGTCCAACCACCAGACGGATTCGATTAGATCATTGATTAGTTAAATTGCATTATTTTGTTATGTACGTTTGTTAAAGACCGGTTTGAAGGTCCCTTATATATTTATGGCTTCGCATTTGAGAGATTTTTGATAGGTATTTTATTTTGGGTTCTGATCTATTTTTGTTGTAAATTTGAAGATCTTTTTAGAATATATATTTTTTTTAGACCTTGCTGAGGACAGCAATGGATTTAACAGGGCGTGAGTGTGGCAGGGCCAAATTATATTGCCTTGTTATTTTTAGAGAGTTGCTCCCCTGCTTATTATTTTTAACATGTGCTGCTGTGGTTTCAGAGCCCTAATCCCTTATGTAAACTCATTAGATATTCACAAGAAAGTTCTTTGTTTCCAGTGTATGTATGTTGAGCCTGTAAGCTTACTTTACTTTATATAGGCAACATGTACATAGCAGATTTAACCTTGGTTTCGATCATGAGCACTTTGTTTTGATGTATTTCTTAATTGTATTCTTTCTTTTCTCTTTTCTTTTTATTCTAATAGGTTTCAGTCAGAGTGTACCTAAGGTCCATTATTTGATACTCTGTGTTGGTTTAAGCATACCTTGCTCTTTGGTTTAAACTGTTCTATTTTTGTTGTTGGTTTAAACTGTGTTATTTTTTGTTGGTTTAAACTGTGTTATTTTTTGTTGGTTTAAACTGTGTTATTTTTTGTTGGTTTAAACTGTGTTATTTTTTGTTGGTTTAAACTGTGTTATTTTTTGTTGGTTTAAACTGTGTTATTTTTTGTTGGTTTAAACTGTGTTATTTTTTGTTGGTTTAAACTGTGTTATTTTTTTGTTGGTTTAAACTGTTCTATTTTTTTGTTGGTTTAAAGAGTTTTGAATAAGTTTATACATGTAATTGTGTCTGGTTATATTTTTCCAAGGTTTGAGTCACAAGTTCACTTCATTCTTAAATCCTTTTCCTAATAAAATAGTTCGCGACTTGTTCTTTAGATCCTGGTATTGCTTGTCTATTTTTGTGTCGAGTAAAGTCCCCATGGTGTGTCATTTTTCCAGGTTACACTTCTCCCGTGCCGAACTCACAAAGTCAATTTTAGCGTGTTCGATTACTTTAGCCCGGTTCATACTTCATGCGAATGCGTATGCGAAGCGAATTCGTCAAGGTAACGGAGAACGTCACGATGAAACTTCAATTGTTGACGTCATGAAATTTGCTTCGCAATCGCATTCGCATGAAGTATGAACCGGGCTTTACCCGCGCTTACTTGTGCCTCCAAATCGGGGAAAGTTGCACATGCACAGTACGTTAGAGTAAACGAACGATCTCGGGTCACTCGAGTGACGTCAACGCGGCTAGTGACAACATCTCTGTAGGCCTGGTAGCGATATTTGCGATGCTCAATTTTCTGTCAGCGCTCTGACTAGCTTATAATTTTTTTTAATATTTATTTATTGATCATTTATTGACAAATAATTGGTGTTTGTTAATTGTTACTATTTTGAGAATTAATTTTATTTTTATAACAAATTGATAAGAAATGAATTAGGCTCAAATTTCCAATTAAAGAATTAGCAATTTCAGCAATATGGTCAGAACTTTTTAACTGAAATTGCTTTCAAAATGAACAAAAAACTATAGCTTTGCATAGGTAAGGGTTAACCTATCGTGACCATTGACCCCTCAGTTTATTTCTATTTTGTTTTACTCTTTCCAGTGATATCATATTTAAAAGAATTAAAGCAACTTAAAATGTTCATGAATCTGCCTTGTTAGGCAGAGTGTCCATGATTGATGGACAGACAGAATCGGAGCCCCATTTTAAAGTGGATTGGTTTTAAATAAGGTGACAGACTTGACTGAAGCCATGCATGGTGCTTCATTCGCAATATGTACACTTTTTACGTCAATCGTCCAGAGTAATTTGGAAAGAAATATTTGTCGCTGTTTTGAATTGATTTCCTACCGCTGGCACATCGCTGGACGTGGCAGCCATGTTTTTAGCATAGCCTTATGGGATACTTATCCTACTAACCGGCTCGGCGAGTCGGTTAGTAGGGCCAGGCCACTGATCTCCATGTATAAATAGAGATCAGTAGGCCAGGCCCGAGTAAGCGCGAGAACGGTCACGTGAGAGCTAAATCGAACGGGCTCGCGCTTGCACGAATAAGCGCGGTAAGTAATCGAACGCGGTGTTCATAAGAATTGACGTGGCGATGTGTTTATTCGGACCTCCCATAAAAATTCAACCAAAATCAACCTTGGGGGAATATGTTAATTAATTGGAAAACAAAAGTGATGCACAATTTATATTAAAAGGCATGTATTTCCGACACCTGAGCGAATTCATAACCGTTGAAAAATTGGGAAAGGGTCCTCGCAAATGTTCACCTTTAAATTAATACAAAATGGCAAAGGCGAAAACTTAATGAAGATTATGACCAAAATTATCATGAAAAAAAAGAGTATTTTAAGGACGTCGTCGTCGTCATTGTCAGTGCATAATCATTATCATCATCAAAATACCAAACGGCTGCTGCCCTGAAAACTCTTTGAAAAGATTTTTAGGAAGAGATGACCCTAATAGATACTCTATAGATACTCTAGAAATTCAACAAAGGCGAAAAAAATATTTTTAAAAATAGATGAAAAACAAGACGAGGTGCGAATTCAATGTTGTACTCAATAATTGAATGTATATTTATAACACTCGAAACCTGCTCAAAGGGGCCTAAAATGCGGCTACAATAGGCATAGGTATCGCGGTACTGTACAAATCGTCGGCGACGCCCATTGGGTGTCAAATTAATATTTTAGAAAAGCAACACATCTATTATAAAAAATTGTCAAGTATAAAAAGAAATAGGCTCACGCACCCGTTATTCGCATATGATGCAGGATATGGGGCAGAGTGACCCCCCCCCCCCCCCCCCCCCCACTCCCCCCTCTTTTGTGTTGGTCATTGTGTTCCCGGAATCTCAGGAATTCTTTTCAGATGTGTATATAGGGGGATGTGTTAGGTAACAATAGTCTGGAGAGTGTATAGGGTATAGGGACAAGGGGGGGGGGGGGGGGGGGGGTGGCCCTCTGCCCCATATCGTGCTGGGTATAGTATTCGTAGGGCCAGCGGGGCGCTGTTCATGATGGCCAGGTTACTTGCAATGACCACTTGCAATGGACCAAGTACCGGTACCTTTTCCCAAGGATTTTACACATTTCGTAATTACTGGAATATTCAAAAGTATTATCCACTACCGTAAAGTATGAAACAAATCTTGACTTCTGACCTACACGCGCCTCTACTAAATCTAATTTTAATTACAAACTCAGTTCCGAGTTTGAAAAAAACGGAAAAAGCTGAAACTCAGCTTTATAGAGGCGGAATGCCGTTTCCCAACAATTTTGTGTAAAATCCTTGGGAAAAGGTACCGGTGCTTAGTCCATTGTAAGTGGTCAGGCACAAGTAACATTGCCAACATGAACAGCGCCCCGCTAGCCCTACAAATAACGGTTGCGTGAGCGTATTTCTTTTTATACTTGACTATTTTTTATAATAGATGTGTCGCTTTTCTAAAATATTAATTTGACACCCATGGGCGTCGCCAAGATTTTTTCTAGAGGGGGCAAAGCACGCACCAGAAAGCAGCAAAGGGAGAAATCACCGGCCGTGGAAAAATCGAAAGGGGAGGGGGGTGGGGTGCTGGACATCACTCGACGCTTTGTTCAATACCGCGATAGGCCTATTGTAGCCGCATTTCAGCAGGTTTCGAGTATTTTAAATATACATTAATTTGAGTACAACATTGACTTCGCACCTCGTCTTGTTTTTCATCTATTTTTTTAGATTTTGTTCGCCTTTTTTGAATTTCCAGAGGGTACAACCTATTTAAAAACCAGTTACGAAATTACGAGTTGGAGATTTACATAAATAATGTAGACTCCATAGAATCTTCAACGAAGCAAAACGTTCAAAGGGAATTTAAATCTTTTAAATTTCAGCTCGTATTAAAAGTCACGATGAGAAAACACACCGACGAGGGTTTTGCCGAAGATACAAAATTGTTTCGAAGCGGTCAAAAGCTTGTATTAAAAGAAGATGACATACCATCGCTCGTGCAAGAACAAATAGTTTCAGCGCAATGAAAGCGATTGGTACATTCACGAGTTAAAAATACTTTATATAAATGTATCGAAATATCAACCACTAAGAGGTAGTTCTTACATTCCATTACCCAAATGCATATCCGATAAAAGAACAGTTATCAACATCAAAAACAAAGACCAACAATGCGTCAAGTGGGCGCTGAGAGCGGCTCTAGATTGTTTAAACCCTAAATTCCAAATACAAAATTCGCTACGATACAACGTTCATCTACGAAGAAAACGACGGTCTAAATTTCAAAGACGTCATGTTTCCAAATCCCGTAGACGACATTTGTAAGATTGAAAAACAAAAGAATCTTTATATAAGCGTTTTTGGATAGGATGGAAAAGACAAAATGTTTCCTTTACGAATAATCCCAGATTGTAAAGACCCCGTGATCAATCTATTGTTTTTCTCGGAAGAAGAAAAAATGACTACTGTTTGATAAAGGACCTCAATCGTTTGTTGTCTAACGAAACTAAACACAACAGACACAAATATTTTGTACGTGTGGTTCTTTCACATTAATATTAGCAGACGAGACATTTTAGATAAACACAAAAACACTGTTCAGGCGCTAGCAAAATCGCCACGAAAATTTCATTGCCGGATCGAGACAACAATATTCTCAAGTATAAAAACTTTAGCAAAAAGCAACCCGTATACGTACCTTTGTGATACACCCATATAATCTGCTGAGTCATACCAGAAACAGAAGCGCGTACTATAAAAGACTCAAGAACACAAAGCCTGCGGTTACTCTTTAATCACGATCGGCCAATATGGTCAAGTATTGGGCAAACCTACGTATTATCGAGGACCAGATGCAACAAGTAATTGTTTAGATAATTTGCAACTTGGGCAAGAACGTATAAATCTTTGCAAATCCTAAGCTATGATTTATACATCTCAAGACGAGCAAGCTTTTGACTGCGAAGCAGCTTGTTGGATATGCTCATACCCCTTTAACCATAATAAAACACTTGCGAATGTTTACAACCAAAACCAACGAAACAAAACCCTACAAATCATGAAAGAACATGGAACTGTGATGAATCCACCGACTATAGCGCCCCCGATGTCATTAGATACATTGCACGCAAAGAGAAATATCATCAAAAATTCTGCAAAGAATCTGACAAAGAGATAAGTTACCTTATAAAATGTCGCGACCACTGCCACATTACGGGTAAATTTCGTGGCGCGGTAACTTAAAATTGCAAATAACACAAATACCTGTCATTATTCGCAATTTAGAAAATTACGCAATCCGCATTTCAAATTGTCTACACGGAAAATTAAAGTGTATAGTTTTACCTAAAACGACCGAAAATATATTTCATTAGGTCAACTAAGGTCAACTATTTCATTAGGTCAACTAAGATTTTTAGATTCGTTTCATCTTCTTTGCTAGAAAAACTGGTAGAGGCTTGTCCCAAAGACGTTTTCAAGTAGGCATCAATGAAGCAGCCGCAAAAACAGTCAAAGGACCTTTTAACAAAAAATATAAATTAATAGACATCACAAAACGTCAACTTTTGCTAAAAAGGGGCATCTATACTCGTACGAATACATGAACTGCTTTGAAAGATTCGACGAAACCCAGCTACCCCCTAAACGTCATTTGTACAGTAGTCTGACCGAATCTGTAAAGCGACTCAGACTACTCACGCGCCCAAGAAGTCTGGAAAGCTTTCGACATTAAAACTCTGGGTGAATATCACGACCTTTACGTCTAGACAGACACTTTGTTGTTGGCTGACGTGTTTAAAAACTTTAGAAAAATTTGTCAAACAAATTATAGATTACACCCGGCTCATTATTAATTTTGTATTTCGCGCGTACAAACTGAACTCGACTGTGCAAATCAACAGAGGGCGCCCTTTTATTTGTTGTTTACTTGTACCGACTCGGATTTCCAAAAACACATAACGAAATTCATGAATGGATTTCTCCTCACGGGGAACACCCTACATCCGGGAAATTTATGTAATGAATATTGTAGCGTCGACCGTGCGCGGGACTCTCGTACACCCTGAAAGAACACTCCGGCACACTTTGCTCAAGTTCTGAAGGGCTCTAGGCCGTTTATTCGGGTAGCAAAATACACAAGGCCTCACACAAAATGGTGGAGGATCGCACAATGCTTGTTACTAGGGAAACGGGTCACTGCGCGTGCGCCGCACGCAACGGGCCTCCCCAGCCGACCAGCAGGGGCTCCGTTGCAACAGCTCCGCTGTGGGACCGTGCTGGTGCCCTCTACCGGCCGGTCAGCTGGGGCTCCACCGCAACGGTTCCGCTAGTGGTGCCGTGCTAGCGCCCTCCGCCAACCGACCGGAACCGGCGCTACATTGCCCCCCGCGAAGACCTTTGTTCGTCCCCGAACAAGACAACCAGCACCGATGACCGGACGCCCAGGAAGGCCCGAGCCGGACGGCGCCCGCAGTGACCACCAAAACACACACACACAAAAAAAAGGGGGGTTACACAAAAGTCCAGGGGGGGAAGGGAAAACAACATCCAGTTCAGCTGGTAGGTGGAGGCTGCCGTTGGACTTCCGTCTGCCGGAACAGTTCCTCCCAGAAGCGACGTGGTACGTTGTTGGGGTAGCGCGGGGGTGGCGGCGCTCCAGGTGGCGTAGAGGATCTCGTTCGCACCTCTCCCTCCGTCTGGGTCGGTCGGCCTCTCCATCCCAGCCCTGGCGCCGGTTCCAATGGTGTCGTGAGGGGGGCGCCGGGGAGCGTTCCGGGCGGACGCAGCTCCCCGGCCTAGATGGTCGCCCCTCCGAGGGACGTTCCGAGTGGGACGGTCTTGGGGGGCGTTCCGGGTGGACACGGTCCCCCGACCTGCTGGGAGACTCGGGGGCTTGGTGACTCCTCTGACGAGTAAGGTGCGGCGGCGAGGGCGACTGCCCTGCGCTCGGAGCGGCTGAGTGGGGGGCTGTTCCGGGTGGTCGCGGCCCTCCCGGTGGGACGTCGGAGGCGGAGGGGATGGAGCGGCGTCCATCTCTCCGTCGCTGGCGTGGACGTCAAGCTCATCGACCTCCGCACTCACCGATCCCACGAAGACCCCAGCACAGTAGGGGTAGTGTCGTTCTCGGACGTCCTTCCTGTAGAAGGTTCTCCCGCACCCCCGGGCGCAGGCGTAGGGACATTCCGGGTGGAGTACCCTGCACGCCGTCCGAAGGTGCCTCCGGAGGTTATGGTTATGGTTGAACGCCCTCTCGCAGTGGGGGCACTTCGTCGGATCCGTCCTCTTAATCACCTGCACCCCTGCGACCATCGGTCTGGCCTGAGCAGCCTGCTCTCTGCTTGGGTCCTGGCGTCTCGGCATTGCTCCCGTCATTCCCTGTTGCCGGTCGGGAGCCGACCTCCGCCTAGGGCAGTACCGCCAGATGTGGCCGAATTCGTGACACCGGTAGCACGCCACTGGGGGGCGGGCGGTCTGCACGTACCCGATCCCGGCAGCCGGTTTGTGTTCCTCGGTTGGAGGTTGGACTACCAGCCGAACGTCTTTGGTCCCTGGCCTCCCTTTCCTGTGCGCCTGTGACTCGAGAAAGGCCTCCATCTCGGCCGCAAGGGTGACTGCCTCGGTCAATGTCGCCGCTTTTCTGGAGAAGATGTGGAATTGCAACTGCTCATTCCCTAGTGCGTTGCGAAAGGCCTCCACCGCCAGATCTTCACGGGCCTGTGTGGGTAGCTTCGGGTAGCTCTGGTTGACTAACCGCCGAATTGATTGTCCCAAGCTACCAAGTGACTCACCGCGGCCTCTCACGCGCGTAGACAACTGCGCCCGGTGCAATGGGATCTGGGCGGCCACCCCGAACCGTCGTTCGAAATTCTCGAGGAGGGAGGAATATTCCTCTCGCGCCTCCGGCTCCATATCCGCAAGTACCTCCCGGGCCGTGCCCCTCAAATGGGAAGCCAGGAACATTGCTTTCTCGGCCTCGCTCCAATGGTTGACCGCCGCAACACTCTCGAAATGGATCAAGTAGTCGGACCACGACGAACCCCCGTCGAACCTGTCGGGAAGCATCACTGGCCTCTGACTTCCTGGGTCGGGATGTCCCGGTCCCGCTGTCTCCTTGCTCATCCCGGGTGGTGGTGTTGGTATGTCTCCCGATCGCCCGGCGGCACCGTGGGTACCAGGGGTAGTCTGCACCCCCTTTGTGGTGGAGGGTGCCTCGGTCCCGCATGGGGGCTCCGTGTGGTGCCACCCCGCGATCCCGGGTCCCCCCTCCCGATTGGCCTGTCTCACTCCGTGGACTCCCGTGCGAATTGGCGACGCACCACTCACTCCCACGCGGAGTGGCTCTCCCCCATAGACTCCCACGCGGAGTGGCTCTCCATCGACTCCCACGCGGAGTGGCTCTCCATTGACTCCCACGCGGAGTGGTTCTCCATTGACTCCCACGCGGAGTGGCTCTCCCCCATAGACTCCCACGCGGAGTGGCTCTCCATTGACTCCCACGCGGAGTGGCTCTCCCCCATAGACTCCCACGCGGAGTGGCTCCACGCCATTGACTCCCACACGGAGTGGCTCTCCTCCATAGACTCCCACGCGGAGTGGCTCTCCATTGACTCCCACGCGGAGTGGCTCTCCATTGACTCCCACGCGGAGTGGCTCTCCATTGACTCCCACGCGGAGTGGCTCTCCATTGACTCCCACGCGGAGTGGTTCTCCATTGACTCCCACGCGGAGTGGCTCTCCCCCATAGACTCCCACGCGGAGTGGCTCTCCATTGACTCCCACGCGGAGTGGCTCTCCCCCATAGACTCCCACGCGGAGTGGCTCCACGCCATTGACTCCCACGCGGAGTGGCTCTCCTCCATAGACTCCCACGCGGAGTGGCTCTCCATTGACTCCCACGCGGAGTGGCTCTCCATTGACTCCCACGCGGAGTGGCTGGCCACACCGGCACCGTTGAGGGGGCTCTACTGTTACCGTCATGGGGCGTGTAGGCTGGGGAATCCCCGTTGCGCCAGGGCCTGCCCTGGTGGTCAGTTCCTCGTGGCTCCCGGTGCTCACGCCGGTGTAGAAAATGTGGGGTGTCTCTGGACGACCCCCCGCTGCGTCGGCAGACGCGGCGTGACCGCGCTCCGTGTGGAGCGGCGTATCCGCCCCGCCGCCATACCCAGCACGGCGTGGTCCCTCCCGGTGTCCCCCGCTGGGCGTACTGGTGCAAAACCCAAAGGCCCCCTCCATGCAAGGCTCCGCCCCCGCGAACGCGGCCCGACGGCGTTCCGAGTGGAACGCAGCGTTTGCCTCGCCGCCGTGTACGGCACAGGGCGGCCCCCCGCGAGGCCCCCCATCGGGCGCACCGGTGTGAAACTCACAGGCCGTTCCCAAACGAGGCTCCGCCCCCGCCGCCCCGGCGAACGCGGCTCGGCGGCGTTCCGTGTGGAACGCGGCGTTTGCCCCGCCGCCGTGCACAGCGCAGGGCGGCCCCCCGCGAGACCCCCCGCCGGGCGCACCGGCGTGAAACTCACAGGCCGTCTCCACACGAGGCTCCGCCCCCGCTGCCCCAGCGAACGCGGCTCGGCGGCGTTCCGTGTGGAACGCAGCGTCTGCGCCGTCGCCGTGCGCAGCACCGGGCGGCCCCTCGCGGGGTCCGGCGTTCGACACGCCGGAATAAGGGTCATGGGTTGTCCCACAGTGAAGCACCGTCCCCGCCACACCGGCCAGTGCGACTCGGCAACGTTCCGGGTGGAACGGAGCGTCTGTCACCCCGACGCCAGCGGCGTGGGACGGCCCACTGAGGGACTCATAACTAGTCTGGGGGGAATCGATGCAAATGCGACATGGAATGTAACAAATTCGCCCCCCCTGATCTATCATCTCAGGCTTCATTTTCTCCCCGTCCTCCCACATGAGAGATTCCGATCCCGATGACCCCCCAGTCTCCCTCTTATCCCGAGGAAGACTCCCTTGATTATCCCTCAAAAAGGATTCTAATTCGCTCAAGGTAACGAACGGTCCGCCATTCCTATCTCCCGATTGGCCTGCGTCGTGTGGAGCTATATCCCCGTCTGTGTCCGCGCCGTGTGGCGAGTCGGACACCAGACTGTCCCTACCCGGTGGATTCATGCCGCAAGAACTTGAGGTTTTACCTGATTTGCTCTTTCCTGGTATGTCACCGCTGCCTCCAATGTAGCGTCGACCGTGCGCGGGACTCTCGTACACCCTGAAAGAACACTCCGGCACACTTTGCTCAAGTTCTCAAGGGCTCTAGGCCGTTTATTCGGGTAGCAAAATACACGAGGCCTCACACAAAATGGTGGAGGATCGCACAATGCTTGTTACTAGGGAAACGGGTCACTGCGCGTGCGCCGCACGCAACGGGCCTCCCCAGCCGACCAGCAGGGGCTCCGTTGCAACAGCTCCGCTGTGGGACCGTGCTGGTGCCCTCTACCGGCCGGTCAGCTGGGGCTCCACCGCAACGGTTCCGCTAGTGGTGCCGTGCTAGCGCCCTCCGCCAACCGACCGGCACCGGCGCTACAATATGCATAAGTTCCGAACTCTACCTTTTAAAATGGTGAAAATCGGCCTTCAGATAATCCAATTATAAGTTAAGAAAATTACTTATTAAAAATAGATTATTGGGCCTACAAAAAATCCCCTTTTTTCACCAAAACTACCGAAATAGCTCAATACTCAACTTTCCCTCTCTTGTAAGTGACCTTTCAACCTTCGTCTATCCACCTTCCTCCATGGTCTATCGCACCATCATGACATAAACAGCTGGCGCTCCCGGCCGCTAGAAGACAAAAATCTGCACAAAAATTGCCTCTGCTTACTTTCTTTTTGCTAAGTGATGACGTCATCGATATTTATCCCTTCCCAAAATGTTTTAGATAGACCACATCCAAGGATTTTTGGGGCCAAAATCTATTTTTTTTTTGGTGGAGGAACTCTTTGGCAACAACCCCGAAGTGATTCGGCTATAATTAATACTCCGCGTCCCCTGGTCACAGTACGACTCCATTGTGTATGCCAAGGTCAAATATGCATGACTCATACCCGTGGAATTTCCCGAGACGGAGAACAGCTGTCGTGCAACAAAAATTGTTTTCTCGACGAATATATGGCTTCAATACTCAGTTCAATTATACCTGTAAGACTTAGCTGAACATCTAAAATCTGCATAAAAACATTGGCTTAGTCCATTTGCCCCTGGCCAATATTTTTAAAAGGAGCATTTTTCCACTGAATCCTGGTGATTTATGTGCGTCTTCGCACGTGCTGACGTTCAGTGGGTATTTAAAAATGGCTGACATGGCAACATTGTGCGTGCGGGAAATGCAGCGTTGATTCTGTGGGTGTTTTGGACGTGGAAAATTAATGTATTCACAGATTGGTCTTGTTTGTGGTCAAAAGGACGGGAAGTAGATTTATTCTTCTTTTTCTAGGGTTTTAAAGAAAAACCCCACAAAGTCTCTAGCATGAGGCCAGGCAATCCACTTATTGTTTCCCTTGAGAACTGAGTGCAAACTTTCAAGCCTGCTGCTTGGGATGCTGTTGCATGCTCTTGTTTTTTTCTTTTTATATTCCAAGCGCGCTGCGCAGCAACATCATACAAAGCTGCTGGGGTTGAGGGACGTGTTCCTGCCGCTGACGGAGTAGTTCTACCCGAGCTTGGCTGCGCTGGAAGTTGAAGGAAACTGCCAGATATTATTTTTTGGTTCTACCTTTTCAATCATCTGGCTCCTTTTACAACGACTTTATTTCGTACAAGCAGAACTTCTAAAACAAGTTCATTGTGTGTTAAATATTTGTGTACAGATCACCTTCAGTCACGTTCATCTTGAAGCAAAAGCCAAGGTTTGATATCGTTCTTATATACACTAGATGCAAACAAAATACAACTTACTCCTGTTATGCAAATACAAAAGTGCTTTCTAACTTCACGAGGCATTCTTAATCTAGCAATATACGTAACTTTTCACTAAAAACTGTGATATCCTTCGAGCTCAATAGTACGATATCGCTACGTGTGAGCAGCTATGCAACAAGGCGAGACGCGTCCCCCGAATCGCCAGAGTTGTAATAAACATGTTTATTTGTAAACAGGGCACCATGCTATTTACTGTCCCTGGGGATCCGACAGAGTGCGCCCTTTGAAATCGCTCATCGGCGGACAATTACACATCGCCAGAATCACAGCAAGATAGAATTGGAACTTTGACGGATTACGACTTGTTTTGTATTTATTCGTAGAGAAAGTTGTCCGAGGGGGAATATCTAGCGTAGGTTCGTGTCATTATGCCAAAGCCAACAAGCATCAAAAAGACGACTCCTACGAGCCAGACGTAGAAGACACCGTTAAAGTTACTGCCACTGTAGGCAGTGCTCTCGCTACGCAATCTTAGCTAGTGATTCAAGGCATACTTCCACAACATGTAGTAAATACAACATAAAAGATTTAATATAGGTTATAATAAATGGCAGAAGGTGAAGAAGATATTATTGACATGAACAATTTGGATAGGAATGACGACGATGCTGATTTTGAATGGGACGAAACTACTTTTACACTTCTAACCCAACCACAGACAACTGATGAAGCGATGGATAGGTTAGATCAACTTTCTAGTTACGCAAACACTGTATACAGAATTTTTGTATGATTTTATGAAAAGCAAAGGTTATCACAACACAATGAAAAAATGAATCAACATTTACGATCTTTGGCTGTGCTCCGTGGTTAGATATGGGTCGTATGGCCGGCTGCCAGAGGCGCCTTTACGTGCCAGCGACTCGACCACGTTGTAGCCGCGTCCTTCGCAATTCAGCACCCCAGCTGCGAGTAAGAATGATTAGCCTACCAAATAATCATCATCATCATCATCACCATTATAAGATATGAAAATTTCATAAAGAAGAAGATGGAATCTATTACAAAAACATAAAGTTAACCCATGATAAGGATCCTACAAAGTTTGTAAGAATTTATACATAAAACAATTTCCCTAGCTGGATATAAACCAGCTTTATTTATACGAGAAGAATTTGGTTTGTAGAAGCTGATAAAAAGTCAGATACAACTCGAAACTATCGAGTTGAAATTTTGTGTTTGCTTGCTTGTAAGGGCCTACGCCCAAAAGTATAGCACACCACAAACGAAAAGCAATGTAGGTCTAAAGGTCGTATTTTGCGTGTACGGGTAAGAACAAAACAAAGAGGTTAAATGGCGCCATCAACGTTGAGAAAGTGTGAATTGCAAACTTGGTTGCCATGGGAATTTCCCTTGTTTTTGCCCCATTTTTTCTTGCGGGTTTTTCACCCATGCCGTAAATCAGCAATAGCGTTTTACTGGAAAGCTGACGAATTAGAGATTACATATATGTACAGATTTATTTGTGTAAATATTGTTGTGTTTCTGTAAATATTTTTGGATGTTTGTAATTCATTTTTAATGAAAATGGTATGCAAGGCCCATTTGGAAACCAGTTTAAATTAAATGCTTGGAGGCACGCTTGTTTTCCTCCTCCATTTTTGCTTGCTGTCCCTATTTTTTTATAAAGTCTGTTTCTTTTAGATTTTCACTGAATTATATTTGGCCTCTACATGTACCATGGACGTAAATCCCGGGGGTGGAGGTATATATCCCCACTTTTTGACAAGGGAGTGGGACATTGGATCACACCCCCCCCCCCCCCCCCCCCCCCCCCCATTTGTGTGGTGAGAAAAAAATGCCAATTTCGAGGTATTTCCAACAGTTTCAACGAAAAACAAACGGTACAACATTTGCTTTTTCTGTAATTTTCGGAAATAAATGGATTTGGGGGTGAGTATTTTATAGCGTGCTAGCAAATACTGTAACACTTACCTGTTTAAAGAGGAACTAAAACGGCAAAAAAAATTGGACTTTTTTGACTTGTCTGATATTTTATGCCTCCCCAAAACTAATGTAACAAGTTTCATGATTCTGAACAATCAAAAAAAATGTTTTTGAGCCTTTTCTTTCTGAGCCACTTTGACTCGATTCAGAAAAGGCCGAGGTAAACTGCGTGCCGTATCGCGCGAGTATTGACGTATACGTGTAGAAACATATAACGTCACTGTATTATACGACAATGTTTTACGTATTTTATACGAGTCTGTACGTATTTTTTTGTCTGAGGTTAGTATTACTTGCTGTGCTTTTTGCTCATGATTCAGGAGTAACACTACGATAAACATATTTTAAAGTGTTGACATCTTTGTGAGACACAAATGTAGAATTGGGGTTGTAGGCTTGTTCTTGCTGAAAAGCTAGTTATGAGTCATACTTTCCTTTGTTTGCAGTCGGCTTTTATTGGAACCTGCGCGGTGAGTTGTGTGTGAGCTGATGCTATACTCTAGTCTGGCGACTTTGGTTATGCAGCCCTCATAAGGACCCGCACCTTCTCAGAACCATACACACAATTTCTGTTATAAGGTACCAGACTCAATCGCATGCAGCGCATGTGGTACCGTGCGTGTACAATGCATGTTGAGTGAAGCGAGCGTGGACAGGGAGACGGCCGGGGCTCTGGCTGCTCAAGACGGCAACCGCAGGCAACGTCGTCGCGGTGGTGCGCGTGAGTCCGGGGCACGATTGGAATGCTCGGTGCCTCGAGTTGGAATGGCTCCAGCCTTCAAACGGAATTGTGCCTTCAAACCCAGCTGAGTTTTCATACTAACACTATCATCTATACAGTCTTTGGCGAAATGCTCTGCACATATTTTCGACCATTTCGACAGCCCAAAATCAGATATTGTATTGTCTACAAAGCGGACCCACTGTCGCCTTTGAGCTCCATTCAGCACTGGGAATCGCAGTAAGGTTAGGTCAGGGTTTTTGTCGCTGTTCCTCGTGCAACCCCCAACTACACACGATCGGGGCATAATAATTATCTCATAACCATGCTCATACTGAAATAGTATCAAAATTAGACAAAATAGACGGGAAAACGGAGGAGTTAGGTCGACAAAAACTCTTCAGCGGCATCAACTCCACGTACGTACATGCATAGTGTTTGGCTGTAGCATCAACCGACTCTACACGTGTACGTCACGGGGTAACGTACATACATTTAACATACATAATGAGCTTTCGCGAAACAGGATAAATGGTTCAGAATAACAACCCTTTTTTAAAAAATAAAATCCCTTTTTTTTAAATAAAAAAATTCCTCTCGTCTGCAAACTAATCTCCATCAGTTAAAAGAGTATTTAAACTGTCGGAAAAGTCCAAAAAGTGAACAAAAAAATTGCCGTTTTAGTTCCTCTTTAAGGTTTTGTGTGCATAGATGGTGGGAAAACAGAGAGAGAAAATTATTCTAGTAGTCTGGTTCCTTGACCATACTTTAGACAACACGGATAGAGTAAGGGAATTATCAGGTCGGGGAACTAGACTATTTCCAACGAAACGACAGCACACCAGGTGCCATGATTTCACAGGATGCTTGAGACTGCTATTCACTTACAGTCTAGTACGTCGGTAACTCCTAATAATTCAGCAGTTTGTTTGTTTATGTTTGCAAATGATGTATACTACCTTAAATGCACCATTGTGTTGTCAGGCATAGGGACATGTTTTTGTTCGGTTTTGTTTCCATCTTCTATCCCAAATGCCATAGACAATGCACATTATTTCATTCTCCGGGTCACTTTGGCATTAAACAGACTTCAATCTTAATGAAAGTTTGCATAGACTGAGACCCTATACTGAACTCGTGTATCATTACTCTGATGTCATGATGACGTCATCATGTGTCATGTGACGTCATCTTAAAGGGGCATTTTTGAAGGTCCCATATCTAGAAACCGTAGGTCCAATTTGATTCAAACTTGTTATGCTGGTAGGCCGGCATGTGTTATAGATGAAAATTGACGTGACGTCACGATGACGTCATCATACGATTGTATAGTAGTTTTGAAGTTTAAGTCATATCTCATCAACGGAACATGCTAATTTCTAAATTATTTTGTAATAGGTTTTTAGGTGTCATAGATACTTATAAAAGTGAAAAATGTGTGACATTATGATGACGTTATAAAAAATGTGCTTTTTTGAAACACATATAGGGCCTAAGGGTACGTAGGTCGGAGCGTCATAAAAATTGGTGGGCAGGTAGATATTGTCACAAGTACGCAAAATCCGAAGTGAGGTCATGATGACGTCATCGGCCAATTTTCTATGAATTCTTAAATGTTTGAAATCTCATTCTCCTCTCAAAATTTTACACTACGGTCATTGATCAGATTGACTCCAATCTTGACATCGGCCAAGACTACGTTGCAAGTGTTTGCTTTGGCAAGTGCCGTCGTGATGACGTCATCATGGGTTACATGAAGTCATCTTAAAGGTGCATATTTTAAGGTCCTATATCTAGAGAACCGTACATCCGATTGGGTTCCTATAGTGAAGTTGAATGCCGAAGAGTGACGTTATGATGACTATAATCACATGACACGAGCTTATAAAAACGTTTAATCTTAAGCACGAATTTTTGGCCATTAAATAACCTCCGATCTTAATCAAAGTTGGCATAGACATAGGACCTGTAATGAAGGTTTAGCTCGATCTATAAAAAAGGAAAAAAACACGTTCTGTTCTAAACAGACGCGGACCTCTAGTTGCATATTTCAATTCTAGGTTTCTTTCTCGTTGAGGTAAAGGTATAAGGCCGGGTAAGTTAAGTGAAGTACTTTTTTGACAACATGCAGGTAGGATTCACAGAAAATTTACAACAATCAACACATTACACTAATTAAAACTATTATTTAAACTGCGTGCACAACATAAGAAAACATGGTTCAAATTTAAAACTATAGAAACTGCAGGACAATTACTGAGCAAAATCAAAACCCTACAAAAAATGCAATGGTTATCAACGAGCAAATTTGAATTGCAAAGGGGCATAGGCCTACAGAGAAAAGACCAGACGAAACTTTTTATAATAATTTTTTCCCCCTTCATATGTAGGATTAGTTTAATGGTAATGTTTTCTCATGGGGGGATTACTTGTTCTTGGTGTTCACATTGTTTCCTTTTAATTGCTTTATGTGATTTTTGGCTCTTTTTGAAGGGGGTGGAGTATTTTTGCAGGGAAAGTCTAATAGTAATGTTTTCTTGGGGGGGGGGGGGGGGGTCACTTGTTCTCGGTGTTCACCGTTTCCTTTTATATATGCTTTGTGATTGTTTCCCCTTTTCAAGGGGGTGGAGTATTTTGTATTTTGTATTATAATTGTTTATTTCTTTTTTTGTATGGCAAGTCTAATGGTAATGTTTTCTTGGGGGGGGGGGGGTTTATTTGTTCTTGGTGTGTTCATTGTTTCCTTTTATTTATGTTTTAAGATGTGAATTTTCCCCCCTTTTTAAGGGGGTGGAGTATTTTTATTGAATTTTAATGGTTGTATACTACCGTGCAATAAGTGTAATTTTAATTACTGTATATGTGCAATTTTAACATCTGTAGTAATTTTAGTATTTTTGTTGTAATAGAAATCTATTTTATATACATTTTTGTTTATAAGCCAGTGGCATTGGAGTTGGAGGCCTTCGGGTCATAGTTTTTAGGTAAACTTTTTTAACTCCAGGCATGTGCCCCTGGTTAATTGTTTTGTTTGTATTGTACTGTTTATTTGTTTGTTTTTGATATGCCAAATAAATAATAATAATAATAAAAAACTTATTTGTTCGCATGAATACCTTAAAAATTGCTTTTTTTCTAAGCTTTCTTTCGATATAATTATGCGAATTGAAATCACATAAATATACTTAAGTCTGAATTCTTATGATGACCAAAATATATATACTAGCAACGTGCTGCAAACAAGTTGGTCGTGTGACACTGAGTTACTTTCAGACATGTCTGCGTACAATGCATTTTGAGTAGGTCCCTAATACCAGTACAACAATTCGCTTTGTGAGAATACCAACAAATACTAAGCGACATGAGGTGATATTTTCATGTATAAAGTTTATTGGAGCGTGCTCTCAACTTTTGGTGTCCCGCAAATTCTGCCCTGCAGCTGGCGTGACTATTCTTTGTGTGCGCCCCCAGTGAATGTCGTCATCACTATGTTTAGACGAAAAAGGGAATTTACGAAAGGTTTCCAAAATTAAAAGTGATGAAAATAAAGAAGTTATACACAGCTTTCAATAATGTAATTTATACCGTTCGACTGCTTTCTTTCTGATTTCATGATTTGTTGGCATATATGTTTGTTTTGGTAATTTTACACGACCATAATCATGTCTTATCTTGAATTTTCATTTATCTTATCATTTAATTATATCTAGTACTGCTTGTTTGATGGGTTAAGTGTGGCGTCGTTTTTCATTCCATATCACGGTCGATCATTTGACCGATTGATGTAATTAAGCTGACTATTGTTATTACTGATTATGATGTAAAACAAGTATAAAGTGCCGGCTTCTTGTTTTTTTCCTGAATAATGTCTTTTTTCCATTAGCATCCTCTGTCGACCAATGTAAGTCTATAGGATTATATTATAATATAATTCCGTGGCATAATTATAACATTGAACCCATATTCACAACCACACATCCTTTTCCTTCCACTCTCTATAAAACCATTATAAAATATTGTTTTTCCAATACTACTGGCACTTCTTCCCGTTCTCTGAAAACAAAACAAAAACATGCCTGTTCTGTATTCACAAGCTTTAATAAGCCTATTGTGTTCAAGGTGGGTGCAAACAATAGTGGTTGGATCCCCTGCTATATTCAATATAATTGAATTGGCCGAATCATCAAACAACAGAGAAAATAATCACGTAGGTCCACCGCCAAATGATTGTGCGGGCTCTCCATTTAATTTTGATTTGCCCAAAAAACGCATTTCCTAAAATAATGGGAGTTTGAATTTGCCTATACACAACGCTTCCGGTTTTTATTTTTCATAAAACGCCCGAAGATATGCATAATGTTATTATATACATGGTTTGCATAAATTATTTTGTGTGGGACGTACAGGGAGTATATGTCTCCCATGAAAACCCATGATAATGCTATATTTTTATACTTCCTACTGAAACATGAAAGGGAAAATATTATCACAAGTGCTTTTCTAAATAGCCACGGACATTTCCTCAACCAACAACCTTTAAAGATTTGGAATGTACTTCAAGCAAAGCTTACCGGAAAAGCTGAATCTCAATTCACCTCTAAAGAAGTCCCGCAAGCTATATGGGCTCGTAGAAGATTACATAGCAACACTCTCACTTTAAGTAGAGGGCCAAATGTGATAATGAGAGCTGTTAACATCCGTATAGACCTACATCATACAGAACATGTTCATTCCGTATATTATTCAGTGTCGGCCTATGAAATATGTACCTCGCTTTTTGGTTACAAGAAAAATGCATGACCGCACTCTCTTTGAACCACTGACCTTTG
This sequence comes from Hippasteria phrygiana, assembly GCA_037893225.1. Lineage (NCBI taxonomy): Eukaryota > Metazoa > Echinodermata > Asteroidea > Valvatida > Goniasteridae > Hippasteria > Hippasteria phrygiana. The sequence continues at coordinate 34,499 of JAZGUH010000321.1, forward strand.
TCAAGCTTTAACAAAGATCCGTGTTTGAACTTCTCCGAGTCATCATACAGGATAGGAAAGAAAGACAAGACAGGGCATACATGGCTATTTATATGTTTTTAAAGAAATTCCCGATTGTTTTTTGATTTGTTTATATTTTATTTCTATTTATTATTTTTTTTGGGGGGGGGGTGTCGGTGAAAATTAGTTTGTACATCTGAAGTGACAATGGGTTTTTAACGTCTCTCCAAAGTCATCTGTAAAAAGATGTGTAATAAAATGTTTGAGCTGCAAAAGCATTGAATAAAATCGTTCCTTTAATTATCAGTACAAAAAAATCAGTCGATCGAAATAAGTTGAACAGGCCCGTTGCCTGCCCTGAGATTGGGGGGGGGCCGGGGGGGGGGGGGGGGGGGGGTCGTCAAACCCCAAATGGAACTTTTGGCATTATGCGCATTACGTAGGCCTACCATGATGTGCTTAAGCGTCGTACAAGTTGCGTTTACCATAAAGGCGTCCCTTTCTATTTGTATTTTCTCATATTGTTTTCGCTTTAAATGAGGGTCGGTCGCTCGAAAAAAATTACCTATTGAACGCACATAAGGCTAAATGAAAAGTGATGCAAAATGTTCAATGTATGACTGTCTTGTTCTGAATTAACTTTTCTTTCCATGATTTTTAAATAAATGGGTCCGGAAAAACATCTTTAGTAACTTCCGGCATAATTGAAATGAACAAAATATAAATCTTCTTTTCCAACTCGGCGTGAAAATACAAGTGAAACATGATCCAGTTGTGCTATAATAGATGTTTCCCGTGCTGGAGCACACTTTCTGTGAATGATTTTTAAATACATTTAAAAACAAACCCAAACCCAATTTCGGAAACGAAATGAACAAACATGAAATGAACAAAAATATTATTTGAACCATCTTAGGCAAATTGAGAATTTAGATTAATTACGTAGGCTGACTAGTTTTTCATTTTTAAAATAAATAAAGAAATAGTTATTAACGAGAAATGTGTTTGTCAAGTTGACAAACACAGCTGTTTCGGCGGTTTTTTATAACAAAATCGACTTGTACTTCTGTATGTTTAGGCCTTAGAAAAATGCGCCTTTAAGATGACGTCACGTGACTCCCGATGACGTCATCATGACGTCATCATTTATTTTTTATCTTTTACACATGCTGGCCTACCAACTAACCTACCAACTTTGAAGTTAATCGGACCGCCGGTTCTCTAGATATGAGCCCTTCTAAAATGCACCTTTAAGATGACGTCACGTGACCCCCGATTATGTCATCATGACGTCATCATTTATTTTCATCTTTTACACGTGCTGGCCTACCAACAAACCAACTTTGAAGTTATACGGTTCTCTAGATATGGGCCCTTCAAAAATGCACATTTAAGATGGCGTCATGTGACCCCTGGTGACGTCATCGTGACGTCATCGTTCTAGAACCATCTGTGGCTGGTGGTCTAAGTGTGTGCCAAGTCTAAAGTCGATCGGATGTACTAAAGTGCCAAATTGCCTTGTTGAAGAAAAACGTGCACAAACCCTATGGGAGAAAATTGCACATTTAAGATGACGTCACGTGACCTCTGATGACGTCATCATGACGTCCATGTTCTAGGACCATCTGTGGGTGGTGGTCTAAGTGTGTGCCAAAAGGAGGGGGGGCCTCAGGTCGACCTGCGATTTGTTTGCGCCACGACTGAACCGTCGGCATCAAGCAGAAAAATTATGCTCATGTCACAAAACTGAGAAATCGTATGATTCTCGTGGAACAAGCGGTATTTCGACGCAAAATAATCGCAACCATGCTCATGTCACCCACGACGCGACGATCCACGACAATTCCACGGCAAAGAGAGTCATGTGACTTATTTAACAAGTGAAGGAATACATATGTGCTTGGCCGGTTCGGCTCGGGTTATTGTCAGCGACCATTCCGCTGATACGATCTTAACGTACTTGCACATTCCCATTATAAATACCTTTGAGTCAAAGTGTCGAAACAAGTCAATAATTATACGTTTATATCATCAATTTTGTTCAACATTTTTACTTCATGTTTTTTCAAACAACTAGCTATGATGTAGTGTGCCGCGCGCTCGCGATGAGTAGTTAAAACAATCTCCTTATATGAGATTGGCGAGCGCGTGGCGCGCGCGTACTGCGTGATTTGGTGCAGAACGCGGAGCGCTGGTGTCGTGTGCTGATTGGCTACAAAAAGGAAGATCTTGATGCGCGCACGACGTCGTAAATTCAAACACATGCAGCTAGGTCCACTGCGATTGATTCCGCCTATCCGGAACACGTCGTAAAAGTTGATATTTTTTTACTCCTGCGACTGGTGATTTCTTTTTTATCGCTAACTGATGCCAATCATCTTAATATTGTCGCAGTTAAACTCAGGTCAAAAAAAATCGGCGACTGATGTCTTCCCGACGGTCGTGGCGCAGGTGTAGCTTGATCCGAAAAAGTTAGTCGCGGACTGCTGTTTCGCCGCATTGTCGACCTGAGGCCGCCTTTAGAAAAGTCGTGCCACAAGTCTTGGGTGGTCGTGGGTAGTCTTGGATATTCGCACGACCGAAAACAGATTAAATGGCGCCACCAACAGTGAGAAAGTGTATCAGCCCCCGCCCCCCCCCCCCCCCCCCCCACCAACCCCCCCCCCCCCCCCCCAATTTTTTTTCCTGGATCCGCCCCTGCTGAGTGGCTGCGACTATGAAGTAGTCGCATCTCGTAGTCTTTATTTGTCGTGCGACGGTCGTGCGATGGTCGTGGGACAAATCTTGGGTGGTCCTTCATTGTCGTGGCTGATCGTAGGATTCTCCTGTCGTACGACAGTCGCACGACTTTCCACGACTACTGACACGACGAGTCATGCGAGTCGTGCTAGTATAGACCTGATTGCACGACTATAGTTGCACGACTTGGCTAGAATATATCGTGCGACTCCAGGACAATTAAGTCGTACGAATAGTCGTGAGTTGTCCAGCGTCGGTCGTGCCACTGCCCAAGACCGGTCAGCCGGGGTATGGGGGGCTTGTTCTGCTGGCATCTCAGCATCCACCTCGGCTCCAGCTCGGCTGGTCAAGACCGGTCGCAGCCAGTCAGCTACCAGTCGCACGATCAGTCACAGCCAGTCGGCACCTGTCGCACGATTGGTCGTAGACAGTCGTGCGACAGGACCCGTACGTAGTCGTGCGACAGGACCCGTACGTAGTCGTGCGACACTCGTTATTAGTGGTGCTAGATCAGTCGGCAAAAAGTCTTCTACAGGTCGCACAACAGCAGGGGCCAATTTCACGGTGATGCTAAGCACACAAATTTGCTTAGCATGAAAAGTCTAAATACAGGATTACCAACCAAATTTTGATGTGAAGTGTATCGCTTGTGGCTGACACTCGATCAGCTGTAATTGTTTCCTTAGCATGAAAATCCCATGGCCTTTTGGCTGGTAACCTGTTTTAACTAAACAAGACTTTCGGTGCTAAGCAAATTTGTGTGCTGAACAGCTCCGTGAAATTGGCCCCTGGTCTTACAATGACTGCTAGGCTCAAATCGCAGGAAATATCCACGACTACCCACGACCGGCCCTAGTAGCACGACTGAACTGGTCGCGGAAAATCGCAGGTCCTGGTGGGACTGGGGCTTTACTGATTCATAGTTGGACGTACGACGCGGCCCCTGCACGAATTCGTGCTTGTTTTTCTCGATAAGAAATTCTAGATTAGGTCGGCGGAATAAAAAGTTTCTTTTTTTCTCTTCGGTCGGGAGCCAAAAATAGGGTCGGTCGAAATGAGAACCAAAGAAATAGAAAGGGACGCCCTATAATAATGCAAAAAAACTTGTGTTGAACTTAAATGGGAAAAATCGGGAGGGAGGGTTTGTCGGTCGATTTTGTTTTACCATCCCTGAAAACATCAAAACAAAACTATGTCGTGTAACTCAAAAGTGAGATGGCGAAATGCACGATTGTGCCGTCGTGCAGTGGCGCACCCAAGAGGGGGCTCTGGGAGCTTGAGCCCCCCCCCCCCCCATCCCCCCTCCCCCCCCCCCCCCCCAAGAGGTATATATGTAAGTGGCCTATTTCCGAGTAGTATACGGGGGGTGTAGAAGTATAATGGGGGGGGGGGGGGGGGGTAGATGGCGCCACCAACGTCAAAAGAGTCCATCAACCCCCCTCCCCCCTGTGCAAACAATTCTGGGGCAACATTCTTAAAAAAAATTGGTGAGCCCCCAAAGTAAAATCCTGGGTGCGCCACTGCCGTCGTGCTATATTTGAAGACAATGATTTTAATAAAACTTTATGCAGGAAAAGGTGAGATTTAGAAAATTCTTTGATAACAAATACAAGAAAGCGGGGGAGGGGGCGTTCGAACACCTTCCCCTGCCTGTTGAATGAGTCCAAACCTTTGTTTTTTTATTTGTTTTTTTATTCGTACTTTTTTGGTGAACAAGTTGCTCATCATGCACATGTACGTCTGTGTCTTTGTCATTGACAACAGAGGGCGCCAGATAGAGCCGCATGGTCATGTGATTGTGATGGATTATTATTATTGTCCATTGCATGCTACTTTGCATGCTAGCTCTAACTGTTAGCTGTAAATGTAATGTCATACGAGTTTAACGTTGCTTTTGAGTTTATTTTCCTGAAAAACGTCGGCCAGTGAAGCATAAGGAATTTGTGAACCTCTCGGACAGATAGATAAGGACACAGAGTATGGGCGTGAAATTGGTGTCTACAGTGAGGTAAAAATATTGTAATTTTGTAATTTTGGTAAAAATAGTGTAATTTTGTTTCTGGCAAGAGTTCCATATGTACATATAACAAATAAACCTTTTCGACATGCTCAAAGCATCATGGAAACTGCATCAGCCTAACTGGCATTAGAAGAGCAAGCACATTAGAACGGATGTGATTGGTCGCATTGGTCACATGTTCGTTGTTATGCTTGCAAACATCCTCTTCTGATTTGCTAATAATGTGACATTATTAGCGGTTCTAATTCCAGAAATTTGCATTCATCAGTAACTAACGTTAGCTGGTACCCTGAGAGGGATTCCCCAATTATTTCCTTTATTTTTATTGCCATTTAAAATTGATTTTTCTGGTTATTATTGTCCTTATGTTCCATGCAAAGTCAAAGATATGTGAAAAGGGTATCGCTCAACTCATGACAGATATTTAGCATAAAATCAATTAATATTTATTTGGACTGGTTCACAGTCCCATAGGTTTGTGTATAAATTACATGGTTTGTTTGGCCTCCAAACCCACAATGCATTGAGAATGTTGAAAAGATTTATTTCACCTCACCTTGTGTCTTCATTGAAGATAAACCCATTCAGCTGGGGAAAAGGCGATATTTTGAGTGCACATATCGTTCGCACATTCAATCATGTAGGCAGCCATATTGAAGCATCAGGAAATGCACGACGTGCGCATGACATGCATTCACCAAATAAGCAATGTGATTTTACGCTATGAATAAACAACACTATTGGTTTCTACCATTTATTTAATGGAGGGAGCACATGTAGTGTAAGGGGCAATCTAAGACTAAGAGGGACGTTTTTCCCACAATGCGCCGCGGAATGCCAATAGGTTAGCCACGTGCATTGTTGCTCCGCGCGTTATGCTTGCATGCTTTAAAAGCGCAAATGGGCCTTATTTGGAATGGCAATTAGGTCAGCCACGTGCGTTTTTGCCTGTGTTTGTACGCCTGCCTTAAAAGCGGTCAATGAGGGGTGGGGTGTACAGATCCCATGTTTTGTTGTGTCTTTGAGATTATATGTATTTTAGGAAAAGGACATTGATTGTTTGCACCTTTACAATCTACACATGTACGTGTGCAAGTGGCAAACTCTAATTATTCAAGACCTGATCTACCCTTGTGATTTTGGAATATTCCAAAGTCTCTACGTCATAAATTAATATTCCTAATTTAAATAATTCAGCAGTCAGATTGCGACATACACCGTAAGTATGACAAAAATGCTTCCAGGAGCAACAACCGCTCGTGTTCGAGTGGATAAGTGCACCATGTATTAACCCACGTTCTCTTACAGGCCTGACATCGATGGAGGTTCGAATCTCGGCGACGGAAAATGGAGAACGGAACACAGAGTGGAGGAGATGCGTGGGGTGGAAAGGAGGAGAGAGGAGTAACATGAGTAAGGGAGAGATGCAGGAGGAAGAGATGAAGGGGGAGAGGTTTCCATCTTATTATTTAAATAAAATATTTTTTTAAAATAGAAAAAAAAAAATTTTGTTTACTTTTCCTCGCTAAAATCCCCCTACAAAATTTATGGCATCCCTTTTTCAATTTGTTTGAATTTATAAAACCTGAACAAATTGATGGCCGTATACGGAACTCTTTCCCAGACATGACAGATCCTGCAGTTTTCCTTCCTCTATGGACAGATGATCTATAGGGTCTACTGTAAAGTTAACCCTTTAAATGCCGGATGATGGCTATAGCTGCAAACAAATCAGTACCACCATGCTGGATGACAGCTATAGCCGCCATTTTCTGCAGTTTCAATCCATTGTTGGATTATTGTGTATGTTACACTTGGCTGCACAAGTACATTGTGTCCGTTTCACTTGGCTGCAAAAGCCGACGCAACCAGCGCCTCACTGTAAATAACCATACTCGAAGGGTTAAAAGGGGGGGGGGGGGGAATGATGATAAATTCCCATGTGGGGAACAAGTGCGCATTTGCTCACTGACCTTCACTGAGCAGTGCTTAACACTACATTTGAGCAACTACAACTTTCCACTGTGTACGGAAAGTGCATTTGTCAAACATGTTACTTGTTACCTCGCCCGGCATTTAAGTATAACTAGAAATGTGTTTGTCACGTTGACAAACACAGCTGTTTCGCCTGTTTGAAAATGGGTTGTATCTTGTTTGCATGTACACATGTACGCTTTCAATGCAATAAATATTTTTTTCAATAGATACATGTATGTTATAACTGGGAGATGGGGTTAGTTGGAACACGGGGTAAGTTGAAACATTGAAATTTTCTTCCACAGTTGTAATTCATTTTATGAAATGTTAACATATATAGAGGTGTCTCTTAGCAACAGCCATCCACCATATTGCCTGCAGCACCAGTGCCCCAATTGTACTCAAGTGGGAAAGATAAGTTTGTGTTTTCACCTTCTGAGTAAATTGTTCATCATTCAAAAAAATTGTACTATCTTACTGATGTTTATAAATAATGGTGACTAGTTTCCAAGTATTTTAAGATCTAGAACTAAGCTACAAAATAAGGTTAAAAGGATGTGTTATTGTAGTCCCTGTTTTGCGTAGTAAGCTTACAAATGTCACATGGGCCACTGGGGCAAGTTGGAACATTTTGATGGGGGCTAGTTGAAACAGCAAAACGTGGTCAAAAATCTGGAATGATTTATTTCCTGCAGTGCAGCAAGAAGTTGTCAAAAGTCTGAATATGCTGTGTTTATTTCTTGTATCGTTACATGTAGCAAAACCCAAGATGCCAGACTCTTAAAATATAAGAAGAAAGCAGCCCACAGCAAAATATGCCTCCAAAAAACTAATATTAGGCCTTGTACAATAGAAGACTATAAATTGATTTTCACTTAGTTGCATTGATTTTATCTCACTGATAGGCTTAGCGAGGTGTGTGACATTTTTAAAACATTTTTTTTAAGTACCGCAGTTATTTTTGAAAGACAAATACAACTTTCACTTGATTTAAAAAATAAGAAGAAAGACATGTGGTCAATTGTTTAAAAAGAAAAAAAAGCACAGAGGTAATGAGAATCATTTTTCCCTGAAAACCAAAAATATTATAGTTTTTTAAATGGTTAAACAAATCGTAACTTTTAGGGCCTACAGAGTATTTGTAGTTCACTTCCTGCTTATTTAATTCATTTATTTTTTGGTTTACATGCTGGGCCTGGGAGCATGGCCTACAATGTATAGTGCTGGAAAAATTATTTTACTTGAACTCAAATAATAAATGTAGTTTTTTTATACTTTCTAAGTAACCGCATACCAAATTCCAACTTACCCCATACCATGTTCCAACTTACCCCATACCATGTTCCAACTTATCCCAGAGGTGGGGTAAGTTGGAACACATTAGTCGTGTTCAAAGTGGATTATTTAAGTAACCATCAACAATAGGCTACATTTTTAACACACATGTATACTGGTATAGTTTGTTTCTTGAATAAAATCTGTTTGTGTTATATAGACATCAGACTCTAAATTTACAGGCGCTATAAAATTTCAAAATTTCTGTACGCTGTAGGCCTACCGGGATTTGTGTAGTCGCTGCAGATGACGGGTGAAGTTGGATGTCGTTCCACTAGTTTCAGAGATCGTAGCCTTGCAGAATTTACAGATTGCAGAATGTTTTTCTTGCCAGTTTTGGGGCATGAATATTCCTTGTGATTTGTAAATCCATACTTAATCACACGGGACAGTGCCAACATGATGCAAATTTGGGACGAGCAGTAGCAGTATACATGTATTGCTGTTTGGAATTTGCTATGCATAATGTACAAGTTGACCTCAAAGTGGTAGGTCAAACTTTAGCTTTAACATAATGTTGTAATGATTGGCTTTTCCGAAATTTTCGGAAAAGCCATTGTTATTGTTCTGATTGTTTTTTCTTTCTTCTTCTTCTTCTTCTTCTTCTTCTTCTTCTTCTTCTTCTTCTAACAAAAATGCCATAGACAATGCACATATTTTATTCCACCCATCACTTTTGCCATTAAACAGACTTCTATCTTAATGAGAGTTTGCATAGGCTGAGACCCTGTACTGAACTCATGCATGTTACTCTGACGTCATGATGACGTCATCATGTATCAAATTACAAGCGATTAAAGATTAATAGATTTAATCTTTGAAAATCAATATAAAATCGACCGTGGGAGCCCTGAACTTGATTTTTGTAGGAATTGATAATATAAACCAGGGTCTTCATTTTATCTCATGTGCGTCAAAACACGTGTCCCTTCCTTCCGGTCCAAACCGGAAGTGCCCTATAATTTGAAAGTGGAAAAAGATGTGAACTTGCTTTCAACGATGTCAGTCTCCGCCTTGGTTGTACTTCACACAAAAATTACATGTGACATCAGGTTGAAAAATGTTTAAAATGAATAATCAGTTGATGTGTGTAGCGAAGTTTGCTTACATCGCTTTATAATTGATGTATATAATGGGCTTCATGCTAAGAACAAGTTGATGGGAAGAAAGATTGATGACGTAACCAGACCGAAAGTTGCAAAGAAAAGACCTTTAAACCTTAAAAGATTGCTGAAAAATCAACCGCGAGAGATATACTCCAGATATTTGCTTCAGATAGCAGAGCTAACATACATGTAGCTCTCAAGCTTTCTGATAATGACGTCACGATGACGTCATCAAATATCGGATTACAAGCAATAAAATATTTCTAGATTTAATCGTTGAAAATCAATATAAATTCAATCGAGAGGGATCTGATTTTGCTTTTTATGGGAACTGATAGAATAATCCAGGGTCTTCTTTTTTTATATTACGTGCAAAGTCACGTGACCCTTCCTTCCGGTCCAAACCGGAAGTGCCTTTTAATTTGAAAGTTTAATCTTTGAAAATCAATATAAAATCAATCGAGAGAGATCTGATTTTGCTTTTTACGGGAACTGATAGAATAATCCAGGGTCTTCATTTTTGATATTACGTGCAAAATCACGTGACCCTTCCTTCCGGTCCAAACCGGAAGTGCCTTATAATTTTAAAGTGGAAACAGGTGTGAACTTCCTTTCAACGATGTTAGTCTCCGGCTAGGTTGTACTTCACAGAAAAATTACCGGTGACGTCATAAACTGTTGGAGCGCCCTCTAGCGGCAGGTTGAATTTACAGAACCATAGGTCCGATTAAGCTCAAACTTGTTTTGTTGGTTGACTAGACCGGTTTGTGTTATAGATGAAAATGGACGTGACGTCATGATGACGTCATCATGGTCATTTCTTTTTGTTCCATCTTCTTGTTCTATCACAAATGCCATAGACAAAGCACATGTTTCATTTTCGGGGCCACTTTTGCCATTTAACAAAGTTCAATCTTAATGAAAATGGGCATACACTTAGACCCTGTGCTGAACTCGTGCATGTTGTTCTGATGTCATAATGACGTCATCACTTGTCATGTGACGTCATCTTAAAGGTGCATTTTTTGAAGAGCCTATATCTAGAGAACCGTTGCTCTGATTGATTCAAATTTGATATCTAGGTAGCCCAGTATGTTATAGATGAAAATGTACGTGAGGTCATTATGACGTCATCCTACGATTTTATATTAATTGTTTTAGCCTTGAGGCAATATCGCATCAGCAAAACATGCTAAATTCAAAATTCTTTTTGCAATTTGTTAGCTTAGTTATACATTCTTTCATATAAATGTGAAAAATGTGTGACGTCATGATGACGTCATCTAAAATGTTTTTGAAACACATATAAGGGTAGGTCTGATCATCATCAAATATGAGAATGTTTCTATGGTGCAGAAATTTAAATAAGTACTTCACAATTTTGAAATGTAGAAGATTAATGATGTCATGAATATCAGTTGGGAAGTATTGCTAGTATACCAGCTTACTAGCGCGAAAATAGATTTTTATGAATGAATCACTTTCGGCAAATCAAAACGCGCACTGCATACTACAAGTAAAACCGGTATTCCGTCTCCGAAGCGTATTCGCAAGTAATGGACATCAAGCACCAGCCACATGACGTTGCGGCTCGACTGCAACTACACAGACACCGCGCCAAACAGCGTATTTGATCGCAGGGACCGGTACTGATTTGTACGTCACACGTACGTAGAGCGCGCGAGCAAACGGCGAATTGTACCCAGTCTCCACGCCGCGCGTCGCTGTTGGACCGACGTCTCATCAGGCAACCGTCCATACCTCACGTACTGAACGTACTCAACCTCATCCCCAGGGTCTACTTTCATCCTGGTTCTGGAAGCGTATTGCTCGAACACCATGGGGACGAGGTTTACGCGTGCTGTACATGTACATGTAGGCTACTGACGGGATTTGCAAACTGAACACTCCGACGTCGTTACAAAATTGCCGTAAAATTAAAGGTAAAAATCGGGCCCTCGAGCTAGTCGAGTCCTTATTGTCCGAGTCCCTGAAAATCGGGACTTGAGTCCGGACGCGAGTTCCAGTCTGGACTCAAGTTCTCCAGCACTGGTATACTGCATGGAAGAATGAGAAAACAATTCATAACCAATCAAATGATGACGCATACCTTATGTGTTTTTAAAGATCACATTTTTGATGACGTCATCATCACGTCACACTTTTCTCATTTTTTGGTGTGAATACATATTACATAACAGATCTAATACAAAAACAATTTTGACTTTAGCATGTTCCGTTGACGAGATATGGCCTAAAGGTCTAAAAACTTAATTATGACGTCACCTCAATTTTCATCTACATGTATAACACATCCCGGTATACCCACATACCAAATTTGAATAAAATCAGACTTGTACTTCCGGAGATATACACGTAGGGTCTCGAAAAATGCTCCTTTAACCCTAATTACCCCAGGCCTTACAAACTCCAACAGCAGGTTTTGTCTAATTTTGATGGGTTCAGGACTGTAGGGCCACGGCACCATTACTTTACACGGAGCTATGATGCCCCAATTTGTCAAAGTCCAAAGAATGTGCCATAGGTATACTGCACAGTGTTGGATTTTGACAGGTTGAGGACACTTCCTAGTAAAAATGCCTAGGGGGTTAGGGTTAATGTGACGTCACATGACACCCAATGACGTCATACTCTACATGTAAGTGTGTGCCAAGTCTCACCCGATCAGATTTGCTAAAGTGCCAAAGTGTATGGGTAGAACAAAAAGTGTACAAACCCATTGGAGAAAAAGTCTGAAAAAGGAGGGGAAAAAAAATCTTAACGTAAACAATAGCAGTTTCAGCAAATGTGCCTAAACAGCTAATTATCCATCTTTCCAATGAACATGTAGTTACCCTATAATTCTGCTTGGAAAAAAATGGGCATTTATTTGTGGAAAAACATGTCTTACAACTAAATTCTGATGATTCATATGGAGCTGGCTATTTTTCAGCAGGGTCGGTGATACACATTGTAGGCCTACATGTTATATAGGTTTAGAACGGGACCAGAACCACACTTGTCAATGACGCACATGGGATCATACCATATGATCCACACCATTGATACAGTATCCTTAGTTATAGATTAAACAGTTTGCCATTTCTACATTTTTTGTAATGTCCAAAAAGGAAAAATATTAATATCCACCCAAAATGAGTCCGGAACTTAAAAATGCTGGAAAATACCTGTCCATTCATGTTCAGATCTGTAGGCCTACATGTACATGTACATGTACATGTACATGTACATGTACATGTACATGTACATGTACATGTACATGTACATGTACATGTACATGTACATGTACATGTACATGTACATGTACATGTACATGTACATGTACATGTTGCACAATGTTACATTTTGAAACTTCAAGAGGGGGTACAAAGATTGCTCTGGGAAAGTTTGAGCTCAGTACGATGTTAGTGCTTATCTTTATACACTTACAGGACAGCATATTAATTACTTTATTTTAAAACTTAGCACATACATGTACATGTATTAGAAATTGGAACTGTTTGCTGTCATTTAAAAGTGTTGTACTTTACCTTTAAAAACATGGTAAACCTTTTTTTGTTTTTCAATGTCAAGCACAATCAACAACTGTATTTTCCAAAAATGTCATTTTACACATCTTTGGAATTCAATATGTTTCAGCATAAAAGATCATTTATTAAACCTTACCATGCTTACCCCGTCGGGTTCATGCAAAATCATACTAAAATTGGAGGATTCAATTAGGACTATTGGGGTTAATTCGGGTTGAATTTGGATGATTGCAAATGCCCTGTGTAAAGGGGAAACAGCATTTACACAAATAACATACTACGATCAATTTGTCAACTATTTTGCATAATTACAGACCATTTGTAGACTATGTAAGCTGCTTTGTATCAACCGTTTCCATCGGACACCATCAAGACTCACATTTAAGGAGTGAACACCTCAGATACCCACCCATAAGTCATGTCATCGGAGAAATTTGAAAGATACCAGGAGGAACTAGTCACACTGTTGGAAGACTTGAAGTATCGGGTCGAGGTCACGATCCCAAAAGCTGTTGGAGGTGAGTCCATAACACATACAGGATTGTATGTATGTACAGTGTAGTAAAATTTAGTTGTGATATTCAAGGTCATAATGAACAGTGAAAGTGCCCTCGACAGGATTAAATACTCACAGATGAACCGGCTGCAAGTGGTTCTGGTAGAAGAGTTTGCATCCATTTGTGCTGCGATTAGGGACTCTTCTTGCAATGCTGTTGGCATTCACTGATTATTTGGAAACTAGGCTGAAGTTTCAGAACTTTAGGCTCACAAGTACATTTGTGTAATTGTGCCTACTGAAACTACTACTGCATATTTGTGTTAACTGCTGATTAGTACCATGCTCAGCCCAGTATCAAGAGTCTAATGTACATGTAGGCACTTCAGTGTGGATTCGTGCATAAATTTGATTCTTGCATGCCCGAGTCAAGCCTCACATGTGAACAGTGCACATTGCATGCACAGTGTACATGTACATGTACATGTACACCTATACGTACATGTATGTGGCCAATCTTCAACTGAATGTAAACATGTTAACCCCTTGAGTACAGTTATCGTGGTGAGGCGTTGGGGTGCCGGAGCGGCTTGTGCAGCCAAGCAAAATGGTCACAATGTGCTTGTGCAGTCAAGCGTAACATACACAATAATTCAACACAAATAGCGGCAAATGGCGTCATCCGGCCTGGTGCCGCTGTTGTTTTTTTGTGCCATTTGGCGTCTTCCGTACGCAAGGGGTTAATGTGATGAGCCTGCTATGTATCCCATACAGTGTGTGTGCATGGAGGTAAAGGTGTCGTTTTACTAGTGATTAGTGATTTGGGAAATACAGTAGAATTTCTATGGACTTGCTGCTGTCATTTAGGGAAAAATTTGTGCTTAAAATGCCTGTGAAAAATTTTGCCTATTCTTTCAGTGAAAGACCAGGAATCTGAGTTCAAATTCTGTCATTGCACATGACTTTATAACTGATGTTTGTTTGCAGAAGAGCGTAAGAAATTGATCCGAGATGCTGAGAAATGTTTGGAAGAGGCAGCTCTGGTGGTAAATAATCTTGATAATCCTTTCACCCCACCCCCCCTCCAAAAATCTCTGTTTTAAATATTAGTGATTTAATAAGAAACTAAAACATGCCCAGCTTTGAGTGGCCACTAGCGATTTATTTTAAAGACCCACTCTGTGATGTTTTGATACTGTCCTCCCTTCCCCCTTACAAGCCTTCTAATCTGATTGGTTTTGGGTGTTTTGGTGGTTTCTGTCAGGTACAAGAGATGGAAGAGGAGGCTAAACCAGCCCCGGGGAGCTATCGTAGTCAGATGGTAGCTAAGGTCAGGAACTACCGCAGGGAATTGGACAAAATCAACAGGGATCTGGTAAGTTGCAGTCATTTGAGTATTAAAATTAGCAGAGTGACAGTAAAAAGGTGACACTGCATGATGTCTCGTTTGGTGACCATTCACCGCAGTAAGAAATAAAAAAGGAAACTGGACAAAATCAAGTGGTACATGTATTCAAGATTTGAATGTACAATGACAAAGTTGCTCTTCAGTTCTGTTTAATCTTTCACTCAGTGTCATTTAGTTTCAATGGCAGTGACAATTGAATTGTCAGTCATTCCCCATACAGTAGCAAGTAAAATATTGGGTATAATGAAAAGGGATTTTTTCAAAGTGAACAAAGAAACTGGCAGGAGCGGGATTCCAACCTGCGACCTCCGGGTTACCGCACCGGCGCTCTACCAACTGAGCTATCTTGCCCTATGTTGGCGGTTTCCCAAATTGTCAGTATCTTTGTTCAGGTGGGCACTAGTCAGAAGTCATAAACCCAGAATGCTGCATAGCCAGGGATCACACCCAATTTTACGATACAACCTGGGAAGCGACATTGTGGAGATCACTCAATGAGGATACGACTTTTTAACTTATAATTCGTCAAACAATCCACAAGGGAAACTGACTAGGTAAATTTGAATACATTTTCAAAGTGAACAAAGAAACTGGCACGAGCGGGATTCGAACCTGCGACCTCTGGGTTACCGCATCGGCGCTCTACCAACTGAGCTATTTTGCCCTATGTTGGCGGTCTCCCAAATTGTCAGTGTCTTTGTTTGGGGTGCGCTAGTCAGAAGTCATAAACCCAGAATGCCGCATAGCCAGGGATCACACCCAATTTTACGAAAGGGCTTTTTGTTCTGATAGAGTGCCATAGACACCTCATCACTATTACTAACTTTTATTTTCTGTGTAGAAGCGTGCCAGCGATGGTCAGAGTAGCCGGAGTGAATTGTTCCACTCCCAGAGTAATTTTGATGACAAAGTCAATGTAAGTGATATGTAAAAGTCACGTCCAGTAAAATAAGATCAGATAAAATGTTCCAAAATTAAATTTGTAAAAGCAGTTTCAAAAGTATTTGTCCTTTACTCCTCTGCTCCATCCCTAAAGTAGAGCAAGACAAAGCACGGAATTATTCATTGCTCAGAAAGTGATGGTGTCAACCCCATAGCAGTGTAGAAAACTGGTCTTTGAATGATTTTCTCCTCATTTTGTAACTTTGCCTGTGTTCATAGGCAACCCAGAAGAATCATAGAGCAAGACTTATACAAGGACAGGAGACATTAAACAGGACTGGTGAAAGCCTGGCCAGAACCCACCAGATTGCAGCAGAGACGGATGAAATCGGTGTGGGTATCATCGATGAGCTAGATGGCCAGAAAGAACAACTCCTGAATACCAAGGACAGGGTAAGAGGATTTCAAACGTTGGACCTCAGTGAAATTAATAACCTATTCAAACATATCCCTTCCTTTTAATGTATGAACGTAACAGGATATTTATTTTGTAGACATTGAATCAAAAGTTCTTTTACTATTTAAACTATTCATGCCATTTCCCTGACATGAGGGTTTTGTTCTTTGTCAACATATGCACAAAACAAGAGCTGAACTACAGCTTCTCTATATTTGGTTGTTTATATTAAGCACAAAATCGAAAAGTGCAACAATAGAAAGTAATATACAGATAGTTATCAAACATAAAAAAATAGTTCCCTTGTGGTTTGTTTGACGAAAAATGCAAATAAATGTGGATGAGGTTCCGACCATTGCGGGATAGGTCTTTGCGGGGTAGGTCTTTAAGAGGGAAGGTCTTTAAGAGGGAAGGTCTTTAAGAGGGAAGGTCTTTAAGAGGGAAGGTCTTTAAGAGGGAAGGTCTTTAAGAGGGAAGGTCTTTAAGAGGGAAGGTCTTTAAGAGGGAAGGTCTTTAAGAGGGAAGGTCTTTAAGAGGGAAGGTCTTTAAGAGGGAAGGTCTTTAAGAGGGAAGGTCTTTAAGAGGGAAGGTCTTTAAGAGGGAAGGTCTTTAAGAGGGAAGGTCTTTAAGAGGGAAGGTCTTTAAGAGGGTAGGTCTTTAAGAGGGTAGGTCTTTGCGGGGTAGGTCTTTAAGAGGGAAGGTCTTTAAGAGGGAAGGTCTTTAAGAGGGAAGGTCTTTAAGAGGGAAGGTCTTTAAGAGGGAAGGTCTTTAAGAGGGAAGGTCTTTAAGAGGGAAGGTCTTTAAGAGGGAAGGTCTTTAAGAGGGTAGGTCTTTAAGAGGGAAGGTCTTTAAGAGGGTAGGTCTTTGCGGGGTAGGTTTTTTGCGGGGTAGGTTTTTTGCGGGGTAGGTTTTTTGCGTGGTAGGTTTTTTGCGAGGAAGGTCTTTAAGAGGGAAGGTCTTTAAGAGGGAAGGTCTTTAAGAGGGAAGGTCTTTAAGAGGGAAGGTCTTTAAGAGGGAAGGTCTTTAAGAGGGAAGGTCTTTAAGAGGGAAGGTCTTTAAGAGGGAAGGTCTTTAAGAGGGAAGGTCTTTGCGGGGTAGGTCTTCAAGAGGGAAGGTCTTTGCTGGGAAGATCTTTGCACGTTTTGTTTAGTTTTTTCTCAAAACTATTTAAACATTGAGAAATCACAAGTCGGTTTAGAATTATTCTTCTACAGAGTCCAGCTATGAATTGCAAGAAGGCGAGGACTAGAAATAAGAAAACCCAGGGAACAATTGATTTAGGGAAACCCACGTAGTTGGGAGAGAATGAAAATGCAATCCACAATTGAACCAGGGTTACCAGGCAAGGAAAGAACCACTGAACCACTGTGCCTACTCTCCTCACTGTGCCTACTCTCCTCACTGTGCCTACTCTCCTCACTGTGCCTACTCTCCTCACTGTGCCTACTCTCCTCACTGTGCCTACTCTCCTCACTGTGCCTCCGCTCCTCACTGTGCCTATACTCTCCTCACTATGCCTACTCTCCTCACTGTGCCTCCGCTCCTCACTGTGCCTCCGCTCCTCACTGTGCCTCCGCTCCTCACTGTGCCTACTCTCCTCACTGTGCCTACTCTCCTCACTGTGCCTACTCTCCTCACTGTGCCTACTCTCCTCACTGTGCCTACTCTCCTCACTGTGCCTACTCTCCTGTGCAATTTTCTATGCTTGTGTGAATCTCAGGGTAGTGGGTAGTACCACAAAAAACTGAGCAAAGATTGTAAATTTCAAAGACCTCTGTATACAGTTGCGTAGGGCTGTGCATCCAAACCGGGTACCAGAGTACCCGACCGCTAATGTCAGGAACCGGTACAAGATTATGAAATTGAACCAAATTAATATACTACTTATAGTTCTCATAGACTCAAACAATGAAAAAGAAAGTCTGTGAATGTCATTTGTGGCGATTTTTCATATTGAAAGCCAGAGCACATAGAAAAACAACAGATAAACCCTCCCTCCCTCGAGGCCATAATGGAGCCAACTACCCTATATATCAAAACCTGTCATGTCAAGTGACAGGCTGAAACACACACAAGCTGTGAGAGTTGGTGGGTAGATTTTTTGATAGGCTGTTATTGTTACAACTATTGGACGGTTAACGTTTATGATGGTTGCAAAAATGCAATTTACACCGTAAAGATATATAGCTCACTGGACACACTTGCTTCTTGATGCACTGATGTGGTAGTATTAATGTGCGGACCTTTATGAACAATATGAACAGTAATTTCCGAGATTTAATTTTTGGGATTGGCTTTTTTTACAATCAGGTACCCAATTCCCGTACTATCCGTAAATGCACACTCCTATAGTTGCGATTGAAAGTTTACGTAAACCTCAGTCCTGCCAACAAATTTCCAATTCCTCCCAAAGCTGTGAACTAAATCCAAATGATGAAACGTGAATGAGAAAGGACCTTAAAAAAAAAATGATTTTATTGATATACTGAGAATTCACAAAAGAAAAATTGCAAGAAACAGAACAACTGTATGTAAACTTTCGACCGCAACTGTCATGATTTTGCCTTTTTTTTCTTCAGGCCCACAACTTTCCAGTTATACATGTTCTGTTATGTTATAATTACGTAAGTGGAGATGTTGGTTTTGATCCACAGCTTGATGGCATGGACCACAATCTGAGCAAAAGTAAACGGATTCTGAATACTATCAGAAGAAGGTTGGTGACTAATTTTGGCTTTGTTCTAACCAATCACTGCTCATGATGTAAAATCTAAGATTCAAGTTTGGAATTGAAAACAAAGCCAGCTGGTTGAGGTGCTGGTTGCTGGAGTGCATTCCCATGATATGAACACAGTTCATGTTAATTTCCTTGGCATTAAATTCATTTACTTGTGATAAAGCCTTTTACTTAATGCCTGAAATTCATGGAGTTATTTTCAAAAAATTGTGTAATGAACCTGCAATGTTCAGTTTTCTGGATTGCTGTTCTCGTGGTGGAGTAACATGTTCTGTTTCAATTTCTTTGGAATATTTGCCAAGAAAGATGTTGGTTGTGTCCATGAGCAAGACACTTTGTAATAATTTGTTGTCCTCACTCGGAAGCAAACGGCTACATGTACATTTGGGGATGTAGAGTCCAGAACATAGTTTTATTAAGTTTGCTGCTAGTTGATGATGTAAATAAGCTACTCAAGGAGTGGAAGTTAAAAAAAATAAATATTGATCCATCCATTTTACCTGTATCAAAGCACTCAGGTTTGGGCGGTAAAAATACTTCATTGCAAATTGCTACATGTATTTTGCCAAGAACCTTCCTGCAACCACCCAAATCCAAAACGCAGTAACCTAATGGCACAAAAATGTTCTAAAAACAGGAATTGACATCAAGCTCAATGCACAGTAATAATGGCTGCCAGTGGACTTTCAAGTCCAGAATCCATCAACTTCCAGCACAACTTGGCTGTGGATTGTGGTGGCTATTGACAATTCTTTGCATTTATCCACAGGATAATAACCAACAAGCTGATCCTGATGGCCATTATTCTGGTGGAAATAGTCATTCTTGTCGTGGTGGTTTACATGAAATTCTTCCATCCTACTGGAGAAACGCCACACTCAACAGTCAAACCGCATACTACAAAAACATGACTTTGTTTGCCAGTGTAGATGAAATGTCCTGTGTTCTTCATGCTACATAGTCAAAACACCCCCTGAATATAGCAACATACATGTTACAAGTGTGGCATGTAAAGATTTGGTCTCAAAGGATTGTACATTTTATGTAAATATCAGATAATGGATGAAAGACCAAATTATATATTTTACATCATAATCATTCAGGAATCTTGACCAGAGATATAGTCGAGTCCATCACAAGTCCCTGCAAGTCCATCACAAGCCCTCCAGTCCTAATCCCACTCACAAGCTATTCAAATGAGCTTTGGCAAAGGCATTCCTTTGTCATTGTTCATCCAGTTACTTGTGACCGGCTTTATGAAAGGACTTCTGATGACTGGGCTTGCGAAAGTACTTGTGAAAGGACTTGCAGGGACTGATCTGACAATAAAGTTGTCAATCTGAACAATTATTATTTATAGAAATGTTGACACAGCAGACTATGATTTAGGTGGCTAAATTTATATATGTGACCTGCTCTGCCGAAAGGGCACATAAGTCGCTGTATGCTTTTATGGGTAATGGGCCGTTTTATCTGAAGAGGGTGAACAATTCTGTTAAACAAGTGATTTTTAAGGAGGGATTTTTTTTGCATCTTTGTACCTATATTATCCTAGTTCATAGATGTGGAAGTGCCGTGGCCTAGTGGTTTGGCACATTGAATTCATGGTCTGTGGGTAATTCTCCTGTGGGTAAAGTCCTGGGCTTTGGCACTTCTACGCTTAATATGGGTTGAGGCATTATTAATGCCTTGCAGTGGACTTGTTACCCATCCCCACCCTATTCATACTGTTAAGAGATTAGCTTGTCTTGTTTTGTTTTGTTTCAGTGTGAGGGGCTGGTTCTTCCACATATTCCTAAGTAGCCCACACCTTCAGCGCCCTAGGGCTTGTGATGGGCAATTTGCATTAAAAAAAAGTGATTTCAATGAATAAAGTTGGAACAAGAATGTTTGTGTCAAGTGCCTCAATCTATTGCTTTGTTTTTTTGTTTTTTAAATGGCTTGTTTCTCCTTAAGTCATTTCAAGAAATTACTAAAAACAAACATGCAAATTTCCAAATATCTCGCGAATGCAAAATGCTACAGGCCTTAGACGTATACCATATGAAAGCTTATAAAATCTATATATTAAACCCTTTTTTTCAAATTTTGGAACATAATTGCCCTTTTTGCAGAGTGGGTCATATATGGTTAACAAGAAAATAGCACCCAACGAAATCATTGGTGGATGGTTGATTGTATTTCAGATGGGCATGGCTGTTTTTATAAGGCAATTCTTATCTATATTACTGAGGTTTGAGATGTCCACAGTCACAGTAAAGGGCTGTTATGTAGAGCAGCCTATGTGTATTAATATAGGCTTGAAATTCGATGTCAACCACTTTTCGGCTTCAAGATAAATTCAACTTCACTATTAAAATATACATTAGGGGAATAAACCATTTGCGAGTTGAATGTTTGGAAAATTTAACTGTTGCTACATCACATGATTCGGGGCAAGCTCTTGCATAGTTATGTAAGAGACGCTTAGCACCAATACATTGTTCACAATGGGTGAGAATGGCACAAAGACACCAGACCATTCCGGAGCTAGCTGGTGGTTGCTAGCATAAGGATTGCCCCGAATCACGTGATATAGTAACGGTGTCTTTGGTCTGGAGAATTCAAAGTTAAAATGTGCAAAACATTTGAGCAAGAGTGTACCAGATGTTATAACTCTCAAATGGCTTGCACCAAAGGACAGAAAATATTGTGCTCATAAAAATGAATTTGAATACAGCCAATTTGTTTCTGGATCCTTTTATATTAATTTTTGAAAGAAAGATTCAGCACTAATTTTTGAACAAGAAAGTGTTAAAGTAATATTTTACATTATAACACATGTAAATTCTGTCTTTTGATTGGCTTGGAGTGTCATTCTCTATTTTCACTCTATCACCGCTTACTCTCAAAAAGACTTGCTCACAGCAAAAAAGTATAATCCCATGGCTACCCATTAGCCTTTTAGAGGTATGGCGGACACAATAGGAGGGCACTATTTGATTTGGGTAAACCTTTTGTATGGCACAAAAGGTTTACCCAAATCAAATAGCGCCCTCCTATTGTGTCCGCCATTCCTCTAAAAGGCTAATGGCACTGTACTCAAAGCAACCGGAGATACTTGGCGGCTCCTCAGGAAAAACAGCAGTCTGGGAATCACCTCAAAAGGCTAATTTTTACTGTATCGCTCGTAAACCGGTCCATATTTGTATACTAGTCAGTTTGCAAATTATGTGGAGTAACTATTACACTGTTGTAAATGACACAGGAAAACTATAAATGGTGTCGCAAAAAGAGTAATCCATATTCAGAGTGTAAATATTGCCAAATATATTTCCAGTTACATTCATTATGTGCAGTACAGGCTATGGGCTTTCCAGTGATATATGTATCTTGGTTATGTTCGTTTTGTCAACATCTTGATAGTATGAACTGCCAGAAAATCACGAGAACCGTTGAAGACATTGTTGACTCTGCATTGAGAGGGGAGGTGGACATTGGAGTGTGTTGGTAAATGAGATGAAGTGCTCAAGTTCTGAATAACATTTATTAAACAAAAATCTTTTTAACCTGTCTGGCCCTATAACTTGAACATTTTCAACCATGTCAACCAGATTTCTCTGATAATGTGTGTGGCACAAAACTGTCATTTCCAAAACAATGGTCGCCAAGGTATCACTTGAAAGCTCATAGCCTCTGCTTTATGGTAAAAATCATAATTACTGTAAATTGAAAAGCATAAAATTGCCTCTTCGTAGAGTATTCGTGTTAACTATACACAACATAACTCATAATGAACAAGATGCTTTACATATATTTCTTTAATTTCCTTTTCTCCAGTAAGTTAAACTCGGTAATCTGCACAAACTTTTGAAATTTGTTCTAGAAAGGAACAAATACATTTACATGTCAATTAGCATTGTCATTTGAAAAAAAAAACATGAGATCAGAGGTTTCAGTGAAATGGAAACGGGAATTTACTACTCAAAACAACTCACAGAATAAACACCAAAGTTAAAAATGTCATGACAGATTGTTTATTTACAGTAGTTATTTTTTTTAGTTTGCACCACATTCAATTGTTCATAGAAAATAGCGTACTTCACAAATGGTACTGACCCTAAAAATTGAATCCATTCACAGAACTGACCAAATCACACGGTTTGGTTTTGGCTTGTTTTTCACTCATAAGATACATGTTATACTTTATTGTACACAAATACTCATACAACGCTCTTTTCTATTAAACGCACACACATCCATAAGCATACACATCCACACATGTGCGTTTTCCTATACTACCGAGGACATGAATGGAACCCTTTTGTTCCCTTTGTTTGTACTTTTTCCGAACAGCTCCCATAAGGTTTGTACACGAAATTCTCCAGAGGACTCCGCCCAAGTCCTCGGTGTCATTGTTATCCCTAATCCCCCATTGTCCCAAGTCCTCTCTCGTATAGCCTAACCCACTCATGCGCACACAATACAATGCTAGAAACAGTTGAAACAAACATCCATTTATTGTGACCTCACATTATCTTGAATAAATTTAATACATCACCGATTATTCTAAAAACAAGTGACATCCAAAATGTAAATTGTGTTAGGCCCAAACAGACAATGATACTTTGTCAAACTGTTAAATTAGGTTATTTCCATCATAAAGTCATTCCCCACTCGCAGAGCACACCAGTGTGTGAAGTACTGAGATCAACCTATTAAAATTACTGAACAGTTAAAGTAATTGTTTAAAAAAAATAAAACTGGATATTGTTATTACTGTGTACTCCATGGCATCATGATTTCCAAAACTGGTTCTGTAACTGCAAAATAGACATTTTGCATACAGTTAATGCACCACTGAACACGATACTCAAAATGTTTGAATTGACAATAAACACAATACATGTACTTGGTGCTGGGCAAGTAGGGAGTAAAATTTACTGATCAATTTACCACATTCATTTAACCACGATTTGTTCGCCTGTTTTTAGAGGCCCATTTTTGTTTTAATCTTCTCTATAGTACATGCTAAAAATGTTATATACCATGTGTGTAACTACCTGCCCGAATATCAATTTCATATTCTAAGTGCAACCAAACATTGTGCTTAGGAAGTAGTCGAACTTTTTGGGAAAATCGATAAATGGGTGAACTGGTGAATGCCAGTTTAGAAAGTATACATGAAGTGTAACTTAAAATGAAGTTACTCATTCTGATTACATACTACATTTGAGTATTCGCATCTTGATATCTTACCAACATCACTCAATTGACACTCAAAAGTTTCTAATAACAATCCTTATCTGTCCATCACTTACTGAAAAAAACTACAGAGTGCAAAAAAACACCAAACCCAAAATGTTTCCATGTAATTTTTAACATTTTGCACAAATCATTTTTAAGCAAATGAAATCTTATAAAGCTTTCTTTTGCAAACGGTTTCTGAACAACAAAATAGGAAAATATGTGCAGAATCGACCCATGCCATTAAGTAACTACTTAGTTACTCTTAATTACCCACTATTAAGAGTAACTACTCCAGATTATTTTCTTGTAATCACTCTTTAGAAGACGCGAAAGGATTCATTGGACTGAATTTGTTGGTTTTACTAATTGTAATTAATTAAATAATGTCATTGATCCAAATGCAGTACAACTGTTAGGACAAACACCATAATATAAGTTATCCCACGAGCACCGAGTGGAACACGGAATAATGTAGTGCGTCTGTGTCCCATATTCCATGAGGCAGAAGGCCGGAAAAAAATGTAACAAGTGTGCGCCGAAACAGACGTGACGATCCACATGGGACGCAAACGCCCAGCTTTTGAATTGTGTATAATGGGCCGTGTGATGGGTTATTATCACACTCTCAGCTGCCACGGATCGACCAATCAGGATTCAAGTTTGCTTGAAGATAATGCTAAATATTTAGCTACATGTATGACAAAAAGCCCCTTGGCTCCCTTGTTATGTAGCAATAGACATGTGCATACTACAAGTCACTTTTTGGTTTGGCTCATGCGGTGTTCTTTTTAGTGTCCATGTACTTCATTCTCAATGAATGCCTTCTAGCTGCGAAACTTTTTTTTTTTTTGCACAAAATAATGTCCGATTTCTCACACTGAGACTTGCCAGTGTTTTGAATTCAATAAAACTAAGATTGTAGACACACATGAGATGCACAGAGTAGTGTTATGTAAAATGCAGTAAACTACCCAAATGGTAGAATCGACCATCCACCTCCATTGTACATGGAATTTTAAATACGTACCTGGTTCCAACCTTACCAAATTGCCTGTAACGTTCATCTCACAGCAACTTCCAAACATTTAATATAGTGTTTAGGGAATGAAACCTCTGCTAGATTGAGTCTAGTGATCCAATTGGTAGTATCCAGTGGTCTTCTGATTTTTCCCTTACAAGTTTAAAGAGCTATTCCAAGAAAATAACAGAGCATAAAGTTCCACAGTAATAGATTTACATGTGTCTGTAACTTCCTCAAATACTTCATTAAATACGAAGCAAGACTCAAGAAAAGAAGTCCTTTATCTTTAATTTTTTCTTCATGTTTTGCTCCATAGAATTTCTTTCGAGTCTGGCAGATTTCTTTAGCTACTCTTTACTTTGTTTTTTCCCGCTAAATTCATGCTCTCATGTTAATACACGCTCCTGAAGTGTGAAATGGTTTTCTTTGGTTAATATTTGGAGCAATGGAAAAGGATCTGTACATGCCACTGCCAAATAGCAGATCAAAAATCAAGGACTGGGGATAACAATAACATTACACAATGCACTTACATGTCATTTCCATATAAGCATGATTCAAAGTCAAGTTGTATTCTATAGAAAACTCCCTTGTTTTTCATCATGCTGTTTTCTCATACTTGCTGCGCGTGTAATCAAATTAAAGATTTTTCTTTTTCTCTTGAAATGCTATAACATCTGTTGCACAAATTGAGGGTTTTTTCAGAAAAGACCCGATGGCAAATACTAAATTTATATTTGGAGACATTTGTGAGACTTTTTTGTTATAAATGTATTTTGAAAACACAAATTTAAAACATCACAAGAAGTGCAATGTATATTTTCACAGAACTATTTAAATTATACATGTACATGTATGCTTTGCTTTTGAAAAATTTTGGTACAAAATAAAAAACTGCTGTGGTTTTAACTTCACAAAAACTCTTGGTAAATAATATTAATAAACATTTAATTATATAACATATCGTACAATATGTATATACAATAGCACATTCCTTACAATAGGAAAACCGTCACATTGGTTAAATATAACATGAAAACAAAATTTTATTTCTGCATGTGAGGTTTGTAAGATCAGCTTTTCCATGTTACATTTCCATGGGACAGCAAACGAATTCAACTCGCGGAGTCATGTAAAATCACTCTGTAAAGCCATTTCCATTTTATGAAATCAAATTTGTTAAATAATATTTTCATAAAAAAGCAAAAATATTGTTGGTTCAAATGATGTTTATGTACACTGCAATTGGGTGCTGGGTGTCCTATATGTAAATTTGTTCACTATAAAGTTGACTGATGTACAAAGCGCAAGTATTTACTAAGAAACCCCGACAGGGAAACTCGGCATTACACAGCACCTTTTCAAACTAATTTCAGTCTTCAGAAAGCAAAAAATCATTATTTTGCTTCGAAAATCTGTATTTTTCACTACATTTAAACTTGACCTGAAAATCTGAATTTTTTTCTGAGCTATGCTATGCGTGCCTGGCGAGTTTAAAGAAGCCACGCGCTGGATGGACAGTCTCCTTATTTTTCTATTTTCAAAGCTAAATTGGATCTGTTCGGTTGGGATCATAATAATGAGCCAGTACACGTGCAGTATAATAGCGTAATATGCATGACAAAACATTATGGTCGGATTCCACAAAAACCTGTATTTGGAGAAAAAAAAATCTAACTTCCATTATTTGTTGTGAATTTGTGTACGAAATACGGAAAATCTGGACTGGTTGGCAGCTCTAACAAAGACATCCAAGCAACATTTTTTTGTTAGCTACATCATGTATGGACAGTGCACATCTTGGCAAATGTTTGTATTTCATATGTATCCCACATGCAACATTTATTAAAGATCTGCAGCAACCTCTTTCAAGAATGCTCTCACAAAATGGCATCTACATCCGTGGGTAAAATCTGCCCATCCCCCACCCCTACATTTAGAATTTGGTAGGTATGTCCGTGTGGTTACTATGCATTATGATCATTTACAGTTGAATCCCCATCATCCACAACAGCACATTCCCATACTGGAATCTTTTGAATTAAAATCATGCAATGGGAACAAAAATACATCTGAAAAAATTAAAAAGGTTAAGAATAATTTTATTTACGGCAGTAAAGCAGACACTGGCACATAAGTGTGATTTGTCATATTACGATTCAGAAAGATTCCGGCATGATTAAGTCTTGACATCCGAATCAAACATGAAAATGACTTAATCAGTAATCAACCAAAAGCACTTTTGCTTACTACCATTAGTACTTTTTTTTTTTTTTAAGCCTTGTGGCAAAGGAACTTCACCAAACATCAGTATCCGAGTCATTACGTAAACAATCTATGACAGCACCTGTGTGATCCAAGCTGCATTCTAATCACTGATTAAAGTCAGAAATGGTCTACCTGCAGGATGTCATGAAGATACACAGTATTGTCATTTCTTAATACAACCAATGTGGCCAATGGCATGAAGTTATTCCCAACGTGCTGACAAATTCAGGTTGACCCATAACTTGTTCTTCACAAAGTACACTTAATTGAGAGGATGCGAGTCATTCAATGGAAGTTTTGCATTCTAAAAAAGTAACAGCTATGCGTGATAGCATTGTCAACTATAGTTTGTCAACTATAGTTTGCAAAAAGTGGAGTATAGTTAACTTCATTCCACATTTAATCAAATGAAATCAAGACATTTCAAGCAATCCCCATTTTGCATTTGTGGCTTCATAACATTAACAATGAGAACTGACTGCTTAAACATAATTGCTGCAGTATCACCCAGTC
Source organism: Hippasteria phrygiana (assembly GCA_037893225.1). NCBI lineage: Eukaryota > Metazoa > Echinodermata > Asteroidea > Valvatida > Goniasteridae > Hippasteria > Hippasteria phrygiana. The sequence goes on from JAZGUH010000321.1 coordinate 62,238, forward strand.
ACACAACAAACGCCCAGAAGACCGACCTGTGAAAGTTCATTTACGCTCCTTTCGTTTTAGGGAGTGACCTCAGTGAGGACCTGTGATTGCTCATCCAGTGAACTAGCAAGCCCCACAAGAGATGAATATTTACTTTGGTCAGATTCCGCATTATTGTTACTGGGAGTGAATGTAAAAAAACAAAGGCAACTGCCAGCATCTCATTCAAGGCTGTTGACCTAAATGTACAACCTCTGTGAGCAATGTTACTGCATGTGCACATGTCGAGACTTGAAAGACAGACTGAGTGCCCGATTGTATACATTATATAATAAAAAAGTAAAGAAAAATTAAACTGACATAGAAACAAACTGGACAAATACGCACTGCAGATTTTTTTGGATGCCAGCTTTTGAATAGCTCAACCTCTTGTTGTCTTTGTAATCAAATTTGGTTAAGTAAAAAAACGAAAAAATGTTTAGCATGTTTAGGAATTTTATATTTTTACCAGTGAAAAATGAGGTGGAAAAAAAACCCTAAAATGTCAAACGATCCATCAGAAAATAAAATACAAGCTTACTAAAACTATCAAAACCACTGTAAACATTCAATTATCTTGTCCAAAATGTCTCTTCCTTTTATGTAGTTTTGAACAGTTAAAAACCTACGGTTGTTGGAACTTTTAAAAAAATGACAGCTATCTTTAAAATAAAAAGCCCGTCCTCCCTTTTAAAAAAAAACCCGGACACTAAACATGTTTTTTTTTACTTGGCCTAATCTGATCTGACATTCAGAATTATCATTAAATCAGGTACAATGCAAAATCAGGTACAATGCAAAATCAGGTACAATGCAAAATCAGGAAAAATGCAAATATTACAACACTTTGTAATATTAGAAGAGAGATTCTGTCCTTTCCAGAAGCAGTGTATGCTCAGTGTTTCCTGAGGGCCTGTGGGGAAAAATTCACAGGCTTACTCAGGTAGGACTCGGTCTCAAACCCACTGCGTACGAGTGCTGACATCTTAACCACTCAACCACCAAGCTCACCCGAGTCGGCTGGCTTACCACTCAACCACCAAGCTGACCCGAGTCGGCTGGCTTACCACTCAACCACCAAGCTCACCCGAGTCGGCTGGCTTACCACTCAACCACCAAGCTCACCCGAGTCGGCTGGCTTACCACTCAACCACCAAGCTCACCCGAGTCGGCTGGCTTACCACTCAACCACCAAGCTCACCCGAGTCGGCTGGCTTACCACTCAACCACCAAGCTCACCCGAGTCGGCTGGCTGGTCTGAATCTAATGTAGCAGCGGCTAACCACGTAATAAGTGAAAATGAAATTTTCGTCGGGGATGATGAAAATTAGAGAGATTTTTTACTATTCCAGACATTGTAATATTGGTAAATAAAGGTGGTCTAGACCAAAAGATATAATATTAAGACCTTTACTCTCTGAGATCAAAACCAACTAAGACCACGAGGCTCCGAGACTGATGCAGCGTGAATGAATGTCCATACCAAGTGAGACATGTGGCGATATGGACATTGTATACAGCATTGAGTGTCTCAAAATACCATGCAGAGAGTAGATGATAGACACTCAATGCAGCTCAAACCACTTCTGTAGATCGGTCTCCTCTCAATGGTATAACCTCGAAGGGTTTTAAATCATTTAAATCATGGTTATTGTTGAAGGAGGAATTGTTATTCTTATCACACCACCATATCCATACACAGCCACATTCAGAGGAGTTTTGTGAGTACTCTGGCATTGCACAAAACTTGGCAAATGTAGTGGCCGTAATGTTTGTACTCACACAGAGTACTTAATGTTCTAGCCTTGCTCCAAATAAATACAAAACCTATCAAGAGTGTAATCACAAAAACTGATGGAATAACTCCTGTGCACACCGTATGACCACTATATCACAGTATTCATCGCAGTATGCATTTATACACTAGAATTAAATAATTTGACTTCATTAAAAAAAGAAATCAGTTGTACTGTCAGTGGGAAGGATAACAAATCAGAAATGTTCTGTGGGCACCGACTGGTCCTTGGATTGCGAGTTCTGCTGCTCATGGGGTCTGAGTGGGACCGGGGGCGCACTGACTGACACTCTATTTGGTACTGATGGTTGGTATTGTGTCTCAACTAATTGCTGGTTTGCTAGTGTTTGCTGGTTGTGCACCTGCTGCTGCTGCTGCTGCTGCTGCTGCTGCTGCTGCTGCTGCTGCTGCAGATGATGATGATGGTGGTGTTGGTGGTGGTGGTGTTGGTGGTGTTGGTGGTGGTGCGGTTGTTGGTGTGGAAAAGTCTGCTGCTGATAAAACGACTGGTGTTGATGCTGTTGCTGGTAGAACTTCTGCTGTTGCTGCTGCTGTTGCATTGGATTCGGCGTGGAAGAACATGTCAAATTTGCAAATTGTGCGTGAAACGACTGGTTTTGTGTGGGTGTCGACGGTTTTTTAATTTTGGGCACCCAGGGTGAGTCAAACTGGGTCAAGTGGGGCACTGGCGATGGTACCTTCCGCCGATGCTTGACGGCATTGGGGGAGGGTGGTGTGCTAACTGAAGTTGTACGGCGTATATGCTGGTCTAGGGGATAGGACGGACTCTTACGATGGATTCTTGGTGGTACAGCAGGGATGCTACCATTCATGTTTGACTGGGTCATCATCTGGTGGGGTGAGAGAGGATATGACGGAGTTGACACTCCACCTGGGTAGTGAGCTGCAGGTGCACTATTCTGTGACTGGTATCCTGGTGGGTGGTGAGTAGAGTTCCGACGTGGAGGCAGTGGTGGCTTGTTCTTGGGTGGGAGGAGGGGAGGTTCCGACATATCAGTAGGCCTTGTCGGTGAGTTACTACCTATCCTCATCCGTGGAGGGACTGGTGGGGGTAGTTCCTCTTCCTCAACTGCTACTGAAGTCTGGCCACTGCAACCTGTCATCATATCACAAAGAAGTCATTATTGCTATGCGCTGGCAGCACCGTCAAGCTAAAAAGCCCAGGTGAAGATCAAAGATCCTCAAGTTACTCAATACTTATTTCATTCCAAACTTCATGAACTCCCCCCCCCCCCCCAGAGTTGAATAGCATAGATATCCAGATTGTGACTAGTGAATTAATGGAAACTGAATTAGACTGAGTGCATACCTATTTCCACTGCTGCAAAGACGCTGTTTTCACTGAAGACTGAACTATTGGAGGGAGTGGTGGGAGTGTGTGGAGAGGGCGGGGTACCACTCATCGTCTTGGGGGAAGTCATGGATTCTTCGTCCGTTGTTCTCTGTCCAATTCAACCAAAACGGAAAATACAGTAAAATTGCGCTAAGTCGAAGCTCAGGGAATGGGCAAAATATTCTAGATATCCGGAATTCGACTAAAGTGAGGTCCCGAAATTTTCAACAGTCCTATCATCACAGTCCTATGTGTATGTACATGAATGGCTCCACCATAACTCGCTGTGCCGGGCTATAGACACGTTATTTGAAACAATTTCCTGTATCCCTGCTGTACTTTTTTCATTAAAAAAATCATCACTTTACTCAAATTTTATATTGTTCTTACCTAAAAGTATCTCTTGTATATATAAGCATGACAATAAACCACCAAATGTCATTATATTATCTAACTGTAGGAAATCTTTATTTCGTGTCACAATTGTCTAAGGAACTCTGCATATGCAGTCTGCATGCACTTGGGCGGTCACATGACCGATTATTATTCAACCGACAGAGGGCGCACTATTGTGAGTTTTCACTGATCCATACATACACTTGTTTTTGGTTTTCCTTTTTATTTTTTTCCCTTTTCTTATCGCTGAGAAATCTGAAAGTGAAATGACGCCTTGTTTCAAGTTTTCGGCTTCGATTTCGGCGAGCGTCACATCCTCAGAAATTGCTATGCGGTCACGAGGACACCGCGCTGAGCCAGTGATTGGGTTTTCTATCCGGTCACATGTCCACCACGCTAAGCCAGCTTCTGCCTCTGATTGGACAGAGCTTGAAAGCCAGGCGCATGGGGCATCCTCAAAGGTTTTCAATGTGGTAATTTGGACACTGCAAAGAGCCAGGTTTTCGACTGTCGGTGTGCGGGCAACCAATGGGCAAGCTGTAGTGATCGGGCCAGAACGAAAACAAGGATTGGTTGTGATTATGGTCGATTGTTGTATGCTTATGAGTTACCAAATCGATCACAATGGCACATGCACGCTCCCTACACCTTGAAAAGACAAAGGCTATAGCAATAATGACTCATAAAAAAAAGTTTCGTGATCGTTGACACTTCTTGGTGTTTTTTTTGGCAGGGGATTTTTTGGACTGGCTGGAAACAAATTCTAGTTTAACGGATTCACTGCTGCCGGCAATTCGAGTTACGGGAGTATTTATGTACACAATATCCTATTCTTTTGCCGGAAATGTAGTGTAGGTTCAAGATAAGTGGAGATATAAGTTAATCGAGTTTGAGTTATCGCGATTTTACTGTATGTCACTCTTAAAGCTGCATGTCATTGTAAACAGAGGAAGCAAACATTCTTCCCTGTGCAAAAAAAATATATTTGCAAGAAAATTCTGAGAAGTACTGCCAATTTCAAAGTAATGATGTCATAGGACTGAACTCTCTCCTTGGCGTACATTTAAAACCCTGAAGAAGAAGAAGAAAATTGCCATCTAGCTTACATTGATTTCAAAGGACATGACTTGTCTTATTCAATTACATTCAAAATGGCATAAAGGCCATGACCGCTTATTAGAGCAGGTAATGCAAAAAAAAAGATTATCCAAAAGCAGAGCTGGAATAGCAAGAAAGGTGAAATTAAAATAACAATGAAATACCACACCCCACCGCATGGGTGTCATGTTAAGATCAGTTCTTTGAGGATGTGTATGTTTCCAACAAGAACATTATCATCTGCTTTGGATTCATACCAAATACAATTTTGGCTATAGACTCATGTAATGCAGATTTAATGTAATTCTAGGAGTAAAGAGCCGTTTTCTATTCCAAAACCAAAATAAAATATAATGGAGTTATGGCTATGTGGGGGTTTAGACAAATAAACAGGCTTTGGCAGATTACCGTTGATGACAGTGGTGACCTTAGTTCCATAATGGAGCCTCCACTCGGACCCCTCAGGGTACCAGCTAAAGACATGTGGCGCCCTGCTGACGGCTTGATACCTGGTGACTTCAGTGAATACTCAAACTTGCGCGGCTGACAGAAAATAAATACATAAGTGAGTATTGAATAATGACATGGACCTAGAGAATGGGCAACGTGTAGGAAGGGTAATATTCTTTCATGTAATATTCTGTATGAAAAGCATACAAGCTGATATTTTGTTATCAGTTCGATGATGTTGTTGACCTCAAGAAGGATCATGGAATAAGGCTGTTAATTATCACTTGGACATACATGCAGCTTTCTGATTAACTGCACAAGCTGTCTGTTGAGTGGCAAACATCACGTACAGGTATTTAACCAGATGTCACTCATAAATATGTTGTTGACATAACCCAGTGCCAGGCGTTTAGTGATGTAGCACAAACTAACTTTCATGAAGTTGAATTCGACTGTCGGTAAGAATACAAAATTTAATCCTTCCAAATGTAAAGCTATATTCATCCTTCCAACCTTCAAACAGGTACTGTACAAAGTACCTCGGTAATTGACCAGTCTGAGTCTGCAGATTGTTGGTGTTTTTATACACAATCATCTGAAATAGGACTTCCAAGTGGTTACAATGTGAAATTCTGTAAGTCGTAGGGTCTACTTGCAGTACATGTATGTTTGTCCAGTCTGGCATTCTGGGTTGACCAAAGGGCAACATCATTTTGTTTAGACTGACCTAAGCAGTCACATCTCTGCTTCAGGCATTCCATTTATTATCCACTTATTCTTTGTGCAAGAGGTTCTGAACCACCCTTGATGAAGACTTGTGTTTTTACTTACAAACTTTGGAGGTTGCTTGCAATTTCTTGGCTCTATCTCCAGCGACTTCTCGTACAAGTAATCGTTGAATTCCTTCTCTGACTTGTCCTCCATGGGGTCGAGATTTTCAAAGAATCTCTAAATTTAAAATCATTTAAATACTATATTTAGTTGATGCCTAGGATTAACATTTGAGTTTGTTTGGACAAAAGTATTAGTGCTCCAACCCAACTTTAAAATGAAACTAAAGTTCTTAAATATTACAGAAGAGAACATGTCGTTTTTGGTGAATACAACAGATGTACATGTTAACCCTTTCCTTACTGCATTGTTTATTGGCTCATCTTCCCCCAGTACCACATTCTTTGTTCAGTCAAGCAGAAAAAGCATCTGACTGCTTGTTGAATGTTCTATTTTCATCCAAAGATTTTACCGTCAAGAATTGGTTGAAAAGGAAAATGTTGTTTGTAAAGTATTGTTCCATGAAAATTTCTCTTTCATTATCTTGTAAAAATGAAAGGTCATGACTGCTAAAATAGCAAAGTTACTGCTGTTTTTTCTTCTGGCCCACTTTATCAAACAGATAAGTTGTTTGTCACATGAACAAATGGCACTCCATACAAATAACTGTACAGGGAAACTTTGGATACAGTTTTCTCAAAATATTGTAATGGTGACACATGAATTTGATAGCACCATTGGAAAGATCCGAACAAGCTCTTTCTGTTAATAAAGATCATGAATGGGACAGCGAAAAACACAAACGCTACAGTTCGTTGAAACATAGTGAATTTGTTGGTTGGACGACATTACCCGTATGCATACCGCAGAGTAAAAAATTACCACTCACAATAAGAGGCTTATTGGGAAAATAGCCAGTAGGAAGAGGTTTTTTTCTGGGGGGGGGGGGGGGCGTGCAAAGAAAATTGGCTAAATAGTATAGAAGAATTTCACATTTTATGCATTGGTTTGAGAAGTAATAATCTAAACTTCGTTTAATACATTAATCTCGTCTCAGCCATCTTATTCTTTATGGGTTTAGTCCTTGTCTGTTCTAGTTTGGTACATTCCCTTTTCCTATTTTGATATCTGACTTCGTAACACCCCATCTGCACACTTCTAAGTTGAAAGCGAGGATGTCAATGCTAAACAAAAACAGTGCTATTCAACAAATTTATTCATGCTTAACCCCTTGCGTACAGATGACGCCAAATGGCGCCAAAAAAACAGTAGCACTAGGTTGGATGACGCCATTTGCCGCTATTTGTGCAGTTTCAATCCATTGTTGGATTATTGTGTATGTTACGCTTGACTGCACAAACACATTGCCGCCATTTCGCTTGGCTGCACAGGCCGCCCCGGCACCTCACTACGATAACCGTACTCAATGGGTTAAATGAATCACGCCATAAATGGCAGTGCAGCACATGTTTAGAATAGTCATCTGTTTACTTAGCACTGAGATTCTCTTTTACAAAACCCGGAAGTACGCAGATTAGTGCTATTTTCATCAATTTGGAATTAGTCTATACCAAACCTGCAAGAAGCTGAAAAAATAGAGAGAATGCCAACACAGGGCTAGATAGCTTAGTCAGTACAGCACTAATATGGTAATCTTGAGCTAATAGGTTCAATTCCTGCTCTTGACTAGCAAATTTTATGTAACCAGTTAATTGTTCTTGTGGTTTAATTTGATTATTGGTCTTACCAGTATCCCTCCTTTGTAATACCTCAAATAGACTAGGTTGTAACATTAACCCTTGCTAAACCTTGTCTAACCCTACCCTCATCGTAACCCCAACACCTTCAGACATAGATCAGGTCATCTAGCTCATTTCACCTTGATTGCCTTATCACTCTGCAGGCAGTAAGGCTGGTTCTGGTACTGTTGGATTTCACCAGTGATCTCTGCTACTTTCCGCCTCTTACTGAAGTTAATCAGACCCTCGACAGAAGAGTGTAAGAAATCCGGATTGCCCTGCTCCGTGAAGAGAATATTGGACAAGTACATACCTACAAAGTGGTCGGAGAAAAGATTTTCAACATGTGATTAGTAGTCCTGGGGTTTATACAGACTGTAATAACCACAGCTGTGGTCCATTCCTACAAAGCAGCTTGTTACACCGTTTGATATTATACAAATAATGAATGTTTATGAGTGCGATGAGACGAATAATTTCATGCAAGTGATCGACGATCCACCAATCGGATGGCTGGGATTTATTCAGGTGTTGTATAAATCCTGTTGATAAATCTTTTGCTTGTAAACACTAAAAATAACACATGGAAGAATTGTTTAATCCATGTAATATGTGTAAGTTTCATTTTGATTTGCCACCCATGGTTGTGGGATGACTAGTTTATCAAATTGGGATTTCTTTGTTATTTATACAAAGCAACTAAAACACATATGATTTTTGGTGTATGGTGTGTACCAATGTATAATAATAATAATAATAATAATAATTTGGGAGGCTAATCATCCTTACTCGCAGCTGGGATGCTGAATTGCGAAGGACGCGGCTACAACGTGGTCTAGTCGTTGGCACGTAAAGGCGCCTCTGGCAGCCGGCCTACATCGACCCACATATGACCACGGAGCACAGCCAGAGATCGAAAGTGTTTGATTTTTCCGGAGGGAGGAAAGCCGGAGTACCCGGAGAAAAACCCTCGTGGCACAGGAGAGAACCAACGCACCAACTCTACTCACATATCGTCCGACCCGGGAATCGAACCCGGGCCGGGAATCGAACCCGGGCCACATTGGTGAGAGGCGAGCACTTTACGCACAAGCCACCCATGCCACCCAAATGTATGTTCACTTTTCAAACTTCACCACAAACTAACAGATTCAAATATCTGTAACACAAACTACTGACTCATATTATATACCAAATGCAATCTCAATTGTCTTTTTCAGTCACATTGTCTAGTCCAAAATTAAATTTTGCGACATGACATGCATTTTGCAGAGGTGGTCACATTTTCCATTGGTAACCAAATAGTGCCATTTTAATGCAAATCTCTATTTACATGCAAATGCTCCAAGTCTAAGCCATGAAAATAGGGTTCTGTAAAATACAAATTTCCTATTAATTTAAACAAAGCTAAAGTGCATTTGTTTTCTAAATTTGTAATTTTTAGGTCAAATTTTGAAAGTTTTATATCAAGCATATGCAACAACTTTTCTCAATAATACGCAAAGAAATACTGCAAAAGTTAATTAGGAAAGCCATATTCCTTACTTTTCTGGTTTGATCCATGTCACTTCCAAGATTAAACAATTCATACCATTTTCAGGTTTTTTTTACTGTACTAAGAACTTATCTCCAGTGCCAAGCCAATGAACTTTATCTGAGGGATGCTCACCAACAAAAGGTACACATGGAGGGTTGATTGAGCGTAGTTTCTCTGTGTACTTCTTGTAGTGGTCTCCTGATAGTTCCTTTGCTTCTTCCAGGGCCTGTTTCTTCCGTGGCGACAATTCCTACAAACCAAGTAGATTATAACACTTATCACGTACCTCCTTCAAGTAGTTTTCTTGGCATATATATCAGCATTGATAAGGTGCCATATATCCACACAAACAAATTGCACATAGGCACAAAGAGAAAAGGGGCAAATTAACTTCTGTAACTTGATTACTTCAGCAAAGGTAGGCATTGAAAGTGTTCACACTTTACTATTACTAACTTAGTAATTAATGTTAAATGAACACTGAATACTCAGTGCTTTTCAAGAGTGTGTACTCGTGAAGTGGCCAGTGTTGGAGTCGAGTCCTCAAATCCGAGTACAGAGTACTCAAGAGTACTATAGGGGCTGAGTCCCGGGCCGAGTCCCAGGCCGAGTCCAAGTACACTGGTGACGAGTCTGAGTCCGAGTCCAAAGCACCGAGTACGAGTACATTCAAGGCCGAGTACTGGGCCGAGTCCCTAAGTCCGAGTCCGAGTCCGAGTACAGTACCAAAAAAGTACAAAAACAAATAAAATTAATTAATTTATAGAGGGCGATAGAGGGCGCAATTTTTTCTTTAAAAAAAGGGGCTGGAATCGGACTTACGAGCGTAATTCTAATGGGAAGCTCAGGAAAAAGTCTAAGTGCTGTCTTTTTCCACCGGATCTTTATATCCCCATTTAATTATGTCCGAAACTGATGACATATTCAATCTTTCATGCATAAACCATAGAACAAGGAAAACTAAGCCAAGAAAAATGCAACGACATGAACGATGTAGCTAGCAGCACATGTGATATAAATATGTACGCACGTACGTATCCCTCGAGTACTGGAGTCGAGTACCGAGTACCAAACCTTTGAGTCCGTGCAAAATTCGAGTACAAAGAATCGAGTACGGGCCAAGTCCAAATAATTTTTGAGTACTGATAGTCGAGTACGGGCCGAGTACTTAGGTGTACTCGAGTTGTACTCGAGTACGAGTACGGGGACGAGTACTCCAACACTGGAAGTGGCTTGATGGATCATATTTTCTGTGTACTTCTTATGTCTCCTGATAGCTGACTGCTTCCAGCGTGACAAAAATGCCTTGCGTGAATTAACATCACCCTGATGCAAATTCTAAATTCTAGCATCAACTTTGGTTGCTTTTCAATTTCTGGTCGTATTTTTTTTGCCTTATCCTTGCATGCTGTATTTTGAAAATTAGAGACCTTGGTTTCTGTAGAGCCATGTGTTTTGCTTTTGTCTATTGTGAACTGAAGACACAAATTCTTTATTCACTTGGATATCAAAGCAGACTAATTTACCAATTTGTGAACATATCGAACAGGATTGCAGTGAAACTGTTTGATTCTGAGGCATTGTTGAAAGGATGCTTTTAGAGTCAATGCCACTGATGACAGTCACAGTACAGCCTAAAGTACATCCAGTATGCCCCAAGGACTTCATACCAATGCCCAACCAAACACTTTGGACAGGAGAGTTAAAGCCATCACAAATGCACCAACACCACCAGGCAAATACCTTGTACGTATCATGAATCAAAGATTACAGCCAGGTTTGAAGGAAAGGAGTCCGAATTTCCAGTGAATTGAAAAAGTTGGTGTCTAAATTGTGTACTTAATGCTTTTGCATATGTGACATGTTCTTGCAAAATCAGATGAAAAAGGGGGGGGGGGCCAAATATGACTTATTGGTAGTTCCTGAAAAAGTAGTAAATTCCCTTTACAATGCTGTTTGTTTTCTTGTAATTACACATTCTGTTGTGAAATTATGAATTTTCATATTTGGGGTTTTTGATAATGTATTAATAGCACTGAGTTATTTGCATTTTTCTCAGGCAGAGACTATGGCCAGTTCCGTCTGATTTTACAAGAAAACCTCACATATGAACAGCAAATAAAGCAGTGTGTCTGAAGTCAAAGGGTGTCAAAAAGACTCCCCTCTGACTGATAAAAATCTGCCTTGAACGTAGCTGCCTCTTGAAACAAACTTAAAACTCAATTAATACCAGTTGAATTGTTTAAGATTCAAACCAAACCGCTTACCCTGAATGTGTGTTCTAATCTGTAAATAGCTGAAGAGTTTAGGGCACTGACTACTTCCAGAACGCCATTAAAGTTATTCAGTTCCTGAAAAACCTGCAAAAACAGTTATTTGAAATATTCAGTACTTTGCTATTCCCAATGCAGCACAGTTTATATTGTAATATTACACACTGTGGGAGCATTCACATGTTTTTTTCTTAAAAAGAACACTGCTTTACAAAAAAACAAAAACTCCATAACTGAGGAACTGGTACTGTATCTCAATAAATTGGGGCAATGCAGAGTCTTTAAGAAATACTCCAAAGTCTTAACAAATAACTGTATTCTGCTGTAATCTATCTAGCCATGAAGCCGATACTCACCATCATTATTTCTATGACTCTGGAAAGCACTGCAATACGTTCCTCATGATTGTCAGCCTCTATGATGCATTTCTCCAACCACAGAATAAGCTAATTGAATAGAAACACAAAAATAGTTCTACCATAACTTTTAAGTCTTTTGTCTAAATATCATGGTAATCTGTCAGTTGTCAAAGTGAGAAGTCAGAGCAACAAACTCCCACAGAACAAAAGGCACCCTCAAAACCACACAATTCAACAATGCACTCTAATTCATCCAAAGAAGGTATAATACCTCAGCTACAAAGATTTGTTTGTCCTGCTGGATATTCTCTGTCAATACAACCTACACAGCTTTGCGAACCTTTTCAGAAAGGTGCCCAAAATATAACAGGAATATACTCACCCAACGTTTGTACTTTTTAAGGAAATTGAAGAAATTTCATGTCGACCGTACTATTTTGCGTTTATTCTATCAGTCTTTGATACAGAGTGTTTCAACTTTTAACTTAATATGTACATACGGTTTGCTTTTACGGCAGAGTAAAAGGAAATTAGACAGAGTAAAGAAAAATGCTCAGCGTATAATAGGTTTAATCTTGCCATCCTTAGATACAGGGTTTGAAACAAAAATGGTTGCCAAATTAAGTACAACAATGAAGGACCCGACCCACCCACTTTGTAATTGTTTTGTTTTTAATCGCTCTGGTATTAGACTCCGTCCACCACAAACAAAATCTCTTCGTTTTCGACAGTCTTTTGTTCCCAATTCAATTCATTTTGTTAATTCTCTAGTTTATAAACGGTAATTATACATTCTAATTTGTACCGGATGTTCTGTGTTTTAATTTTTAAATAACTTGTAAGTATTGTTTGTAATTTATTATAATCTGTGGTTAACATTTTTATTGTTTTATTTAAAGAGTTTGTTAACGTCTCTTATTGCCAATGGAAAACAATTATCTGTATTTTTATGTGGACAATAAAGGATTCTAATTCTAATTCTACACCGAGGTCTGCTATAACTACTCTTCACAGCTTTCTTCAGGCTTGGCAACTATAATGGAATATGTGCTTTTGAGGAATTCTTGGTTTCAGTGCCAGAAATAAATATTAATTATGATAATAAGAATAGTACTGAGATGAAAACGATGTATATATGAAAGCATTAGGGACTTATTTACCATGTTTGAGTGGTGAATCATCTTGAGAAGATTGGGCGATGTAATATTCTTATCCTTCTTGGTCCAGACAGTACCAACCAGCTCTGAAGGTTGAACCGCCCTGAATAAATCAGCTTCCAGTATCGTCAACTGCCGAGCAATCTCAATAGGATGTAACTAGGCAAAAACAAACAAGGACCCATATGAATTTGAGATAAGGATAAAGGTTTTGCTTGATGGAAAGTGATGATGATGATAATAGATCAGTGGTAAAGCCATTTAAATCAACTCAAATCAATATTTGTGACATTTCCCACTAAAGTGAGTAGAAACTCACACTATAGCATTCTGAGTGACAAGCACAAATCATTTTCTAGTGGAGGGAAACCTTTTTACATCCGAAAACACCTCTATATTATATCCCAAAGATTCATAACTGCATTCAATCTCGAAATACTATTTTTGGCCGACTGGGGTATTTTGTACAGTACTACAGTTCACTGACTTTGTGCTCAATTTTCTCACAACAAGTGGTCAAATGTCCAATCATATTACACTTTGACACAGAGCACATGAAATATAGAGTGTCCCTAAAAAAGGTAATGCACAGACAAATAGAAAATGACCAACTTATGTACATAATGATCATTATTAGAATTCCTGTGCATGCCGCAAACGGGCCACACTGCCCCAAATAACCCCAAAAGGGCGACAGTTCTGTCGCCCATTTAGAGCACTTTCGCCACGCACCTTACTAAAAAACACTCCAAAGGGGCGACTTTCACAATAGGGCACAGTTTATACATGTATGTGTCGCCCTATTCAACTGCGTCACCCAGACCCACTCTTTTGTAGCATTATGTGTCGCCCCAACCGGCAATTGAGGAAAATTATGGTTACTCTTAAACTAGGGATAATAAGCTTTCTATTGATATCTTGGATGCATTTCTCTGGTCATACACCACCGACTGACATTGTCTTGAAAATACATAAAAACTTACTTGGGACAGTTTGGTGTAAAAAAATTTGAGCACGTCTAGACAAAAAATTATTGAATGGGATCAAAGGACTTTGCACTTATGGAAACACTGAATAACCTAAAACAATCATTTAAGTTACAAACCAACTTAACCATTATGATGCCCAGACCAAGCTTACAATTGGTAATTGATTTCACAAGCTGTCCCAATGTTTTACATACGTTTTCACAACAATGGAAGTCAGTGATGCATGACCAGAGAAATGTAGCCAAGGTATCAATGGAAAGCTTATAACTTCTAGTTTATAATAAAACCATAATAATGGTCATTATGTACATAGGTTGGTCATATTTTCCTTGTTATCTTTTTTGGGACACCCAGACCAAAAAATGGATGCCAAACGTCCGGAATTGTTCAGGGTGTACAGGTCAGGCATACATAGCAACCAGCAGCTAACCCCACAACACTCAGTGGTCAAATGGTTAAGATGTGTACACTAGAAAGCTGGTGGTCTTTTTCCAATAGACTCTCTGAAAGCAACCAGCAATCATACTGCTCACCCAGAGAGAGTTGTTGAATGAATTTACATCCCCCAGCAAAGTCAATCTTCTCACTTAGTTAACCCTTGAGCACGTTATTTTACGGGAGACGTCGGGGTGTTGCAGTGGTTCTGGCAGCCAAATCGAACCGCTACAATGTGTTTGTGCAGTCAAGCATGACATACACAATAATCCAACAATGGATTGAAACTGCACAAACAGCGGCCAATGGCGTCATCCGGCCTGGTGGCACTGTTTTTCTTGTGCCATATGGCGTCACCCGTACGCAAGGGGTTAATCATTTCACAGAACCAATGTACCTTCATAATATGCATGCAAATAATAGGTTTAGTTCTCAATACTAAATACCGTCATGAGCTCAAACTCAGCTGGTGACTTGGCAATGTGCCACTCCAGGGGAGGTGGGTCCTTCTCAAATGTAATCTCACGGATACACTGATCAGCCTCTTGCTGTAGGGATTCAAACAAGATAAAAAGTCAGAACTAAGACGTAGTGACTCCACAACATAAGCTGCGTTTTCATTGGACTTATTTTTGTCAATCTACCGCGACTTTTCTTTAGAATAACAAAATTAAGTCCAATGGAGACACGCGGTAAGCTAACGTCCCTGTCAACTTATCGCGACCTTGATGTAAAACAACCAGGCCGAAAGCGGTCGCGGAAGATATCCGCGCGACCGCGGAAAGTCATCAGGCTCGCAATGTTTGCAATGCTCGCAATTTAATATGGGTATAGGCATTATTAATGCCTTGCAGTGAACTAGTTACCCATCCCGACCCTATTCATACTGTGAAGAGATTAGCTTGTCTTGTTTTGTTTTGTTTCAGTGTGAGGGGCTGGTTCTTCCACATATTCCTCTGTAGCTCACACCTCAAGTGCCCTAGGGCTTGTGATGGGCGATTTGCAAAAAAAACAAATGTGTGACATTTTGCCAGCCTCGAAGGCGAAAAATGTTCTTGTCACGGCAAGTTTCCGCGAGGCCGCGGAATAAAAAGTACAATGGAAACACGGCTTAACCAAGTATCCTTACATTCTCACTTACCATCCTGCAGCACTTTGACAGTTTATCATAGCACTATTGTTAGAACTGAATACTAATTGAAAGTGACAAAACAAATCTCCTAGAACTTGTGTTCAGTTTAAGTGTGGTTTGGGAATGGCTTTAGATTGGTTGAGTTGGGTTTGGATGTGTTTGATTCAGCTTGTGTTCAGTTTAAGTGTGGTTTGGGAATGGCTTTAGATTGGTTGAGTTGGGTTTGGATGTGTTTGATTCAGCTTGTGTTCAGTTTAAGTGTGGTTTGGGAATGGCTTTAGATTGGTTGAGTTGGGTTTGGATGTGTTTGATTCAGCTTGTGTTCAGTTTAAGTGTGGTTTGGGAATGGCTTTAGATTGGTTGAGTTGGGTTTGGATGTGTTTGATTCAGCTTGTGTTCAGTTTAAGTGTGGTTTGGGAATGGCTTTAGATTGGTTGAGTTGGGTTTGGATGTGTTTGATTCAGCTTGTGTTCAGTTTAAGTGTGGTTTGGGAATGGCTATAGATTGGTTGAGTTGGGTTTGGATGTGTTTGATTCAGCTTGTGTTCAGTTTAAGTGTGGTTTGGGAATGGCTATAGATTGGTTGAGTTGGATTTGGATGTGTTTGATTCAGCTTGTGTTCAGTTTAAGTGTGGTTTGAGAATGGCTATAGATTGGTTGAGTTGGGTTTGGATGTGTTTGATTCAGCTTGTGTTCAGTTTAAGTGTGGTTTGAGAATGGCTATAGATTGGTTGAGTTGGGTTTGGATGTGTTTGATTCAGCTTGTGTTCAGTTTAAGTGTGGTTTGGGAATGGCTATAGATTGGTTGAGTTGGGTTTGGATGTGTTTGATTCAGCTTGTGTTCAGTTTAAGTGTGGTTTGGGAATGGCTATAGATTGGTTGAGTTGGGTTTGGATGTGTTTGATTCAGCTTGTGTTCAGTTTAAGTGTGGTTTGAGAATGGCTATAGATTGGTTGAGTTGGGTTTGGATGTGTTTGATTCAGCTTGTGTTCAGTTTAAGTGTGGTTTGGGAATGGCTATAGATTGGTTGAGTTGGGTTTGGATGTGTTTGATTCAGCTTGTGTTCAGTTTAAGTGTGGTTTGAGAATGGCTATAGATTGGTTGAGTTGGATTTGTATGTGTTTGATTCAGCTTGTGTTCAGTTCAAGTGTGGTTTGAGAATGGCTATAGATTGGTTGAGTTGGGTTTGGATGTGTTTGATTCAGCTTGTGTTCAGTTCAAGTGTGGTTTGGGAATGGCTTTAGATTGGTTGAGTTGGGTTTGGATGTGTTTGATTCAGCTTGTGTTCAGTTCAAGTGTGGTTTGAGAATGGCTATAGATTGGTTGAGTTGGGTTTGGATGTGTTTGATTCAGCTTGTGTTCAGTTCAAGTGTGGTTTGGGAATGGCTTTAGATTGGTTGAGTTGGGTTTGGATGTGTTTGATTCAGCTTGTGTTCAGTTCAAGTGTGGTTTGGGAATGGCTTTAGATTGGTTGAGTTGGGTTTGGATGTGTTTGATTCAGCTTGTGTTCAGTTTAAGTGTGGTTTGGGAATGGCTTTAGATTGGTTGAGTTGGGTTTGGATGTGTTTGATTCAGCTTGTGTTCAGTTTAAGTGTGGTTTGGGAATGGCTTTAGATTGGTTGAGTTGGGTTTGGATGTGTTTGATTCAGCTTGTGTTCAGTTTAAGTGTGGTTTGGGAATGGCTTTAGATTGGTTGAGTTGGGTTTGGATGTGTTTGATTCAGCTTGTGTTCAGTTTAAGTGTGGTTTGGGAATGGCTATAGATTGGTTGAGTTGGGTTTGGATGTGTTTGATTCAGCTTGTGTTCAGTTTAAGTGTGGTTTGGGAATGGCTATAGATTGGTTGAGTTGGATTTGGATGTGTTTGATTCAGCTTGTGTTCAGTTTAAGTGTGGTTTGGGAATGGCTATAGATTGGTTGAGTTGGGTTTAGATGTGTTTGATTCAGCTTGTGTTCAGTTTAAGTGTGGTTTGAGAATGGCTATAGATTGGTTGAGTTGGGTTTGGATGTGTTTGATTCAGCTTGTGTTCAGTTTAAGTGTGGTTTGGGAATGGCTATAGATTGGTTGAGTTGGGTTTGGATGTGTTTGATTCAGCTTGTGTTCAGTTTAAGTGTGGTTTGAGAATGGCTATAGATTGGTTGAGTTGGGTTTGTATGTGTTTGATTCAGCTTGTGTTCAGTTTAAGTGTGGTTTGGGAATGGCTATAGATTGGTTGAGTTGGGTTTGGATGTGTTTGATTCAGCTTGTGTTCAGTTTAAGTGTGGTTTGAGAATGGCTATAGATTGGTTGAGTTGGATTTGTATGTGTTTGATTCAGCTTGTGTTCAGTTTAAGTGTGGTTTGAGAATGGCTATAGATTGGTTGAGTTGGGTTTGGATGTGTTTGATTCAGCTTGTGTTCAGTTTAAGTGTGGTTTGGGAATGGCTTTAGATTGGTTGAGTTGGGTTTGGATGTGTTTGATTTAGTGCGGTTAAAAGGGTTGGGTTAAGATTTCATCATGTTGGGTTAGGTTAGGAATGTGTGTGGGGCTGGTTGATATACATGTAGTTGGTTCAATTGGGTTGTATTGGTCAGATTTAACTTTGGGTTTATTTATGCTGGGTGGGTTAAGGTCGACATTAAGAGGAGTCAATCTGGCCTAATGGTACTTTCCTCACCTTCTACCACTGTGACCTGGGTTCGAATCCCACCAGGGCAGACATGTGGATTGGGTCCCTGCCTGATTCCGTGGGTTTCCCCAGGATGTCATTCTGAGATTTTCCTCCTACTTCTAAAACTGAAAATTACTTCGTCTTCCTACAGGTTTCTTTAGACATTCGAGCTACAGTGCGATATGAGCTCTGAGGAGTCCTTGGTTTCATTACCAGAAAGAATAAAAATAAAAAATACATAAATCTATCTGTTTTGAGTAAGGTTATGCTTGAAATGGATTTTGAATTGGGTCGGCCCCACCTACCCTCCTCTGTACAATCTTCTTGATTGACTCCGCCCACTTCCTCATAGCCTTGCCCTTGACTTGGTCGATGAACTCCATCAGTCTCTTTGGCAGTTCTGGGTTACGCTCAAAATCATAGAAGTGACGATCAACCCAATGTCTTAATACATTCAGAACTCTGTAAAATACAAATTTACAAAAGAAAATGTAACTTGAAAATTTGGTTAAGTAAACTGCAAAACAGCCGAGTGTCTCTACCATTACCACTAAGTTGTAAGCATTGAAGCAAGACCTTTCTCTTCAAAAGTTTCATTGGTTTTATATTTGAGGTCGTTATGTAGGAATGTGTGTATGGGGACCAGAGCCAGTTGGGCTTAGACACACATGTAGTCATGTCATTGCATGTTACCTTTAAGCAGGACTGACAGACTATCTGATAACTTGTTCAATGTCTTGTAATCCATACCTTAGTTGTATGGGTTGTGCATATTCCTTCCTGAATCTCTTTGAATCCTCTCTGACCACTGTGGCTCCTCTGTCCAATGCATTGCGGTCTTCTTCAGTAGGGGGTGGGTCTTGGATTTCAAATGTGATGTCAAAGGTCAAGGGCAACAACACAACACCAAACAAACCAAACTTGATTGTCACCTCAATACCAGAAGCTCTAAATGAAACTGTGCCAAAGGATCTTATCAAATATGGTATCAAATACCAAAGTAAGGGGATAAGGAATTGACAGAGTCAAGTAAAATGCTTCATAAAAAATTATAAAAATGGTTTGAAGGTCATTTTATCTGGGAATTGAACATTTAATAAGCTCAAACCTTGACCCTTGAGTGTTGCTAGAGATCACTTCAGTACTCGATAAGCATTGTACTTCATGCTCATTGCTGATCCATGTCATTTTGCTGTGATGAAGCAAAATCATAGTACTTTGTATGCATTAGGCGTCTTTTCCACTTTTTTATAGGTGCTCAGTCAATTTAAGTAAATAAGCAGTCAATTTAAGTAAATAAGCAGCCAATATAAGTACCACATCATTCTGTTTCGCTCGAAATTGAATGTTGCTCCAAATCATTCAATTTCATTTTATGAGTAGGCAAACGTAGAAATGAGTCACGTGATTTAAAAAATAAAATAAAATTTAACAATCTACTCGAACAGCATTCAAATTTGCAGTGAGCTTTTCGTGACATGTATTTGGTTATTCAAACTCATTGGGCAGTCATTTGTGGAATTTGTACATTCAAGCAAAAATGCTTGAATTCTTAATTCAAAACAAAGTAGCAACTGGAGAGACCAAATCGCTTTAATATGAAAGTGATATTGACTGTTTATTTTGACCAAAATTGACCAATAGATACAATGGTCGCAATGCAGACTGTGGTTTGGTGCACATTCAGTTGCAAACTCCTTGCATTTATATTATGCCAACTGCACAAGAGGCTTGACATTGATGCACAGGCTACATTCTCATGCAGTTAATGTCAACCAAGGATTCTTGTTGCGGTGCTGGGTGGCGCCCTCAACAGTTGCCGCATGGACAGGACAATCCTTGTGATCTTAAGCAAGTCTGGATTGAACAGTATCTAGACGCACGTGTTAGAGCTTTGTATTGGTAAATTTTCTCACTAATGTACATATAATCTACATCAAAGAATTGTTTTATTCCTCGGATGATTTAGTCTTTCCTATTTACACATCTTATTATTGGCATTATTATGAGGAACTAATAAGATGTCACAAACATTTCTTCAACCAACTGAGACATTTGCAGATGACCTGAATCAATGTGCCCCAACTAAATCCTGAATTCACAGGTCAGGCAATACACGTACAACATGAAACAAAACTTCCCCCCTTTGAAATGTACATAGATCTGCAGTTGGTTTGGGAAAGCAGAAGACCTTTTTGTTTTTAGTTTTGTTTTGCTTTAAATGGCAGCCTTATTAATACCTCTTTAACCTCCAACTGCAGAGATACTAGTATCTTCATTAGGATATACACATATCTCAACTTAGTCCAAATTTCTGCATGCCAATTTTTAAGGATATCTATCGATGAGCAGAGACAGCAGATCTTGTGGTTTGCAGAATGACCGATAGGTTGTCAGGAATGTCCGGACAAACGAAGGGTCAGCATACTTGTGATATGTCAGTCTCTCTACCAGCTTGAGCAGGGTACCACCTTTAATCATCGGTACCCCAGATCGGGATTTCTGACCTTCCTCAAACACTATGTTGTCCGAGGAGTCTTCCTCTGCAAATCTGAGTTTGAAAAAAATTACAAATCTATAAGTTTGCTTTCAAACTACTATTACTCCAACTCAATCAGCAAGCATTCCTAAAACCTTTTCAACTCTACAGAAATCACATACACCTGTTTCAGCTAACATTTCAATACCCTCAATAATCGACTTTGGCCCCACAGCAACACATTCACTTCTGTGTAGAGGAAGCAATTGGGAAAGTTAGCTCATTTAGTAGAGAGCTTTCACAGTATTACTGAGGTAGCAGGTTCAAATTACAATCGTAAATTTTCTTCATTGACTCTAAAAATATATCAAACCACATGTACCTAGTTAGTTTCCTTATGATTTATTGGACGTCACCATACCTCATACATATTCATGAGCCAGAGCTGAATTCTTATTAGTCAATCCACCATCACATGCCAGAGAATATTTGCTAACTACCCACACGTACACGGGGATGTTCCACAGGGCAAAAAGCGTATTAGGGCGAGGGACAGGGACCTAGCATGTGGCCAGGTCACACTTGAAATTTCCCGTAGAGCATACGCACGCGAGCGGCATGGTGCAGGCATCATTTTATGCCATAGGGCGGCTAATGAAATGATACTGGTCTCGAAGAATTCAAATTTTGTACAACAAAAAGACAGCAGAATATGTATAAGGTTTAGTAAAACAAATACAACATGGTTTATTTCAAGATGGATAGTCGATATTAGCTCAACTCGGTTTTGGAAGTTGACAAACTAGTTCCCTCGCCTTAACCTCGGGAACAAGTTTGTCAACTCCCAATACCCCAGGGAGCTAATATTGACTATCCGCCCACAAACCATGTTATATTTGTATAATGTTCCCTTGTAATTTGTTTGATAAATTGATTTTCCCATTGAAAAAATAGCTGAATAACATACAAGGACAGTTTGGACAAGAACAGTTTGGACAGATTGAGACAGTTTGCTACATGTAACTAACTTGTATTCTTCCGTTGTGGGCAGTCGTAGTGGCTGTTGTGCCTCTTCGTCAGCTAATATTGTATCTAACATTCTCTCAATAGTACTGTCATATAGAAGGGGTGAAACATGTGAAATGCTCTATGAAAAGGAATAACAAGCTTGCCCACTTTGTTTCCGTTATACAATTGTTGTCTGCTGTGATGCGGTCCATGGTGTTTTGTACACCCAAGGGGGAAAATGGCACCCAAGGGTGTACACAACCCATGGATCACATCACAGCAGACTAGTGTTTTGTTATACCATGGTATTAACCCTTTGCCACCGGTTGACACATACATGTATGTGCGGATTGAAAATTGCTACCAGGCCGGTTGACACATATGTGCCAATCTCTACACTTGCAATCCATTATTGGGGTATTGTGTACGTTATGCTTGGCTGAACAAGCCTCTTGTTTCCGTTTCGGTTGGCTGCACAAACCGACCTGGTGCCCCGGCACCCCCATCTAAAACCCGAGGTCAAGGGGTTAAATACATGCCTGTAAAAATCCCCGGGTAGTTGGAACGTGAAAGAGCAGACGAAACGTAAACAGTAATGGCGGCAACAGAAGGTCTTCCAAACTTATCACAACTTTTGTTTTAACTGTTCCCTATGCGCGCATTGCATGAAAATATACAGTGGTTTGCATGGTACCAGCAAAAATGAAACCTCTTCCCCAGGATCTGCTTCTATTAAACCTGTAGTCTTGGGGCAAGACGTTGTTACGGAGAGATACACAATAACCCACCGCCGCGAGAGGGCGTTATCACGATGAACCATTTTCAGCCATGAACTGCCAGTAACATCTTGGGAATTTCGTAAAACCGTGTTGTGCGCACGCGCCTGCTTAGCACATTACATACTTTGCATAATACCTAAAAAATACATTATGCATAGCTCTAACCCCCTGACTGTCGCGTGACGAAACTAATCAATTTTATATGTACAGTACACTCACTGCGTGCATGTACAGGTTCTATATACTTCCGAGGACAAGAGGAGAAAAAAAATACAAAGGAACCTTTCAGTCCTCGCAAGTCAAGTCTTTTGTTGAAATCGGTCCTCGGAAGTAAAAATACGTGCTTAGTCTATGGGGTTGGGTTATATTAAAGGAACAATAGGAAACACAAAGCATTGTCCTCGGAAGTATTGGGAAAGTACGACTGCATGCACTGCATGCATCATGTCACTGCAGAACTTAAATGCATTATCGATGTTTACACATGTAGCTAGCTGTTGATGTCACACGCGCCGCTAGCAGGCCAGCCTGCAGCTTGATCTGTTATCCAGGCCCAAACTTTCGGCCAGTAGCATATGCCTAATAACTTGCTAGCTACCAGGCTATTGTGCAACTTCATGGCAGCTCTCTTACATGTGCGTGCGTGAAGAGAAAGAGTTCGTCATTTACATACATAATTGCCGCATGCGTTCTAGTTTTCCCCCTTTTTTGGGAGCATTTTACGAAATTCCCAAGATGTTGTTACTGGCGGTTCGTGGCTGAAAAGGGTTTGTCGTGATAACGCCCTCTCACGGCGACGGGTTATCGTGTATCTCTACGTAACGTCTTAACCAAAAACTATTAAAATTGTTGTTCAGAGCAGCCCTGGGGACGATCAAGGTAATGTACTCCACTGGGTACATCATTTTTTAAGAGTGATGTACCCCGGGTACATCAGTTTTGGAGTAACACATGAACTTTTGTAATTAACCATGTGACCGGTTATCGACCAATCGGATCTCGCAATTTAATACCATGGTATAACAATACCAAATGAAAGCAAATATGAACAATCCCTAGGAGATACCATACAGTAGAGGAAACAATGTCATGGTTCACAATGGGGAAATGTGGGTCTCAGTCAAGACAACAAGAGCATGCAGGATCTTGCAGGATCTTGCAGGATCTTGCAGGATCTTACATGAAGTACATCACAGCATCTCCTTCCTTCCATTCTGAGATAAAACTGGCATCAAATCAACCGGCATGAGACATTGATGAATTTAACAGAGGTGGGATTTGAGGAAAATTAACAATCCGTGGAACATTCAGAGGCATTTGATTCGTATGGCATTGCTAACAAAATTCATAAGACTGCATTCTCTACTAAAAGATACAGTTCAGAATTCCAAAAATCAGAATTAAAAGAAGACCATTTCAGGTTGCAGAGGTCATTTTGGAATGATTAAAAACAATTTCAGGACCAAAGAATCTTCCTGAAATCTAGAACACGTCTCACCAAAAATCCTGAAATCAGGAAAAATCTGGAGAAATATCAGCCATGAGAATTCAAATCCCCCGATGCCCGAAAACTGGAATACATTTCTAGCAGTCTTCATTTCCGCTTATATCGGCATGATATTAAACCAATCAAATACTATCACCATACATCTATGTACCATTTTTCTCTTTAAAGAATATATACATTTCCTTCATCAAATAAATATTTCTCAATATTCTTTTTCACACAGAACAGGATATAAATGCCTGTTACCTTCTTAAACACAATGTAGTAAGTGCTTCCATCCAACATGTCTTCTCCTCCTGGCTCTTGGCAAAGAAGATGATCGGTGGATGCTGCTCTTTTAACTTGATTTCAAATCCAAACTTGAGATCTGATGATGTGAAAAGAAAATTACAAAGGGGTCTACAACCACAAAAAACGGATTTTGAAAAAAACAAAAAAAAGAATCCATCCAGCAACATCCATATAGGACCATACATGTACAGAACACACAGTCGTACTTCCCCAATACGTCCGAGGACAATGCTTTGTGTTTCCTATTGTTCCTTTAATATAACCAACCCCCATAGACTAAGCACGTATCCTTACGTTCGAGGACCGATTTCAACAAAAGACTCTACGATCGAGGACTGAAAGGTTTCTTTGTGTTTCCTTTCTTCTCTTGTCCTCGGAGATATATACAGTGCACGTACAAGCATACATTATAGGAACGTACACAGTGAACACTTGTTGACTGTTTTCGTGTGGAATCCGATCTATATGGTGTGCATAGTGCATAGTGCATGCATGTACATGTACAATATGTATGTACAATACATTTACGTACTGGCGTGCAAAAGTATTTATGCACCAGATGTACGATTTTCAAAATTAAGTTTGACAAACATGGATGTTAAATAAATTTTCCAAACCTGCGTCTTGTGTCATTATTTTAGTCAATAATATGCAAGTTTCCAACACAAAAACACCCTCTCCTTCAAGGGAAAAAACATGCCACTTCCCGACGTGACACCACTGACTGCATGACGGTCAACGTTAAACCGCCATTTTGAATTGCCTCATTATGTATTCATGAGTCATGAATACACTAAGTTGTATTTAAACCAATAGGGGAACAGCACGCTGTGTTAAGGGCGGTTTATGAATATTTAACCCTAACTCTGCTAAATCCATCAATATTAAAATGATTTTGCATGCACCCTAGAGGGTTAGGGTTTAACAGGTCAATCGCCGTGACCATTCATAAATATAGAAACTAGAATTCCCTGGCCTTATAAGGGTGGGTAATTTGAATGCCTTCAGAAAGCACCACAATGCCACTCAGATGCGAGATCAACGATCCCCAAAAAGGGATGATCCAAGCCTGGCATGGGGAGGGGGAATTTTCAACCGCGAGATTGCCCGGAGGCTTAGGATTTTGGAGGGTACCGTGTGGTACAATTTGCGGAAATTGCAAGATAATAATTCTATTGAAAACCTGGCAAAATCTGGTCGTCCAAGGAAGACCACAGAAAAAGCTGACCGCCACATCGTGCAAAGTTCGCTCCGAAACCGCCCCGAGCTAGCAGTCGTCGCGACCTTGCCGAGCTGTGGGTGTTGCCATGCATCGCTCGACCGTATCCAGGGGCACGTTTTGGCAGCCACAAGTCATAACCAAGAATTGGTTCGGTTGTTTTTCGTCGGTGAATTTCTTTGGGATCTTTAAATAAGCCAGAATTACACACCATAATACAATACTCAAATACCCAAAAAGATTAACCAAACAAACAGAACCAGTTTGCGGTTATGACCGCCAAAACGCACCCTGAGACTGGCAGCTGTTGGCTTAAAATGTAGAGAGTTTTGCGTCACAAGCCCCGCCTCACTGCCGACCACAAGGCTTGTCGATTGGCTTGGGCTTGGGCTGGGGCTAAATTTGTGGGCCAGTGTGTTCCACACAAATCCGGATCGCGTTGAGTGATCCAGCCGCTGGTTCACTCTATCTACATGTACTAGGCAGAATCTGGTGTGTGAACCAATGCACGGATCACTGATCGCGATCCAGATTCATGTGAAACAAACGGGCCTTACATTTTTGTCAATTTCGCATTCCACGGGCGCAGCCATCATGGATTACAGGGCGCCGTCATGTTTTTGTTTTGTTTTTTTCCCGCTCGCCGCCTGACCTGGGGACATAAAAAATTTGTAATCCAAGTTTTTTACAAATGAGAAAAAGTTTGTATTACTTTCAAAGTTAAATTTTTTACCCCAAAAATTCAAAATATACAAGACAAACTTGAGTCTTCTCACCGTCTGAATTATCCCGGTCGACTAGATTAACCTTCCTGAGTGCATAGCGTTCCTTGAACCTGTACTCCGGTGAGGTGCTGGTAACTGACTTACGTGCATTCTGCTTACAGCAAACTATCATCAAGTCAAACAAGAAAATGTGTCTCTCTGTGTTTGCCTGCAGAACGACAAAAAAATACAAAGATTTCAAACGTTGGGACTTTTATGGAGAAAAATTTCACCCAAGATTTTTTCTAGAGGCATATTCTTTGATCTAAAGCACATTTTATTTCAGGTTTTTCAATTAACAGAAAATACACATGCAGCACATACACAAACTTTCATTGTAGTAAAACCCGCAGTCACCCAGTGTAAACAATCCGTTCATACTTCTTTGTATTTTTGTTTTTTAATTAAAGCAGCGTAAGCTTATCCCACAAACATTCAACTATTCAATCAAGTGTAAATACATACATGCAGAGAAGATATGTAATATCTGTATGCAGTGAAGGTAAATGCTGCCCTGTATATATATTGGGATGGTTTGCACTACATACACCTTTACTGCACACTTTAAGTCTAGCACACTGTCCGTAAAATGGTCTACCTGTATGTACTAGGCATGGGAACTGAGGGCATGTCGTGTACACGTACATGTAGGGTTTAGGATATCATGGAACATAGGATTGTTCAGCATGCTGTGCCAGCATTTCAACACCTTTAAGCCATTAAATACAGATGACAGCTATAGCCGTGGTTTGAAAAAGACCCACATTTTCTACATATTCAATCCATTGTTCAGTTATTGTGGGCATTACGCTTGGTTGCACTAGCCCGTTTGGCATACCGACGCCCGTTTGGCATACCGACGCCCGTTTGGCATACCGACGCCCATTATAACAGTCAGGCAGAAGGGGTTAATGGTTCTAACGTAGAATATTTCCAACCATGCAATATTAGTTTGGAGTTTCTGGAATCTACCTCTCATTACTGAGTTCTTTTGGACAAATTAAGAACACAACGTCATGTATAAGTTATGTATTTGGCCGACAAAAACCACTCCACCTTGTATACAACGTCTATAAATGCTAGTGCTACGGCATCTCGGCAAATAAGGTGGGTGTACAGCCAATGAGATCATAGCATTTTTTTCTTATTTGAACGCTTAAAAATTTGTTTTTTCTGATATAATTTCTTATAAAAAATCAGTACTTTCAATAATTTATTAGACAAAGCAACAAATTCTAGATAAAGCAAAACCCACCCACCGATAAAGTAAAAAAAATGGAGAATGGAAGTAATAAATGAATGATGGGTTTACCTTTTTGTTTTTACCAGCATGAATCTTGCCCAGGTTACCCTCCATGATGAATTCATTACATAACTGGTTGATGTCCTTGCCTTCCCAGCCTTCTATGTTCTTTTGAATCTCATTCATCTTCTGGATGCTGAGTTGCCGTGAAGCCACTCGTCTGTGGAACCGTAAAGTCTCACTGGACGGGAGGAAAACGGGATTATTTCATCAGAGTAATTTGGTATCACAATGGTATATATTGGCAGGGCTGTAGTCGAGTCCATCACAAGTCCCTGCAAGTTCCTGCAAGTCCCTGCAAGTCCATCACAAACCCTCCAGTCCTAATTCCAATCACAAGCTATTCCAATGAGCTTTGACAAAGGCATTCCTTCGTCATTATTCATCCAGTTAATACTTGTGACTGGCTTTATGAAAGGACTTGTGACTGGCTTTATGAAAGGACTTGTGACTGGCTTTATGAAAGGACTTGTGACTGGACTTGTGACAGGACTTGTGACAGGACTTGTGACAGGACTTGTGACAGGACTTGTGAAAGGACTTGTGACAGGGTCATTTTAATCCATTTTCAGAATGAACTAAAAAACTGGCATGAGCAGATTTGAACCTGCAACCTTCAGATTACGATACCAGCCACTCGACCAACTCAGTGATCTCACAGGTTCAAATCCTCCTCTTGCCTTTTTCACTAGATCTATTAAAGAGGCTAATGTAGGTTTTGGTAGCCAATAACTCGGTCTTAAATCAGAATAAAGATTGCAGATTGTGTTGGTGTGATGTTTATAACCTCACTTTATGGCTGAAGGGTGATTGATTAAGTTGGCCTGAAACTTTGCAAGTGAGGTTTTCCAGCTGTTTCATTTTATAGATCTCACTCTAGTACCTACCCTGCTTTCCGTTTGGGTAAGTTTCTTGCATTGCATATTCTTTCCAGGTCTGTCTGTAGAGTCTTCAGTATACCAGATGCCTACATGCAATTGAAATGAATATTACAAATAGCTACAAAAATAATAGCTATTTGGGACTGCTTTCAAACGTCTAAAACCCACTCATTAAATAATGTTATTAACTACATGTACACGTACTTAAATATTATTTCAGAATTTGAGTGGTTTTTTTCTTCTCCAGTTTCATTTGTCATCTCAAAGCTAAAATGTAGATGGTGTTAAATTGGTCAAATGATTACTAGAACAGCTTGAAGACCAGAGTTTCAAGAAAATTATGAATTGCCTGATACATGTAAACCATCTTTCTAACCATTTTATTTGGTCTAAAAAAAATGTATCACTACATTTAAACTTGGTATTCAGACCCATTTGGATAAGAAAGGACCTTTTCCATGCAGAATTTCAATATAGACCACCAGTAATGAGTGGATGACTTTCGAGTTCAAACTAAAGCTGTTATTCCGATTCCGATTCCATTTCCAATGCAAGGCTGCTTAGCCTATAACCAGTTCTACAAGTAATCACAACTCCTTCTGGATGACAAGCCATCAGTATTCCATTTTTTTATGAAATGGTGTAAAAATAGTGGTTACATTTGATAAACGTGCCAATAAATACATTGTTGTAAAGATGGAAATGAATTAAACTGCTGCAAACTGCTTACTGACTGGACTGACCTGAAATAAAAAAATCTACAAAATTAGCTGGCCTAACGTTTCAAACTTAAGCAAGTTCTTATTCAAAGGAGAAAGAACTTGCTTAAGTTTGAAACATGAGGCCAGCTAATTTTGTTGATTCCAATAAATAAAGGGTTACAAAACCAAAAATAAGGCTACTGAAATGTGAAACAACCTATGGAATCCCAAAGTACTACGATGAAAGCTTAAAATAACCCAAACAAAAAGTAATTACAACTTTGAATCCGTTTTGGGTATCAAGGATTTGTAAGACTCTGTGACTGCTAACATCAGTTTTTTGCTGTGGAATCTATGGGTATGTCCAGTGGCTAATGCCACAGCTTCTACTATGAAGTCAATGATGATGATACCAAAACAATGATATAATGTTCCAATGAAATCTAACAAGCTGCCTGAAACTAAGCATCAAACTTACAGGTCCAACATCTGAAGAAGTGTTGCAGCAGGTTGGAACAAAAAACAAATACACCTTGTAAAAGCTTTAACTGATTTAAATGATGCACAGTGCATCTAATGGTTTTCTTTAACCCTCCCTCTCTCGGTGCCAAATTGGAGCCAACTACGTACCCTAACTATCAAAACCTATCGAGTGAAAGGTTGAGACACACAAACTGTGGGAGAGGATTTGGCTTTTTGATAGGTTGTGATAGTTATAATAGTAGGAGGGTTGATGCCATATTATTCATTCTGGAACTGAACCAACAATTCTTGGAAATTGGCTCACTGCCATATTAGTCCTAAATCGAAGAGTGGTGTGGGAGGAGACCCCAGGGAATTTCTGTGGGCGTCCCAATCCACATTGACAGGGTTGCAAATAGGCTACCATACATGTAGGTGAATGGCAGTGAAAGATGAAACCCAGGCAGTCGTGTGGTGTGTAGTTCCAAGAAGAATACACTAGTTAATGTTTTTAAACTGATCCACAACAGTTACTTCATCGTGAAATAAGGCAAACTGTGACTCCCAGAAATAGTGTAACACTGTAGGCAGATTAAAACAACATCACAGGAGTCTGGCTTGTGAGAAAAATCACTGATGGATTCAAGGGGCTATGCAGTATCTGGAAACATGACACTACATTTGTGAAAATAAAAAGAACCTAATTTACTGAAAAGTTACATCCTTGCATAATCAACTTGAAATCGCTATTGCCAAGTAATTTAACTTTGTATCAAAGCGGCGTGGATGGCATTATGTTAGGAGGAGGAATTCAATATGGATTAACCACTGCATGATTTAAAGTTACCTGACGGCCTTTTCCCTCTATATTACACATCAAAACTACAAAGACAATCCAACTGTGCAGACTGATTCTGCTCTGGCTGTAATACAAAGCAACGTGTATGGAGGACCTGAGGCTGGCAGGCTAGATTTACAGGTTGGGTATATAGACAGATTCTGATAGAGTTAAATCTTCTTTGTGAAGTTAGTGTACAATGTACATACATTGTATCTGGGAGACACTTACAGTGGCTGCTCTGCATTTTGATGTGTAGAGGCAGAATTAAGATAATTTGGTCTGTACCAACCATTGAGGGCTCACAAGGGTGGTATCGTAAATAGTTCACACAGACACTGATGACATTTACAGCTTTTTCAAAAAGTGTCTGACTTACTTGTCTTAAGCTCTCTCTGTCGTCTTCATTGGGAGACGTTTTCAGTAGAAGCTGAAGGAAAAAGGGACATCCGAATGCGGTCAAATGTAACTGCTACAATGTACATGAGAAATTAACACGGGGGACATTCATCGTTTCCTTTTTTCAAGGGT
Source organism: Hippasteria phrygiana (assembly GCA_037893225.1). Taxonomy (NCBI): domain Eukaryota; kingdom Metazoa; phylum Echinodermata; class Asteroidea; order Valvatida; family Goniasteridae; genus Hippasteria; species Hippasteria phrygiana. The sequence goes on from JAZGUH010000321.1 coordinate 93,152, forward strand.
TTTGACAGAAGTGTCAATGCCATTACTTCACAATGTAAAGATCCATGTAGTATTTGCTGTCCAAGACACTACACATGAAATATATAATCACACGACTGAAGTGACATCAGTTCCTTATTCCAAGGCATTATGGGATACGGCATTCGGAGTAGATACATGTAGCTACATGTAGTTCCAGGATGTTTCAGAATGACAAAATCATGCAGTGAATGTGTGCTTACAAATCAGTGTCCCTGGCCAGAACAGCGTTCCATATACTTTATAAAAAAACACATGCTTAGAGTAAACTAGTGCTGCAACTGATAGTCCAGGTTCGGTTCGGTTCGGTTCAGGTTTGGTTCAGACTTTTTCCCCCTAAACATTGGTTCGGTACATGTACATTGAAAACAATCTCTCCAATCGCAATCGCGCCGATCGATTGTACATGCATACACAATGTACATGATGTACATAGAGTGAACGAATGTCCTTCCGGGAATTCCCTGGCCCTCCCCACCCAGTCCTTACATGTTGATTGGCACGTTGCCAAACCCGCAGGGTGCAATAATTCACAATGACAGGCACAATGGCCACACCCCCGCGGGCTACCGCCGCGCCAGTGCTTGACTGTATCTGATTTTCATAAATGCATATTCAGCGTTTGGTCACGATTTCATCGAGTCATTCAGAGATAGCCAGGAAGGCACAGCTAGACTTGGAGTTTAATTTTCCAAAGTTAAATGGAAATCTGCTTGGAAAAATGGACTATAGCGAGGAAAGATTCAATGGCGGGGAAACAAACAGAAAGACATGTTCAGATTTCCATTTAGAAAACGCATGTACATGTGCATGTACATTTTATTTAATCTTTCCTGAAAAAGTCAACTAAGCCGACTAGCCAAGAAGGAAAATTTGCAATGAGCAATATTTTGTTCAGCGGCTGTATGAAACTGCCCTATTGTCCTTTTATTTTTACCTTTAAGACATCAAAGTAGTGTATGCAGTGGTAGATTGGTTCCAGCAGAAGCTTGGGCAGAACGTAAGCTACTGCATCCCTGAAGTTATCATGAAGCTGAAAGGTTGACAACAAGGAATGCAAACATTACTCACAATTATTCCAGTATGTTGAGAACAGAAGCACAACAATAAGCTTTTTCTTCTCTTGATGTCAGAATGACAACATAAATCTGAGAGAGAGTAAAGTGTGATTTGTAAAATTATGAATGCACTGTAAAAATCTTTCTGCAAACTGTTGCAACCATCCCATATAGTTATGCCATACTTATAACGCAAGCTAACAAGTTTTCCTGTGAACCCTGCACCCACTCCCCCAAAACGATTGTAAAGGATTGTATGAAATTTCTGCATTTGCATAAACGAAAAAGAAAGAAAAGAAAACATTAAGCCCGTTTTTTAAGTTTAGTGGCAGTGTATACACCCGCAAAACACTTAACAGAATTGTTTCAATTATAACGGAGATGTTTTCTCTTTTGCCCTATCCCGACATAATATATGAAGCACTGTAAACTCAGTGCTTTACGGAAAGCACTGAGTATACAGTGCTTATAAAATACGTCGGTGAAGGGCAAAACCCAATATTGAAAGTATTGTTAAACACTTTTAGAGAGGCATGTAATTTCACAAAATGATGCCTTTTTCAAGATTTTGCTTGGAAAGAATGTTGCTTTGAAAATCAAGTGTAGACCAGTTTCTTTGCTCCTGCATGCCCGTTGCTATGGTAACATTGTTGACCCACTCGTTTTGTTTAAACTCCAACCTTAAAGGGCTATTTCTCAAACTTTAAAGCGCTATGTCTCAGTTTCGATGTTTCAGACAGTCCGATTTTAAATCTTAATAACTTTGCTTTGGAATATCCGAATTTGAAAAAGAAAGCTGCGTTGTAAAGTGCAAGGTCTGTATACCAATAACTCAAAATCACCTCTTGCCCAATTGTGCCTGGTTTTGACATACCACGTCACATTTGACTAATTAAGTGGATATTAACCCCTTGAGTACAGTATTCGTTGTGAGGCACCGGGGTGCAGGGGCAGCCTGTGCAACCAAGCAAAACAGCCATAATGTGATTGTGCAGTTAAGCATAAAAGAATAATAATCCAACAATGGATTGAAATTGCACAAATAGCGGGTACAGGCGTCATCCCGGCCTGGTGGCACTGGTTTTTGTGTGCGCCATTTGGCGTCATCCCGGCCTGGTGGCACTGTTTTTTGTGTGCGCCATTTGGCGTCATCCCGGCCTGGTGGCACTGGTTTTTGTGTGCGCCATTTGGCGTCATCCCGGCCTGGTGGCACTGGTTTTTGTGTGCGCCATTTGGCGTCATCCCGGCCTGGTGGCACTGGTTTTTGTGTGCGCCATTTGGCGTCATCCCGGCCTGGTGGCACTGTTTTTTGTGTGCGCCATTTGGCGTCATCCCGGCCTGGTGGCACTGTTTTTTGTGTGCGCCATTTGGCGTCATCCCGGCCTGGTGGCACTGGTTTTTGTGTGCGCCATTTGGCGTCATCCCGGCCTGGTGGCACTGTTTTTGTGTGCGCCATTTGGCGTCATCCCGGCCTGGTGGCACTGGTTTTTGTGTGCGCCATTTGGCGTCATCCCGGCCTGGTGGCACTGGTTTTTGTGTGCGCCATTTGGCGTCATCCCGGCCTGGTGGCACTGTTTTTTGTGTGCGCCATTTGGCGTCATCCCGGCCTGGTGGCACTGTTTTTTGTGTGCGCCATTTGGCATCATCCCGGCCTGGTGGCACTGTTTTTTGTGTGCGCCATTTGGCGTCATCCCGGCCTGGTGGCACTGGTTTTTGTGTGCGCCATTTGGCGTCATCCCGGCCTGGTGGCACTGTTTTTTGTGAGCGCCATTTGGCGTCATCCCGGCCTGGTGGCACTGTTTTTTGTGTGCGCCATTTGGCGTCATCCCGGCCTGGTGGCACTGCTTTTTGTGTGCGCCATTTGGCGTCATCCCGGCCTGGTGGCACTGGTTTTTGTGTGCGCCATTTGGCGTCATCCCGGCCTGGTGGCACTGCTTTTTGTGTGCGCCATTTGGCGTCATCCCGGCGTGGTGGCACTGCTTTTTGTGTGCGCCATTTGGCGTCATCCCGGCCTGGTGGCACTGCTTTTTGTGTTTGGCGTCATCCCGGCCTGGTGGCACTGTTTTTTGTGTGCGCCATTTGGCGTCATCCCGGCCTGGTGGCACTGGTTTTTGTGTGCGCCATTTGGCGTCATCCCGGCCTGGTGGCACTGGTTTTTGTGTGCGCCATTTGGCGTCATCCCGGCCTGGTGGCACTGCTTTTTGTGTTTGGCGTCATCCCGGCCTGGTGGCACTGGTTTTTGTGTGCGCCATTTGGCGTCATCCCGGCCTGGTGGCACTGTTTTTTGTGTGCGCCATTTGGCGTCATCCCGGCCTGGTGGCACTGGTTTTTGTGTGCGCCATTTGGCTTCATCCCGGCCTGGTGGCACTGTTTTTTGTGTGCGCCATTTGGCGTCATCCCGGCCTGGTGGCACTGGTTTTTGTGTGCGCCATTTGGCGTCATCCCGGCCTGGTGGCACTGTTTTTTGTGTGCGCCATTTGGCGTCATCCCGGCCTGGTGGCACTTGGTTTTGTGTGCGCCATTTGGCGTCATCCCGGCCTGGTGGCACTGGTTTTTGTGTGCGCCATTTGGCGTCATCCCGGCCTGGTGGCACTGTTTTTTGTGTGCGCCATTTGGCGTCATCCCGGCCTGGTGGCACTGGTTTTTGTGTGCGCCATTTGGCGTCATCCCGGCCTGGTGGCACTGCTTTTTGTGTTTGGCGTCATCCCGGCCTGGTGGCACTGCTTTTTGTGTTTGGCGTCATCCCGGCCTGGTGGCACTGGTTTTTGTGTGCGCCATTTGGCGTCATCCCGGCCTGGTGGCACTGTTTTTTGTGTGCGCCATTTGGCGTCATCCCGGCCTGGTGGCACTGTTTTTTGTGTGCGCCATTTGGCGTCATCCCGTCCTGGTGGCACTGGTTTTTGTGTGCGCCATTTGGCGTCATCCCGGCCTGGTGGCACTGGTTTTTGTGTGCGCCATTTGGCGTCATCCCGGCCTGGTGGCACTGGTTTTTGTGTGCGCCATTTGGCGTCATCCCGGCCTGGTGGCACTGGTTTTTGTGTGCGCCATTTGGCGTCATCCCGGCCTGGTGGCACTGGTTTTTGTGTGCGCCATTTGGCGTCATCCCGGCCTGGTGGCACTGTTTTTTGTGTGCGCCATTTGGCGTCATCCCGGCCTGGTGGCACTGTTTTTTGTGTGCGCCATTTGGCGTCATCCCGGCCTGGTGGCACTGTTTTTTGTGTGCGCCATTTGGCGTCATCCCGGCCTGGTGGCACTGGTTTTTGTGTGCGCCATTTGGCGTCATCCCGGCCTGGTGGCACTGCTTTTTGTGTGCGCCATTTGGCGTCATCCCGGCCTGGTGGCACTGGTTTTTTGTGTGCGCCATTTGGCGTCATCCCGGCCTGGTGGCACTGCTTTTTGTGTTTGGCGTCATCCCGGCCTGGTGGCACTGTTTTTTGTGTGCGCCATTTGGCGTCATCCCGGCCTGGTGGCACTGCTTTTTGTGTTTGGCGTCATCCCGGCCTGGTGGCACCGGTTTTTGTGTGCGCCATTTGGCGTCATCCCGGCCTGGTGGCACTGGTTTTTGTGTGCGCCATTTGGCGTCATCCCGGCCTGGTGGCACTGGTTTTTGTGTGCGCCATTTGGCGTCATCCCGGCCTGGTGGCACTGCTTTTTGTGTTTGGCGTCATCCCGGCCTGGTGGCACTGCTTTTTGTGTGCGCCATTTGGCGTCATCCCGGCCTGGTGGCACTGTTTTTTGTGTGCGCCATTTGGCGTCATCCCGGCCTGGTGGCACTGCTTTTTGTGTGTGCCATTTGGCGTCATCCTGGCCTGGTGGCACTGGTTTTTGTGTGCGCCATTTGGCGTCATCCCGGCCTGGTGGCACTGGTTTTTGTGTGCGCCATTTGGCGTCATCCCGGCCTGGTGGCACTGGTTTTTGTGTGCGCCATTTGGCGTCATCCCGGCCTGGTGGCACTGGTTTTTGTGTGCGCCATTTGGCGTCATCCCGGCCTGGTGGCACTGCTTTTTGTGTTTGGCGTCATCCCGGCCTGGTGGCACTGGTTTTTGTGTGCGCCATTTGGCGTCATCCCGGCCTGGTGGCACTGTTTTTTGTGTGCGCCATTTGGCGTCATCCCGGCCTGGTGGCACTGGTTTTTGTGTGCGCCATTTGGCTTCATCCCGGCCTGGTGGCACTGTTTTTTGTGTGCGCCATTTGGCGTCATCCCGGCCTGGTGGCACTGGTTTTTGTGTGCGCCATTTGGCGTCATCCCGGCCTGGTGGCACTGTTTTTTGTGTGCGCCATTTGGCGTCATCCCGGCCTGGTGGCACTTGGTTTTGTGTGCGCCATTTGGCGTCATCCCGGCCTGGTGGCACTGGTTTTTGTGTGCGCCATTTGGCGTCATCCCGGCCTGGTGGCACTGTTTTTTGTGTGCGCCATTTGGCGTCATCCCGGCCTGGTGGCACTGGTTTTTGTGTGCGCCATTTGGCGTCATCCCGGCCTGGTGGCACTGCTTTTTGTGTTTGGCGTCATCCCGGCCTGGTGGCACTGCTTTTTGTGTTTGGCGTCATCCCGGCCTGGTGGCACTGGTTTTTGTGTGCGCCATTTGGCGTCATCCCGGCCTGGTGGCACTGTTTTTTGTGTGCGCCATTTGGCGTCATCCCGGCCTGGTGGCACTGTTTTTTGTGTGCGCCATTTGGCGTCATCCCGTCCTGGTGGCACTGGTTTTTGTGTGCGCCATTTGGCGTCATCCCGGCCTGGTGGCACTGGTTTTTGTGTGCGCCATTTGGCGTCATCCCGGCCTGGTGGCACTGGTTTTTGTGTGCGCCATTTGGCGTCATCCCGGCCTGGTGGCACTGGTTTTTGTGTGCGCCATTTGGCGTCATCCCGGCCTGGTGGCACTGGTTTTTGTGTGCGCCATTTGGCGTCATCCCGGCCTGGTGGCACTGGTTTTTGTGTGCGCCATTTGGCGTCATCCCGGCCTGGTGGCACTGCTTTTTGTGTTTGGCGTCATCCCGGCCTGGTGGCACTGCTTTTTGTGTGCGCCATTTGGCGTCATCCCGGCCTGGTGGCACTGTTTTTTGTGTGCGCCATTTGGCGTCATCCCGGCCTGGTGGCACTGCTTTTTGTGTGTGCCATTTGGCGTCATCCTGGCCTGGTGGCACTGGTTTTTGTGTGCGCCATTTGGCGTCATCCCGGCCTGGTGGCACTGGTTTTTGTGTGCGCCATTTGGCGTCATCCCGGCCTGGTGGCACTGGTTTTTGTGTGCGCCATTTGGCGTCATCCCGGCCTGGTGGCACTGGTTTTTGTGTGCGCCATTTGGCGTCATCCCGGCCTGGTGGCACTGGTTTTTGTGTGCGCCATTTGGCGTCATCCCGGCCTGGTGGCACTGGTTTTTGTGTGCGCCATTTGGCGTCATCCCGGCCTGGTGGCACTGTTTTTTGTGTGCGCCATTTGGCGTCATCCCGGCCTGGTGGCACTGGTTTTTGTGTGCGCCATTTGGCTTCATCCCGGCCTGGTGGCACTGTTTTTTGTGTGCGCCATTTGGCGTCATTCCGGCCTGGTGGCACTGGTTTTTGTGTGCGCCATTTGGCGTCATCCCGGCCTGGTGGCACTGTTTTTTGTGTGCGCCATTTGGCGTCATCCCGGCCTGGTGGCACTGGTTTTTGTGTGCGCCATTTGGCGTCATCCCGGCCTGGTGGCACTGTTTTTTGTGTGCGCCATTTGGCGTCATCCCGGCCTGGTGGCACTGGTTTTTGTGTGCGCCATTTGGCGTCATCCCGGCCTGGTGGCACTGCTTTTTGTGTTTGGCGTCATCCCGGCCTGGTGGCACTGCTTTTTGTGTTTGGCGTCATCCCGGCCTGGTGGCACTGCTTTTTGTGTGCGCCATTTGGCGTCATCCCGGCCTGGTGGCACTGTTTTTTGTGTGCGCCATTTGGCGTCATCCCGGCCTGGTGGCACTGTTTTTTGTGTGCGCCATTTGGCGTCATCCCGTCCTGGTGGCACTGGTTTTTGTGTGCGCCATTTGGCGTCATCCCGTCCTGGTGGCACTGGTTTTTGTGTGCGCCATTTGGCGTCATCCCGGCCTGGTGGCACTGGTTTTTGTGTGCGCCATTTGGCGTCATCCCGGCCTGGTGGCACTGGTTTTTGTGTGCGCCATTTGGCGTCATCCCGGCCTGGTGGCACTGGTTTTTGTGTGCGCCATTTGGCGTCATCCCGGCCTGGTGGCACTGTTTTTTGTGTGCGCCATTTGGCGTCATCCCGGCCTGGTGGCACTGTTTTTTGTGTGCGCCATTTGGCGTCATCCCGGCCTGGTGGCACTGTTTTTTGTGTGCGCCATTTGGCGTCATCCCGGCCTGGTGGCACTGGTTTTTGTGTGCGCCATTTGGCGTCATCCCGGCCTGGTGGCACTGCTTTTTGTGTGCGCCATTTGGCGTCATCCCGGCCTGGTGGCACTGGTTTTTTGTGTGCGCCATTTGGCGTCATCCCGGCCTGGTGGCACTGCTTTTTGTGTTTGGCGTCATCCCGGCCTGGTGGCACTGTTTTTTGTGTGCGCCATTTGGCGTCATCCCGGCCTGGTGGCACTGCTTTTTGTGTTTGGCGTCATCCCGGCCTGGTGGCACCGGTTTTTGTGTGCGCCATTTGGCGTCATCCCGGCCTGGTGGCACTGGTTTTTGTGTGCGCCATTTGGCGTCATCCCGGCCTGGTGGCACTGGTTTTTGTGTGCGCCATTTGGCGTCATCCCGGCCTGGTGGCACTGCTTTTTGTGTTTGGCGTCATCCCGGCCTGGTGGCACTGCTTTTTGTGTGCGCCATTTGGCGTCATCCCGGCCTGGTGGCACTGTTTTTTGTGTGCGCCATTTGGCGTCATCCCGGCCTGGTGGCACTGCTTTTTGTGTGTGCCATTTGGCGTCATCCTGGCCTGGTGGCACTGGTTTTTGTGTGCGCCATTTGGCGTCATCCCGGCCTGGTGGCACTGGTTTTTGTGTGCGCCATTTGGCGTCATCCCGGCCTGGTGGCACTGGTTTTTGTGTGCGCCATTTGGCGTCATCCCGGCCTGGTGGCACTGGTTTTTGTGTGCGCCATTTGGCGTCATCCCGGCCTGGTGGCACTGTTTTTTGTGTGCGCCATTTGGCGTCATCCCGGCCTGGTGGCACTGGTTTTTGTGTGCGCCATTTGGCGTCATCCCGGCCTGGTGGCACTGTTTTTTGTGTGCGCCATTTGGCGTCATCCCGGCCTGGTGGCACTGGTTTTTGTGTGCGCCATTTGGCGTCATCCCGGCCTGGTGGCACTGTTTTTTGTGTGCGCCATTTGGCGTCATCCCGGCCTGGTGGCACTGGTTTTTGTGTGCGCCATTTGGCGTCATCCCGGCCTGGTGGCACTGTTTTTTGTGTGCGCCATTTGGCGTCATCCCGGCCTGGTGGCACTTGGTTTTGTGTGCGCCATTTGGCGTCATCCCGGCCTGGTGGCACTGGTTTTTGTGTGCGCCATTTGGCGTCATCCCGGCCTGGTGGCACTGTTTTTTGTGTGCGCCATTTGGCGTCATCCCGGCCTGGTGGCACTGGTTTTTGTGTGCGCCATTTGGCGTCATCCCGGCCTGGTGGCACTGGTTTTTGTGTGCGCCATTTGGCGTCATCCCGGCCTGGTGGCACTGTTTTTTGTGTGCGCCATTTGGCGTCATCCCGGCCTGGTGGCACTGTTTTTTGTGTGCGCCATTTGGCGTCATCCCGGCCTGGTGGCACTGCTTTTTGTGTGCGCCATTTGGCGTCATCCCGGCCTGGTGGCACTGGTTTTTTGTGTGCGCCATTTGGCGTCATCCCGGCCTGGTGGCACTGCTTTTTGTGTTTGGCGTCATCCCGGCCTGGTGGCACTGGTTTTTGTGTGCGCCATTTGGCGTCATCCCGGCCTGGTGGCACTGGTTTTTGTGTGCGCCATTTGGCGTCATCCCGGCCTGGTGGCACTGGTTTTTGTGTGCGCCATTTGGCGTCATCCCGGCCTGGTGGCACTGCTTTTTGTGTTTGGCGTCATCCCGGCCTGGTGGCACTGCTTTTTGTGTGCGCCATTTGGCGTCATCCCGGCCTGGTGGCACTGTTTTTTGTGTGCGCCATTTGGCGTCATCCCGGCCTGGTGGCACTGCTTTTTGTGTGTGCCATTTGGCGTCATCCTGGCCTGGTGGCACTGGTTTTTGTGTGCGCCATTTGGCGTCATCCCGGCCTGGTGGCACTGCTTTTTGTGTGCGCCATTTGGCGTCATCCCGGCCTGGTGGCACTGGTTTTTGTGTGCGCCATTTGGCGTCATCCCGGCCTGGTGGCACTGGTTTTTGTGTGCGCCATTTGGCGTCATCCCGGCCTGGTGGCACTGCTTTTTGTGTGCGCCATTTGGCGTCATCCCGGCCTGGTGGCACTGCTTTTTGTGTTTGGCGTCATCCCGGCCTGGTGGCACTGTTTTTTGTGTGCGCCATTTGGCGTCATCCCGGCCTGGTGGCACTGGTTTTTGTGTGCGCCATTTGGCGTCATCCCGGCCTGGTGGCACTGGTTTTTGTGTGCGCCATTTGGCGTCATCCCGGCCTGGTGGCACTGTTTTTTGTGTGCGCCATTTGGCGTCATCCCGGCCTGGTGGCACTGGTTTTTGTGTGCGCCATTTGGCGTCATCCCGGCCTGGTGGCACTGTTTTTTGTGTGCGCCATTTGGCGTCATCCCGGCCTGGTGGCACTGGTTTTTGTGTGCGCCATTTGGCGTCATCCCGGCCTGGTGGCACTGTTTTTTGTGTGCGCCATTTGGCGTCATCCCGGCCTGGTGGCACTTGGTTTTGTGTGCGCCATTTGGCGTCATCCCGGCCTGGTGGCACTGGTTTTTGTGTGCGCCATTTGGCGTCATCCCGGCCTGGTGGCACTGTTTTTTGTGTGCGCCATTTGGCGTCATCCCGGCCTGGTGGCACTGGTTTTTGTGTGCGCCATTTGGCGTCATCCCGGCCTGGTGGCACTGCTTTTTGTGTGCGCCATTTGGCGTCATCCCGGCCTGGTGGCACTGCTTTTTGTGTTTGGCGTCATCCCGGCCTGGTGGCACTGGTTTTTGTGTGCGCCATTTGGCGTCATCCCGGCCTGGTGGCACTGTTTTTTGTGTGCGCCATTTGGCGTCATCCCGGCCTGGTGGCACTGGTTTTTGTGTGCGCCATTTGGCGTCATCCCGGCCTGGTGGCACTGTTTTTTGTGTGCGCCATTTGGCGTCATCCCGTCCTGGTGGCACTGGTTTTTGTGTGCGCCATTTGGCGTCATCCCGGCCTGGTGGCACTGGTTTTTGTGTGCGCCATTTGGCGTCATCCCGGCCTGGTGGCACTGGTTTTTGTGTGCGCCATTTGGCGTCATCCCGGCCTGGTGGCACTGTTTTTTGTGTGCGCCATTTGGCGTCATCCCGGCCTGGTGGCACTGTTTTTTGTGTGCGCCATTTGGCGTCATCCCGGCCTGGTGGCACTGTTTTTTGTGTGCGCCATTTGGCGTCATCCCGGCCTGGTGGCACTGCTTTTTGTGTGCGCCATTTGGCGTCATCCCGGCCTGGTGGCACTGCTTTTTGTGTGCGCCATTTGGCGTCATCCCGGCCTGGTGGCACTGGTTTTTTGTGTGCGCCATTTGGCGTCATCCCGGCCTGGTGGCACTGCTTTTTGTGTTTCGAGTCATCCCGGCCTGGTGGCACTGTTTTTTGTGTGCGCCATTTGGCGTCATCCCGGCCTGGTGGCACTGCTTTTTGTGTTTGGCGTCATCCCGGCCTGGTGGCACTGGTTTTTGTGTGCGCCATTTGGCGTCATCCCGGCCTGGTGGCACTGGTTTTTGTGTGCGCCATTTGGCGTCATCCCGGCCTGGTGGCACTGGTTTTTGTGTGCGCCATTTGGCGTCATCCCGGCCTGGTGGCACTGCTTTTTGTGTTTGGCGTCATCCCGGCCTGGTGGCACTGCTTTTTGTGTGCGCCATTTGGCGTCATCCCGGCCTGGTGGCACTGTTTTTTGTGTGCGCCATTTGGCGTCATCCCGGCCTGGTGGCACTGCTTTTTGTGTGTGCCATTTGGCGTCACCCTGGCCTGGTGGCACTGGTTTTTGTGTGCGCCATTTGGCGTCATCCCGGCCTGGTGGCACTGCTTTTTGTGTGCGCCATTTGGCGTCATCCCGGCCTGGTGGCACTGCTTTTTGTGTGCGCCATTTGGCGTCATCCCGGCCTGGTGGCACTGGTTTTTGTGTGCGCCATTTGGCGTCATCCCGGCCTGGTGGCACTGCTTTTTGTGTGCGCCATTTGGCGTCATCCCGGCCTGGTGGCACTGCTTTTTGTGTGCGCCATTTGGCGTCATCCCGGCCTGGTGGCACTGTTTTTTGTGTGCGCCATTTGGCATCATCCCGGCCTGGTGGCACTGCTTTTTGTGTGCGCCATTTGGCGTCATCCCGGCCTGGTGGCACTGTTTTTTGTGTGCGCCATTTGGCGTCATCCCGGCCTGGTGGCACTGCTTTTTGTGTGCGCCATTTGGCGTCATCCCGGCCTGGTGGCACTGCTTTTTGTGTGCGCCATTTGGCGTCATCCCGGCCTGGTGGCACTGCTTTTTGTGTGCGCCATTTGGCGTCATCCCGGCCTGGTGGCACTGTTTTTTGTGTGCGCCATTTGGCGTCATCCCGGCCTGGTGGCACTGCTTTTTGTGTGCGCCATTTGGCGTCATCCCGGCCTGGTGGCACTGTTTTTTGTGTGCGCCATTTGGCGTCATCCCGGCCTGGTGGCACTGCTTTTTGTGTGCGCTATTTGGCGTCATCCCGGCCTGGTGACACTGTTTTTTGTGTGCGCCATTTGGCGTCATCCGTACGCAAAGGGTTAAGGGTATTGCTTCTAAAATTTGTATTTTCTGGGAATGTCATTGGATTACAACAATGTTTCTGCTTACAATAACACAAAAATTAAAAAAATCTATTGAAAATTTATTTTGTCAAAATTTCATGTTTATTTGAAATTACGATGCTAGAAAAACTCATTGTTGGCTGAAAATACATCACTGGAAACTGAGGAAAATACCTTAAAGATATTTAATCATCAAACAAATTTGAATGAAACTCACCTGAAAATAACGGACCACCTCTGGCCTGGCTAGCAGCTTATTCAGGGTATCTCGACACTTCCTACTCAGGATTTGGGTTGCATATGGGATATATGGCTCAAACTCTTCACCCTGGAAATAAAAAAGATGCCAAAGATAATTGTTGATCCAAAACGGGAAACTGTCACGGTGCCCAAAGTGGCCAAAACAAATGTTGAATAATCCAAAAACTGCAGCAAGCATTGTGCACCAACATGTGCAGAACCCACAAGCCGTTTGAAAGGATTTGAACAATGGAAACCAAACAAAAAGTACAAACAAATTAATCACAATAATACGACATTCAGTCAGATCATTGGTAATGTTTGTCATGCTTGCAATTTCTCTTTTTATTAACCCCTTGCGTACGGAGGATGCCAAAATGCCACAAAAAAACATTGGCAACAGGCCGGATGATGCCATTTGCCGCTATTTGTGCAGTTTCAATCCATTGTTGGATTAATGTGTATATTACGCTTGACTGCACAAGCACATTGTGTCCGTTTCGCTTAGATGCCAGAGCCGGCGCGACACCCTGGCATCTCCTGTAAATAACCGTACCCAAGGGGTTAACAGAACTCACACCGACTTGTCAATATCTTATGGTGAAAGAGTGTGCGTAACAGGAAATATTCAACACCTTGTACAATGTTGCAGCTTTGTACAGAGTAATGAACTTGATAAAGTTGATGTGAGATAGATGCAGCTTAAAGCAAGTTCGAGCAGGAACTACAGTGAACTATACTATAGCAATTGTTTGACTACATGTACAACATAGCTTTCCTAGACCTCAAAAACCCTTGATGTATGTGATTACACACATCAGCTGACTAATAGTGCTTCCCTTCACATACATGTACATGTACATGTATGTGACTTACATGTACAGTGCACCTTCAAACAACTTACTCACTTGCCTGCCTGACAATCACACTGAGGATTGATGTACATGTATGAACTTAAGATGGCTCCTGCCATGACTGACTTGCAAGTTTTTGCTATGTGGTGCTCTGCTTTAATGTTGACAAATCTTCTCATACATTTCTAAATGATTTTTTGGGTGCTGGTATTTATAATGACTAGGATTACAAGACATTTCATTAAGTTGCTTGGTGGGCAACCAGTGTAGTTCACAAATTTGCCCACATGGATGTTAGGTTACCATTTGCCTTTATATTTGCAGCCTGTAAATGTTGGACTTACTTCAGCAATTTCTTCAAAGCACTCCCCAATGGCAGGATAGGAGCCATTATCATCCATCATCTCCATTGCATCCTCCAGCTGACTCAAGAAAGACACTGAGATACTATGAATGTCAAGGAGATTGCCAAAGATGTCCTCCACATCCTAAGAGTTAGAAAAAAGAAGCATTCAAGGAAGTCTTTCTCCGAGGTAGAATAGGAAATACTGCTATCCCTCAATTCCGTAACGTTCTCAACTGAACATGACACGGTGTAAAAATCCAAAAGACTGCCGAAGATGGATATTATCTCACTGCCATAAACACAGGGACTACATTACGACAACAGGAAAACTTATGCCTCTCAATAGGAGAATCTTTTTTATAGTTTATTTGGAAACTGAAATGCACTTTCAAATAATGAAGTCAATTTTACAGCATCTCAGCTAAAGTAAATGTAAAAAGAACTAGCTCTTAAAGTACCTGTTCAGTGAACAGGTTGGACTCATCTGTGAAAAGCCGACGGAAGACTTTGATAATCAGGTTGAGATCACGGATGTACTGTGTCTCCTCGAGGATCATATCCTTGACCACCTCATCATATTTTAGTGTGCCAGTGCGGTCATCTGACTCCTCACTGTCCTCTAGAGCCAGTGAAGACATGGACACTTCTTCATCATCCTGGTGAAACATCTCCATCAGCACCTTGACACATTACATCAAAAGTTTAATCAAAGTGAAATCAATCATCTCAAATGAGCAGCTCCGACCTACATGTAGGGTTTCATTTAAGAATATAATAATATATGCTTCCCTATTCCCAACGAATATGAAAAGACTGTCTCTCAACTTCTATTCGAGTTTGTCACACTGGTGCTGTTTGTTGCAATCTGCATCACACAAGCATTTTATTCATTTTAAGTGGGAATGTAAAGATTTTAATTGTATATGTTAACGACTAACATAACAAAATGGGCTTTGAAGTTATTCTACAAGCAAAAAGTGTTTGTTCAAAATTATTTTTGCCTGTTCAAAATTATTTTTGCCAGTCCAAAATTAATTTTGCCTGGCAGTTGTTACTCCCCGCCCCAAACTAGAACAGTCTTCCTCCCCCCAAGAAATTTGTCACAATTGTGAAAAAAAGTTTCTGTACCCAAAATGAGATCCAAGTTCCTTAAATCCAATTTTCAGAAAAAGGGAAATTGTGCATGTTAATATCATCCTTAATTTTGTCAAGGCCAATGAAGCTAACCACAACCCATCATTAATTTCCAAATCTTTTGTCAGTCCTATTTCTAATGCTAGACTTGATAGCCTACCTTGTCAGCACACATGGCTACCTTGATATCTTGACAGCATATCTCCATGTGGCGTATGTTCTTTACATAGTTGCCTGCCAACTGTACAGGAAAAAAATATTAATTTTTGATCAATTGTTTGATAAGCGAAAAGACATCATTTAGTGTCAGTTTTACATAGCACTACTTGACACAAACTTTGAAAACTCTGAGAAATTGTTGAACAACTGTCACCTCCACGACAAATTATACTTTTTATTAGCTCAATATTGTGTTGGGGACTTGATATTCATATCAATGCAAAGCGCTGACATGCTACCTAAAATAATGCTAAAACACTGACCTCAGCAAGAATATTTTAACTTAAAATGTGACACGAGGAAATGCTCTTAAATCTTAACAGTTGTCAGGTGGCGCATTTTGTACGTGTTGTGGCACATTTTGTACGTGTCGTGGCACATTTTGTACGTGTCGTGGCACATTTTGTACGTGTTGGGGCACATTTTAAACACGTACAATGTACACGTTTGTATGTGGACTTGTGGACTTTAAATATATCTATAAATGCATCGTACATTCTGTGAAAATTGTTCATGCAAATTAACCATGCATCCTAACAATGCTGACCTACCTGAAAATTGATGATATATTACACAACTACAAAAATGTACATGTACATGTACTTTAATTTGTCAGAAATATGACTTGGATTTTAATTCAAATACAATGTACATTAAAGGTTTACAGAAATCCAAGATCATGTGAGGTTTAATAAATTGGTATTGTTATAAAAGTCCACCTTTCTATTATCTTTTGTGCTGAAAATTCTTTATTTGGCAAATAAAACGGTATTTTGGACCCATTATTGTACACCCCACTTTTCGCAACGATAAACCAGCGCAGCATACCACGTGACCTCTACGTCATACATAGAACGCACAGCTCGGCAGTGAGAGGTCGCGAACTCGCTGACCCAGCGTTGTATGCTCTATTCTATAGCTAGCTGTTCGACAATCACAAAGAATTATTCTCGCGTTTTAAAGCAAATTTCGCCGCTGCAGTCGATATGCCAGTAAGGTGCATTGTTGCTGGTTGTAGCAATACTAGCAAAGATGGGGTCAGCATACATAGATTTCCAAAGGACGAAAAATTTAGAAACATATGGACGTCGAAAGTGAAGCTGACGAGGGGAAATTGGCCAGGCCCGTCCGCTTCAAGCGTGATCTGCAGCGATCACTTCAATGACGACGACTTCGATGCATCACACGCATTGCATATGCAATTCGGGATGTCCAAACACAGGCTACTCAAAAAAGGTGCCATTCCATCTCGAATAAAACCCCAGAGAATGCCCAGCGAAACCGAGCAACGAAGAGCAGAAAATTCGGCCAAACGAAACGGGAAAAAGGTGAGTCTTTTGCCGTGTCCGGAAATTGGGCCCTACATGTACCGACTGAACGTGCCGAATTTGGCGCGGTCGATCCTGACCAAGCCTGCTTGTATGAGTTGCCGTGGAACAATTCTCGCAGAAAAATAAATCTTAACATATACCTAATTGCCTTTTTAATTAGGGGAGCATTAAATGCAGTTTTCTGGTGCCCCTTTTTTCACGTACCCTAAATTGTGAAGGCCTAGTGTGTACACATGACATGATGATTGATGTTCATACATGTACATGCATGACATATCATTGATGTCTATAGTCTATAGTGTTTTATTCCTCCATGGTCTGAATAAGCCTTTTCGCAATTTCGTTTCCTTTTGGATAAGTTTCCGTTTTCTTTCAGATAAGATGAAAACAATTATAGAATGCGGATTCGGTTACCACGTCCCTCAAATAAGTCATAGTCATACTCATAGACATAGACTTGTGACAACTGTCTGCTTTGTTTATCTCCCGAAACCAGTGTTGAATCTGATGTGGCAGTTGAATTTGTGAAAAGGCTTAGTAATTTGTCTTTGTGGTCATAGAACCCCGACACTATAGTATTAACTATTATACGGTTGAGGAAAATTTAAAATGGGATGGCGGCCATCTTGAAAATGAAATTATGAAGCCTCCGATCCTCCCTTTTTCAAAAAACCCAGACGCTAAACATTTTTTTTTACTTGGCCTTATTTATAACAAAAAAACCCACTATTGCTGATTCATTCATACAGATTTGGGAATAACATTTGTGAAGTATATATACTTATGTTCTATCTGTCATTTACATTACGTTTCATGTAGGCATGATACAGCATTATTTTTGTTTTTGCAGCTGATTGATGACCTTCTGGATATGACTTCAGCAAACTCTCCAGCGACTGAAGTGCCAGTGGATGCAGAGACATGCGAGTCATCCGATGGTTTAGGCAACGATGCAGAGCCTGAATATAGTTTTAGGACAGACGGACCGACTGAGTCTGCACTACCTTTGGTAATTATGAGATTTTCTTTTTTTAGTGGGAGTGTATTGTTCTCATCTTGATTTTCTGAAGCCAAGTTTATTACTGCCACATGTAGATTATGCAGTTTGTGATACTTCCGTGCAGACATTATTTTAAAAGAAGCATTTATCCTTCCGTTGTAATTTAATATTATAATTTTTACTAAAGAAAAAAATGTCCTCGTAGCCTGCATCGCATGTCATTTAAATGTGGCTAACTATGAAGTTGAAGTTAGCCATAACCTGTTTTTATTTTCTTTTGTTTGAAAATTCAGGACTCAAGGATGGACACAGCAACAACGTCTTCCATTAGATATAAGACAGTTGGCACGCAGACAGACAAATCTGCAACAAGAGTCGTCCGTAAGAATTTAATGCACTTTTTTACAAAATTATGTGAGGGATAAGTTGCAAAAAAAATAGATTAGTAAAATGGGAGACCAGATAACCTGTCGCTCTGATTTGCATCCGAACAATTGATACAGAAATAAAGAAAAAAACGTCTGCCACGTGATCTTGACAAATAATCCGAGACAATTATTCATTGATCATATGCAACCTGTAAACTGTATGCAGAACTAAAAAGATTTGACTTTTTTTGAGAAAGTTTTCTGGACAGATGTCCCCATATATGTAGTTTTTGTGCAGTGGACGGAGGTAAACCTGTATTACAATGTAAAGAATATCCCAACATTTTTCAATAGAAATTCATGTTTCAAAACCATCCAATTTAAACTTGCTGAAAAAGCATATGCTTTTACCTTTCCCTCCAAATTAGGATCAGTGTCAGTGTTTAAGTTCTTGTCTTTTGAAAGAAAAGTATGTTGGCAATCCACTCTGAATCATAACTATCTTATCAAAATAGGAATCCAGGCAACGGAAAGAGTCCGCCATCAAGGTGCTCAAACTGAGCCCACTTCTGTGAAGGAGACAGGAGTCATCTGCAAGCTGCTTGATGATAAAGTCGAAGAGAGCAGTTCGGAGTCAGAGTCGGATGAGGAGAGGGCTGCAATAAGGCGACCTGAATCCCCAGGATACACCCCTGATGCATCGGAGTCATCCGACTATGTCAGCACACCACAAAAGACATGCCCGAGAGCAGTCAAAAGGTAAGTGTTCTGTATAACATTTTAGGCAGTGTCATATCTAGTTTGGATTGGGGAGGTATAAATAATACCAAAAGTTTGAAAATTTGAACCTAGTTTTGTTTGCATGGACATACACAAATTTGATATGTGTGTAGAGGTGAAATAGGGTAGGCATCAATCACGCAGTGTGGCCATTTTTATA
Source organism: Hippasteria phrygiana (assembly GCA_037893225.1). Taxonomy (NCBI): domain Eukaryota; kingdom Metazoa; phylum Echinodermata; class Asteroidea; order Valvatida; family Goniasteridae; genus Hippasteria; species Hippasteria phrygiana. The sequence goes on from JAZGUH010000321.1 coordinate 111,502, forward strand.
TGTTAAGAAAATAAAGACTGAGTAATGGGGACATTTCTCTGTCCCCATAAAGTCTATCGCACGACCGGTGTATGTTCCAACAATTATGGTGTGTGACTGTGTTGTGCTACGGCTGTGTTAATCCCCAACCCCATACACTGTTGATTGTCTGTTTTCATCTGTACACATATCTGATCAGTAATTATTTATGTCAAAGGTGTGAACTAAACTTGAAGGAGCTGCTCCATTTGTAAAAGAAACAAAAAATCAAAATGTAATTTTCAAGATAAAAGATGCAAGTGTAGATAATGGATACCCTTGTTCGTGACTAACTGAAAATAATTGTTTTCTGTAGGAAAAGAGGACTCAGTCCTAGGACTGTCATAGGACGAGACAGGGGGAGCAAAGAGGCACACCTGGAGCAGAAGTTCATCGTCTTCGCATCACAGTTGTATAAGCTGTTTCAAAGGTGTTCCTCTTGCACTCCTTCCATGTTGTCATCAAAGAGAGGGTGGTGGGCACGTTTGTGTCCATTACCCAGGAATGTAATTCCTGCTACTGCCAAACTGAGACGTGGGAGAGCCAGCCATTCTATGGCTGCATACCAGCTGGAAACCTGCAGCTTTCGGCTGCAACACTTTTCGCTGGTGGGAGCTGCACGACTATGCTGCGCACATTGCAGTATATGAAGGTTGCTGCCATCAGCGAAAAGACATTTTACAATCACCAGTCAGCCATCCTCCAACCAGCCATTGAACGACAGTTCAAAGAACATATGAAAGATGTTGTGAGCCAACTGCAGAACACCGGCAAGCCCCTGACAATTGGTGGAGATGGCTGTGCAGATAGTCCAGGGCATTCTGCGAAATATGGTGCATACAGTACCATTGACCTGAACAGTAATAAGATCATCGATGTCCAGCTGGTTCAGGTAAAAACAATTTTTTTCTCCAAACACACGGTGACGAGTTCAAGTAAATGTACATGGTGTTGGAATTCAGTATGACACAAAAAGATTTGCCTTTCTTTTAGGTTTCAATTCCAATCCTGGGTTCCCATCCAGCTGAATCCAAGCCAAATGCTAACAGTGTTTGAAGTCTGATTTCTCAAGTAAAAATTTAAGTTTTTTTCATTGCTTAGCATGACCAAAGCCAGTATTAGTGTTATCAACATAATCACACCCGGGTAGTTCTCAGCAGGCAAATGTGGCATCAACTAAAATTGTGTTATCATGTTGATTACTTTTCAGTGTACTGAAGTCCAAAACAGCAATGCCATGGAGCTGGAGGGTTTCAAGCGTATGGTGAAGACCATGAAAAAGTCTAAACTGACCATCAGGAAGCTGGTTACGGATCGGCACCGACAACTGGCAAAGTACGTGAGGGAGAAGTTACCAGCAATCCACCACATGTATGATGTCTGGCACGTCGCAAAGTGTGAGTGTATATGTTCATATTGCTTTTTGTCTCCTTATCTTTAGCAGGAGACATATTTATATCCAAATGTATACATCCTGGTTTCATTTTTGTTTTATATTGTTTAAATTTTAGCTGCGAAGAAGAAAGTCCATGGTCTTGCCCAGAAGAAAAGCTGTCAAGATGTTGCTGCATGGGAGCGGAGTGTAAATCATCATGTGTACTGGGTGGCTGCATCAACCAATGATGATGAGGAGGAGGAGATGCGGATAGCCAAATGGACATCCTTGACGAACCACATGCAGGGAGTACATGATGGCCACTCGGAGATCTTTCCTCGATGTCTTCATGGTGACCTCAAAGAAAGCGGACGTACAAAGAAGTGGCTGAAGCCTGGTAAGTTAGTGGCTCAGAAGAAAAAAGGCTAATAATCCATATCCAGTGTGTGTTGTATTTTTTTTTTTTAGCAAACCAAGGTGTAAAGGAAACATTTTTAATAGCACATGTACTTGCAGCTTTATCTTATGACGCATGTCTGTAATTTTTTTTTCTTTGATCTTTCAATACAGGTACAGAGGGCTGTGTGAAGCTGTGTGCGATCATCGAGAACAAAACCTTCATCAAAGATATCAAGATGATGTCAAGCACGCAGCAGACATCCTCCCTGGAGTCCTTCCACAGTGTGATAAACCATTTCGCTCCAAAACTGAAGTCCTACACCTACTATGGAATGCTAAGCAGGTACATGTACTTACACACGCAATGCCCGTCAACTGCAAAAGTTGTTGCTTTTTTTAACTGAAGCACAGACTTAGGAAGTTTTAATTTTGGAATTTAAATTTATTCACTACCTCCATATTTGCATTGAGACCAGATTCATTTACATGTATTTCAGGCTTCATCTTGCTGCACTTCATTATAACGAGAACAGTGAGAGACAGCAGGCATATACACAACAGGGTGAGAAACGCTACCTCTTGAGCAAGCCAAAATACAAGAAGGGGGCAGCTACAGTCAAGCCCATCAAAGAGGAACTCAAACTGAGTAAGTGAAAAATTTCATTCCATTTTCCAAAGAGCGGGCCTCTTATGCCATTAGTCCATCACTAACAAAGCCCTTTTGTTTCCCTTTTGTCTATATTTCTTTTGCATCAGCATATGCTACCAATTTAATGGCAGAGGTAGCACGGCTGGGCTGCAAGTCAAAGAAGAAGAAGAAGAAGTCAAGAAAGCCTGCACCACCGAGCCTAGCAAGCAGGTTTCAGTATCCGACCAAGGACGAGTTGATTTTGTCTCACTGCAGTCGATTCAACCTTAAATAAAAGGTAGAGATCAGTGCGTGGTTGACCAGTTGTAATTTTGGACACTCTTATTTCATCGTTCCATTCTGCGATTTTCAATTCCATGTGGCAAAATCGTCATTACATTCGATGTGGGAAGGATAACTCGTAAACCGAATAAGTGTAGTGAAGCATGTAAACGATAAATGTTTGCCTAATGAATGATAAATTTGACCAATGTTTTGGCAGATTCACTGAATGGGATGATGAGTTTGCCGAATGGATTTAAAATGCACAGAAAAAAATGATGAAAGAACTACTGAAGGCATGGCAATTGGTTTCCTGCATTCTAATACAGGTCCCCCCCCCCTTTCCAAAAGTCACCAGAAATGGAAGAATGCCCAGTTAAAAATTAATGAGCATCTTTGTGTGTGATGCTTTCACCGATGCACATCGCAAATAAATCGGAGTTTACATTAATCCTTATTAGTGTATAAAGGGAGAGTAGAAGACCATTGTTGTAAATTTTAATATTGGACAAATGACTTGAGGGTAAAGAAGAGTTGTCTTTGAACAGTTTTAATTCTCTCTAATGAATAAATGGTGGCATGTTATAACCTAAATTGTTACATGAGATTGTATTAATACATTTTTCTTGTATACAATGGTATTCTATGCACATTGTGACCTTGAAAACACAAAGAATAAAAGTACATGTACATTGCAGACCTGAATCCTCAAATTTTAATATGATTTTTCCACACACCCTAGGGAGTTAGTTAATATTTCCTCCCAAAATGGAAAATTGAGAAGTTGTTTTCAGAAATGGAAAAATTTGAAATTGACATGCAATTTTTTTTCACATTGTGTATTTGTTTTTTAGGGTCACCACTGCTACACCCATTACCCCTTTTGAAAGCACATAATGGTATAAATTAAATCCTGGTTACAGATTCCGATGAATAAATATAGAGTAAAAGACACTACCAGAGTTCTCCAAACCTCATATGTGACGGTCTCTGCAAAAAGGGCACATAACATGAGTCGATGTTTACATTTATGCATAATGCGCCGTTCTATGTAAAGTGGGGGTAAAAACAATTCCATCCCTCAAAAATCACTTGTTTGAAGAATTGTTCACCCACTTTTTACATAAAACGGCCCATTACGCTTAAAAGCATAGTGGCTTTTTTTTCTTTTTTAGAGCTGGTCACATGTACAATAATCGTGTAAAGGAAATAAATTTGTACAGTGTGCATAATAAAAAGGTAAACATGTACATGTAGTTCCTATAAACCCCGTTTTCTGTTAAAGGTATGCAAACATCCAAAAAGTAGTTGACTAAGTAAATAATAGTCTAATTCCCCGATCCCGCAAATGTTGTATATATTTATTACTCAATTTCCTGGAACCCTTTATATTCATCAGAAGGATATTTGTCACGAATTTTTAAAACTGCACACGATGGGAGCGGAACACAGACATTCCTTCCAAGGAAACCCCAACACCACCTGGCCATCTGACGATATCCACAGTGTCTGTGTTTCCTGAAAGCACATGTAAACAAGAAAGATTGATTTACTAAGGTGTGCAACAATTACATTTGTACATGTAACCTTTTTTAATATCACATGGTCTTTGAATTATTAATGGCTCGAGGACAACAATGACATTCAAAATAATCATTTGTAAATATCCGCTCTTTTATTATTGTTCGCAACATACAACTCTTCAAAAACAAGTTTTTGCCTGTATTGAATTTGCATTCAGGTTGTCCATACTTTTGTTTTACATATTACTACATTGATTACATTTGTCTTTGATAAAGAACTTGCTAGTTCGAAACAGGCCAGCAAATGTTGATTAGGTCATTTCAGTCAGTAAAAAAAGCAGTTTGCAACAGTTTAATTTTTCATGATTACATTGTGGCAAGATATGGAAATAAATGTTTCTTGTATCAAATTTAACTGATTTTATTGGAAGTATGTGTACTAATTGATATAACTGAACTTTTTCGAACCTGCCACATATCCAATGTGCAGACCAAAACAAGTTTAGACTGACAATTTTCCTTGTAGAAACCTTGCTTTCAAAATTTAATTTTCTAAAAAAATGATATTGACCCGACTTGAAGCAGGGCATGAGGTGGGCAATTTGTTTTCTGTGATCCAAAACCAAAAATGGAAATTTTACTAAGTGTACGTGTAACATGTACTTACTGGTTTTGTGTTGCTCCAGGACGTCCTTGGCCATAATTCTGGCAATACTGCATGAATGCTGTATCCAACACCCATCTGTCCAAACAGACTGTGGTGAACCCAGGGTGCTCAAGAATGCAGTCGACATCTAGTACAAACTCGTTCATTCGCTGCACCACCTGCTCAATTTCTTTGCAGCAGACAGATTCCCTCACTGTAGGCATAATTCCACAGTTGCCACAAGAACACCTGCAATTCAGATTTGGGATTAAATAATACACTTTGTTAAGAAATAGTCTCTCCATTTTCTCGGAACTTCCAAGGAAATCCAAAGGTCATTTTCCCCCCATTTTTGTTGTTGTAAAATGTCCCAGTGTGTGTGTTGACATTCATGTAAACTATTTTTAGACCAACCCCTCCCCCTTTGAAAAATATTTGGAAAGATTTTACTTTAATACCCCCCACCAAAATCGGTAAAGGACAAGAACAGCAAAATCTTGGAAAATAACCAACCCTCCTTGGTAACAAAGGTCTGTCTAAACATGTGGCACAACCTGTTATTTCAAGATTTATATCGGCAAAATCTGTACAAAATTAACATGTATGTGAACATTTTGAGTGACTTTACATGGTGCCAAGAACTTCAACACAGAAAAAAAAAAAATTTCTTCCCCTATGCTATATTGCACTAAAATGTCTCAACAAATTCTCAAAATTAAAGGCTGTGCCAAGTGTTTATACAATTATGAACACAAATGGATAGTTATTTTCCAAGATTTGCTGTTCCTTACCGATTTTGGTGGGGGGGGTATTAAAGTAAAATCTTTCCAAATATTTTACCAGACGGGGGAAAAAAAATTGACAATCCTCACATAAAATATTTCAAAAACTTTCAAGTGACTTGTAATTCTTGTACCATGCTCACGTTTTTATTTTTTTAAAGCAACATTTTTTTCCCTTGGTTTTAAAGCATGACACATTACATGTAGGCTAGATGATCTTCATGAAATGGACATTCAGCAACAAAACATAACTTTTCGAACCCCATTGGCAGATCTAGACTGCATTTATGTGTACACATACATGATATGTACGCTCTTGCTGCGCTTACGTTAGACGGCATGCAATGTTAGTGTTGACGAAGTAGCTTCGTCGCATATTTCCGACACCATTACAATGAACCTTTCCCGGCCATATATGGCCAAAAAATGGCACCCACGGACCCCAGAAATACAAACCAAATCTTCTATTTTTTAAATGATTTATGTGAGCATATTTACCAGTCACTGTTTCCAAATCTTCCTTCCAAATCTCCGTCATCGTTGTGGACACCTGGAATAACGTTTCCTTCGTTATCATCGTCGCCGCTGTCGAGCTCTGGCTCGTACATGTACGGGGCGATTTGCCCATCTAAATCTCTGTGGTCCTCCTCCACGTCCGAGTCCGATCCACCTTCTTCCGACAGTTCTATTTCAAAATCGCTCTCTGACTCTTCGGACTCTGATAAATTCATATAACCGGCCATATTCTCGTACGATTCCAGCGAAATAAATATAGAAGCAGTACTGTACGCGCTGGCTGTGCATGCATGGGACGCTGCTCAGTTGCTTTTGTTCTACATGTGACGTCACACGCGTGTTTTCGTGGATCGCTGCCAAAGGGGGAATTTGTGGGGGCGGGGCGTACATGGCCTGATTTTTCACCTTTTGGAGCAAAATTATGCACTAAAATGCAAAAATACATTTATTTCTTTATTTATTATGTATTAAGCTTTAATGTAAAAATACTTTTACCTATTTTCCAAATCCTATTTCTGTAAACCTTTAACATACATGTACATTGTATCTTTCAAGATTGTTTAGTTGCTGAAATATGAAAAACTAAGAATGTGAATTTACAGTATAAATTTACATACCATACATGTATGCGTTTGTTCTCCCAAACAACTGAGGACGTATAATGTATAACAAAGGAAACAATATCGTCTGCGATTCCCAGAATACGTCATCGATTGAGATCGTGTACAAAACATGTACTTGTGCATAAAATAATGTTGGACTAAAGAAAGAAGCAAAACTATTTATTTTGCTTTTGCGCATACTTTGTAAATCCAGAGAAAGAACAAATTTGGACAGAATTCTACATGTATTTGGGAGGCAAACCTTATAATGGATGTACAACATGTACATGTATGTACATGTACAAATGTATGTACTCAAGAAATCCAAAACATTTACAACAAATTGATTTCTTACAAAATGTATCATTTATAAAACACAACAGATGGCTTTTGATGGTTTTCCTGGTTTAATTTATTCAGTTGACATGAAACACATCTATAGATTTTGAAGCAGATCTTTTTGGCACCGTTTCAAAGGGGTTACTTGTTTCTCTTTGTGGAAGCAAGTGATCTGTGCTGTCTGGGCTGATGGGAACAGGTCAGCAGCAGTTGCAACAAAAGGTCCCAGAAACTATGAAAGTGGCCAACTAATGTACATTTTCAGGTAAGCCCTGCTGGGCAGTGAGTTTATGTACCTTATCTCTTTTGTACACATTTGATGCATTTTGGGGGGATATTCCCTAAAGTTCCCCATTCATGTAATCAAACACACAGCATGATTGAACATCAGCTAGCTCAATTACAGGATACTGCATACACTGTAAAACAAAAAGAAAGTTGTTTTTGTGCATGCTTCTGAAACCATGCCCTAATGTACATGAACTGTGTGTGGAAACTTTCCCAGAAAAAATAGCAATAGCTTACATGTACTTCTGTTTTTAGAGAAAAATCTAGGTCCCAAAAACATTTAGGCAGGCTACGCCAATTTAGTTACAACAGAGTTTCCATGTACAGTACAAAGGTGTTGGGAAAACTCTACATGTACACATGTACATGTACATGTAGGTTAACAATGTAGGTTAGCAATAACCGAACTCATAAAATACATACATAAATGCAACTGACAATATCACCGTTCCCATTGGTTGAGAGCCAGTCATGTAACCTTCATTCAATACACCTTCAAAGTCTGTTTAAATATGGGGAACTGTTGAAGTAGGAAGGCATAATTTATGAATGTGAATAATAGTGTGATGACCTAATCTTAAACGGTAAATAATGACAGGGTTGTTGACCACAATGTTTGACCACTGCCGTGTTAATGATTGGTTCATAACACTTTTTAATCTTTTCAATACTATTAAAAGCCTCCTATACTTATAACTATCACAGCCTATCAAAAACTCTAAACACCAACTCTCACAGTTTGTGTGTGTTTCAATCTGTCATTTGATAGGTTTTGATCTGTACAACAACTGGGTCGATTTTGGCCAGGTGCACAGGAGGGTTAATTAAGAAAATCGCCAGTGCTCTGCGCCATTTTGTGCGCAGTTTGCCGTGGACGGCGGAGCGTACAGGTTGGCGCCCGTCTATATGCACGGTGTCCCACCTGTCCGTCGCATTTTGCTGTGGACAGCAGAACATACAGGTTGGAGCCCGTCTACATGTATCTTGCCTGATCCGCAGTCTTACTGGGGTCGCCAATTGCCCCCGACGTGCACGACTCCCATCAGCATTCTGCCGCATAATCCGGTGTGTTTCCTAGTCATTTGTACATAGACGTACCCGTTAAAAAAGTGTACTATAAAAACCGGACAGTTTTTATGTTATTGTATTTAGTGCGTGCGTTCATATTAGCGGTTTGAAATTTTGGTGGAATTGTTGTGGAAGGTCGTGTTGGGTTTGCGGTAACGTCTCATCATTCAGTTATTTATTTTTAGATCGAAGATGTAATCAAGGTGGTTCAAAGAAATGGCTTTGTTATTTTTACAAATGCAAGATTAGTGTGCTTGAAATTTTTCCCTGTTATATTTCATATTTTTATTTCGTATGAAATTTCGGTTCATGGTAATAAAGTAGTAACACGATGTCTGGATGTTGTGCTGAAAGTGGACTTTTTTTATATGAAGAAGGCGATGGGGAACCAGTCTAAATGACTGGATGTTGCACTGAAAGTTGCACAACAATAAATCAACTTCCATAGACCCTAATGATAAATATGCCAACTTCCAAATTAAGGAAAAATACTTAGGACTCTCCAATGTGTCTGAGACGAACATCAAATTAAAGCTTATTTTGCATTTGGTCATTTTTCAGTTTCTGTTCAATTTTCAATTTTGTTGGGATTAACCGATTACGTTTGGGAGAAATTTTCATCCAATAATGACCCCCCCCCCCCCCCCCCCCAAAAGTAGTCCCGTAGCCCGTCGCCAGCTTGAAAAATTATGCCTACACTCCATTGTAAAATAGAGCACTTTTAGCACCCAATTTTATCCGAATTTAATACAAGCTGGCAGTCCTCTGCACCACTTCCAACCTTCCTTTTTACAAACCCTCAAGTTCATGGCCCACAAAAATGCTCTTACAGCAGAGAATTTGAGGGCTCACAAATCGTGATTTGGCCTGCGTAGGAATTTTTCGACTGATTTACTGGCCTGCACCCTGAAAATGGGTTTTTCTTTATGGCAAAAGTGATGGGGGATTTGCTTGGTGACGCGTGTACGTACCCGGGTACTTTGCAGATCTGGCTGATCCTGGCCCTACATTTTGGGCCTGAATTTAGGCTTGCCAAATTTTCACGGCAGGCAATTTTCATGGCAAGAAGCCTTCCCCCATGCCGATAGACAATGTATACCATAGGCCCCGAATTAGAAAATATAAATATGTAAATCTTCAAACTTATCAGTCGTCTATCTCTCTTTCAAATAGCTTCCTGACAAAATGCTGGTACTTTCGGACGATGGTGTCAAATTAATATTTTAGAAAAGCAAGAAAGTATAACAAACTTGTTAGGCTTACATGTACGCATAACATGCCGGTTATGCATGGGGGATACACAAGTGGAAATTTCCTGCTTTGACGTCCTAAATCTGCAACTGGATAACCATAAAATATAATCGTACAATGTACCTTAGTACATGTACCTGATAGAAGCATACAATGTTCCGTTTATTATGTAGCATCATTTTGCTGTGTGTGTGTAAAGACAACACACAGTAAATAAATGCATACATGTACATGTAAAGTACACAAACTTCTAGAATCCTTCATACCAAGAAAAATTTGATCATTACAAATTTATGTACAGGTCAGTACAGGTGAAATTATATTGGATGAAATTCCAAGCGAGGAAACAGATGGACTAATTCCAAAAATCTGCTGGTATTTTTGTCTTTAATTGTTCAAATGTTGGGGAGTATTTAAACACGTTATCTACAATTGTGCTGTTTTTGTTTAACAGGAAAACTCACGATTCTTCAGTGAAAAGGACATAAAGGTTTGCAAATGTTGGCAACATGCCAATGCCTGCATCTAGGGTAGTATTTACATACTAGGGTTGAAGGCTTACCTTGACACAGCACGCAATGTGGAATTGTTTGAGCATCATTAATTATTAATATCATGTGCATACATGTACTCATTTGCATCCATCATAAGTGTCTACACAAGCTTACAACTTGGTATGCTCACAATCTGCGAATTGGAACATTATGCACTTTCTTTGGAGAGGGGGTCAACAAAGTACAGAGTCTGTATTTGTACCAGTTCCACCCCAAAATTTTAAAGACAGGGCAATTGAATTTTTGTAGAAACAAATTTTCTCTTGAAAGAATTGACAAATTGATACTACTCATACATGCTACGTACATGTATGTACAAAATGTATGCTACATAAATATGTACATGTACAGTCAACTCCCGTTATAACGAGCTCGGTCATAACGATATCCCGGATGTAACGAGCACATTCTCCCAGTCCCGATCAATTCGTGTACATTACTATGGGGAAATATTTGGTTATTACGGGCACGGACATTACGAGACTCCGGCTAAAACGACGATTTTGGCCGACCCCAGGCGAGCAAAACCATTGTTCTCAACCCATTTACAACGACATCTTTTCAAAACTACGGACACTGCAGCTTGTCAACGACAAACCTTTTGTCCCGATACGGGCATCATGCTCCCGTCTTCGAATTCAGGCAACGCACCTAAGCTTCACCCATCAATGTACCTTTGTAAGGACTTCAACCCAACGTTATTTCATCTCGCCGATCTTAAATAAATTCAATGGGACGGTAATAATCAGCGCAGTGGGTCTAGTCGCTAATCCCCCTGCTCCGGTTTCCCTTAGCATGACCAGGCTCACGACTGCGGCACCACGCCGCCAAATGTTCTTTTTAAAAATTATTATAAACGGACAATAGGGGGCGCTCAGGAGATAAGTGTTATCATTGTAAGGAATAGACTTTAGTGCTGCCGCCCGAACATCGGGTGCGTAATTGCTCCCTATTGTTGGCTTGTGGCTATTAAAAAATGCATTAGAAAAAAATGCACCATGTCATTTGTTATTGCGTGTCAATTTAAAAAATACCCTCAAACCCCCCCCACCCCCCCCCCCAAAAAAAAAGTCCCACTGAAAACAGGTGTCCCAGAAACTTTAAATGCCCCACCAAAAAAACATAGGTTAATCCGAAATTATAATAACTTAAAAGAATCCCTCCAGAAACAATCCCCAATTACTCCACAAATTCAACAACAAAAATTAAAATGCAAAATGTCACTCGGCACGATTTGTGCGAGTAACCTACTTGCCTGATTCTTCTCGGCGATTCTTATCAGCGATAATGACTTCTCCGGATTCAGGTCGTCAAATATTACACAATGTACTCTTAAAGGTATTTTATTTATTTCATTTTATTCATCACCATCAGTAAATATTATATTATAATAACAGACGTACATACCAACATACGTTAATCTTTTCATGAGTTCGGACGTGCGTTACACGATTACAACACGCGCGCACATGTACAAATACATGTAGCACGTAACTTGTACACAACGAATGGGAAAAACTGCGCTCCGGTTGTAGCGAGGTTCCGGCTATAACGACAGAATTGTGAAAGTCCGCCGGACCTCGTTATAACGGGAGTCGACTGTACACATGTTCTGCAAAACGACAGAAAGACAGCATGATAAACAATTAATACAAACAATTTGGGGAGAAAAGATTTTCTTTTACTCTTTAGGGACTTGCAAATAGGGAAACTCTGTTTTGACCCTTTGAAATATAAGCTTGTGGTATAGTGTGGATAATTAAGCTACATGTACATGTACTGTAGATAGAAGTACATGTACAAGTTTCATTAAATTATTATCATTGCTCAGTTTGTGATAATATGCACATTGTAACATGTACATGTACGCATACATTGTACATGGGCATGTACATGTACTTCATAAAAATTCAGTTTGTAAATTATCCCAGTAGTTCAACCTTTTTTCCACAAATAATTTTTAAACATTAATGAAAATAGAGTTTTTATTAATACCTTTTGCATCTACCGTACATGTAAGAGTGTCCATGAAGTGTGCAGGCATACATGTATGAATGTACATGTGTACATGTATACATGTACGTATATTGTACATGTATGTGAAATCCATACATGTCAGCAATGGTTCCATACACAATGGTACAAATACATGTACACGTACTGGCCTGAATTACATCATTAGAAAATACATGCATGTACATTATTGCAATACACATGCACTGACAAAGGACTAATTATAAGGGAAAGACAATCTACATGTACATGTACATGTACATGTACATGTGTACAATAAAGTAAGGAAAGAAAATTTGCAAAAGGTCTTCATTAAGAACGAGTGCACACACAATGTACATGTAGGATGACAATAGAACCTACACAGCTCCAAGGATTCTTGGTGCCCTGGATGTAATTGTCAAACCAGGAAATGAAGAGTAGTAGGCCAGGGTTGGAGTGATCTGACAAGGCACACACAGCTACAGTGTATGGCCAATGCTCTCAGGTCTTTTTAGTTTTACTGCTGTTGTTCAGGTGTGGTACAATACACATGTGGGTTTGAAAGTAGAAGTCCACTTTACATGTGAATGAGGGCAATTTAGCACCGTTTTGAACACGTACAGAGTCTTGTGTTCATGACTGAAACTGGTAAAATCTGCCATTGATGACCATGCCCCAAATAATGATGACCCTGGTACATGTACATGTACATGTACTGTATTATGTTCGAGGACAAGAGGAGAAAGAAAATACATGCACAAAGGAATCTTCCTTGTCCTTGGGAGTTCCTTGTCCTTGGTCCTCTGACGTGAAAAATACATGCTTAGTCTATGGGAGTTTTTAAAGTAAAGGAACAATAGGAAACACAAAGCATTGTCTTTAGTAGTATTGGAAAACACAACTACATGTACAAGAAAGACTGAGATAGTGGGTAACACCATGTGAAATAAATCTCTTCTATAGGAAGATGTGTGGTTCTGAAAAGAACCGGTATGAGTATGTAACTCAACGTTTCGGACAGTGTGCTCTGTCCATCCTCAGGAGTGCGAGTGATGTGATGTGGAGTTGCATGCTGCAGCTTTTATGCTTTCTGGGTGCCTAGTGGGGTGTGACTACTGAATGCTGTTGTGTGCATTGGGGTGTGGCAGTACATGTAGCTTGTTGGGTAGCGTGGGTGTAGGATGTGTGGTGCTTGAGGAGTTGGGACCAGATGTTGATGTGGAATCCAATGTCTTGAGAAACTGTGTTGTGTTTGCGGATTTCGATGGCCTATCTGCTACGTCTTGGGTGCCAGAATGGGACTGGGGCGATGATCTTGGCTTGGTTCCAGTTGATGCGGTGGTCGTGTTCGTGTGAATGTTTGATGATTGCTGACTTGTCTTTTTTTTCTCCTTTCCTGCCGTGTGCTTGATGTTCCTCGAGTCTTGTGTTGATGTATACCTTATTGCATTCACAGAGAATGTGGTAGACGCCTGCCTTGGTGTTTGGGTCTTTTCTGTAGTTGAGCTTGGATCTTGTCTGGTGCTGTGTGGTAGACCTTGATTTGCACTTGGCTGAAGATGCGCTGTAGCTTGTGGGAGAGGTGACCGATGTATGGTAGTGTGACTGTAGACTTGAATTGAGGGCACTGTTCAGGTGGAGTGGTGGGCTTGGGCTTGTTGGTGTTGACTCTGTTGTATCCGTTGAGCTTGAGTGATGTCTTGACCTGGTGGAGTTCTTGACCTAAGCTGGCCTGGTACTACATGTAGATGGGCAGCGCGTACAGACGCGCAATTGAGTGTTCACAAATGTTTCCGTTCTCTAATGGACGTTCTCTAATGGACGCTCTCTCATGGACGTTCTCTCATAGACACTGTAGTGCGTAGGGCGACGCGCACCGAGAGTGAGAACGTAACTCAATAAAAATATGTAATCGAATTGAGTTTATTTAAAACATTTATTCACACATTGCGTTAAACAGATTAAAATTAATACAGTAAAATAATATTGGCTTCCCAGTTATCTTTTATTGCTATGACAAACTGCAGAAGCGCAGTTTGAAACCATTTTTAATGTTGAAAAATGTGTCGTCATAATGCGCGTCGCCCCACGTGTTGAAAAATGGCGCTGCACATGGCAGAACGCGAGTCTGTACGCACTGCCCATCTAGCCTTTTTAATTCTATATCTATGGTCCAGGGCGCGTCACTCGTCCGGGTAGCCACGCGCGCCTTGACTAAAGGCTACAGGGCAGTTTTCCAACGATTTCCAGTTGGAAATCGTTGGAAAACGATATAAATTTCCACTTTTCTTGACAACAATGGCACACCTGGTGCCATTATTTCACAGGATGATTGAGACTATGTACTATTAACTTGTAGTCTAGTGAGGTATTTTATTCAGTAAAAAAAATGGAGGATTACCAATCGTGTACACTACTTTTATTATGATACTTCATGGAAATTAAACAGGTCAGGTGTAACAGGGACACACAAAAATGTCACACTTTTGGACCCCAAATTTATAGAATGACCCACATATGTACATTTATAATTACTTAAGCATACCCTTGCTGATGCCAGTAATGTCTCGACCTTTACAGGAGACGGATCCCTCTAACCCTACCTACACAGGGATCGAAATCTCCACTGGACAGAGTCCAGTGGTTTGGTCTAGTGAACTCTTGACCGAACTAGTCCGGTGGTCTAGTGATTTTGTTCATACACTGCATGAAATGCTATCACTAAAGTCCATTTTTTTCTAAATCTGGTAAACTGAAAAGCCCCATAATGGCCATTTTTAGTTTTGAGGTAGGGAGTTTCAATCAAAACAGCATTTCTAAGGCAAAGGGGAAAAAATCAAAACAGCACACTCATTCAAAACACTGTGTGTTCTTATTTGGCTGTTTTTGGCTGTTAAACAGCCTTTGTTTTCGTTAAGATAATTTATTTTATTGTATTTTTTTTCATTTTTTTTCAGACTAATGCCCATAGCATTTGTACAAGTTTTCTTTCTGACCGGCACTTTGGCTACTTTTATGCAGCCGATTGCCCTTAAACGTGGCAGACACTTACACTAACTGCTCAGAACTTTTACGTCATGATGACGTCATCACGTGATTTTTTATGAATTTTTTAATTTTCAAAATCGTAACATTCTTTTCAATATATCTAGCGAACAAAACAAGATATTTTCAAAATTCCTTTTGTTATAGCTTTGGTATGTCTCAAAGATATGCCCTAAAAAGCAAAAATTGTCTGACGTCATGATGACGTCATCAAAAATGTGGGTTTTTTTTAAACGCATGTAAGGGTCGTTCCGATTACAAAAATGTATACCCTGAATTTGTCTGTACCGGAATTCCAAAATTTCATGATCGTGGCTCACTCAAGTAAGAAATAACAGCCATTTGAAAATTTAGACGAAATTCAATATAACACAAAGGAATTCTGGGAAGGGCCGATAACCATGGCTTAAATGTGCATGCTGTTTATAAAAAGGGTTGATTTCTAGTCTTTTTTCAAGTCGCTAGACTATTGCCCATAGCATTTGTAAACGTTTTCTTTCTCACCGGCCACTTTGGCTACTTTTAAACTTGGCAGACACTTACACCAACCGCTCACAATGTGTGCCAAACTTTTACGTCATGATGACGTCATCACATGTCACGTGACGTCATCTTAAAGGGGCATTTTTCGAAGACATATCTACAAAAGTACATGTACGATTAATTTGAAACTAATATCTAGGTATGCCACCTGGTGTTATAGATGAAAATTGGCTTGACGTTAATGTATGATGACGTCATCACATGTCACGTGATGTCATCTTAAAGGGGCATTCGCTACAATGTTTCCCATAGCATTTGTACACGTATTCTTTCTTTCTGGCACTGTACTTTTGGTACTTTCAAAATTGGCAGACACTTAGACCAACTACTCAGAATGTGTGCCGAACATTTACGTCATGATGACATCATCACATGTCACGTACCGTCATCTTAAAGGGGCATTTTTCGAAGCCATATATCTACCTAAGTACAAGTCTGATTAAGTTGACACGTAATATCTGCGTATGCCACCGGGTGTTATAGATGAAAATTGACATGACGTATGTCACGTGATGTCATCTTAAAGGAGCATTCGCTAGGCTATTGCCTATAGCATTTGTACACATTTTCTTTCTTTCTGGCACTGTACCTTTAGTACTTTTAAAAATGGCAGACACTTAGACCAAATGCTCAGAATGTGTGCCGAACTTTTACGTCATGATGACGTCATCACATGTCACGTGACGTCATCTTAAAGGGGCAGTTTTTGAAGGCCCATATCTACAGAAGTACAAGTCCAATTAAGTTATAAAGTAATATCTAGGTAGCCCAGTAGGTTTATAGATGAAAATTGACTTGACAATATGATGACGTCATCACATGTCACGTGACGTCATCTTAAAGGGGCAGTTTTTTAAGCAGTTTTAATAGGTCATAGATACGTACATGTACATATAAATGTGAAAAATGTGACGTCGTGATGACGTCACCGAAACAGCCCTGTGTTTGTCCACAAACACAATAGAGCTCTAGTTTTACCATTGGTCTTGTGAAATACCTTCTAGTCTAGTAAAATTGTTGTGCTACTAGCCCAGCTGTGTAGTAGATTTTTACCTGAAATGATGTACATGTACAAGTATTACCGGACTACATGTAGTTGACCCTAGAAGTACAGAATACCTACATGTACATATGTAGAGAAGACAATAAAACCAGGAAAAACTAAATCTACATTTAGTGATGCTTCTTGAAGGGACTGTGTAATGTCCTGAACGTGTCCTTTGCTGTAACTGCAAATTAACAGACCACAGCTTTTCCTTTGTAAATCAGCATGCACAATGTGTGCATGAACAGTGTGGCCACCCATCAATTTTGAACATGACCCTTACATGTACGTGACCTCTGTGTACTCTGCTTGCATGCCTGGAATCCATCTTCCTGTTGTAGCTCTATAAGTGGATTCATTCCAAGGAAATGTTCAGGGCCTTTAATCTTAAACAAATTTTCAAAAATGGCTAAATGCATGGTAAAGTGCCATTTAAGTCACATGAGACCTGAAAATTTTAAATTCTCCACAAGTTTAATTAAATGTGTATTTTTGGATAAGTGTTAGATGTACTTTGAATTTCTAAAAAGCCCAAGTAAATGGCGAACCTAGTATTGTCGTTTAATCATGCATTTTAATTCCATGCAGACATAGTAACGGGTGTAACGGAGACACACACTTGGAACTGGAGACGCTACAGCAAAAAGAGATTTGATGAAGATTTGTGTGGGGTGTAATTCCCATTTGTTGCTAAATCAAAGCCAAATGCAAGTCTTATGTCTGTGGGTCTTCCGTGCAATAACAGAGAACAAGACATGTACTGAACATCAAATTTAATAAAACCGTGACACAATTTAATTTTTTGCTTTAACTCTGACATCATATGCACTGTCAAAATGCCTCATTTTTATTCAATTAGACAGGAACAACAACCCTAGTATTTGTTTTGGGTAAGAAGTGGTTGTTTGGCCATTTAAATTATCAATATAATGACACTGTCACAAAGCATTAGAGTGGTAACGGGTGTAACGGAGACACACAATACTGGCAGTGTACAAGAATTGTTGGATTATGCAGGCTGGTGACCAGATTGACTTGGCTTGTTACAGGTAAAAGGTAGTTAGGATTACAGCAGGGCACCTCCACCAGAGACTGACCATTCCCCCCCTCCCCCCCCCCCCCCCGAGACTGACCATCCCCCCTTCACCAGTAACAGCCCTCTCTACTCAAAATGCTACACCTTTATAGGCCTTTTCCAAACTCTCCACTCACTTTACGGTGTCCCTTCTTGGTTGCTTTACCCTGTGCTAGTGCCACATTTTACCCTGCTTCCAACCACCCCCCCCCCCCAACCTGGCTCCCACTGCCCCCCCCCCCCCCCCACCTTTTAGTATTCCTGGACAATATATTAACTTGTTCTTTTTTTTTCAGTATTAAAACAGTAACAGATAACTTCATAAAAGTGTCAGTTTGAGTCTGTTCTATTTCAATGTGAACAATGTTTCATTCTACATTGTGTATTAGTAGGCAGGTGAATGAACTGTTTTAAATTCATTTCAAATAAAATATAACACTCTACGCTAAATTTAAACGCTTCATGCAAATTTGAAATGTATACAATCAAAGAGAAACAATGTTCAGAATTATTTGGTAATTTGGGCCTGCAATAAATGCATACAAATACATGTTGTTAGAGCCCGCCCCTGGAGACGAGTGCTGCTTGTAGCATGCAAAGTCGGAGGGGGTAGTAGCAGATGTATGACATGTATGATGTCTTCGATAGGCAGCGCCCATACGTCATCCTGCTCCGGCCACACGAATTGGCCCGGGCTTACTTGTTTCATATATTTGACCCTCAGCGATGCTCCGTTAATAGCAAGTATCTGAAAAACAAAGAAGGATTTGGCAAGGTTTTATGCATCTGAAAATACGTAAATTTCACACAATTTGCAACCCTCAATGCCATGTCTCTTTAATACATCAGAACAATAAGAGATCGTGCACGTAATTAGGAAAAAATTGGACATCTATTGTAAAAAGTTATGGATAGGCCCAAACTGGCCTGGGGTGGAGTTACTCCCCTTCCCCCGAATACGCAAATGAATGATTTTGTATATTTCTTAAAATATCACTTTTTATCAAAGTGGCTCCAATTTGTTTTCGCCTTTGAAAATATTTTGAAAAACGAATGGGTTTATTAAACAAATAACGTTATGCCTAAATACAAAATTTAAAATTTCAGGCATGTGGGGGGGGGGGGGGGGGGGGGGGTTACAAATTAGCTTTAGAGAATCGCAAACGTGAGGTTTCGAGTTCGATCCCCAAAGAGTAGAGGGAACAAAAATTCTTGTTCATTTTCCAATCTGTTTTTCAAAGGGAAAAATAGGCTGAAAAACTCCCATGGATATTAACCAATCACTAAATCAGAGAAAACTGCCGGCAAAACATCGTTTCATAAAGTTTTGCCAGTTCCAGGGGGAAATATTTTTGGACGTGGTACCGTAGGCCTACGCCGAGGGCAAACGAAAAAGTGTGGGAAAGTATTCAGCGTCAACAAGTCCGTTCAAAACTTCCAAACCAGTCCAAAAAACAGGGGTATTCTGGGTGAAAACAGTGGGTCAAAATATTAAAATTACAACGAGCAAAAAGACTCGGACTCATCAGGGCTATTTCAATTCATTTTTCTTCCCCCCCCCCCCCCCCTTAATAAAACTCGCCATACGCGTGTACAGTTTCAATCGCGAACCAACGAAACATTCATTCATAAAAAGCATCAACGGAACGTCCAATTTAGACTGGTTGCCGGTCTATACGCATTCTACATTCCACAAAGAGCGATGATAATGTGTAGGGACCGGGAGCCAGTCTACGCCCAAAGCCGGGTACCCGATTAGTTGTACGCGCAATTGCTCGAGTACGCGTCTGGGCACCGATTGCAGCTGGTGTTCCGCACGCGTTGTTGGTTTTCAGCCATGCGTGTGTCGCGGTTACAGCCGTTTCGTTCCGTGTGTGTTTCGCCCATGGGTCGATAGTCAATGTACGTTTGTTGTATGAAACCGACGATCTTTTTGCACGTTTTCTTTTGTCATTTACAGCTTAGTAAAATTATCCATATCCCTGCTGTTTATCCCCAAGATATGTTTGTATCTGTCCAAGCAAGAGAGGGATAATTGGAATGGTCCTAACTTACCGATACGGTCGTAACTTTGTTGGGCATTCGGAAGGTTCGGCGACACAAATCATCGCAGCTCCGCCATGTCTAGAGAAACTTAGCACAGCTGTTTCGTGGTGGCTCATTCTGATTGGTCAGTCATGCAGTTTATATGACGTAATGGAAAAGACTTTCACGCGTTTTGTTGTACAAAATTGGGGATGGGGTGACGGTCGTAACAAAACGACACACTTTGTTTTTAACATTTTCAAAACTTTGCCGCAACTTGATCGAATATGGCATGGACATAGAACAGTTTGTCATGTTTTAAGATCAATTTAGACTACCAGATAGGAGAAATTCTTTCACATCAGCCTTACACATGTTATAAAATGAGTTATTTCAAATGAGTTAGGATGGCGACACACAGGTTACGGCCGTTACTGGTTTTTTAGATAGATTTTTTTTCCCCACTAAATTTTTTTTTCTGTCTGCAAGCGACCGTATTGTTAATTTTATTATGTATATTCAATGAAATTGTAAATTTTCATACAAAGATTTCTTCAAAGTGGAAGCAAACCTAATGAAAAATAGAGCACCAAATATTGGCCCTAAATATTGTCAGAGTTTTGCCATCCTGGGTTTTTTCTTTCGGCCATAAAAAAAACGAGACAAGTTGTACACATTTGATTTTTTTCTGTATTTATTACCAACATATATACAAAGTAAAATAAATCATTTATATATTTAAACTGCTTTTTAATCATACTAAATAAAGCAGAGAACTGTCTATACCCAAATGTGGCACTTTACCGTGCATTTAGCCAAATGCATAATAAAAGAATAAAATACATATGTCACAATGACATCACTTATGGGGCCTGTGTACTATCCGTGTGCCAATTTTCAAAGCGATCCAATGTCAAATAAAAATGTACCTACAGTACATGTATAAGGGTTGTTCTAAAACCCCCTCGACCCCTCGACTTACGCTCATAAACAAAGCAAAGTTTGTACTTACTGATTAATCGTGCGTATGTGTGTGCTTCATTTATGAGCGTAAGTCGAGGGGTCTTGGGGGTCTTGGGGTCGAGGGGGTTTTAGAACAACCCCATGTATAAACAGGGTTGTAAAGAGTCTCTGAATTTTGTGACTTGAGTCAAGTTGAGTCGTTTTAACCCTAACAGTCCCAAATCCTCCAATTTCCATATGATTTTGCACGCACCCTCGGGGCTAGGGTTAAAGAAGTGACTCGAGTCAAGTCATGTCATTAGGTCAAGAACGTCAAGTTGAGTTGAGTCGAGTCACATTGTGAAATACATTTAGCTTGAGTCAATTAGAGTCATACATGTAAATAAACACGAGAGAAAGTCATTTGTAAGAATTGTTTAATTTATATCCAGGCTAGTGCATGTACATGTACATATGTGTATGTATGTATGTATACATGTATGTATGTAAAAACCACAATTCACTCTTGATAAATATAAATAAAGAGGGGGTGGCATTTCATCATCGTCTACATCCTGCACGTTTGTGCACGATAAGTGGCTGATGTACATGTACATGCATGTACATAGCGTACTGTACATGTACGTACATGTACATTACGCGAAGTAAAATGTACATAACGTGAACACACATTTTGCACCGTAAGTCATTGCAAATATTTTTTGCAACGTTTTCAATTTATTATTGGGACTCGAGTCTGATCAGCCTTTGCTCAAGTCGAGTAGAGTCTCCTGGTGAGCGGGTCGAGTAGAGTCTCCTGGTGAGTGAGTCGAGTAGAGTCTCCTGGTGAGTGAGTCAAATAGAGTCTCCTGGTGAGCGAGTCGAGTAGAGTCTCCTGGTGAGCAAGCTGAATTGAGTCATTTGCTTGCAGCGATGAGTCGAGTCGAGTTATTTACGTGTCAGGACTCGAGTCAAGTCATTTACCTGTCGGGACTCGAGTCGAGTCACCAAAAAGTGTGACTCAAGTTGGACTTGAGTCAAGTCATTGACTCGAGTCATTACAACTCTGCCTACATGTATATGACATCATGATACCACATTCGCACATTTTTTTGCAATTTCTCATGTCCCACCACAGCCACACAAATTTTTTTAAATATGTACAATGTAAATGTACACGTATGTACATGTACCACATTTCATTCTCAAAATACATGCCAAAGTACAAAAAGAAGTAGCCCCATAGCGAAAGTCTAAGCCGACAAGTGAGGTCATGATCACATAATCACTTGTCACATGACATGAGCTTAAATATCTAATGTTCAGCACAAATTTTAGGTCATTAAATCACCTTGCATGTACATGTACATGTAGCACAGGCAGACTCCACATGCCCAAAACATGTACATGTACATGTCGTGATGACGCCAGTGTGTCATGTGACATGAAAATGTCATAAATGTGACAGGAAAAATGTCACATGGCATGAAGAAGTTGAAAAAGTCACTACACATTGTACATGTATTTTCACAACCACATGCAAGCCCTTTTTCACTACACATCTTCCCAAGGGGGACAACCTACATGTAAATGACATCTTTTGACCTTTTCTGGGCTTTCATTGCTGGATTGGGTGACACCTGGGACAGTTGTACATGTACAATGTACATCCTCACTCCTCGGCCCACACACACCCACTATCTCTCAGGAAAAGAAGAAGAGATGGGAGGGGGTGGTTGACAATCAGTTTTCCCTTGTGGGTGACCAATCCAAGTCCAATAAAAAAACTCCTGCCTGACATACATTGTACATGTACATGTATGTGTATCTGGCTAATTGCTTTTGAGAACTGAAGATATACAATTTCTTTTTATGAAATAACCTTTTACAACCACGCATAAATATTCCATCATAAGCATCTTCGATATCGTTGGTTTTGCTTAGGAATTCCAGGACTTTTCCGGGACCCATTTCCTAAAATGAGTGATTCTGGTTTTAATGAACAAAATAATTCCAAAAGCTAAATGGTCAAAGAAAACTCCACCAATATAGGGCAATAGCTTAGTTGGTAGA
This sequence comes from Hippasteria phrygiana, assembly GCA_037893225.1. Taxonomy (NCBI): domain Eukaryota; kingdom Metazoa; phylum Echinodermata; class Asteroidea; order Valvatida; family Goniasteridae; genus Hippasteria; species Hippasteria phrygiana. The sequence continues at coordinate 134,516 of JAZGUH010000321.1, forward strand.
GTGCCAGTACAGTGTTCCGGAGGTCACAGGTTCAAATGCTGCTCCTGCCAGTTTTCTTTGTTCACTTTGAAAATTTATTGAAAATTTCCTACATGTATGTACATGTAAATGTACATATAGTCAGTTTCCCTTGTGGTTTGTTCGAGGAAAAGCTAAATGACTCAAGTCACCGAAATGAAAATAGATTATCATTTTATTTATACTGAACTTTCATATAATACCAATTGAGTTTGCCTTCGGATAATGTGAATTTCAATGGGATGTTTTGACCTTCCTATCATGGCATTTTATACTGTACTGTTTCACACTATGCTCTTACCCGGGTAATTGCCGGGGTAACGAAAAATTTAACCCGGCAATTACCTGGGTAATGTGGAGCGTTCCCACTACAATTCTCTGGGTTAGAAATTCTCCGGGTTAACTGCCCCAAAACCCCACTTAACCCGGGTAATTTCTAACCCTGCTCGCGAGGTGGGTTAACCCACCAATCTCGGGGTTAATGACGACCTTGAGACGATTCTCCGGGTTACCATCAGTAGTGTGAATGCTCGCCGGGTTTTCTTCTACCCGGGTAGGTACACATACATGTAGGTGGGTGCGCTTCGTCATGTTTTATCGGCCAGCTTTGCGAAGGTGACGTAATTTATTAGTACGGCCGCCGTGGCTGGTACTTCGCCTTAATAAGTTTATTTTTACGTATACTTAATGAAAGGCACCAGTCTTCTGTGGATGATGCCTCGTCTTAATAAGTACATTTTACATACACTTAATGCAAGGCACCAGTCTAGACCGCACAGTTGAAGGATGACTAGACTTGAAATCAAGTCGGTAATTGGTCGGCATTAGTCCGACTGCACCGCCGCGTATTATAATACTTACACCGCACTTTGCAGGGGTTACGTGTAGCAAGTGGTATAATAACAAGTGGGAACGTTCATGCTACCTTGGCCCTAAGATGCGGTGCGTCGACTGTCCAATTACTGACCATGGAGGAAAGAAGACGTCGGAACTTCACGAAAGGCGGGCATATTATTGCGTACCGCGCTGGTATGATAATAACGGCGCCTGCAGACAAAACACGACTGTCTAAACTACTTGTATCAAGTCTAAAGGATGACGCGTGCACGCTACAAATTTTTCAATTTGCATTGCATGCTCTCACTTCGCTCTTTTACGCCGACGAAACAATGGCTAGGGCAGAGGTCAAGCAATGCACATTCTCTGGGTTACCATTCGCATAGTGGGAATGCGGCTACAAGTTACCCGGGTGCGCGCTAAAGCGGGTAAGCATTTGCAGGGTTAATTTTGTAGTGTGAAACCGATTCTCCGGGTTAGTTTCTACCCGGGTAATGACAACTAACCGGGTAATAAATTACCCGGGTAAGTTCAGAGTAGTGTGAAATGCATATTCTTCCCCCACAAAGTTATGGAAACACTGAGCATACAACGATAAATACCCATTAGGAAGGGAAAAAATCCCATTTAACTGAAGTAAATACCAATGTACAATTGCCAGCATTGAAATGCTTAAAAGGTACATTTTGAATAAATTTCATTGCTGAAATAATAACACACTCAAGTACTAGTGCTATTTTTGAAGCAATGCATGTTTAAACAGTTTGGAGAATTAAGCAGCTCCATTCCCATGTACAAATCCTACTGTCTGGCTTCATATACCAACTCCCATTTATACAGAATGACAAAGGATGTCAGCAAGTCCCTGGCACTATAACCAGTTGCTCCGGGTAGGTGAATCTTGTTGGCCTACAAATGTACATGTATGTACATGTACATGTACATGTAGGTTTGCAGTCCACCTACGCTGGACAACTCTGATTTCAAATCCCGGCAGGTGGAGCTTGTTAGCCTTGGTTGGTGGTCCATTCTGGCAGTGGGCAGCAGTACTGCCATGACTTGCAACAGCGGATGAGCTTTTTGCCGACGGTGTGTGCCTGTCTAAGAGTCTGTACTGGATGGAGTAGCTCTACTTACTGCACTACCATGCCCTCTTCCCAAGGATATGTAGTACTTGTCGGGTATACCTCTTCATCCTATAGATCAAGTCAACACTAGCACCAGGGTTCGCGCACCTGCTTCTTCTGGTCTCTGTCCACCTGTCCCTGCTGTTTTAGCTTCTATGACATGGACGACTCAAATCCTTTGGGAAAGTCATTCACCAATTCAGACTCGTATTGGATTCAGCTCAGTCTCCAATCTACAAGGCAGATGGTTCTCCCTGCAACTCGGTGGATGAAACACAGTCTCGCTTGGAAAGTCCCTAAATTTTCCACCAGCAACACCAAGACCACATGTAGTCCTACCTCCTGAATCTCTGTTTCTAATCTTGACTGATATCTCATCACTGGGTGAAGTGATGTCTGATTCCTTGAATATCTCAAATCTGCCGAGATGCATGTACAGGTAAGTTAGGTAGGGCCGTGCCGGGTACCCGGATACCCGTGACCCGACCGCTGATTACGGGTATCCGGTTCCATTTTATCGATTCTATTACCCGAAACTGTCTTTGTAAATTTTCGACAACGTTCAGAAAGGCAAGTGCCCTTTTCTATTGATTACTTGCCGATAAATTGGTGGAACAAATCTGAGTAACACATCGTTTGAGTTCATTTGCCGACAATTTCCAAGCGCCAAGATTGCGGATGTCGGTTTTAACTTTGATTTGAGTCCATGTATTTTTACCGACAATTCCCGAAAGCTAACATTGTATCAATTGTTTTGTTACAGTTGTCCTTTGAGTACGATTTCCGACAAGATGTAAGCTTGCGGTTTTGTCCCCTGTTTTTAATTCACCAGTTATCTCAGGCTGTGTCTATGCATAACAGTGTTCTCCACGGCCTGAAATTTTAGCAGGGATATCGCCCGGGAAATTTTTGATTCTAGATGCTCTGTGTGGTGCATGCAATCTGAGGCATTTCCTGGTGGCCACCCAAAGGTCTGAAATTCTAGCGTATGGCAAATGCTTCTACAAATCATAGAACGTCACACAACTTTGCACCCGACAAGAACATCGAGATCACTTATTTCAATATTACACGAACGTCGTATATATACCACATTGAAATCACTTGCTTACAAATCACGGTGTTGCCCACTAACCCTGCTTTGAAACTATAACTACGCATGCGCGTCTTTTTGACTAGCCTTTTCTCAAGACGCAGGTTTGCACAGTGATCCTTATACACGTGCGCTTATTGCTGCAATACATTCTTTCAGGCTTTAACAGAGGCTACGTACATGTGCTGAAACCAGGCCAGTTTTATGATGTGAATGCATATATGTTTATGTTGCGTACGTTGCGTCCAGATATCTGTTCGATTACTATAAACGCTACTGCAATACTGCTGAATGTTAATGCTGGCAAACTCTTCTCATGTTCCACAGAGTGCGGTAAACTTCTTTGTACTTAGATAAAAACTGGAAAAAAATAACAGGGCGGTGAAAATTTTAGAGGGGCGGTAAAACTTTAGCGGGGCGGCATACAATTTTGGCAGCGCTCGCACAGTCGCGATTAGTAGCTTGGCAGTAGAGTTGGCGGGGCGCGATGGAAAATACTTTACTTCCGGGTTTTTGTGAGGATTGTAAAAATAATCACGGGTACCCGGGTATCTGCCCCTTACGGAAATCGGGTACCCGGTTCCATTACTATCCGTAAACGCACACCCCTAAAGTTAGGCTCTTTATAAGATTTTTGGTCTGCAGGTGTGGTTCTGGCAGAATTCTTCCTCTCTATAAAGGGAAAGGCAAGGATGGCTTGCATTAGTTACCATCCCATCACCCTGCTCTCAATTCCTGGAAAGGTGTTTGCGCATACATGTATTCTGCTTGCCACAATTCGTGCCCTGCTTATTTCCCTGCAGAGGCCACAGCAGTCAGGCTTTACTCCCAGCCGTTCCACTTCAGACGCAATTCTTGCTTTGTGTGTACTTGCTGAACTTCATCATGAGTACAACCATCCGCTTTCGGTCGCTTACATACACTGTATGTACATCATAGCAGCTTTTGACTCTGTGAACCGGAGCCAGCTTTTGGACATCCTCTCCTCAAAGAAAATCCCGGACACAATTTTAGATTTTATCAAAGCTCTCCTCTCGTACACAAGAGCCAAGGTCAGGGTCTGGGTCAGCAATGACCATGTACATGTATGTCTCCCTCCTCCTTGACTTCCTCTGGAGTCGGGCAGTGTTGTGTGCTGGCACCCACCTTGTTCTGCCCTGCTCTGTTTTGGCAGCATATTATTTCAGAACACATCGAAATTCAGCACAAGCTTTCATTTTTTATGAGTCGCGTAATCGCTGCTGTGATCAATGGTAAACGAATTTACCAGTGCATTCGCGATTGCCTGCGAAAAACCAGCCAATACATGCCATTCATAAAAAGAAGGTGGGCTACTACGCATCCTCGTATGAATCCTGGAAACTTTTGGTGTTGACACGACGCTGCAGATCTTAGAAAACTTGAAATACATTGGCATGAGGGGCAGCTTATAAAGTTGGAACATTGCCAAATTCATAGCGACAAATTTACAGGAAAATACTTCCTTGTAATTCCCATCCTGGAATTTGAATGGCTAATTGATTGTTTTTTCCCAAACACCTACAGCCTTAAACAACCTGCAGGTCAGTCCAATAGAAGACAACTAGGCCCCCCACCAGCAATAAACAAGTACATGTACATGTACTTACTTCTCATTCCTGACTTTGCACTTAAAAATTAACAAGAACAAAAAACCCAAAAATTGTTGTGAATTTAAAGTACACAGTATACATGTACAGTACATGTACATGTATGTAATTTCTGAGAAACAAAATTTCAGAAACATGTAAAGGCCGGTTCATACTTCCACGAATGCCAAACAAATTTGACGTCATAAAGATTCACAGTGAAGATTCATGAAATACAAGTTTAAATGTGTCCAACTTTTGTTAATTCAAAGCACTGATATTTGGCATTGACGTGATAAATTCGCCTCATATTGGCATTTATGGTAAGTACCAGTATGCACCAGATTTGAGGTTTTTTTATGCAGGGCCTGTAGCAAATCAAACCTTTTCCTTAACCGTAACCCTCCCAAATCCCACAAAATACTCCGCCAAATGGAGGAATTTGGAGGATTGAGGGTCTTTGAAGTTGAGTCATCAGAGAATTTTGCAGGATTTAGGGCATGAGAGGATTTTGCCTCTGGAGGAAAATGGTGGATCCAGGTCATCAGGCCCAATCTGATGCTGGATGATTTCAGAGGATTGAGGTTCCTGGGGTGTTTACCCATAACCCACTGGAGAATTTTGCAGGATTCAGGCAGTGGTCCCCAGTAGGATTTTGTAATCAGTGATTTTGTAATCAGAATTTTGTAATCAGTGGCAACTTTTATTTTTTGTATGGCACAAAGCCTGCTTAGCATGAATCAATTAAAACATGTATCAGAGTAAAGATAAGTGACAATGTATACTTGAATGAGAGTATTAAAAAAATAAGCTATTTTCCCAAAACAGGACGATACATATATATATACATGTACATGTAGGTCACTTTGCGGTATGAACAACAGAAAAAGCTGAGAGAACCAATATAAAGGAAGCTTGAATCTGAACATAATCTACAACCACTGCACATTATGTGTCTTACCTTGAGAATGTCAGCGGCTATGTATTCCATGACTGCTACTAGATACAGAGACACCTGGGAATCAATGCGGTACCCAAGACCCTCCTAGGATAGATTAGTCAGAGAGAAAACAACATTGAGAACACTAATGACGTAGAATTCACTTTGGGCCAATTTGGTTTCACATGTCAGACAGCCATGTTCAGAGAAAAAGAGAGGTGCATGTACACTATATATTATGCTACTTCACACCTAGAATGTTCAACTCATGTCTGTACATGTAGCTGTTGAACTTTCCAAGGTAGTACCTTTCCATGTAGTACCTGTAAGGCCTGCCACTACACATTTATCCCTCACTATAACACAAGGGAGTGACTTCACATTTTATTCTGAAAATCTTTAAACAAATTTGTCATGTCCTATTTGATATTTAAATGTCTAGACAACACTAGTTTCTAATTTCAGTGTTTCTAAAAGTCGACCTAGCTTAAGGAAAACAGGGCATGGGTTCACATTAAATTTTTATCTGTTACTATTCTGAACTTGCAAAAACAGCAAGAAATGTAAAACCAAAATATAAACACAGAGAAACTACATGTATTGTACATTAAACAATATAAATTAGTTGCTTATAATTAACTTTTGATGTACATTTATGTATTGTACATGTACGTACTGGTTGGGCCACTAGAAACCTGTCCAATTTCAACCTACCTTCAATAGAGGATGTATCTTATCCACAGGCAGCACCAGTGGGGCCTTCTTCTTACCCTTCTCTAGGGCACTGCATGCATCACTGATTGCCCATTGGTCAATGGGATGGGGAAATGCCCGCTGGACACGTTCCTCTACATCTTGGACAGTATGGGGCTGACCGGCACATAGCATAGCAAGCAAGCGCACGATGAGAGATTCTATGTACTCCAAAGCTGCTTCCTCTACAATCAGGGAGGGATGCACCTCTCGTTGAACCTACAACAGAAGTAGTCAGGCATTCATTTTGGAAAAGCAGAATTTTATCAGAATTCTGGAGACCTAGACTTATAGGCATTGAACAGGTTGTGCTTGCCAATGGAAGATAGCAACAGAAAAAAAAGTCACGATATCAATTTTTATGACATGCAGAGCTTTAGACAAGAATCAAAGTACATTACAATTATTTGTATCCTTTGTCAATGGTAAAACATTCTTGAAACCTCCAATCCCAGGGAAGCAGGCATGGTTGAATACTTAGCATTTTTAATGACACAATAAAGAAACCTATGCAAACCTATTGTGAAACAAAGCACATTTCCTCATTAAAAATTTGTTTCAAATATCAGCATAATTCACAGACCCATCTTCAAATCATTCATCCGTCTAAGTCACTCTGATGATGAACATATCCAGGTATCAATCGTCTTGTCTCGAGTCTTTGCGCTTTTAGCATCAAATTATAGCAAGTGTGATTGCCATTTGGCAAATAAATGTATGTAGTTCACAAGCTGCATTCACTGGATTCTACCGCAATAGGTCAATTGTTCGTCAGACAATGCTTGACAACTCTCAAGCGATCATAGATTCCAAACAACAGGTACGGTATGGTCTAGTGATCTCATTAACCCTAACCTCCCAAAATCCTACAAAATCCTCTTCCCAAATCCTACTCCCCAAATCCTACAAAATCCTATTCGCCAAATAGAGGAATTTGGAGGATTGAGGGTCTCTATAAGTTGAAGCATCAGAGGATTTTGCAGGATTGAGAGCATTAGAGGATTTTGCAGGATTGAGAGCATTAGAGGATTTTGCAGGATTGAGAGCATTAGAGGATTTTGCCTCTGGGGAAAAATGGAGGATCCAGGACATCAGGCCCAATCTGGTGCTGGATGATTTTGGAGGATTAAGGTTAGTGGGGTGTTTGTCTAAAACCCACTGGAGGATTTTGCAGGATTCAGGCAGTGGTCCCCAGTAACAAACTTTGGAGAATTTGTTTTTAAATGATATACATGTAGGGAGTTAGGGTTAATGGTAAAAATTGTTTACCTCACTATCAAGGAGAGAGCAGCATATCACAAAAGATAAGCAATTAGACTTTCTTCAGCCAAGGACATGAATTGAGTAGGCTCATCAGACAGTGTTTTATCAAAACACTAATTTGTGCAATTTACATTTGTACATGTTGAACAATATCAACAATTTATTGTTAGGCATCATGTCTGGTGGTTCAGACCAAGTACTGTGGTACCACCAGCATCTCAAAAGTCTCCCATTGACAGCAGGGATATACGCGTATCAGTTACATTGTATGTCATTCTGGCTATCAAAACTGCCGAGCAGGTTACATGTACATGTATGTTAAAGCATTGATGCCAAGATGGAGGTTTAGTGCACAGGTATGAAAGACTACGTAAAAACAATCTGAAAATGCCTTGAAGGTAGTTTTCATATATAAGTTTTTGCACTTGGTATGGTTTTGAAGGGAAAAGAATAAGTTCTGTCAACTCTTTCAATATACATGTACACGTTTACTCAACAGCACACACTTGCTAGTGTACATGTAAGTTGTGTTTGTGTTTTTCATAGAACTCATATTCCACACATTAACATAATATTTTCTGATCTTTTTAATGGTAATATCAAATAAACAGATAATGTATCCCTGTACATTTTGTTGCATTGAGTGCTGTCTGTTTCATGATGTACATGTACAATGTATACTACAGGTTTCCTATTGGATACAGCTGGCCAGAAGAGAAAATGTCATGCCTTTATTTCAGCAGCTCTGAGTTTAATTTACTACTTGTTGAACTGTCTAGTTTCAACTGATCATTATCTTATTACAAGTTGATTAAAAATAAAATGTGTGCAGACTTTATCCTTCAAACCCATTCTATTTTTAAATCAACTGTTGATGGTGAAATGACCAGTGTTCTCCACGAGGGGTTTTAGCAGGGCGGGCCGCCCTGCCAAAATTCTATGTGGCCCCGCTAAAGTTTTACCGCCCCTCAAAAATTTTCACCGCCCTGCTATGTTTTTCTATTGGATTTTCCCCCATTCTCCACCGTCTTCACAGTTTATCTAAGTACAAAGAAGTTTACCGCACTCTGTGGAACGAACATCAAGAGTTTGCCAGCATTAACATTCAGCAGTATTGCAGTAGCTTTTATAGTAATCGAACAGATATCTATACAAGTAACTCCTAATCTATTTATCATATATTTTTGGGAAAATTAACATCGTTAAATTCGATTGAATGATTTAACGTAACGACACAACATGCATACAGCGGCATTCAACTGTTTTCGCACATGTACGTAGCCTCTGTTAGAGCCTGAAAGGATGTATTGCAGCAATAAGCGCACGTGTATATGGATCACTGTGCAAACCTGCGTCTTGAGAAAAGGCTAGTCAAAAAGACGCGCAAGTGATTTCAATGTGGTAAATATACGACGTTCGTGAAAAATTGAAATAAGTGATCTCAGTGTTCTTGTCGGGTGCAAAGTTGTGTGACGTTCTATGATTTGTATATTTGTTGTACGCTAGAATTTCAGACGTTTGGGTGGCCACTTTCTCATAAGAAAGTGGCCAGGAAATGCCTCAGATTGCACCACAGAGCATCTAGAATCTAGACGGTGTAAGGGCGTCGCGCTACGCACTCGCATTGTGTCTGCCGCCCTGCTAAAATTTTAGGCCGTGGAGAACACTGAATGACCATTGAAAAACTGACCATTCAACATCCAGGCAACATTTTTTTCACTAATTGCATGATTTTTGCTTGACAGAACAAAGAATGAACTATTATTCGAAAGCCAGTTACATGTAGCTAACCAACTTGGTACTGAAAGGGTTAACACAGAGTAATTTCATCCTAATACTAATAGCACTGCACAGCATCTGGAAGAAAATCCAGATTCTTACCTTCCGCAGAGCAGCAAGAAAGAGACCTTTCCACCGATCGTCGCATTCAAAATCATAACCTCCCATTGTTCATGTAGTTCTGTAGGACAAACAAATGCAATGTACAAGGATCATCTCATCCGATTTGCACTTGACTGCTGGTGAATTTCAAGAGAACACATAGTGCAAGATGCAGACATTAATCCATTTTGTTTGTTTTGATTTTTTTGTTGATTTTTAAAATATATATCCACTAAGCAATAAGGTTGTTTCACATTCCAATTTCTCATACATGTACGTGCAGCAGAGCGTCTCTTGTAGCCTGCATTAACTTCAGAAACAGGCAGAGGGGCCAACACGTGTACATTGTACCCATTCTAGCACATGTCATGCAGTTTGTTGCCCTCGGCTGTGGTGCTGCATTCAAGATAGCCGCTGAATGTGAAAATTGAAAAGAGCATTGAAAAGATGTCCCAAATTTACACATCACCAGTTTTAAACTTCAACCTGAATAAAACACGTACGTTTACATGTGCAGGCCTACATTGTATCTTTGATACATGTACATGAACACATATGGTGCTGTTTTTTGCCTTTCAGAAATGATTCCAATTCAATAATCCATTATTTAGTATCGTAAAATTGGGTGTGATCCCTGGCTATACGACATTCTGGGTTTATGACTTCTGACTAGCGCCCACCCGAACAAAGATACTGACAATTTGGGAGACCGCCAACACAAGGCTGCTAGCTCAGTTGGTAGGCGCCGGTACAGTACATGTACATGTATTCCGGAGGTCGCAGGTTCAAATCCCGCTCCTGCCAGTTTTTTTTTTCACTGTGAAAATATTAATATAATTGTTCATAGCCCTAAAGTCCCCCCTTCCTGGACCCACATACATGTAGGGTTATTATTATTCCTACTACATGTGCTGTACGTGAATGTACCTGTACACTTTTTCTTATAATACATGTACATGTACATTGTACATGTACATGTACAAGACCATTCTGTTTTGAGGTTGTTGAGTGTTTAGTGGTACAACCCACATCGATAAATTATAAACTGCTCGATCGACATTCTTTTACATGCGCCTGTTGTACAATGTATCAAGATTTTTGCAGTAATTTTCTTTTATAGGTGTTAATGGATTTAAGGACGGAAACAAACCTCTGTCCAAAAAAGTTGACAAAAATGCGGCATTTGACACTGCTACATGTAAGCACAGTAACTTTTCTATCAAAATAGCATCAGAGTCGTATCTGTATGTGCATATATTTTTTTTCTTCGAATATTTGAACCGGCAAAAGGGCATTCGAATATTCGGTTGACGACCAAATATTCAAATATTCGGAAGTCGGAACCGCCATCACTATTTTAGGGTTCTATAAAATAGAATTCTGGCCGTTTTTTCTTTCCTTTTTATCTCCCCCTCACGCCTCTGTCCTCTATCCACCCTCTACGCCATACATGTACATTGTCAACAAAGTCAATCCTGTAAGAGAAGCAGACGTTAATACATGTCCATAACCACTTGGACACAAGCACTTATTACCGAAAGGAGTACTTACACTGTGTGCAGCAAGATGGCTTAGAAATGAATATTAATTTGATGACATACAAAATTTGGAATATTCCAAAGCAATCTATGGGGTGGAACATATAAGATCTTGTTCCTTTGCCTTATTAGTTATGACTGTTTGAGACTGCCAAAACGCACCCCATGTGGTCCATAGGCCTACTTACGTGTATGTGTTGCCCCCCTCAAAAATGGTGGACCCAAAGTGTTGTTTATTCATTGTGTACCCCACACTGCTCATTGGTTAATGCATTGTCATATGCACATCATGCGCTTCCTGATGCTTCAAATGGCTGCCTGCACGATCGGATGTGTAAACGTTATGTGCACCCAAAATATGGCCTAAAAAACACTTTTTCCTGAGAGGATTTAAGTTTTCTCAGGCTGAATGGGTTTGTCTTGAATGAAGATACGAGGTGAGATAGAATTTGCTATATTTGGTCGCGAATCCGTGATGCCCTTGAACTCTTGCCCTTGAACATGTTAAAGTTGAAGTCAGAATTTGTAGGTTGGCACAACTGCAGAATATGTGGATACAGGATTACATGGTTGTCACGGTTGATTGCCCTCAATAAACCATCTCACACATGTCCAGACTGTCCATGCACACTTGCTACCGGAGTTATTTATCCCAAAATACGTGGCCACAGCAGGCACGATCACAGCAGCTGTCGTTGGCGGCGCGCTCGTGGAGGATCTAATTGAATGCGGAAGTTGTGACCAAAAATCGCGACTCATAACACCTGGTCGGACTTCGCCACGTCTGTCTTCCTTCCTCATACTTTTGGAGTTCACAGATGTCATTTTTAATGCAAAAGAACGAAAGAACAGGCCTTGTTAGCCACAGGAACCACTGTGTTTGTAGAATATTAGGCCCTACTAGTGGCATAAGCTTTGACAACTTATGATAAATGGGTTTAATATTTGCAATAATAATGGAGAATTTCACGGAAACCCTTGGATTAACCATTTCTCACTCTCCCCATCAGCAAATCAATTGGCAAGGAATAAATGAATAAATCTAAATTATTCAAGACGCCACTGGAAAACAGAAGAGGGTGCTGCAACATGTACTACGATCCTTTTTTGAAATACATAATTTAAATACTTTTATGATGTCTTATTCTTGGATGGTCTAGTGGTTAAGACTATAAATCTGGAAGTAAGTTCGCGGTTCGAAACACAGGTGGTGTGGTGTGATTTTTTTTTCTTTTTTATTGCCTATTGAAATATGTGGAATTATCCCAAATTTCAATAAATTTTTTGTCCAGGTATTTTTCCGTTATTTTTCTATTGGTGAAAATGTCCCATAACCAGTCTTGTAAGTCACATAGCAAGCCCAATAAATAACTATACCACTGTAAAAAAAAAAAAGATTTCATTCTTTATAATAAAGGTCTACAGAGCTTGAAGTGTGGTGCCATTTTTAAAGATAGTAAATGCACCATGTAATGAAATTAAAACCAAATATATATACTGATGGCGTTTAGTAACATTTGAATAAAACTAGAAATAATTGTAGCTTGAAATGTTTGTATTTGATGCCAGTCATTGCATCTGGGTTGACAAAATGACGATTTCTGGTCATTTGCATGAATTCCTGTTTTCACCAACATCGACAGATGTTTATAACGTCGGACGACGACCAAGCAAAAAAGGTCAGCACCTGCCAGTGTGCCGATGACATTTCTGAGCGCACAATATACGGCCAAAATGGCCGCCATCAAACTGGAAGCACTTTATAAAAGTCCTTTGCGGCGCTAGTGCAACATGGAAATTTCATATAATTAAGGTACTGTCAGTTTGGTATTCTCAAAACTTTCCTAAAATCGATCTTACTGAAACAAAGTTCGAGTTACGATGAAAAAAGAAATGTCTTCCGAGTTTCTATTTTTAGTTATTTTTAGTTATTTTTCATACCTTTAAAATACTCCAAAATCCCCAAAGTTGGTTATCACCAAACAGCCCATTTCTTTCTCTTCCCAAATCTTACATTGAAAAATATGTAGCCTCAAATAGTAGTGCGATACGATGCAAAATGAGAACTCGATGTCACGTGTCTAAAAGCTAAAAATAGTGTCGCTCGTGACAAAAACTTTGTTCGATAAATATAGGTTTATCGCATATTTTTTCAACCAAATTGCAGGCAAGTCTCAAATGAAACAGCATCAATGGAACAAGCATTTAATTTAGAAGTACAGTCGACTCCCGTTAGTACGAAATACGCGGGACCGCGCTACATTGTTCGTTGTATCCGAATTTCGTATTATCCGACGAAGTGATTTCCAGCCCATTGTTCACTTTGTCTATACCCGATTGTACAACTACATGTATGTGAACGTGCGTGATGTCCAAATGTACCCTTGCATTCTTAATGAGTTGTGTATATGTATCCAATAAAAATGTAGATGTAAAAAAGTGCAAAATGAAATAAAATTACAAATCTTGACAGACGATAGTTGAGGACAAAGCTAAGTCACGACAGCAATTTGAAGAGTGAATCAACTTGGATCCCTGTTGTTCAATGTAAGTACATGTAGTCTCTCCTGCACAAATTGTGTCATGGAGAGACATTCTTATTTTCTTATCTTTTCATCTTTCAATGTTCCATGTGAGTAATCTTTCACAAAGACGACGGAGAGGCTTTGATACGTTGCACGTTTTCACACACTGGTCCAGTCGTCGTCTATGATCGAGTTTAGAGATATCGATAAAGAGCCTTCATGAGACAGTAGCCTAATGGCTCATGCATAATTCAGTGTTGTGAATCTTTTTCCTATCGGTTTTGTATCTTAATATTTTTAGCTTTATACTGGATTAGAATTTTGCCAAGGCGATTCTAAAATCGTGTTTTGTTTTGTTTTTTTATCACGGGCTATTGAAGACCATTTGGTTTCAAGATAACTATTTTGGTACGTAACTATTTTGGTACGTTTCTATTTGTTCGTTTTATTTGTGTCGACCGGAACAGCCATCCGGACAGGCACGTACTGCATCAGCTGCATGGCTGTAGACTCCAACCTTCCTGACTCGGTGACAAAAGACATCATAATGCTGAACCAGCTTTCCTGCACTTTTCTCCTTTAGTTCTAGTTACCAAAGCCGACAAGACGCAAAGATTGAGAAAGCCCATTCATAAAGGTCATTGTTCGTCTTTAGAAGATTGTCCTTTGGCAATGCTCAAGTGGTACGGGAGACTGGCACTTGTCACCGGCACTTTTTTAAGATGGGCCTTTGTTGTTAACCGCAATGGGCGAATAACAACCGTGCAAAATTCACCCAATTAGAATGGATTCTCCGTCGGCAAGATGAATCAACTGACATAACAGACACCAGCTGATGACTAGAACTGCTTGAACTAGATCTGACTGAAAAGTCATAACAGTGAGCCAGGATTTGTAAACTTTCGTTATAAATGGGTCGCTAACAATGGTTTTTGACGGGGTTACAAAATCTTTTCATTCTAACAGGAATTTTGCAATCCGATTTCGTGTTGAGTGAATTTTTCCCCATAAAAATGTGCACCGTTTTGCCGGTACCAAAGATAAGGAATTTGGTCCTATCCATTTTCGTACTAACGCGAGTCGACTGTACTACGTAAATATACGAGTAGAACTCAGTTATACATTGATCTGAAATGAAATCTGTCTAATTTAACCAAAGTAAAACTACATATAAAACAGGACAGAAATTACATGTGCACTGCAACACCAAACTAAGGCACTGATATTGCTGCAGTTGCACCTGGTAGTCTGGTACATGAATTTATCCGCAGATATCACAGTTGATGTTGTTGCATCTGACCCGTCAGTTGGTTTTTTTTCGGTAAAAGGCTCGCACCATCTCCCTGAAGTTGACTGTCCTTGGCTCTGGACTGAATCCAGACAGGTGGATGCATGTACTCAAATTGTCTCTTTGAAGACGATTACGTAATGGGGTCCTTACCTGCAAAGTGCAAACACGCCAAAACATTTTCAATGTGTAAAATAGCCTTGTACATAAAAATGTGAAAGAAACGGCGCCTATTTTCATTAAAACTAAAGTTCATTCAAAATTTACTTACTCTCTTCATAGTTGAAAACAATCTTTGCACTTCAGCAGTGCTTACTGGCAGTCAGTGCAGTGGCTGCCATCATGCTGAGGTTTGGATACAGCCCAATCATGCTGTCTTTAACCAGTTCCTGTAGAACGTATTCAACTGATTTGTGCTGCAAGAGCAAAGAAAAGATACATGAAGTCTAGTGCTTGGTAAGCAAATGGACTTAAAGCCACTGGGAATGATTATATTTGATTGACCTACCTTGAATTCGGAGGTGAGACGATATAAAAATGACTCCCACTCATTTGTTACAGCTGTAGCCATTTGTGTCTGGCTGCTAGTGCCTGGTGCCTTAGTTCTGCTGTGTCTGGCTGCTAGTGCCTGGTGCCTTAGTTCTGCTGTGTCTGGCTGCTAGTGCCTGGTGCCTTAGTTCTGCTGTGTCTGGCTGCTAGTGCCTGGTGCCTTAGTTCTGCTGTGTCTGGCTGCTAGTGCCTGGTGCCTTAGTACTGCTAAAAAACACGGGTTGCCAAGGTCTCTATCTCACAGAATCCATACTCTGGGTCATCCTTGTGCTCTGCAGGTTGTGCTGGGTCAAATATCCTGAAGCAGATCTTTTGCATCGGGTAGTCTCTCTTTTTTATGTTGGCTGCTACACTGCTGACAAAAGGAGTGGCAACCTGAAATATTAATAATTAGGATCATTGAATGATTTCTTTGTAATTGTTAATCGGTATTAACGAATATCATCAAAGTAAATTACCACTTTGCAAGATGATGGACTGAATTCTCTTAAACTAACCTGATCAGTGAAACTTTGCCACTTCTCCTCACTGAACACAATCCCTGATTTATGCAGTTTCCCATTTGGTCCAAGCCAGTCAATTTGATCTTGTTTGGCAAGCGCTTCACAGACGCTATGGTTGATGACACCTAAAGAATAATTTCCAAGTGTTTATAATATTACTACATGTACATTTATTCAGAGTGGTATTTGTTTATACACACATCCAATGGTTATAATGAAGATTAACAATTCTAACCTCTTTGTCAACTCGTTGGAAAACAAGTCCCTCTTCTGGAACAGTTGGAATGTCCTTTCAAGACGCTTGTGAACCTCCCCTATGATTACTACTGCAGCCGCAAACTCAAAATTTGCCCGGCATTTGTGAAGACCTTTGGCAACTGGGTCTTCTAGGGCCGTCTTGCTGAGATCCACAATAACTGCTTGCAAAGTTTTCCCTGGGCACTGCAAAGGCCTTGCTTTGACTGGTCCATCTTGTAAGCACACCTCCCTGTTTGAAAATTTGTTTCAAAATTTGTTTAAATTGCATATTTTTGTATCAAAATGTTAAAGTTGTTACGCAAATAATAAATTAAATAATTGAAAGGGGATAATACCTGGCATTCTAGTTCTGGCAGCTGAAGGATTTTTTGAATTGCTTTAAGGAACTGGGTCCTCTTTGGACTGCTGTTGTAAAATGTGGCGAGGCTGTTTAGGGTCTGGTCGAATCTAGAAAGGAATCCGTGTTTGGCTGCTTCTGAGACAGAAAGATTTAATCTGTGTGCCACACAGTGCACTAAGATCAGATCCAGCACATGCTGTTTCAGTCTGGTGACAATACCTTGCTTTGAACCTGACCAAAAAGGGCACTAATGGTTTGAATAATGTTATTACAATATTGTTAAAAGACATTGGGCACACTGGTGTACACAGCTATAATTCCTTTATGGGTTAAAATGAACATGTCACAAATTTGCAAATACATTTGTTACATTTGAAAAAGAATTGGTCAGCAAATGATAATTGAAGATAAAAATGTAATTGATCATTTTACCTAGCATAGCTGAGGCCCCATCACTAGCTATGGATCACAGATTCTTCAAACTCGGGTCATGCTTGCGCATAAGCTGTGGAATTGCATCTACATATATCTGTGACTGTCTCTCCTTACATTGTATCATTTGTGACAGGAACCATGTCAGGGGTCGAATTTCATGAAAAAAAAACACTGGACTGCAGGGCCAGTACCTCTTAAAATTTACTGGACTGGAACCAAGACCAACGCAATGATAGTTTACGTTTATCTCAAAGAAAAAATTGCTTAACTGCTGTCTTGCAAGTTCAAGTTTTTCGTCTGCTGATCGTTTTAGTGGGGGGCACTTGGGTTTCGAAACCCCATCCAAAAACCTCCACATCGGGAAGTACAAAAGAAAATGTGCCAAAAGTTTTGCAGACAAAAAGATTAGTATTACTTACTATCTATGCCAAAAATGCTGTTGTTAAGCGCTGCAAACAGAGATTCCAGTCTGGATCAAGCTCATGGGACTATGCAAGATAATAGCACTGCGGTCGCACCCCGGCCACACAACGTTCTCGCCATTGTTGAAAGACTCGCATAAACATGATTTTCGGACATCGTTTGCGCGTTGTACATATGTCGTATTGCATGCTGCTCGCATGTACAAGTAGACTTGAAATCAAGTCGGTAATTGGCAGGGTCGAGTTCGCCCATCGATCGGCATGGTCAGAATACCGTCCATGTACATACCATACCACAACTTGCGGTGATGCGGTGGGCATACGTATGTACATGTAAGCTTAGTGTGCGGTGCCTCATCATGCGAGTACGAGTAGGCCATGTCAAGAGTCGCAAATGAAACAATTTATACGTGACTCTCCAGCGACTTGTTCTAAAGTCTACCAACCCAAACAACCTGCTATCCACCATAGATCTAGCTTTAAGGTAGGCTGAAGAATTGTGTACCAGCGATAGACTTAACCACAAGCTGTTCAGCTGGCATGCATTAATGGCAACACGTTAACGACGATGCGATATGCATGTGCGTCGTGATCGCGAGAGAAATGGGTAGGTTAATGAATAAGGGCAGAATATTGGATTAAATAAATGGAAGTACAATTTACTTAACCTCATTTTTTAAATTTGTAAAAAAAAAATTCAGAATTACAGTACATGTAATAAATATCTCAAATGTTAGGGGAAAAAATCCGCAGGGATTGTATTGTTATCGATGCTGCAAGACCGACGCCAAATAACTTGCTTTAGTCTACCGGTCCAGTGAGTATTTTTAACCCTACATGTCCAAGAAGGTTGTTTCCACATTACCACAAAGAATTTTCACAAAAAATTTCTTTTTACTTGTCTTCCTCACAGCTTTAGTTGCAAATTTATTATTTTATTGACAGTTTTTGTTGACGGACAGTTTCTATATTATATTTCAGTGACTTTTCCTTTAAGTTAACCCCTTGAGTACGGTTATTACAGTGAGGCCGCGGGGTGCCGTGTCGGCTTTGCAGCCAAGCAAAACGGACACAAAAAGCTTGTGCAGCCAAGCGTAACGAACACAATAATCCAACAATGGATTGAAAATGCAGAAAATGGCGTCTATAGACGTCATCCGGCCTGGTGGCAATTTTTTTTGCCGCCATTTGGCGTCATCCGTACGCAAGGGGTTAAGCATAAATTTCCTGAATTGCAGTCAAATTTGTGCTTTATAAACTTCCATGCCATAGAAAACCCTTTTTTTAAGGGGGGGGGGGGAGGGCAGTTTAATGTAATGCTCACTTACTTACATGACACAGATCATGAGTTCCTGAGTAACGCTGATGTCAGTAGACTCGTCTATTAAAATGCTCCATGCTGGTGTCTTTCTAAGTTCGATAAGCAGGGGCTGAAGCACAGCGTCATTTATTATTGCCAATAATTCATCAATGATGCGGTGACTGCAGTATTTACAATGTAGTGTTGCTGTCAACCTTTGGAAATAAAAGACTGTAAACAAAACATATATGAGTCATAATGAGTGAAGTGCCACCAGATACGAGACATCAAAGGAAATACAGTAATACACTGCATATTTCCCTGAGAGCTTCGAAGAATGTGCATCCACAATCCTCCATCAATTCAAGGAATCCTTTGTAGTTTGTATGGTGTGGTATTTCTTGGTGCAGAATCTGGTACAACAGCCGAAAACAGCCCTCCAACGCCCATTGTTCAATGTCGGCTTTTTGGCCAAATATCTAAGGTACAAAGGCTAATGATAAATGTAAATTGTGAAAAGAAAATTGCCAAAATTGGGATATAAGATTTTAAATACCTGTTTTTAGAGTCTGCTCCTTCTCAATGCACGAGATGTGGGAGCTGCTATTTTCATATTGGGATACAGCATCCATGCGGTAGTTGGTAGATGGCTCATTTACAAATGGATGACTGCGCACTGCCCCAACAAGGTGCTTCTTGCAAATAGTGCATATCATACCAGCAGAGGTACACAGGAGCCATTGGAAGGTGTCCATCCATTTAGGGTCAAACCCAGACACTCTGTGCTACATTGTATGTCTTTCTGAAATATTTTTAAAAAAGAATTGTCAATGTTATGATGTTTCAAATTGTTTGTTCCACTTCCATTTGCAATAAATATATCAATGTAATATCACAGTGCTGCCAATTAAAAGGCCAATTTTGCAATTACACCATACTATTTTTGTTCATGTTGTGCATTTGGCCAAGTGTACCCACTCAATCAAAACCCAACAGCTAAGGGTGTGTTGGAGTTTGACGGGTTGTGTACCATTATGGAAAATGGGCTGTTGGAGTTTGACGGGTTGGGTATTGTTAACCAGCAACAATCAAACATGGTGTTGGAATTTGCTGGGTTGAGGAAGGTTTCTAGTAAAAATGCTTAGGGAATTAGGGTTAAAGGTTTAATTATATTTATACTAATTATCTTTGTTCGTGTAAAGTACTGCTAGCGCTATATGTATTTTACTATTTATGAAGACAATGTACATGAAGAATACCTTCGGTGATTTACGACAATTTGTGATGGGCTCGCTCATACTACTGGTACTTGCACTGGACTCTGAGGAAGCACATGCAGCTGCTCTCCCCTCACCAGGCTGCTCCTCACTGTCAGCTGGCCTGCCAGATTTCAAACATAACATTTCAAAATAGCAGTTGATAATATCACCAGACTGGGAAAAATTGAAGCCGGTAAATAATTTTGAAGCTAAGTAATTTTTTTGATTTAGGCTGCAATTTATATATAATGTAAGTTAAGGTCTTTGCTTCCCTGAATTCTTTAACTCTAACGTACATAAATCCATCAAAATCCTTCCCCTGTTTTGGAGGATTTTGGCGGATTCAGGACACCTCCATATTGAAACCTGGGGATTTTGATGGATGGAGGATTGTAAGCCTAGCGTTACTGCAGGATTTTGATGGATTCAGGATACCTCTATATTGAGTAGTTACCAAAACCAACTTTTTGTGCATGACAAAATAGGTGGATTTTGGCGGATTCAGGATACTTTCTAGTAAAGTTACCCAAGGGGTTAGCGTTAATAATAGTCGGTTTTTTTCCTTGTTTCCGGATCACTTGAAATAAAAGTCTAGGCCTACCTCTTTTGGATTGGTTTCCAATTTATTTTTTTCTGATGAAGTGCTTTTTGAAAAGTAAAATGTTCTTGCTAAACAAAATAATATTGTTTCACTTAATTTGTGGATTAGTTTAGCTAACATATAGGCCCTAAATTATTGATACAATTTTTTTAAATCCTGGAGACTTATAAATTTATGAAAAACCACTACACAAATTAGCATCAGTAAAAATTGGGCCCTCACCATTTTACACCTCGCTTTTAAAAACAAAACTGTCAAGCACTGCTGAGCCATGCCGTCTGAATAGAGCACTTTATAGTGCTAGTGCCATCATTCATTTGTCATTTATTGCTCGAAAGTTGCTGTCACGTGTGTAGGTCATCTATAGCGCAGGCATGTGTGCTGTGGAGCCAGCGATAGCATGTCGCACCAAAATGCCCAATTGCGCTTGAAGAATTGCACATTCCGAATGCGCGCAGCATTCTGGGACTGCCATGCATTGCATTGTACACAACGTATTCGTAAATGGGATCATTATCACTTCGTCACTCGTTGGGAAATCTCGAGTCGACAAGCACCCAGACTGGATGAGTTCCATTTAGCGTGGATGGTGTAAAAGGCTCCATACTAGCTACACATAGCATTGTACGTACGCGACGTACGTACGCGACGTACGTACGCGACGTACGTACGCGACGTACGTACGCGACGTACGTACGCGACGTACGTACGCGACGTACGTACGTACGCGACGTACGTACGCGACGTACGTACGTACGCGACGTACGTACGCGACGTACGTACGTACGCGACGTACGTACGCGACGTACGTACGCGACGTACGTACGCGACGTACGTACGCGACGTACGTACGCGACGTACGTACGCGACGTACGTACGCGACGTACGTACGCGACGTACGTACGCGACGTACGTACGCGACGTACGTACGCGACGTACGTACGCGACGTACGTACGCGACGTACGTACGCGACATATGTACACGAATATGTACGCGACATATGTACGTGACGTATGTACATGTACATGTATATAAATCAACATCAAATCATGGAGGAAGGAATTGTGTACTTAGTGCGTCAATTTTGCAGATCAGTCCAGAAAATCAGAAGGTGAAATACATGTATAGAGACACAAAGGCCTACATAAAAAGAGACAGAATACACAGATTTCTCTACAATTCATTTTTCTTACGTGCGAGGCGGCGATATTGGCAAAAAGAGCATGAGACGGTCTCAAAAAATCGTGAGGCGGCCCTCATCACGATTGAATGGGCAGGGGTAACACTACTTGATTAGTTTGTGTTCTTCCTTCATGCATGTTTATGAACACCAAACCGCACCCCATGCCCAGTGAAGTCCACCACTACGCGTGCGCCCGGCCAGAAATATGAATATTCAACATCAAACATCACTTAACAGGGGTGGCTGGTGCAGCACCTCTTATTACAACGCATTTTGCGCAACCAAAAAAGCGGTTTAGGCATCCATAGATTTCCCTTATATTTAGCAGTATTCAAGATAAATACATACATGTACATGTACATGTACATGTATATGTATATTCTACATGTACATTTGATAACACTTTGGAAACATTAACTGGGTCATTCCACCAGGTTGGGACACAGTGTGTGACATTTATCCATATCTTTAAAAGTACTATTACATTTGATTCAGTTATTTCATGTAACATCAGTCTTTGGGTGGGAAATATTTTTGAAAGTTTTAAATCATGTAAATTATATTTTACCAAAAATATGATTAAAAACATGCTTCAGTTTGACATAACCAGTTTGACGTAACAGGACACGTCCATATTTCTATTTTTGTGTTTTTTCAACACTTTAAATATAAATATGGGAAATTCACCATGTGTACTAATTAAAAGATATACTATGCAACACAAGAACACTTTCTTTATGGTAGTCAGTGTCCAAATATAGCAGAGACAGCAAAAACAGACATGAGAGTGGACGTAACATGGACACTGTGTCCACTGTTACGTCCACACATGCATGTTTTTATTGTTCTTGCTGTTTCTGAGCTATTTGAACACTGGCAACCATAACAAAAAGTGTTTTCTGGTAGCATTGGTATCTTTTTTAGTACATATAGTAAGTTGCATAATTATTTATTTAATGACGAAAAATTAAGGCAGTCTGGACGTAACATTTAGTACTAACATGGTGTGACATGAAAATGCACATTTCCATTTTGTAACATTTTCAACATTTATATAAATAATTATGCAAACTCACTCTGTATACTAATTACAAAACACAAACTGCAACACAAAAAACAATTGTTATGATATTCAATATCCAAATGCAGCACAACAGCAGAAATATATGTATGGTCATGGTCTAACATGGTGTCCATGTTACGTCTGCATCGATTCTTCAAATTCTTGCTATTTGTGCTATGTTTGGACACTGACTGCCGTAAAAAGGTGTTTCATTGTTGCATAGTGTGTCTTTTAATTATTGTACATAATAAATTTTCCATATTTATTTGTTAAAGTGTTAAAAAACCACACAAATTTAAATGTTGGACACGGTGTCCATGTTACGTCTATTTTACATACAAAAAAACACTTTTTATCATATTTTTGTAAAAATATTACTTACATGATTGAAACTTTCTCAAATAATCTCACACCCAAAGACGGATGTCACATGAAATAACTGAATTAAATGTAATGATGGTTTTAATGATATGGTCATATACATGTACACACTGTGTCCCAACCTGGTGGAATGACCCAACTACCGATTGTCACGTACAGGTGCTATACATGTATGTATAGGCCCTATTAGGTCACAACTTTTTGGCTTATTTTTGTCCTCCAAATTGCCAAAAAACATGATCACTTAAAAATCCATAACTTTCCTTCTGGTTACCCAATTGAGGTCATTGACCCCTCATTTTATTCCCTTTTCCAAGCTCTTTCAGATATTGTAACATTTGAAGGAATTGAAATACAGTAAAATCGCGATAAGTCAAACTCAGATAACTCGAAGCTACACTACATTCCCGGCAAAAAAATAGGATATTGTGTACATAAACTTTATATTTCATGAATGATAATTGGTATCGCCTTCATCTTTTCAAGAGGTACATGTGTAGACAGTGTGCACGTGCCATTGTGATCGATTTGGTTACACATAAGCAAAACAATCGACCATAATCGCAACCAATCCTTGTTTTCGTTCTGGCCTGATCACTGCAGCTTGCCCATTGGTTGCCCGCACACCGACAGTCGCATAGCTGGCTCTTTGCGGTGTCCAAATGACCGCATCGAAAACCTTTGAGGATGCCGCACGCGCCT
Organism: Hippasteria phrygiana; assembly: GCA_037893225.1. Lineage (NCBI taxonomy): Eukaryota > Metazoa > Echinodermata > Asteroidea > Valvatida > Goniasteridae > Hippasteria > Hippasteria phrygiana. The sequence continues at coordinate 158,383 of JAZGUH010000321.1, forward strand.
GGCTTTCAAGCTGTCTGTCCAATCAGAGGCAGAAGCTGGCTTAGCGTAGTGGACATGTGACCAGATAGAAAACCCAATCACTGGCTCAGTTTGGTGTCCATGTGATGGCATAGCAATTTCTGAGGATGCGATGCTCGCCGAAATTGAAGCTTAAAACTTTAAACAAGGCATAATTTCTTTGAGATTTCTCAGTCGTAAGACACTAGTGACAAATTTGCGATAAAAAAGGGGAAAAAACAACAAAAAGGAAAACCAAAAACAAGTGAATGTACGGAGCCGTGAAAACCCACAATAATGCGCCCTCTGTCGGTTGAATAATAATCGGTCATTTGGCCGCCCAAGTGCATGCAGATTGCATATGCAGAGTTTCTTAGACAAAACGTGACACGGAATACACACAGTTAGATTACTTCCAGAACTGTAAGGTTTTCACAAACCTTACAGAGAGACGCATTGAAACTGCTGTAGAAGATTTTCTTCTGTAGCTTTGGCCATCAATAACTCTCTTGTCACGAAATTTCTGCCCCAACATTTCATAGGCATTATCTTGACATGGCCATGTACCCATAGGTTAGGTTCAATTTCTTGAAATGTCACTCGAAATGGTAAAATTTTACGAAAATGTTGCTTACCAAGACCACAGGTTTCATCACTCCAGAGTTTGACATCGTTTGTTGTCAAAAACTAGAGGGCGCTTTAACACATTGCCCAGTGACCACTCCTTGGGATTTTTTCCAAGATCTTGGGAATTTTGGTAGGAAAAAATATGGTTTCACATTTGCAAAGTGATTATTCCAGTGCTCTGTTAAATTAAAATGCATTTGTACAGTGTTTGCCATTGCCTTGGGAATTCTTGGGAATTTTACTGGACAAATCTTGGGAATTAAAAAATTTGATGAGTGGAGTTAGGGCAATTACTCCTGTAGGTTGTAACACAAAAAAATAATATTCATGAAATTTGTCCAAAGACCTTATGGCAAATACCGCCTGGTTGCGACGTCACATTGGTCAAAATGCATTGTGGGAAGGAAACAAGAGAAAACATTTCTCGATTTTCCTTCCCACAATCCTATGTGACTTGTTTTTGTGACGTCTCAACCAGGCGGTATTTGCGATAAGGTCTACAGGCCCATATGTTTAACTTTCGCTGTGTCATGTGCACTTTCCTAAGGACCAGCTTAAAAATTCAAGCTCTAGTCTAGGCTCATAACATGTGAGATTCGCTATTTAGAGCTGGAAGACCTTGCATAGGGTTCGTAGCGTTTTTTTTTAGTGACGATATCTTCTGTTTCCCTGAATATATCAACGAAACACTCACCTAGCCCGCAGAGTAGTCATTCATACAGGCAGCGACTAATCCCCTCAAAATGAAAATACGATCAAGTTAAACCAGAAAAAAGGTGAATTTTTTATGCAACTCGGAGCATGCACAAACGAGCTGTGTGAAAAGCAATGGGGGAGTGGATTCTTGTTCAAGTTGTTGCCCGACCAAAACACGAAGGGGGCCAGACCACAATAATTTTACCATTTGAAGCTTACTATGTCGATGGTTTGCGATTACGCTGCGGCGCGGCATGCACCATGTGCATTGCGTGTGCACCGCCTCGGGGCTTGCTATACGACGGCTGTTTGTGCTAATACTGAGTAATAGTATATGGTAATGTAGGATTTGGATAAGCTATACCATGTATACAGTAACAATACAAATGTAGGCCTATGCATAATTATATAGCCAGTTACAGTGTAAGTTTTCAATAAAGCACTCGGTCTCGGTCACTGCAGTCAACACGCGCGTACGCATTGAACAATATTTGACATGATCGATTTACCATTTACACATTGAATTTTCGCCATTTGGCGAAGATTAGTAATTGCAAACTCACCTCAGACGTCTAAATCAGACACTCAATATTGTCATCTCCGAAGATCTTGTTCCATTGTACTTCGCATTTATGCACATTTTCCATCGAAATTTGGCTTATTCTTCGGGCCATAACATGATAAAGTTTCACGGAAGGAAACGACTTCGTTTATGCAGAGCATACAACGCATGCGCACAATAGATAATTTTTCCCCAGCTGCAGCATAGCGAAACTGGTACCCGTCCACCACATTACACATTGAGAGATAAATGGAAAATATGGGACCACATTTTCCCCCAAGCAAAATCTGGCAAATGGGGGCGCTGTACCATTAAATCTCCATTATTATGGAGATCAGTGCGCGCACCGTTCACTGCGCAATTCTCGAACGTACATTGTACCTGGCCCCAAGGGGCGGATGAGGCTCCTAGAAATCCGATTCTGTTCTTTTTTTGCAAGCATTTGTGGAAATTCAATTGAATGAAATAATTCAATTCATTAGGTCAAGAACGTCAAGTCGAGTCACAGTGTCGAGTCGAGTCGAGTCATAAATCACATTTTAGCACATTTTAGCAAATACACACAAGAGAGAAAGTCATTTCATTGTAAGCATTGTTTTCAATTTATATTCGGGCTAGTACATGTGTGACACAATTAACTCGATACAAATGAAAATGTAGGAGGGTGGCAGCAGTGCTAGTGGCGTAGCTGGGGCGGGGGGGGGGGGGGGGGGGGGGGGGGGGGCATAGTCCCCCCCCCCTTACTGAAAATAATAGTGTTATACAGAAAAACCATTGTGAGAACCCCCCCCCCCCCCCCCCCCCCCCCCCCCCCCCCCCCCCCCCCATGCACTGACATGAAAACCACGTCTGAGAGTAAATTGTCATCAAGTCGAGCCCGATGCGGTCTACAGTCCCTCCTAAATTTAGCCGGCCTTCCACCAAGAGCTTGATAAGAAATCGCCCGAACACACCAGAATTGGAAAATGCGTTTAAAGTCCGGTTCCAGAATAGTATTTTGTGAGCTAGGATAGACACCAAAATTACATCTCTAGGATGGATAATAAATGATTTATGGCTATTTTTAGGTAACGGCGGCCATCTTGGACGCCATTTTGAAAAATAACAGCTTTCCGGAAGTCCGATTATCTTAGATTTTTAGTATGTTATTCCTGATGTCAAATGCTACCAAAAACTGTTGAAAAACCTTTTGTTGCAATTTGTTTGGGTAAAACTGTATATTGACCCTACTAAAAAGAGATTTAGGGTTTAAACATGTCGCATCCAAACCTGCATTAACGGTGAACAGTCTTGAAATCCACCTATTATGTTTTTCAACCCGGGCTATAGGTCTGTTTTTTAGGGGGGTGTACCCACCCCGAAAAATACATGTTTAAGATATGTTATAGGCTTTCCAATAAGAAATTCCACAAAAAGTCGGCCTATGATATGAAACAGATTAATATAGTTCAAATTTCGAATTAAGAGCGAGCCGCTCGATCCTAGCTAATTCTCTTAGTATTATTGTAAATCAAAACCAGATAGAGTGAACGGTGTAGTAAGTGGGTTTTTTGCCGTTCAAAAATTGTTTTCTTTCACTATTTACTAGTAGGGAAACATCGGTTAATTCTTTTTTCAATTATAGAACACGGACAGAGTAGCCTGGCTTTAACGATTTTTCAAACTGAACCGAGCAAACTGGCAGGAGCGGGATTTGAACCTGCGACCTCCGGAATACCGTACCCACTGTTGGCCCTATAATGTTGGCGGTCTCTCAAATTGTCAGTGTCTTTGTTCGGGTTGCTAGTCGGAAGTCATAAACCCATAATTCCGTATAGCCAGGGATCACGCCCCAACTTTAATATACAACCTTGGAAACAACATCACTCAATGGGATCACTCAATGAGCCGACTTTTTACACTTACATATCGTCAAAGAAAGCATAAGGGAAACTGATTACTCGGTCTCACAATTTCAAAGATTTTTAAAAATATTTTCCGTCATTATTCTAAATGCAACGGGTTTTTCCTTGCCTCTTTTGCAGCCAAAAGGCTTATCGAAGACGGTGGCGTAACAGGGTGGGGCAGAAGTTGGCCTAACCCTCCGGCCTCCCCAATAACCTTAATACTGCTGCTCGGTCACTGACCAGAAACTACATTCCCAGACAACGCGGAGAGTGGACCGAAGGTCAAGAAGTTAGTCCCGGACATCAACTGAATCTCGTGCCTGCAACCTTGCCGCTGACGTCATTTGTTTTCATAAAGCATGGAGGAAGGAACAGCAAGCTTCATCACCAGAGCGCGGACAGGTCTGGGTATTTTTTCGGGGGGGGGGGGGGGGGGGGGCGCAGGGGTTCAGATCTAAAAAGATGAGTGATATTGATAAGCATTTCGAGCAATAATAAGATAGCGAGCGCCCTCAAGGCTCTTTTACTAGATAGTTATGTTGACCATGCATGTCCATTACCCAAACCATGCCGTTCAGGAGTAACGGTTATTCCAATGTTATTTTACATTCAGTGTGTCAAATTAAGATGAAGTGTGTCCTTTGTTAAATTTAAAGCAATAGAAGACTGCGGTTTGTGAAACTTAAGTTTGTAAATAAAGCGGAGTGATATTGCTATTGCTCCTCCCACTTCAGACACGTGGGTTCTGCGCGTGGCTTTAATCAGACGCCATATTGCGAGAAAATCGACGAGAAGCGGTCGTACTGGTGGCCAAAATCTCTGCAAAATGAGTGATGAAGAGCAAGATGTTGAGATCGAAAGCGACGTAAGTAATCTCAGTAATATACACTATCGGGATATGTTTATTTCAATCCAGTGGTGAGTTATTATTTGTAATTATCTCACTCCGAAGACCGAAGAAGTGTCACGTTCGGCGAGGGATTGACATGGAATCGTGTGTTTACATGTTGACAGCAGTGTGTGTGCATTGGTATGGTACGCGCGTGATGGGTAGGAAGTGCACCTGTGTATGGCAGCGCATTATGCGCATATGTGTTGTGTTTACGTGCGCACGGCCAGTCGGCCAACACGTACACTGGGTCCCACATAAATTGGATCTGACCTTGGCTGAAGTGATGTATGGTTGGATTGCATTGGTGTCGTTCAATATATATCCAGTTAGTTTGAAATCAAACACTTTGGCTAAAATATTGCAGGGTCATTCAAAAGTGTGACATGTTTCGGTGTCCCTGTACATGTGTTATTGACTTGACACTATTTTGTTTACTTGTTTGGCAGGTACTTTTCACCCTTGGATGTAGAAGGCATTAAAGAATGTGTCCTGAATTGCAAAATCATATATAGTCAGATGTAACAGGGACACCAACATTGGACCCCCTGATCTATAGAATGACCCATGACTTTGATAGCGGTTATTTTTGGAGTGCTGATAGGCCTATCTTCTGTTTCCCAGAATATATCAACCAAACACTCTCCCAGCACGTACGTAGTCATATGCAGCTACTGTCGTACTGATCTCAAAATGAGAATACGATCAAGTTGAACCTGAAAAATAGATTAATTTTTCGTGCAACTCTGAGCATGCACAAATGAGCTGTTCCTTGTTACCAGACCAAAACACAAAGGGTCCAGACCACAACAATTTACCATTTGACTTGTTTAAAGCTGACGTTGCGAAATAATAGACATGACATGAACGATGCTTTGCAATTAAAGAGTTCCATATCCGGCCATCAATATTTTGAGGTTTGATAAACTCCAACAAATATCAAAAGGTTTTCAAAGTGAAAAATGAAACTGGCAGGAGCGGGATTCGAACCTGCGACCTCCGGAATACCGTACCGGTGCTCTACCAACTGAGCTACAATGTATCTTGCCCTACATGTATGTTGGTGGTCTCCCAAATTGTCAGTATCTTTGTTCGGGTGGGCGCTAGTCAAAAGTCATAAACCCAGAATGCCGTATAGCGAGGGTTCACACCGAATTTTACGATACAACCTGGGAATCGACATTGCAGGGATCACTCAATGAGGATACGACTTTATAACTTATAATTCGTCAAACAATCCACAAAGGAAATATAAAAAGGGACGCCTTTTAGTTTGGGTGGGATTTTAACAAGAAAAGTGTATTTTTTTACGACGCATCTCTTTCACTCCGTGTTCTTTTTTCTATTCCTTGCCGTGGTTCGAACCTCCATCAAAATCATGCCTGTAAGAGAACATCGGTTAATACATGGTACGCTTACCCGCTCGGACACGAGCCTTTTAGTCATACTTACAATGTATGTCGCAATATCTGGCTTCTAAATTATTTAAAATAGGAACATTAATTCATGATGTACAAGATTTGGAACACACCAAAATAACACTGGGTGGAACATGTATTGAATAATAATTGGGTTTGTCCGCCACACATGTACATGTACTTTGCAGCCGTTGGAACCAATCAACGTCCGTCCGATCCGAGTCTACGTCTGAAACCATTGCTCGGCTCCTGCTACATGTACAATGTACAATGTATGTACATGTACATGTTGCTCCCTCCATTAAAAACAATTGTAGAAACCCAAAGTGTTGTTTATTCATTGTGCAAAATCACACTGCTTATTGGGCAGTGCCTTGTCTCGTGCACTTCCTGATACTTCAATATGGCTGCCTACATGATTGAATGTGAACGATATCTGCATCCAAAATATCGCCTAAAAACACAAGGTGAGGTGAAATTTGTTATGTTTGGTAGCAATTCCGTGACTGCCAGATACGGAACTCTTGCCCTTTGCAATTACCCAGCAGCACTGGGTTCATGTCTTTCATGTCATGTCCTTCGATGTCGTTAGCTTCAAACAAGTCTAGTTTCCCCGCGCCATACTGCTTGAGGTATGCATGCACGTACCCAAGTTACCGGACTAGCCAGCTACATGTGTAATTAACATGATTTCCTCCATTGCACAAGTGCCATTATTCTTTTGACCTGCCTGTTAAATTATGCATACACGGGTCGTGCGCAGTTCCCTGCGAAAGGGCCAAGACGTCCTTAGAGATGTTGCCTTGGTGTGCGTGTGAAGAGGGCGCTGTACAGCCATTAACCTGTGCGCGCAGCATCGCGCACCGCTAAGGACGTCTTGGAAGCAAGAGTAATTATAGAGTGAGCTTTCTCATGACGGGTACCCAGCCCTTTTATACATCACTGCAGTACAGCTGAATACTCAATTAGGCAAATTCATTCAAATTTTAAGTTGCTACAATTCTTTTAAATATTATATCACTGGAAAGAGTAAAAAAAAAATGAAATAAAACGAGGAGTCAATGGCCATGATGGGTTAACCCTATGCAAAGTCATGGATTTTTTTAAATTTAAGTTTTTGGTCATTTTGGAGGACAATTTAAGTTAAAAAGTTTGAGCCATATTTATTTCTTATCAATTTGTTATAAATATGAATTATAAGTATGAATTAATGGTTTTCAGATATGATGCATTTTTTATCTTAGCCATCCAATTTATTAACACAAATATAATTTACCCAGTAACTTAACTGTATTACATACAATGTAGAAGTCGTATTTTGTAGTTGCCAGTATCTAGTCTGCTGTCATTACACACCCAGAGAGACTCAGTGCTACAAAATACTAAGTAGTATTCTGTAGTACTCAGTTCTTTATACCAAAGTAATGCCTAGGACGTTAGGGTTAACCCCTTGAGTACGGTATTTTACGGGAGACGTCGGGGTGCCGCGGCGGCTCTGGCAGCCAAGCGAACCGCTACAATGTGTTTGTGCAGTCAAGCGTAACCTATACACAATAATCCAACAATGGATTGAAACTGCACAAACAGCGGCCAATGGCGTCATCCGGCCTGGTGGCACTGTGTAATCCAACAATGGATTGAAACTGCACAAACGGCGGCCAATTGCGTCATCCGGCCTGGTGGCACTGTGTAATCCAACAATGGATTGAAACTGCACAAACGGCGGCCAATTGCGTCATCCGGCCTGGTGGCACTGTGTTTTTTGCGCATATTTGCGTCATCCGTAGCAAGGGGTTAATGCAGTTTGTGAATCAATATTCAATCACATCACCTGTAGGTGGACACAGTACATGTAATGTACATGCTTGAAATCTGTAAAATCTGGGAAAAATAAAAGATAACCATTACAACTTTCCCCACAAGTTGTTTAAGGGGTGTGGCATTGCGCAAATGAGTAATAGCCTACATGTACATGCATCAATTTCAAACACAGGACAACAAATGATCTTTGTGGACATAAATCATCAGTACCTTACAATGCTGACAAACTGACCAAAAGATTGAGCCTGGTTCATACATGTACCTCTAGTTTTTCTAACGACTACTCCTCTGACTTGTCCCGAACCAAACTGGCATCCCTAAAATTATTTTCGTTAATGATTTGCAGGCAAATCTTTGATCAAAAAATCAAAATGTAAATATTACAGTGATCTGTTTACAGAACATGCGAAAAATCAAAAGCGAATTTTCCAAATAGTAGATGAACTTGTTCACCGACATCAGGTTTTTCCCCAACCTGAAGCTACTTCTGATAAATGTCTTGCCAATTAGTTTTGTGAACATTTCACAGACAAAATAAAGAAAATCTGTGACAGTTTCAAAATTGTGGATGATTGGTCATGATGATGAACCTAAAACGACACTTGATCATTTATCATATTTTGCACCAGCAACTGAAAAGGAGATTTTCTCCATCATACACAAGGCTCCCACAAAATCATTTCAGCTGGATCTGATTCCAACTTCACTTCTTAACCAGTTCGCGTCGGATGACGTGTACATTTGTATGTATACACACACTCAGCGAGGCAAGGGTCCAGCGGAAATATCTGTCAGTGACCAGCTCGCAGTGAGCGAGGCCAGGGTGTGCTACCCGCAGATAAAGGCCTGAACCCGTCTGGCACCCAGGCTCATGCAAAATAATCCCGCCGTGAACTGGTTAAGAAATCTGCCAATGAAATGGTGCCTACATTGTACATGTATCATAACAAAGATAGTCAATACTTCACTACAAACTGGCATTTTTCCTGACACCTTAAAAGTTGCACACATTCGCCCACTGATTAGGAAGGAGAACCTTGATCACAATGTGTTTAAGAACTATGTACAATGTACAACATGTGTATAGACAGTCTCTAATTTGGCATTTCTTGGCAAAACTTTAGAAAGTGTGGTTTTGGCAAGGCTGGTGCCTTTTATACAACAGTCCCTTGTGAGGACTACCAGTCGGCCTACTGTGCTTTTCATAGCACATAAACCGCGCTTCTCAAAGTAAAGAATGATGTATTACACGCCATGGACAATGGAAAAATGGTGTTGCTGGTTCTTTTGGATCTACATGTATCAGCGGTGTCGGCGTGGACCACCATTTATAGCTGTTTCATCGTCTTGAGAATAGAATTGGTATCCATGGTGCTGAAACCATCGTTCATGCTTTTGTCATATCCAAAATAGATTCATGCAACTCACTTTTGTATGGAATTAACAATACACTGCTGTGTCGCCTTTAACGGCTGCAGAATATTGCAGCAAGGATAATCACCTACATGTACACCAAGGACCACATTACACCCGTATTTAATAGCGGACTTACACTGGCTCCCCATCAAACAACAAATTCAATACAAACTGTGCCTTTTAATTTTTAAGATCTTACTTGGTAATGCTACAGCATATTTAAGTGATCTTCAATTCTATGCCCCGGGGCAAGGTGGCCTACGATCTTCACAACAAAAACTCCTTCAGGAAAACTTGGCGAAACATCGATGCAGAGAAGTTTTCAGATTGCAGCACCCTGGAATACCCTACCTGAAACTGTGAAACTTTCAAATTCAGTTTTTGCTTTCAAGAAAAGTTTGAAAACCTACCTACATGTCTACGTGTACGTGGACGCATTTGGTTAATTTTTTAATATTGTTTGTATTGTGCAGTTTAAATCGGAAGGTGACTTTCAGATACTTTTCTTGACAATGCTTGATATGATCTAATTGTTACATTGGTTGTTGTAGTGAAGTGCCATGAGCGCCACTTTATAAATTTCCATAATTATTATTAAAGGGTACATTTTCAAGGAATGGTCATGGACATTATCATACTCCACTTTTGAATGGTCTTTCCAACCATAGCAATTTTACATGTACATTTGTAGGACAAATGCTTTTTGCAGCCAAATTGGGCAAATTGAAGGCACTGTGTCCCTTTAAATATTGTTCATATACGTAGCATACAATGGTACATGTGCACCATACTATGGTACATGTAAATGTACATGTATTGAAAATACGTACATGATTAATCCGAATCAGGGACAATGCCTGATACATGTACATGCTGTTTTACATTGTACTACATGTACATGTACATGTACATTAATGTATGTAGTATATATGATGAGTGACGGAAGGAAACCTTTGTTATTGGTTAACGGAATGTTTATCATAAACAAATCAGTACAACCATGGAACCCATTTGTCAGAAAATACATACATGTACATGTACATGTACATGTGTGCTTTTTATTTCCATGCTTGCTTGTATTCCATTTTTATCATTCACTTGCACTACAATTTTACAACCCTTTCAATCCAGTCACACCTTTTTCAAAGCTCAGTTGGCGGGGTACATTTTTACAGATTGTACATACATTGTATATGTACAAAATGTATAAAGCATTTATAGTTAGCATGTTCATGTTCAGACTAGTCAACTACTTCTACAGTGTAATGTAACGTAAACATTGTGCAATATGCCAAATATCAAAATTTCCCCAAAAGTTGTATTGTGTTTGTTGTGTTGACTTTAGATGTCAGGAGGTGAACTCTATGGAGTTGAAATCAGATTCCACAGTTCACTTGTTTGATTTCACAGAAGCTTTTGAAACTTTCGTAAACAACGTTGACAATGACCAATCATTGGGATGCATGCATAGAGGAACCTGTGGAGTTTAAGAAATACATGTAGCTACATGTACATTACCTTTGAAATTTAACATTTGACATTTTTCTTAGCATTAAAAAACCACATTGAAACGTACACACAGTCGTGTTTTCCTATACTACTGAGGACAATGCTTTGTGTTTCCTATTGTTCCTTTAATATACATGTAACACAACCCCATAGACTACGCACGTATTTTTACGTCCAAGTGATTTTAACAAAAGACCGACTCCCGAGGACAAGATTCCTTTGTATTTTCTTTCTCCTCTTGTCCTCTTACGTAATACAGTACTGGTACATACACATGTGTAAACACCTTCAATCATGGACCTCCTATTGTCCTATTGTTTTTACTATTGTTTGTACCTCCTATTGTTTGTTTTGGAAGGACCCTCATTGGTTTTGTACACGATTTTCAACCGTGTACCTTGACTCAACCGAGGACCCTATTGTCCTCTTTGTTAAAGGTCCACGGTTTGAATAGCTACACAGTCCTGTCTACACATACTTATGGTGACCTGCGATTGTTTCCTTCTTTTGTTCTCATTGTTTGTACTTAAACTTTTTCTCAACAAGTCCCATGAGGTTTGTACATGAAGACAACTGAGGACTTGGGCTTAGGTCCTTTGTCATATTTGTTGTACATGTATTGCAGACTTGTATTCGAGTCACCAAACATCGAGTCTGAGTCCGACTCCAAGTCACCTCTCTCGAGTCCGAGTCATACAGGTAGAGTCCGAGCACGAGTCACGAAGGTCGAGTCACGAAGGTCGAGTCACGAAGGTCGAGTCACGAAGGTCGAGTCACGAAGGTCGAGTCACGAAGGTCGAGTCACGAAGGTCGAGTCACGAAGGTCGAGTCACGAGTCCGAGTCACGAGTCACCTTTAACTACTGTATTGGAAATACATTTTGGAAACTCACAAGCTAACATTTTAGACAAGAAAACACATCATAAAACCATGGGTTGTGAATGCAAACTACAACATTACAGTAAGCTACAATGTACATGTAGGTCTCACATTAGTTTATTTTGTGTAACTTGTGACAAAAAAGTAACAAAATTGGCATTTTATCGCACACAAATTGCGTGCGAAGTTTCTTTTTATTTTAAAAATGTTTTGGTCGACAATGAGTCATCTGTATCGACATGTCGGGAAACTGCAATTGTCGCCAACATTGTCGACAATACGCCTGTCGACAATACGCCTGTCGACAACAGCCCTACTGGCAAGGCTTGTCAGTATACTTTTTAATGTCATTTTCACAAATCTTTGTCATCTCTCCCCTCACTCCCCATCCATCAAGGCCGAAAAGCGAGCCCACCACAATGCCTTGGAACGTAAGAGAAGAGACCACATCAAAGACAGCTTCAATTCACTGAGGGATGCTGTGCCAAATCTGGAGGGTGAGAAGGTGAGATAACCTTGTTATTGACAACAAACTGCCGTGTACTTTTATTCAAAATTTAGTATTTTTGAAAATCAAAAATGTGTGCATGAACTATTGGCCACTCCAATGAACATATAAAATTACCCATCCTACACTTCTATGCCAATCTAACTGAAGCACTAAAGCATTTTGTCTTTGTTGCTGAGGTTTCAGGGCTGATCTAACCAGCTTCAACTTGGGGCAAAAGTAGTATGGTACCAGAGTTCTACTGGCATAGCACAGGAGTGCTGACGGTAACAGCCCTATGTTCCGACACCCCTATGTTCCGACAACTCAACCTATGTTCCGGCACACCTATGTTCCGACGTACCTACATGTATATGTTCCGACACCCCTATGTTCCGACACCCCTATGTTCCAACACCCCTATGTTCCGACACCCCTATCTTCCGACAACTCAACCACAGGAATGTCAGAACATAGGTTTAGTTGGAACATAGGTTTAGTTGTCGGAATATAGGGGTGTCGGAACATAGGGGTGTAACCGTGCTGACATTCTACAGCAGAGTTATCTTTGTTTGGGTCTCCCCATCAATAGGGCATAATACATGTACATATGTGCATTTTAGCACCAGTACAATATTCCAGAGGTTCAACTTCAAGCCCTGTTCTTGACAATTTTCCTTTTTCAGTCTTGAAGTTGATTAGATTACCTAGGTCAGTGTCCCTTGTGATTTACTTGATGTTTTTTAATTTCCTGAACAGGCATCCAGAGCCCAAATTTTGAACAAAGCCACAGAATACATCCAATTTATGAGACGGAAGAATAACTCGCACCAGTCTGATATTGACGGCCTCAAAAGGCAGAACCAACAATTGGATCAACAAAGTAAGTTAGTAAAGTTCAGTCTGAAAGTGCAGAAAAGAAAACTAAAGTATGTATTTTTCTGAAGTATATTGTGAAACACTGAAACGGTGTGGATAGTAGGCACACATTTGAAATTTATCTTACACAAGTGCACACACACCAAAGCTACATGTATTGTGTGTACATGTACATAACAGTGTAAAATGGGGACTAATTTGGTAAGGGGCCGTCCATAAAGTACGTACGCATGAAGGGGGGAGGGGGGTTGTTGACATTGCGTACACCATGCGTACAGGGGGGGGGGCAAGCCAATGCGTACCATACGCAAACCGACAATTTGCTTTTAATGAATTGTCATGAAATCAATGTACAATCGCTTCTCGTTAATACGAGTGTCAGGGTTCGGAAAACCCCTACTGAACAATAGGCAAATCGACCCAATAAAATAATTAAGAATCGGACTATTTCTTTCTTACTCAAAACCCTTTTAATCAACCACCACCATCACAGTAAACATTTAAGTGCAAATCAAACCTTTCCCTTATATTGCACTACTATTAAATTTATTTCACCAATTACACATTTTAATTTATTACAAATAACGCCAAGTGTCTCCAAGTTCAGGCTTGAAAACAACCACGCAAAGGCTTAGCGCCATCAGCCAGTCAGTAACCCCCCCGGTAGACTCGGCACACCACCCAAGGCTTGATGAAAGACTCCACGGTAAATGACACCCAGTCATCACGTCAACGCAACGTGGTAGCTACGGTTACCCCCGGTAGTAGCAAAATGTACTGGTGATTCCCAGTGAATCACGAAACCCTATAGAAAGAGATCCAATGTTAAAACAAACTAAGTTCCAATTTTACATTTAAATACATTGCTTGCCCTTCAAATTTTTAGTTGGCACTCAAACTCAGGTAAAATTGGCAAGGTTGCAAAATTGATTTAGTAGAAATGCCCGTTTATATCAAATACAGTAAAATGACATTTCGATCCAAAATGCAATTATACAGAAATGCAAACGATTTATATGGCAAGAAAATATTTAATACGATAACTTACAGGAATGATCCTGGTTTCGTAGAGAAGTTCAAACCTCTGGTTGAAAATTGGCACTTGGCAGATACTTATTTGGATTGGAGAACTGGTCCACGCAAAACAACAAAATGGCACTCAATTGCCACTACATGATTTCGGACACAACAAACGTAAGAGTTCTCAATAACTCCAACAACCGAAATCCTCTAAAAACATCGAGGCTGGCCCGCCGATGGCCCTCTCCCCGGTAAACTCAAGCGCAGACTATCCCAAAAAATTCAATTTCCCCGATATATCTGCCAATCCCCCCGATATATCTGCCAATCCCCAAATTCCAAGATGACGTTTTATATCAATATTTTTTTTATCAATAAATGGGTATGATTGCCCAACAACCAATCAAATTCAGTACAACCATCTTACTTCTAATTTGTTTAAGGCGTGGCAGTCCTACCAACCAATGAAAACGACTCGATAACCTCACCCCACCTATTTTGCTTAACAACAAAGAGGTACGGTGGCTTCAACAGGCCAAGTTACATTTCATTTTATACCAACTACCCAAAATTTACAATTTATTTATTTATCTATACTGACGCCCAAACATATTATCGGTAATTAATAACACCCACAATTCTAACAAAATTATTCTAGGTAATCAGTAAGTCCAAAATAATTAAATAACACATCCCCTCTCAAGAAAATTTTTCTTGGACCTTACTGACATTAAACATCGCACAATAATCAAACAATGCATACTCAATGCAAACAAATAGCATACTCATGGCAATGGTAGTTAACACCTACTCAGAAAATCTGCTCCGAGATTATCGCTACCTTTTATGGCTCTGATTGTAAACCGATACTGCTGCAGAGATAGGGCCCAGTGCATGACACGATTATTGTTCATTTTCGCTGTCGACAAGTACGCCAGTGGACGATGATCAGTTTCAATCACAAATTCCCTGCCATACAAATAGACATGGAATTTTCCTATCACCCAAACGATTGCCAAACATTCTCATTCAATGGCTGCATAGGCACATTCACGCGGGCGTAAGTTTGCGACTAGCATATATAGCTGACTGGAAACAGCTGTTCATCGTGATATTGTAAGAGCACAGCACCTAAGCCTCTCTCAGATGCGTCTGTCCTCAGTACTTATGACTTAGAATGATCTGGCAAATGCAGAATAGGTGACGCAGTTAAGCGCGCTTGAAGCGTACAAAATGCTCGTTCTTGTGCTTCTTCCCATCGAACTAAATTAGGTTGACCTTTCTTAGTAAGATCGGTAATAGGCGCAGCAATCTCCGCAAAGTTCGGAATGAACTTTCTGTAATAGTTCGCTAGCCCTATGAAAGAACGAACTTCCTTTTTAGTGGAAGGTTTTGCAGCATCTAACACCTTTTGGGTATTAACCATTTGGGGTTTCACTTTTCCCTCACCAACAACATGTCCCAAGAAATCTATGGAACCAAAACCCACTAAACACTTGGAAGGCTTTGCAATAAGATTAGCATTTCTTAATCTCTCAAAAACCTGACGCAGAATTTGCATGTGTTGAGAATATGTATCAGTGAATATGAGAATATCGTCAATGAAATTGACCACGCATGGTTGACCATCTAGCAATGTGCGCATCATTCTCGTAAATGTGGCAGGAGCATTTACCATGCCAAACGGTAAAACCGTAAATTGATAAAGTCCCTCGGATGTAATAAACGCAGTCTTAGGCTTATCCAACTCGACAATTGGGACTTGCCAGTAGCCCTTTGTGAGATCTAACTTACTAAAGAATTTAGCCTCAGAGACTTGCGCGATTAGGTTATCGACGTTTGGTATCGGCTCGGGATAAAAAACGGTCACACGATTGAGACGACGAAAATCGATACAAAATCGATGGGTATTATCCTTTTTCCGCACAAGTACTATCGGTGACGCGTACTTAGAGTCCAAACGTTCGATTACTCCTAACTTTAACCATTTCGTTGATTTCTTTACTAATAATTTGCTGTGTTGCAAAAGGGGTCGGATACGCTTTAGCATAAATCGGTCTATCTGTTGTCAGATTTATTTCGTGCTTAGCGATATCGGTGCGACCTGGCACATCGGGAAATACGGCAGTATATTCCTCTAGTAGTGCCTTAACTTGTCCACTTTGTTCTGGGGTCAAACTCTCTGCTACTTGGACATCCGTCCAATGTTCAG
Organism: Hippasteria phrygiana; assembly: GCA_037893225.1. NCBI lineage: Eukaryota > Metazoa > Echinodermata > Asteroidea > Valvatida > Goniasteridae > Hippasteria > Hippasteria phrygiana. Next base: position 174,681 of record JAZGUH010000321.1, read on the forward strand.
TTTGAGTCGTACTTAGTAATTTAACCTCAATTATACCTTCTTCAACCTTGTTTTCTTCAATGACACCCACCCCTACGGCACACATCAAACTTACTTCCTGTGCAATGACGTCTGATTCTCGATACTTTTTTAGCAAGTTTGCATGAAGCATTCAAGATTTTCCGTGCATGTCAACTCGATAATTATTCTGTGAGACTTTTTGCAAGACGGGAAAAGGTCCCTTCCATTGCATCAACAATTTGTTCCTATCCGTAGGAAGTAAGATCAGTACACGGTCACCGGGATTAAACTTCCTATCTCTAGCACGCGAATCGTAGTATTTCTTATATTTACCGCTTGACTTGACCAACTCGTCCTGAGCAAGTTTACACGTAGATTCGATCTTATCTTGCAGGTCGAGTACATACTGGTAAGTATTCTTGACTTCTTCATTTTGAGTATTTTCGGTCCAAAGTTCATACAGTATGAAAAGTGGGCCCCTAACGGAATGGCCAAAGATCAACTAAAACGGCGCGTAGCCGGTGCTCACGTTAGGCGTTTCACGAACGGCAAAAAGCAACGCTGGCAAATACCGATCCCAGTCACGTAGTCTTTCTACACACATTTTTCGAAGCATTCTTTTTAACGACCCATTGAATTTCTCCACTAGACCATTACACATAGGATGGTACAGCGTTGTGTGTAAATGTTTTACCGACAATAGTCGACTGATTTCCTTCATTAGGTTAGAAGTGAACTGGCTTCCTAAGTCTGACAAAATTTCACTCGGAACATCTGTACGGGAAAACATCTCGAGTAAAGCCTCCGCAACTCGTTCTGTTTCAATACGGGGAAGTGGTACAGCCTCTGGGTATCGGGTGGCATAATTTCCAGGTCCGTTAATAAAAATGTTTGCATATTTTTTTTCTGTCAACATTTTGTGATATATTTCAGACTTTGGATGCACAGTATGCGAATCATACTACTACAGCAGGTGTACTGTGACGTTTAATGATGCTAGAATAGGGTAGTCTGAGAAGTCAAGAGATATGGAATGCGTATGCGTACAGGGGGGGTTGGAGCCACTGCGTATGCCATGCGTACAGGGTACTTTATGGACGGCCCCTAAGTTGGGGCAGTATTTGAAAAAAAGTCGGGTTTTTCCCCCAACGATGGTTGGCCGATCATCATTGGAAATTGATACAAAATCCCAGGTGCCATGATTTCACAGGATGCTTGAGACTATTATTTACTGTCAAGTACAATAAGGTCTTTCATAATAATTTGGTTGTTGTTTTTTGTTGTTGCAAATGTTGTCTATGTGATGCGATCAAGCAAAATCAGTCAGAACTCGGCAATCCTTGTTTTGAGATATGGGCCAAAATATGTTCTTAGTGGGAAAAATATTCTTCTTTCACATGAAAATATGACATGTATTATAAATGTGCTAAAATGACTCAATTAAAGTACTGTAACTTTAAACTTGATTTTCTCAGTTTTTCTTTTTAAACCTACTAGTCAGTGGGCTTGTGGTGGCCCATGCATTTTCGGGTACATTCTTTGAAACTCTCAGGATCACTAATGGATACCTCAAGAAGTTCAAAACCACATGATGCCATTTTTTTCTGACCCTTTTATGGGCGGGGCCATGACTTTAAAAAGTGGGGGGCTTCGCGCGCAAAAAACCGATTCAGATAATTTCACTTTTCTTTTTCTCATTTGGACAGCTTACCCAAGTGCTACATCACGAAAAAAAAAATCCAGAATTTTGTCTCTTTTGTGGGTGGGGCAACATTTTATAAAAGTGGGGGGGAGGAAATCGAGCAGTAACGGGCAATCTTGGTGTTTTGTTTTTGTTTCCATCCAGTATAGTGAACGGGGTGGAAAAAATGTTTATATGTCAAATCATAAACTTTTTGGTTCCCTTTTGGGGGTGTGTCACACTTTTTTCATGGGGGGGGGGGCATATTCAAAAAGTGGGCTTGTGGGAGCCATCTCGGTTACATTCTTTGAAACTGTGGACACCCCAACAAGTCCAAAACCGCTTGATCCCATTTTCCCACGCCCCCTAGGGTGGCCATTTTGAATTTCAAAATGGCAGCCATTTTCAACATATATAGGGTGTGTTCGAGTAGCTTACCCGGATCGACTCGGGTGAAGGCAGACGGGTCAGCCACGAGAGTTGGGCTAATAGACCTTTATCATTTAGAACCCTGCCATCTATCTTTGACATACCCGTTGGTTTTTAATGTCCATTACTTTAAAAGTGGATTTTGTTCTCTTATAGGAACAGTGTCCTTAACCACACAATCGCCCTTGAGATCATCAGCCCTTTTAAATTTCCCGCTCCAGTATAATCTGTGGGTAATCAGACTACGCATGCGTGTGACGTAATTCCACCAGTGACTCTGCTCCGCGAGCAGGGTCTGTGGTGGCTGACCCGAGTTAGCCCCGAGTATGACGTCAGAGCTAATCAAACGGCATGGGGCTAACCCGAGTGAGCTACTCAAACGCATCCATACTGCATATTGTACACATACAAATGGACAAAATATTTGATGTTGTCAGACATTTATGTTTTGACCTTTTTAAAATTTTATCCTGACTACAATGCTGACCTCCTATATATTACACTCAAACTGTAACAGCCATTTTAAACTTTAAAATGACCGCACTTACAATATGTATTAAAGATGATATTTGCACTTATTGGCAACAAGTTTTAGAATGTTCAATAAGTTCAATAAGTCAAAGAGTAAAAAGTTATCAGGCTCAGATGAAGTGAATGCAATATAAAATCACTTGTAATTGGACAAAAGTTCGATTAGGTATTTGATATCCATGACCTTATTCACTAAAAAGTTTGAGACCTCTGACAATAGTTTCACAAGAAAAAATCCAGATCCGGGTGGTTACACAAGATTTGTTTTACTTAACAGTTTTGCACATCACTGAATATATGTATAATTATTATGATTAGTGCTACCTCCAGATATCAAAAGAAAAACTTGATATCCCAAGCCTCTTTCAAGAGGAAAGCCTAACCTTTCAGTTTTTCACTGAGGACAGTAGTCTGCAAAGTCAAAGTAAAGGATTAGTTGTTTAATTAATATACTTTTATGTAATTTGAACTGGTTACATGCTTTCTTGGAATTATTTTAGTCATCTACATTGTATAAGTTTGCAAAAGGTGTCAGCATCAGGGTGTCTGGCTGTATTTGCACACATGTCCTCTTCAGCCTCACAATTACAGTTCAGTTCTTGTATGATCAATAGTCTGCGAGATTATAACAGATGATTTGTGCAAAGCTTCTCGTGATCTAGTTGTAGCAGTTTTACGACCCTGCAGAATCCATTTTATCATTGTCAGAAGTTTGACCGGAACACCACTGTCACTTGAGCCATCAAGGGATCATGCAAAGCTCCATGATTTTTAATTGTTTACATTTGATAATTATTCACGAAACTGGTTTTAAATGCTTAATGGTGTATGTTTTAACTTCGGTCCAGACTTGAAAATAAAAATGAAAAATTACGATTTACTTATTTCCAGAGCAGCGAGAGAGGCACAACAATAACTGCGTGGCCTACTACTAGTACTAGTCAGGTATCACGCCTCCCGCTGCGTTACACAAATCCAAAACAACATGGTGAAACCAAACTAAAGTAACGTTTCAAATATGTCAAACTAAACACTTTTCTTTTTTAAATCCCGTCCCGGTTATTCTTATCTGTAATGATTAATGTGGTAATCCTTACCTTTATGACCCCATTCCATATAAGAGAACGAAGGAGACAGTTTATGTTTCGGAACTTACCTCAATATTTTGCGATGATACAGGCAGGAAAAGTCACTCTGTGTGCTTGGAATCATCTAAATAGTTCGCTAAGATATCATGTTGAATATGAGCAAGCTTAATTTTGTGGAAAGAGGGCGGGGTTTTGATTTATTAGGGAAATTATGGGGTAAAACGGCAACGTCTCTGACTGCAAAAAATGGTCGGAAAGTCACATTTTCTTTGAAAGTGCGGTTCAAAATTACAACAAACATGAGTTAATCTGAAGAAAAATGACTGCTTTTGCCTGCAAAAGTCACTTTGGTACTGTAAAGTCATCTGCAAAAGTCAGTTTTGAACGGAACTCGTAAAAAAAAATAGGTGTCCTAAAGGTAAGGATTACCATTAATGTTATGATTAAATAATATGTTTACTACTTACGAAGGTTTCTTTGTGTAAAACTCGTGAATCTCGACGTGACACACGTAGCGGTGTGTATCGTGAGTGTACGTGTACGATGTCTGATACTGCGCGCAGTCATACTCGTATTCAACCGTTTGCGAAATTTAACCTAATTGCCTTCGGCTCGGGTCATTATCAAGCGCCCAGGCCCCAAGGCGGTTTTAAACGTACGTTTAAAACCGGCCCAGCACATATTTATTCCCATTCATAAAATACCTTTTTGTATAATTTTAAAGCAAAAACCACCGAAAACTATAAATTTCCAATGATTTTGTTTAATTTGTTTTACCTTGGTTTGTAAAACACCCCTTCAGCTATTTAATGGTTCGTGCCACCCGCGAGTAGTGGTAAACAAGTCCTTATATGGAAATTAACGCGCGCGCGACGCGCTCGCCAGGTGGTGCAAGAACGCAGCAGTGCCGGTGTAGCGTGAAATTATGGACTCTAAATACGGACGCATCGGTAGTATTGCGCTTGCGTTATTAGGATAGTGACTGGTCGCTCGAGTGTTCAACCAATAAATTGGACCAGATTTTGTAGGACTCTACATTTGGTGTGACACCGGAAAACATTTTTCAAACCGCGCCGTGTTTAAACAACTTCCAGCCGTGTTTAAACAACCGTTTAAACACACCCACGTGACAGGCTCTCGACCAATAGGGATAGTGAAACTCGCTGAGGTATTTATGAATACAGTATCAATAGGGAGTATTCCGAAAAAGGCGCAAGTCGTCACTTGGGTAATGATATCTGTTCTATTTCGTCGTCTGCATTTCAGCTCGAAAATAATCACCTAAAAAACACTTTTCTGGAGTTTCAAAAAAATGGCATCAAGTGGATTTGGATTCTTTGGGGTTTTATGAATAATCCCTGAATTTTTCAAAGAATGTACCCGAAATTGCATATGGGAAGTCATTTTCGACCGTAAGCCCACCGACTATACATGTACATGTAACCTACCTGAATCCATCAAAATCCATACCCCTGTTTTGGAGGATTTCGGGGGATTCAGGATACCTCCATATTGAAAACTGGGGGATTTTGATGGATTGAGGATTGTAAGCCTAGCAGTACTGCAGGATTTTGATGGATTCAGGATACCTCCATATTGAGCAGTCACCAAAACCAACTTTTTGTGCATGACAAAATAGGTGGATTTTGGCGAATTCAGGATACTTTTTAGTTAAGTTACCCAAGGGGTTAGGGTTAATTTGCCAGAGTTCAAATATTTGTAACATTTTAACCAAAGGTCGTATTCACATTGGTTTTTCACTAATATAGAGCTTGAAGTACTTTTTTGTGTACATGTACGCTACAAATGAATATGTAAAAATCCCAAAATTGACCAAGGCCTACTTCAGACCGATTTTGCTTGATCGCATCACATATATCCCTGGCTTTGATAAAGGGGAAAATGTTTTTGAATTGAACTGTTTTGACTACTGAGAAATGAAACTTTAGTATGGGACACCAATAATTGGTGTCAATGAAATGGATTTAACTTTGAAGATGTTTCTGTTGACATAAAGGATCCACTTTTTCTTTTGTATTGTATACAAATAATTATTGAATGCGAGTATTGTATCTCTATTGTATGTGAATATTAACAATGCAAGCGTTTCTCTCTGCAGTTCGTCAACTTGAGAAGAGCCCAGGTGACCCATTGATTGTTAGCAATGGTCTGGCACTCCTCACCAACCCAAAAGGTACCACCGTCTCCGCCTTTGATGGGGGTTCAGACTCAGACTCAGACTCATCAGAAGAGAGGACCGTCCCGCCCAAAAGGTTAAAAACGGAAGACAGTTCACCTGTAGGGTCTACTTCCATTTCTAGTGTGATTAAATTGCCAGTAAATAGGACGTGATCTAAAGTGATGTATGTATATATGACTATTGCAGAATTTCAAAAGGGAGAACGTGTCTTTGCTGTTGCTTAAACCCTGGTTTCCTTGGCTTTAGTGAGAGGTTGATCCTGATAAATCATTGGTGGTCTGTTGGCTGGTATTTCTTGCATTAGGCAACAACAAAAAATAGTTCTGCTTCCGGTTACCCAACCTACATTGTAGCCTATTTTAACGGCCCCGACCCAAATTTTTTTTTCAGGGGAAAAAGGTCAAATAAAACCCAAAAAACCCATCAATGCTGTAAATATTGCCTTCGAACTTTTATTACATGTAGACACCTACATATGATCAGCACAAAAAAAGTACCAAATTTTCCCTACCTACCTACCCCATTTTCAAATGCCATGTTATCGGAAGAGAACTATTTTGGGGGGCCTTATACATGTATCATCTTCCCATCTTCCCATCTGTGGTGTAAAGAGGCATGTTAGTTTGAAACATAACATTATACAACACATAATCAAAGGTATGATATAGCTTTGGTAATGATCAAAACCTAATTGATTAGTTTCAATCTAAAAGCTTACTATTTATAAAGATGGTATCAAAGACTGCAAAAAGTGTCATGGCATATTTCCATTTCAACAGTCAAAATGAGAAAATATGACAGCGCACAAAATCAGTGCTAAAACAGAATGATTTATCACTATTTACCTGCGACTCAGTTGATGGATTTAGCTCATGCTTTCATGTACTTGTATATCTTGAATCACAGTATGGACACTGCCAGGAACTATGTTGTCAGCTCTGCCAATCCTAGATCCTACTTTTAAATACCTCTTCTGGTGATCTGTCGTACCCCCCTCTCGCCCCCAAACACCTAGAGTGGCAAGTTTTAAAAAAAATTAAAATGCTACTTTTTTACCAAAAATGTCAAGGAAAGCTTGGGTGTTAGTAAGCAAGCACACTCCCATTTTATGTATCAGATTGGATTTATTTGTGGTACTGTGTTTTTTCTGTCTGTTTCTGACGATTGGAAATGTGTAGAGTATATCTTGGCATGTACCCGGTAAATGCCTAGTTGTACCAAATTCTCGACTTGTAGAGAGCATCTAATACAGAGGGCTTATTTAGTCATTGTTTTGTGTGATATTTTGTACATTTTATGCATTCTTATGAATTCACTTTCCGTACATTGCAGTCTGACCAGCATCATGTAGTTACATGTAGCACAGCTGAGGCACTGGCACTCTGATGTGAACATGTACACAATGTGTATCTCATGATCAGAGTCGCCAGGAAATGAGTCTCAGAATAATGTCCACAGCCTCAAAGGATCTGTTGTTAAATTTTGAGGCCGTTACAACACTGAAATCTCAAGATACTGGATGAGGAAACCAGCAAAGGCCAGTGCTTTTTTGGTAATTGGAAATGTCAAGAATTGGCCAACATCATTTCTGCCAATGAAAAGAAGTTGCCTTGGCAAATTTGTTGACATAGTGTGCATACCCCTTGAAATGATCAGGACTGCTGCTTAACATTTCTCACTGATTTTTAGTCAATGTTTAATTTTTGCAGCCCCGATTCTTTAGACATCTTACATTGATTGATTTTCCATTGCCAATCATTTAACCCCTTGCGTACGGTTGACACAAATACGTGCAGATTGAAAATTTCCACCTGGCCGGTTGACGTCTATGCACGTCAATTTCTGCATTTTCAATCCATTATTGGGGTATTGTGTACGTTATGCTTGGCTGCACAAGCCTCTTGTTTCCGTTTTGCTTGGCTGCATAGGCCGGCATGGCGCCCCAGCGCCCCCATATGAAATCCGGGGTCAAGGGGTTAACAAACAAAACAAAACAAAAACAAGCTAAATGGTGTATGCTCTGAAATAACACTATCCAATTAGAACAGGCTAATTCGGCATTTTAGTCAGTTCTACTGATCAAGTCATCCTGAAATCCTGCTCAGAAACTTGCCCAAGATGTGTACATAAAACTATTTGTAACTAATACGTAATACTGGGTGCAAACTGTTTGGTGTTGCTTTCCAATGAAGGATGAGATAAATAATTATGCAATGGCCAAGTTTGATTCGTGCTGATTTGAATCAGGATGATTTTGATCAGTCAACCATCGTCTGTCTCTTGTAAGAAGCTTTACACACACAATGTACATCAACTCCATGGCATTCAGAGATTTCGATTAACCCCATGAGTACGGTATTTTACGGGAGATGTCGGGGTTCCATGGCGGCTCTGGCAGCCAAGCGAACCGCTACAATGTGTTTGTCCAGTCAAGCGTAACATATACACAATAATCTAACTATGGATTGAAACTGCACAAACAGCGGCCAATGGCGTCATCTGGCCTGGTGGCGCCATAAGGCGTCATTCGTACGCAAGGGGTTAATGTAACACCAATCCACTGCATGTTATGTTTACAAAAGACTGACGGAACTAATTTGTTATTGTTTGTAAATATTGTTACACGTGTAACTTTCGTGATGAGTTACATTGTAGTTGCAGATAATTATTTTTGCAATAAAGTTGCAGTTTGGTTTGAAGGAATCTTTGCTGGTTGACCATGGACTTGACAAAGTAAAGCAGGATTCTGCATGCTGGATGTTATATTGGACAGTTTCTAGCGCAATTTCCTGCTTTCAGTAACTACAAGCAATCACACATCCTCGGAGACTAATCTACAAGCAATTTAGGGAAATGATGGATGTTTAAATGATGGGTGTCTCTCTCTGTACAACCTCTTTTCAAAATGGGCTGCAAATATTAAACTATCGAAGTGCCATAACTTACATTTTTTTCATTTGTAGCCGACGTGTTTGCTACAACAAAGCAATGTGAGAGTTGGTGTAATTACATGCAGAACTGTACCAGCCCCAAAAATTGCCTACGTCCATGTGAAAAAATTGTTTTCACGTATATGCAACACACGTTGTACAAGTTACAAAATCTCAGGCTCTCTATTTACAACATACATGTAACACTTGTGGTATGATATCACTTTCATTAGGATTCAGGAATGATCATTGGTTCTGTGAAACCAAACTTTAACTACAGTATGTTGTATGTATTGTACATTTGGGATATTTGGCTACCTGTTGGTTTTTAGAGTACAATGTACATTGTATATTCAAGTTTCTTCAAGAGGAGCAGAGGTAACTGGATGTGTACCCCATTGATTTTATACATGTAGTGGGGTTGTAGAAAGAATGGTTTGAAGAGAAAATAAGACTGAAAGACATGTGTACATTTCAAATTGTCTCTGAATGATTGTTTTAAAAGTGCTTTGGTAATTCAAAATACTAAATCATATAACAAAGAAAAAGTTTCCAAAATATTTTTTTATTTAGTAGGTGGGTTTGGTTTGTCTGTTTTTAGTTAGATTTTTTAAAGTTACAAAAAAAAAAAAAAATTTGTTTTTGTTGTTGAGAAATTTAAATCAAGTTGAAAGAGAACCTGGAAACATTCGATTTGGGGAGGGGGCTGCATTCCTCCTCCCCTCAAGATCCACTACTGAATTTTTTCTTTTTTTCCCTAAAAGACAGTGCCCTTATCTCACCCACTCCCTTAAATTTTGGCCATGTACATCAACATATCCCAAGCCAATTCTTTAAAAATATGTGTAGTTCAGAATTATGGGCGTGTTTGTTTCACGCAGATCCGGAGCGCGATCAGTGATCCGAAGCGTCGAAAGCTGCTCCGGATCACATTTTTAGCGATCCTGCTCGCTAGGTGGGTTCGCAAGATCCAAGATGGCGACGTGCGAGACGGACAGGGAAAAGTGACTATTTTTTTGTAGATTTGAAGCATTTAATGAGCTATTGTGACAGTATTTACTCATAATTCTTTTACAGTATATTTTTGTTATTAAAGCTATGTACGATTTATTTAGTTTTCTGGAAATACTAGATAGTTTATCATAAAAATAGCCCTACAGAATCTGAAGCAGACGACATTGTCGTGTAATACAAATTCTCCCAGCATGCAACATATAGCGAAAGGGATTCACGATCCTGTTTGTTTTCGTTCGGCTCTGGATCACCTCCCGATCTGTGTGAAACAAACAGGCCCTATATTGCAGTTATGTTTCCAGGTTCCAGAATAAGCCAGTTCGGTATTCCAAGATTCGGCGATTTTTCCTCTCAGGGAAAATGTGGCAGCTAAATGCACACAAGGCCATGGGGGACTTGGTAACCGAATCTGCATTCTGTGCAATTTTTCGTGCAATCGAAAAGACGGTGGAAACTTTTGTTCGAACAAAAGTTTGGACACAAAAGACACCTTGAAAACACTTCGCTGTCGAAACATTTTTTGAAAAATGTTACTTCAGAACACAACAATCTCTTGAAATTTGCTGGTACCCGCTATGCTTTTGCACGCATACAATGAAATGTTACTCCCGAAAGAAAAATTGTCAAATCTTGATGTGCACATGCGCAGTTGCAATACCGAACTGGCTTATTAACAAATAATGGCAATTGACTATGAATTAACACAGTTGATTTCGTTTAGAAATTTGATATTAAGTTTTTCTTGATATTGGACAAATTAGTTTCTTTGGATTACTCTCAGAAACTAATCCGGTAATTTCCAATACCCAGGAGCTTATAAACTTTTCACCCTTAAACCATGTTGTATCTGTACAATAACAATCATGTATGAAGGCTTGATATGTAAGCAGCTCTACTTCAAGAAGTCAAACCCACAAGATATTTCACAATGCATTTGGAACCATAAGTCCTTCTCCCATTTGGGTATTACATTTGCAAAGGAAATACATAATTTACAAACGAATCATGGTTCACTTCAACTTACAAGTGTGATAAAACACTCTTCAACATAGAGTTCCAACATGAAAATATTAAAATGGATAAAGTTAGACCTATATATACATTATATTCAGATGGATTTACTGTATTCAAACAAGAGTTTGCCATGATAAGGGGCAAAAGAAGACAATACATGTACATGTGATCGTACCCGTCCGTTCTTGAACAATGATGAAAGAATGTTAAGATAATGCCTTCTCTGATTATTACAATATGCCAGAAATTATAATTACTTTACTTGTAATTGACAAAATATATTTAAAATTCACAAAGATGCATTTGCATAGTGAATAATGATGCAATCAACATTTGTCGAACACTCAATCTTTTACACAAAACCAACATTTAGCTACTAAAAATAAAAACAAAGAGATGCTTGGTTTGATGGGAAATATTCAGACCAATGAAATGTTAAGCCGGGTAGACTATGGCAGTACAATAAACAGTGGAACACTGTTATACCATGGACTTCCTCCATGGTTATACCCAACACCGCTATACCGAACATTCGGCTATACCGAACACCATCCTTGGCTCCCAAATTTTGTGTACAAAACTTACCGAACATTGTTGTTGAAAAAAAAGGCAATGGATTAAAAAGAATATACCTGGCATATTGGGCTATTTGTAATTCCCAAACAGCCGCAGCTTTATGTTGAAGAGTGACAGGTGGCTATTATTTCCCCCAAGGAATAGAAGGTAAATGCTAACTGTTGCTTTAGAATTCTGTAAGCTTACAAATGTAAGCTTAGAATGTAATTACATAATTCAATGGCCGGCACATGTTTAAAGTCGCCCTTAAGTACCGGCGGCTGAAAATCGCTATACCGAACAACATCTGTGGATCCCACGATGTTCGTTATAGCGGCATTCCACTATAGAGGGGGGTTGTGGGGTTGCAATAAACAATGTGGTAAGGAAAGAACTCCACACAGATATTTACACTTCTCATTTGAAAATAGTTTGAATAATTCTTAGCACATTTTCAACAGCTTCAAGAACAGAGCAATGGAATTTTAATGTCCATTCCGATCTTGTAAATCCAAACTTAGAAAGTCTCACACTGACACAAACAAGGTTTAGCAACCATACGTTGTAAACTGCAAAGCCAGGACAATGGCTGTCTTGTTTTCCACAACTGTTTGCATATAACATGGAATCTGAAGTCTCAATGAACCCACACAAAACATAAGATATCAAGTAGCAAACTACCAGGCAGTGGTGTAAGGGTGCAATTTGAGGGGGCACCCGGGAGAGTACCAATTCTTCTAGGGAGGCAGTTTAGGGAGAAAATACCACCATAGGCTTAACTTATTTGTGCAAAATTTCAATCTCCAGTGGGGAGGGGGAGAGTGGGGAGGGGAAGGGTGGGGGGGAAGTCAAATGCAAAACTATGACTGTTTTCCCAAACAGGAATATGGAAAACAGGACGTTCAACCAGAAATTCACCAATGGACATCAAGTGCCATTTGTGTGAAGTAGCACACGGATGGATTGGTTTTGCAAACATTATGACTAAAAGCTGCAAACTATACATGCCTACCAGATGTACTGGCGACTATCACTGCTAGACCACACACAGCAGACAACATCAACCAAACAATCATACAGCACACATAATGACAATTTATTGAGAAACCTTTGACAATTTTGAAGATTTTTACAACTTTTGCTTCTTTGGTGAGGGCCAATCTAGTCGTCAAACTCCCGTCGTATAATTGTGGCCTGAGTTGGTTGGTTGCTTGCTTTTCCAAATGGCATTTTTCCTGAGAATTCAATCACGAGACCAAACTCTCAGACGCAGATATGAATGAAGAATTGTAAGCATATCAGACACAGTGAGCCATTCCGAGTGGCCCCTTCACTTGGGTATTGACAATGAGGCAAAATACTGGTTGGCATGGTAGGCAGACTCCAGTCCAATGTTGTACAGTGGATGGCTTTGTTTCTGTTGAGAACAAGATGAACTCTGCAATTTGATCTTTTCTCTTATAATAACAATCAATAGATTCCTGAATTCACACATTAACATTCTTTGAATCACTTATTTTCTTAGGGAAGTGAAATCATTTTTTCTAACCATTATGCCGTGCTGACTGTCTATACAGCTTGGGACTTTGGGAAAACATTTGGAGAAGAAACAGACCCTTGGCACCCCTCGATCCCTGATCCCTACCCCCATCAGCCTTTTGCCTTTTTAACACCATTTGAAAAGAATCTCTGGGGTTTATAGTCAACAGCGACCTTTGCTTATAGTGAAAACATGCACTTGTTTTTCTTGCTTTAACCCATCCGTTAGATCATCTGGAACATTCATTTCCATTGCAGAACCCAAAATCTGTGCCAATGACTCACTGGAAATGTGAAAGCAACTAAATTCATGCCTTTAATTCAATAACACCTTACCAGTTCATTATCAGGTGGTCCAAGCATGAGTTTATGAGCCAGCTTCCCTGCGGCAAAGTGTTGAGCGACAGACAGACCACTTAGGCAGTAGCATGTGTGATAAAAATCACGAGCTCTAAAAATGTCAGATGCAAGCAAAAGAAGACGATAAATCTCACATGAATCTCACATGAATATCTGCTGTGGGACAATGTGGGACAGTCTTGGATTCATGTGGGGCAACCGTGTCAAATGCTAGAAATATTTACAGAAAATTGCTTTTTCCGAACAGCTCCCATAAAGTTTGTACACAAAATTCTCCCGAAGTCCTCGGTGTCATTGTTATCCCTAATCCCCCATTGTCCCAAGTCCTCTCTAGTATAGCCTAACCCACTCACACTGATAATTGTACTCATCAATAACACTCAACCACAACATACTGCTTGTAGTACCAGCAACCATTCTCAGACTAACATGAGGCGTAATTCAAATTTACTACTTCATTGCAATACTCTATGATTTTAGAGAAGATTGAACTGTGAATGCACATCATATTTCTGGCAACATAAATTGTTAATACACTTGTATGCAGCCACAAAACTTACTTTCCTGGTTTGTCAATCAGCCCTCCGTGTTTGTGTTGGCAACATAAAAGAATGTACTCTTGAAGTGACACTGAAAGACAGACATAAAAACAGAATTACAAGCCTCCAACAATATCATTCTTTGTAAAACCAGATGACACACTACATGGTATGGTGCACAACAGTGCAGAAAGACACATACATACTTGTTATATCCCCGTCTTGGATACTATATTTTGATTGGTCTAGAACGATCACGTGCCCGGTCTATAAAAACGTATGGCACACTCCAAGCTTTATATCACACATCAGCGCAGCCAGCTAGCTATTGAGCTGTATCATTGGTACCCACGCTACACTGTTAACGACAGTAAACTATAGTGGGAACAGCGGACTAGCAGACGATCAGCTGTTTTGATCGCGTGATTTGTTTGAGTAAATTTCCACCGAGCAAGGCAAGTTGAAGTGAAAAAACTGGGTTTGGCGATATAACAAAACAATTGTTGACTGCTGTGATGTGGGATATGACATTTTTAACACCCTCGGGGACACATAGCACCCTCGGCTTCGCCTCAGGTGCTATGCATCCCTCGGGTGTTAAAAGCGTCATATCCCACATCACAGCAGTCAACAATTGTTAAATGTACCATTTTAAAGGACGTTGACTTTCCCCATGATACACTGTGGATATAATAGGATTTGTGCAACCAAGCACAACATTTCCATTTTGTGAATTGCTCAAATTGATAGCTAATTTTGTAATAATTACACGGTTTCTCTTGATTTTTCTTTTAATGTGCATGATTTTCTGTAATATTGCCACTTTTCTCTCTAGCAGATCATGGATTAATTGCTTATGTCCGGCTGTTATTGATGGGGGGTTGGTATGCCAAGAGCGTGCTGTGCAGCCAAGCGTAAACACAAATAATAGGCACCACACTGAATAGAGTGGTCCATCGCACTTGGAGATCCCCCCCCCCCCCCCCCCATCGTGTGAATGAAAGCTTTGTCTATTCACTACACTCCCTTCAAGAACAATATAGACGTCAACCAGACAGGTGGTCCTTTTCAAACTGTGGCTATGACAGTCGTCCGTATTCAAGAGGTTAATAAACATAGGAAACACAGCAGTAACAGTCAATATTGCTTGTTAGTACATACTTTGGTCAAATATCCAGTGAGTGGAGCTGATCGCAGTGTCTTTGTGAGCGCCAAGTATGCTATGAATAAGAGGGTAGGTACCAGCTTGCCAGAAGGAGTAACAACCGTCTACAAGCTTGTTGGTTCGTCCCTGGAAGCCTCCCTCATACCTCATCTGTCGGTTACTTAACCATCTCTGCAATCACGAGACAGAATCAATGATTGTTTCTAGCTCAGAAGATGTTGGGTATGAAAGTTAATATTGACATGTATACTGACAAGTCCAAATTGCTTTGATTTCTAGTTCTGTGGGAAGGCAATTAATTCACAGCCTTACAAGATTAACTAGGGGTATTGCTAAGTAACACATACGATAAGCCGGGAAGGTAGTCACGTTTGAACCTGTAAATGACTGAAAACATAAAAAACTGCACTTTCTGTAAACAAGTTGTCTTAACATCATCTGGACATCATCTGGACATCATCTGGACATCCTCCCTGCATTAAATATAATTTGACATAATAGATTCAAGTTTACAACTAAAGTGACCCCTGTTGATTCGAATCAGTCACACATAACAGTAACCTTACAATTCTACCTCAAACAACAAATTTTCTGAGGATGTAAAATACAGTATGAGAGACTTCCATGCATATAGCATGAGAATACCCTTTGACTTGATTGACCAAAACTGTTCCTCCTCTTCCACACATAACTTCAACATACCTGCCGGGGCATCAACTTTACAGATCACCAAATCATCCCCTTAAACCTCCAATCACCATACTCACCAACAGTGCCTCCGTGTCACATAGCCTCTCATGGCCAAGCAGCACTAGAGCGGCTACACTACAGAAAGAGTATCCCCCATGAGCCTCCATACCTGGCTGACCAGCAAAGCCTCCCTCGTAGGATTGACAACTAAAAGGACAAAAAAGACCACAAAAATAAGCACAAACATTTGCCATGAAAAATCAAATCATTTAAAAATTATAAAATATCAATCCTTATTCATTTGAACTTGTACTCCCATCTGATTCCAATCCACCCAGTTCCAGACTCGATTCTAGGAAAACTGGAGGCTGGGACAAGGGGGAATATCCCTCTCACAAACTTTGTTCAGGCCTACATTTTCTATTGAAGACTTTTTATTTAAACCAATGTAATTTACAGACAAAACTGAGCAAACAGCATATACCCACATACATATACAATCGTGTCTACCTATACTTCATCAAACAATCCACAAGGGAAACTGACTAGGTAAATTTGAATACATTTTCCAAGTGAACAAAGAAACTGGCAGAAGCGGGATTCGAACCTGCGACCCGGTACGGTATTCCGGAGGTCGCAGGTTCGAATCCCGCTCCTGCCAGTTTCTTTGTTCACTTTGAAAATCTACCTATACTTATTAGGACCTGCTATTGTTCCCTTCTTTTGTTCGAATTGTTTGTTCTCTTATTGTTCTCACTAATCCCCTATTGACCCAAGTCCTCAGATGTAATGGATTTGCATGGACCACACATGTGCATGTAGCCTACATTGTACACCTCTGGCTCAACACACACCTTATAGAAGGTGTGGCAAATGGCTCACAGAGTTACTAAACGTGGCATACCATAAAATTGGGATTCTACATGTATTTAACTTGAATATCTTCTATTTTTCCAATATTTTTCAACAGTTTGAAATATTTTTATTTTAAAAGCTTATAAATCTGTATTCCTTGCAAATCTAAAAAAATATTTCAGAGTATTTGAAACCAGATTTGTGCAATCGAAAAACGCTCCATCATATCTGTCCCATAGAAACATCAGGATGGTCTGCGAAAAAACTTGCTTTGTGGTTTGATATGGATTTAAAATTTAAAAGGCTCTCAGAGATCTCAATTTTCAAGAATTTCTGCCCCACGCGATTACTTCGTTAAAACCCCATAGGTACATGCAAAATCATATTTAAATTGGAGGATTTTGGACTGTCAGGGTTAATAAACAACTTGTTTTGTCTTTATTTGTGATTAACCCTAACAGTCCCAAATCCTCCAACTGTAATATAATTGTGCATGCACCCTGGGGGAGGGGGGAGTAGGGTTTTTAGACACAACTTCCCACACAGGGCAGTTTGTGAGTAAGGGTTATGTGCATCCCGTCTGTGTACCGACAGCTGACTGCATAAGTGGGGGGGGGGGGGGGGGTGTCAATGTAGAGTTGGACAGCACACTCAGTGATGAACTGACATGCTGGTCCACAGGTCTCAGGTTTGAGATCCGTTTCAGTCAAATTTTTGTTTGCCCAAGTGAATTCATAGTAAATTCATGATGACTTGTAAACAGCCATTTTACAGGGACTTATTGATGAACGTTTCAGACACCAAACTCAATTCTAACCTGGCAATCCATTCAGCTGTGCCATCAAACATTTCCAGAGTTGCCACATTGGTAATTCTTGCTGCTACAGCTGCACAGTAAGCACCCCTGTAAGATGAATCACAACGATTTCAGTTGGCTATTTTTAAAGTGACAGTGATAGCTAAAAGTTAAACTTGTACTCACTTCCATTTGAAATCCAAATCATGCCATGGGACAGTGCTTAAACCCCTGTACAGTGTTATAGTATGGGAGGCCTTTGGTAATGTCCCCCCCCCCCCCCATTTTTTTCCTTTTAATTTATCTCCGAACATCTATTTCTCTTGAACTGAGCATGAATTAAAGCAGTTTCTACAATTTTTTAAGTGAAAAAAATGGGGGTAAACTTTATGAAAAAAATAAAGACAAATTTCAAGTGACAACATAATTGAATCATTGGAAATTGCTGCCCCTGAGCACGACTGTCAGCTAACAATTTGGCCAATCGAAAATAAACTTGTAAATTACATTTGGCAAACCGACACAAAATGCCTCAATATAGAGATCTACACATTCGGCACAAACATTGAGGGACAAAATTAATGTCATTTTAAAACTGTGTGTGTAGGGGGGGGGGGGGGGGGGGAGGACCACAAATCTCCACACACCCTTCCACTCATAAACGCATGAATGGCATGAAGATGTACACTTAGGTCAATCAGATATTCCCCTCAGACTGGAAGCACATGTACAGTGCATAATTAACACTCCCACAAGTAAAACATGACGAACAGCCCTCATGAAAATGTATTGGCTTTTTTGTGAAAAAGAGATGCCATAAGTGTATCCAATAATAATGAAGAAAGTAGAATGAAGAAACCATAACAGAATATTCAAACTCGTAAACAGTGCAATTGTAATTTGTACATTTGTAATCATTAATTCGTACAATGCAACCCTGGAGTAATGTGGATGCAACAAACAAAAGTGACACACTTATCCATCATGTGGCTGTAACAGTAACTGGAAGCTTAAACATTCCATGAATTTACACAAGCAAGATGATCCGGACCTCAAACTCCAATACAGCACGTTTTGTAAAATAACTGGACACAACTGGAAAAACCACAATAATGTGATTTTATAAAAGATGAAGAGGGAAGTTTTCAATTTTCATTTATTAAATTGAAAATTGATGACATAAGTAACAATCCAAAAGTTTGAAATCAATTTAAATGATTTACACTACCATAGGGCTATTATAAGAGTCCATCGCTACACAAGTCACTGTTTCATTATGTTCACATAACAAGTGGTAAAAAGTGATTGTGAAGTTACGAGACTGGCACGCTCTATTCTAGCTTAATTATCCCAGTCCCAACACACTGACCATGACCATAAAACTCCACTGCGGCAAATAAATTTTAACCCTATAACGTCCTAGGCATTCATTTGGGGTAAAGTACACTATACTACAAAATATTACACAATTTCTCATATGCCAGTGTAGTAAGAGTACTGCATACAGTTTACTACTAGTAGTATTTTGTAGTAATATGAGGTTATGGTTAAAGGTCCAAGGGTCTTAAAGGTCCAAGGGTCTAAATGAACTGGACCTATTCAATGGGCCAACATGTGTGGAAACCATGCCAACCATCACAACTTACTAAATAAAAACACTCCCAGTCCCACCAAGGAAACAAACCTGTTTCCTGAGGCTTTTTAAAGATCCTTCTTTTAAGTCCCAAACATCTGGATCATTCATCATCACTAATAACTTTGTTATTGGTAATCATTTAAATACTGATGATAAATATCAATACATATCTTTCTTACCATGCACATCATACACTAATTAGTGACTTCATGGAGTTCCACATGTTCTTTTCAACAAGGCAAACAAAATTCCTGGATTCCACAAATATAACGCCAGTCCTCCCCTGTAACAAGTTTGTTCGGATTGTGGCCTGGTTCTGTCAGCCATAAAACACCCATGGTGTGTGACCTACAATAGAATGGGGGCAAGAGCTGCAAAGTTTGGGCAGTGAAGGAACCCAGGAGGGCTTAGTGTGTGGTGCTTGACAAGGGTAGAAAACCATCATTCGTGGTTGCTGTACCATGCAATCATGCTACTTGTACATGTAACTATGCAACTTATTTTTAAAGCAACACATATCCTGAATCACATTTTACTGAATGGGGACCGATTGCTCTTGCAAGCTTTGTTACTGTGAGGAAAGGAACTTTTGTGATCCTAGAAATGCTTGTTGGAAGTGTAAAGTGGCGTGAACAGGCCCTTTGACCAGATTTATGGTCTCGTACTAGGTACAATGGACATGTATTGATAAGTTGCCAGGAGATCAGTGGTGGTGCAGGTTATCGAACGCTGGGATCATCAGAGAAAGGGAAGTTTTCCTACTGGCAACTACATACATGTACGTATGCAGGAAATTACCCCACAAGGATAATATATCCAGCAGTGCCACCCCAGGAACAGCTGTATCACTCCATGGGACTCAGATCCAGTGCAGAATGTGGCTGCAAGTAATATACATGTATGATGCAAGATACAAAAGTATGACCTACCAATATGGGATTTTGAAGTAGAGCTTGTACACGATGAAGGTTCAGTGGAAAAGTTGCAGTGAGTTTGGGAAATGATGGACAGCTGTTGACAAACTCAGGTCAAAAGGTAAATGTTTGTTTCACTGAATGTCTATGGATTATGGTGTTGGAACAAATTCCTGTCTGATTAACTGTTTTGGCTTTCAGAATTATATTCCAATTTGAAATGTGTAGTGGGAATATTAACCACATTTCTTTGTTAAGTGACACTTTGTTTATTCTTATGGTTAAATTTCAGTGTGGATTTTATTTTACATTTACATGTGTACATATATATTTATTTATTAATAAACAAATTAATGGAGGTGTTGGTACATGTACAATTTGTACATTGTCAAGCTAGAATATAATGACCTACATGTACATGTACGTGTGCATGTATGATTCAGACTCAGACTTGAACTATTGGGACTTGGGACTCATACTCAACACTGGAGAATCAGGCACAAAAGTTAAGGATTAAATTAACTACAAGTCTGTTGTTGGAATTCTTTCCTGCCTGGGTGTACATCCTCAATAATTAGCATGGATCGACACATTCGACCATTGATTTTTTTTCTGCCTACACAAACATTTTTACATGCCATACAATCAGTTACAAAATGTAGAGAGATTGTGGACTCTGGGGTCATAGTATGGAGTGTTTATTATAGGCAGTAATTATTGATTCCCAAGATACGTTTGTACTTTGCAGCCCAACAGCCTGCAGAGTACACAATGTTACAACCTGTACATATACACGAGTGCACTGTTAATAATAAGGTCAGAGAATCAAGCCTCATGTTAATACAAAATGGTGACATGACGGTTTGATTCATTGTGATCCACGGATTTTCAGATAGAGGCTTCATTTGCAATTCCCAACTGAATTTGGGTATTAGCACACTGATGATGAGGGTGAGTATCTGATGAATATGCACATGTTGTACATCTCCTGAACGGCTCCACTGGATTTTTTTGCTAGTTGACATTGAAATACATGTAGATGACGCACCATCTGAACCTTCCATGTTTAGAGTTGGAGGAGCTCAGAGCACCATGTTATACTGACAATCAACATAAGGCTACCAATGGCCGAATAGTCAGCATCTACTAACGTGCATGACTATAAAGTCGCTGGGTCTTTTTTGTCACCACTCGTATGTATGTACGTACGAGTGGCAACAAAAAGGACCCGGCAACTATATAGTCACACAGGTTACATAGTCTTTTAGCAAAGCTTACGTAATTGCAGTTTAAACTGCACTCTTCATGGACAGTACAGGCCGACATTCAATTGAAGAGAAACATGTACTGGCAGAGAATTTTCAAAGTGTCTGTTTTTTTCTCTTTCAGGCTTGACCAGAAGGACTGATGATGGATGGCACAAGGATATCCCTCTTTAGTGACTACAGGCGTGGCAAGAGACAAAGACAATTTCTGGCAGGTGGCAATCATGGAGAAAATACTAGCATCATGCCAACGATTATCTCAAGAACTCAGCCAAGGAATGAACATCATAAGAAAAAGTCTTATCCCCAAGTTGAGATATCCAAACGACTTTGCACAGCAACCCCACCACCTTCTCTTCAATCTCAATCTCAATCTCTACCAAAGATAAGTCTCCATGGAAACATCACCCGGCAACAACATTATCATAGCAACCGTCCTTCTCTCAAAGACAACTTGGGATTGGTCATTCCATCAATAAAATGTGGAACATCTCATTCTCTACCATCACTCTTGCACTCAAACTCCAGTGGGAAAAGCCCCCGAAAGCGAACAAAGAAAGATCCACAGAGGAGCTCAAACTTTGACCTCTTCAAGTCATCGAAGCATAGACACCAAACTGCCACAAACCACCAGAACTTTAGCTGGGATTTTAGTCCAAGGGCCAAGAATGCTACGAAGGGTCACCCCAACACGAAGGAAGGCCATCTCTCTAAACAGAGTGGTGAGAATGTGCAGATCCCAAGACCAGTACACTTGTACATGAGTGTAGAAATGATGGGTAAGGGATCTCAGATAGGAATGATGAGTACCAGCTAATTACATTGCTAAGTGGCCTAAACCAAAGATCGTATAGCGCAGCGCTGCGGCACAAGATGGTTTACTCAACAGCAAAAATTGAAGTACACCATTTTAGTAAGCAAAATTTAGAGAAGTTCCTGGATGTGTACATGAATGTATTGATAATGGCGCCCACATGTCATCATTGCCATTTTTCGGCAGTCTAAACGGCCAGATTTGAGATTCAAAAGAATAAGAAAATGTCATGCATTGATTTACAAAATGTAAGTTGGTTTTATTCCATTTTACGGAGACGTGTTGTCAAGTTGTTAAATGATACACGTGTGTGCCACACAGCGAGTTTGCTTACTAAAGTGGTAGCCGATCTGCTCCATGACGTACTTCACTCAGCCAATGCCTGTTGAATACCCAGTGGTCCATCTTGCACCCCTTCGCGCGCAGTGCTTTACAATATTTGGTCTCAACACTTTAGAGTAGTCAGTGTCTTGCACTTTCCAGCAGATTATTCCAATCTTGGGGGAACACATTTCCATCAGACATTCCCAGCAAAACAATTCATTGCAAATGGTTGCACAAATTTTGTGACGAGCCCCACTTGCAAATACTACATGTACCGTGTATTTTAATTAACTACATGTATCTGGGTCATTCCACCAGGTTGGGACACAGTGTGTATATGACCATATCATTAAAACCATCATTACATTTAATTCAGTTATTTCATTTGACATCCGTCTTTGGGTGTGAGATTATTTGAGAAAGTTTCAATCATGTAAGTTATATTTTTACAAAAATATGATGAAAAGTGTGGTTTTTTTAATGTAAAATAGACGTAACATGGACACCGTGTCCAACATTTAAATTTGTGGTTTTTTAACACTTTAATACATAAATATGGAAAATTTATTGTGTACAATAATTAAAAGACACACTATGCAACAATGAAACACCTTTTTACGGCAGTCAGTGTCCAAACATAGCACAAATAGCAAGAATTTGAAGAATCGGTGCAGACGTAACATGGACACCATGTTAGACCATGACCATACATATATTTCTGCTGTTGTGCTGCATTTGGATATTGAATATCATAACAATTGTTTTTGTGTTGCAGTTTGTGTTTTGTAATAAGTATACAGAGTGAGTTTGCATAATTATTTATATAAATGTTGAAAATGTTACAAAATGGAAATGTGCATTTTCATGTCACACCATGTTAGTACTAAATGTTACGTCCAGACTGCCTTAATTTTTCGTCATTAAATAAATAATTATGCAACTTACTATATGTACTAACTAAAAGACACCCAATGCTACCAGAAAACACTTTTTGTTATGGTTGCCAGTGTCCAAATAGCTCAGAAACAGCAAGAACAATAAAAACATGCATGTGTGGACGTAACAGTGGACACAGTGTCCATGTTACGTCCACTCTCACGTCTGTTTTTGCTGTCTCTGCTATATTTGGACACTGACTACCATAAAGAAAGTGTTCTTGTGTTGCATAGTATATCTTTTAATTAGTACACATGGTGAATTTCCCATATTTATATTTAAAGTGTTGAAAAAACACAAAAATAGAAATATGGACGTGTCCTGTTACGTCAAACTGGTTATGTCAAACTGAAGCATGTTTTTAATCATATTTTTGGTAAAATATAATTTACATGATTTAAAACTTTCAAAAATATTTCCAACCCAAAGACTGATGTTACATGAAATAACTGAATCAAATGTATTATAGTACTTTTAAAGATATGGATAAATGTCACACACTGTGTCCCAACCTGGTGGAATGACCCATCTACAAATCTCTCAGATTCACAAAGATAAAATGATGGTAAAACACAAAGTCATATTGCCACTGTATTCACTTCCATTGCTTGAGTACTCTTCCAACATCATGTCAACACGAAAAGATGGTGAACTTTTACCTAAAGTCAACCACACATTTTCATTTCAACAAGAATGTTTATGTACTACAGGTACATGTTTTATCTCCATGGCCGGCTACTCTTGTTTTGAATAAAATATCATGGGCTTCGTTGTATCAATAAAAATGCAAAGAGAAAATGCTGTCCGGTTGTAAATGTTCCATTTGAACGAATACAAGGACATTGTGTCCTAGGTAGATGTACATGTATGTACAAGGACATTGTGTCCTAGGTAGATGTACATGTATGTACGTTCTATTACATGTTACATGCATGTCTGATGAAACAGTGGAACATTATAATGGAATAGCCAGCATTCCAATGCGAACTGTTCCAATGGAAAACTACAATGTAGAATGGTTTAATGGAACAGTCCAAAGGAAAATGTCCATTCCGACTTCCAGACATTCTCCTAATTCAATTGAAAATGTGAGTTGGCTATAGGAAAATGTAGGCAATGTAGGCCAAATCAATTATTTTGTTTCATTTTCCATGCCTTTGCACAAACAATCATGTTGCTTCAAAAGATAAGCAACTTCAAAAAGACTGTACAGGTATGTCCAGACAAATCTCTTTCATGAAAACATTAAGCAGTAGATGGTATTATTCATAAACTGGTTTTGGATGTTGTTTTGTTAACAGACAAACTTCTAGAAAAGAGGAAGGGACTACGGTCAGATGAAACTCTAAATAAACTCATTGGAATACCAAACAGCAAAACAAGTGTTTCCAAAAGCCATGACAACATAAAACCTCAAAAGGAAGATAGTTTGAAATATGGAAGGATTAAAGACACAGGAAGCCAGGAGGTAGGAACACATCCAGGTAGCAGAATTAACAATAAGACTGCATCCAAGGAAATGGCGACAAAGGAAGATAACCATGGTGATGAGATGGAAACAAGGACTTATTCCCAGGATGCAGATCACCACAGTAACAAGATGGATACTGAGTCTGTGACTTCATCGAAGGAACAAGCAGGAGAGGAATACTATGGCAATGTGATGGAGACTGAGTTTCAGGATGTTGACGAGGAAGAACTGGAGGGACTGTGTGATGATGGAGGGAAACAAGTGTTTGATGGATGTGAGGGTGATGAGGAAGAAGATGAGGATGATAATAAAGAAAGGGGAGGAAGTAAAGATGAGGATGGAGAGGATTCTTTGGATGAGGATGGGGATTATAATGAAGAAAGGGGAGGAAGTAAAGATGAGGATGGAGAGGATTCTTTGGATGAGGATGGGGATTATGATGAAGATGATGATGATGAGTCTAAGGGGGAAGGGGATGTCAGAGAAAATGACAGAGATAATGAGGAACAGGAGGAAGGGGACGATGAAGAAGATAAGGATGATAATGAGGGTGAAGAAGAAGGGGAGAAGGGGAAGGAGGGTGATGAGATGTGGGAGGGAATCGATGAGCAAGATGGGGATGCCACTGATGGGGATGATGATGATGATGATGATGATGATTTGATGTCAGACAGAGATGAAGATGGAGAGCAATGAAAAGGAACAAAGCAAACTAAGTATGATAACTCTTCTGTAATATGAAGTTTTGACTTGAGAATTAGGCCCTATACATAAAGTATTACAACAAAATACATGTATTATAACCAGCAGCATTATATTTTATATTGCACTGTACAGATTAATAAGCATTATTGTGAAACATTAACTACTTGGAAACAATTCCTACTTTACTACCAAAAGGGCTGCTTTCATTCTGAAATTTTACTGATATGGTATTCCGGAGGTCGCAGGTTCAAATCCCTCTCCTTCCAGTTTTCTTTGTTCACTTTAAAAATTCAGAAATTTTACTTTTTAGATTTAAATGTTTCTGAAAAGATCGCACAATGGCATTATAAACTAGAGTATTCAAGTGTGGCTCCAACTTCCATAACCTCCAATACTACATGTATTGTATAAAAGCATAATAGTGTGCATGAACCAAAATATGTGCTGCACTTCAGTATTCTATGTACATGTACAATGCCCTTATCTAAAATTGTATTATAATTTAACGTGGGAATTTCTTGATTTTGTAAACAAACTAATTTGCAACTTTTACATTAACCCTTTGCGTACGGATGACGTCTGTGGACGCAAACAAAAATTGGCCGCCATTTGTGCAGTTTCAATCCATTGTTGGATTATTGTTTATGATACACTTGACTGCACAAACACATTGTAGCGGTTTGCTTGGCTGCCGGGACCGCCGCGACACCCCGACGTCTCCCGTAAAATATCGTGCCCAAGGGGTTAATTATAGTCCATTTAAGGTGAATGGCCATACTACATGTACACGTACAGTATACATGTACATACATCTCCTCATATAGATATGAACACTTGCTTATTGTAGCCGGCTTCTACATATATGTGGGTCATTCCACCAGGTTGGGACACAGTGTGTTATATGACCATATCATTAAAACCATCATTACATTTAATTCAGTTATTTCATGTGACATCCGTCTTTGGGTGTGAGATTATTTGAGAGTTTCAATCATGTAAGTTATATTTTAACAAAAATATGATAAAAAGTGTGTTATTTTGAATGTAAAATGGACGTAACATGGACACCGTGTCCAACATTTAAATTGTTGTGTTTTTTCAACACTTTAATACATAAATTTGGGAAATTCATTACGTACAATAATTAAAAGACACACTATGCAACAATGAAACACCTTTTTACGGCAGTCAGTGTCCAAATATAGCAGAAATAGCAAGAATTTGAAAAATCGGTGCAGACGTAACATGGACACCATGACCATTGAGGACCATGACCATACATATATTTCTGCTGTTGTGCTGCATTTGGATAGTGAATATCATAACAAATGTTTTTTTGTGTTGCAGTTTGTGTTTTGTAATTAGTATACAGAGTGAGTTTGCATAATTATTTATATAAATGTTGAAAATGTTACAAAATGGAAATGTGCATTTTTATGTCACACCATGTTAGTATACAAATAATGAATGTTTATGAGTGCGATGGTAAGAATAATTTCATGAGGTGACAGATTGAATGTTCCATTCCACGAGGCGAAGCCGAGTGGAATGGGACATTCCATCTGTCACAGAATGAAATTATTCTTACCATTGCACGAATGTGAAACATTCATTATTTGTTGTATACAACACCTGAATAAATCCGACAGATTGCATGCATGGATTTCTTGGTGTAACGTTACAACGTGCCGTTTACCTTCTCAGTCCCGCATAAAACCGTGACAAAAAGTGGTCCAGTTCCGAATCAGTCAAAGCTTTAATTGTTGTTCCTGCGTGTCTTGCAAATTCCTCTAATCATTTGACTGCATATTTCATTTGTCTCTTTGTGTTAGCAGCGTAAGCATCGCCTACGAGTTCCAATATTTCGTCGTCTGTTAGGAGAACAAACCGCGGCAGTTCGGGAAACTTGGCCGCCATGTTGTGTGAATGACAGCGCTGTTGTAGCGCACCAAAAGTGACTGTGAAATTAGGGAAGTTCTTTTGGTTCTATCAATGCGCGCGCACCGTTTGATAGAACCATGTGATAGAACGTTTTGGGCGGTGCGGGTTCGCGCCGTGTGATGGGTCGAATAATTTAATGCACGTGATCGACGATCCACCAATCGGATGGCTGGGATTTATTCAGGTGTTGTATAATACTAAATGTTACGTCCAGACTGCCTTAATTTTTTGTCATTAAATAAATAATTATGCAACTTACTATATGTACTAACTAAAAGACACTCAATGCTACCAGAAAACACTTTTTGTTATGGTTGCCAGTGTCCAAATAGCTCAGAAACAGCAAGAACAAAAGAAAACATGCATGTGTGGACGTAACAGTGGACACAGTGTCCATGTTACGTCCACTCTCACGTCTGTTCTTGCTGTCTCTGCTATATTTGGACACTGACTACCATAAAAAGGTGTTCTTGTGTTGCATAGTACATGTATATCTTTTAATTAGTACACATTGTGAATTTCCTATATTTATATTTAAAGTGTTGAAAAAACACAAAAATGGAAATATGGACGTGTCCTGTCACATCAAACTGGTTACGTCAAACTGACACATTTATTTTAATTATAATTTTGGTAAAATATAATTTACATGATTTAAAACTTTCTAAAATATTTCCCACCCAAAGACTGATGTTACATGAAATAACTGAATCAAATGTAATAGTACTTTTAAAGATATGGATAAATGTCACACACTGTTTCCCAACCTGGTAGAATGACCCATATACAATGTAGTTCCAAAGATGATGCAACTATAAAGGAAACACCTGGCCACTCTTGCCAACTATATTTTGCCAATTTAATATGTCCCTTAAATAGAAATATCACCTTAGTAACGTATATACTTTGTAAATTTGTAAAGCATTCTATGAAATGTTATGCACAACATCCTTTAATGACAAAATGTGACACTCTGTAGCAAATTAAGGAAAATCTCCCGACTTCTGACTTTTTGAGATTGTTATGTCAGAATAAAGAGAGATTAAAGTGCTTTCTAATCATACCAAATTTATCCCTGTATCTTATTCCAATCTGAATATACCACGTGAAAGAAATGATAACACACATGTACATGGTGTACTACAACCACGCAAAGAACATGTTGGGAGAAAAACAGCTTTGAAAAATGCACACATTGCATGCACCACCAACGTCACTATAAAAAATATCAATTTTGTCAACTTTATCTGTCTTTTTTTTTAAACAAAATTACTTTTCTGAAATGCTTTTCAAAAATCTCAAAATTTATTCTGCAACGATTTTTTTTATGAATGCGCGACTTCAAGCGATGATTACTCTAAAACTGGTCTTGGGGAACATTCCTCATTACGCTCCAGAGGGTCAGAGATATCTGTACATGTATATTAAATATATGTTCATACATGTACGTGTTTAAATACCAGACATTTAAGACTTTTCATTTAATTTAACTTTGCACTTTGTACATACATTTAACATTCTCATACAAAATGCAAGTTGAGTAAACAATTAGCAGAAAAATCTTCAACTGAAATTAAAAAGGACACAGTTCAGGTAGCATACTGATTCAATAAATCAGTAAAAGCTTGACTTCTTCACTTTATGGCATTTTTTACCAAATGAGCTGATCTACATAAAAACTACTGAGGGTTTCTCCATGAGTTCTATGTACACGTCAATTGTACACCACTAACCTCAGTCATGCAAGTGGGTCATTCCATAAATTTGGGGTCCAAATGTGTGACATTTTTGTTGTCCTTGTTTGTACATAGTGAAATGTATTAGATTTTGCAATTCAGGACACATGCTTTAATGACTTCTATCTCCAAGAGTGATTGTGTATTAAAAGCAAATTACCTGCCAAACAAGTAAAAAATAGTGTGAAGTCAATTTTACTGATACCTAATTACACAATTTACTGAAATTACACAGGTCAGGTGTAACAGGGACACCAAAAAGATGTCACACTTTTGACCCCAAATTTATGACCGGAATGACCCATGTATTATTGTATGGTATGAGCACTCTGTGCCATTTCCCACTTCACATCCATACTAGGGTTTGTGAGTGATGACGCACCTGCACTTCTGTGTACATTCAATTGGAAATTAGTTGTATACATACATTTAGGCACAAGGTTTGACTTGGTATCCAAAAATCACATTAAAAGCCTCTCCAAAATTAAATCTGAAGTCTGCAAGCTACCATTACACCTCGACCAAGTGGACACTGTGTAACTGACTTGTGTATTTAGCAACTTTCCATTCTCGCTGTGATTCCGGGCTTTGAATGTGTTCCCACCCCAAGAGATGGGTACATGTTGGGTACACGGAAATAAATGGCACTGTTGATCCCCCCCCCCCCCCCCCCCCGATGCAAGCACTGTTTCAATTTCAAAATTCACGTAAATTATGCAGAAATTCTTTTTTATTAATGCATGTGAGTTTACAAGTTTTTGCAAATGGCAAGAACATTCTAATGCATTATGGGTAGATCAAATGGAACTTTAATGTGCAATGCCGTACAGAAAGCTGCATTATGACATCTATTTTTAGAACACATTCTCCGGTATCCTAACTTTTTTTCCCAATTTGAACTGAAATAACATTTGGGGTTTTGCTTTGAGATTTTCAGAAAGAACTCGTTAATGTAAAATAAAGTTTATACGTACCTCACATCTATTTCACCACCATCATGCATTCGGAAAGCACCCTCTGGTGTACGCATTCTCATCAGGAAAGACTGTAACTTGGGTCTGCATATAAGGTCAATTTAAATTAATTAAATTCACTGTTTCTTTTGGCTGCAAAATCCATGATATTCAGTATTGAATACCAGCAACTGAGGAAATCAGAAAGATCATGACAACTACAACTACCATTACTCTGTATCATTCAAACACATAAACTGACCACTAATCACTGCACTCTGGCCTCACAATCCCATCCTAACCTCAACCAAATCTATCCTTAAAGTTCTCCAAAATCCGACTGGAAACACAACTCAGTAAATTAGAAGGTATACCCAGTTCCGACATTGCATGGGCAGGGGTGTGATGGGCTGGGGGATAACAAAAACATAGGGGAAGGGAGGGGGTGGAAAGAATAACATTTCTTGGGAAGGAAGAATATTTAAGAGGGGGGAAAAAACGTGCATGAAATCATGAATGTCCTACAGCTAAGAATGCTCAAGTCTTATGACTGAACATGGGACATCACTAATGGTCTGGTTTACCAGATGGCTATGTACTTGCTGGGATAGACTTACAGTATCATGGACAAAGGTCAGGACTAGCGCTGGACGACACGACGATCAAATCGTGATGATGCGATATTCTCCGCCTAAAAATCGAAATCGGCTACATGTTTTTTAAAATCGAAAAATCGAGATATCGCCGATATGATTTATTAAATCAGTGTTCTTTTTCGGAACCCCTATTTTCCCCTTAAAAAATCGGAGATACTTTACCAGCAGAAAATTAATTTTCATTTTCAAAGTGAACAAACTGGCAGGAGCGGGATTCGAACCTGCGACCTCCGGGTTACCGTACCGGTGCTCTACCAACTGAGCTATCTTGCCCTATGTTGGCGGTCTCCCAAATTGTCAGTATCTTTGTTCAGGTGGGCGCTAGTCAGAAGTCATAAACCCAGAATGCCGTATAGCCAGGGATCACACCCAATTTTACGATACAACGTGGGAAGCGACAAATTATTCACATTGTAATGCGAAGAATTAGTTGTTTTCAAAACTTTAACCACATGGTGTTACCCTTTGTGTTACCGCCAGTGTAATTTTCATAAAGTTAACCATGAAAACGTCTCAAAATGAGGTTGTTGTTTTTAGACTAAGCCATATTTAAATCTTGCAAATTAGTGGGCATATCCATTTCAACCATTCGTTGAGAAATGCTTCTCTGCACTTGGGGCGGGCTGCTCGCACGTGGTTCATGCCTCCTGCTAATAAGCTCTAAATAAATATGCTGGTTCACGCGGATTGACTGTTGGTATCTACACAATTCGCTGGTACCCGTCGATAGTCTCGTGGGCGGGCTGAACATTTAACTCCGTCCACAATTTACATTAAGTACTAAATTGCTCCAACACCAAGTAACATGATCACCAGCGGTACATTTGCAACTACATGTATTGGGAGACAGGTGGCCCCAAACTCAAACATTCCCCCCATTCATTCCTGTCAGTCTTATAAGGGACCAGTCTGAAGCCGCATTCCGCTGTTTTGTATACCCATGGGGGAAGAGGGGTCCCCCCTTTTTGTTCCTATCACTCCAGACTATTGTTACCTAACACACCCCCCTAGATTTCTGAAAAGAATTCCTGAGATTCTGTGAACACAATGACCAACACAAAAGAGGGGGGCTGCCCCATATCGTGCTTCAATATGCCGTTTTGAGGCAAAAATCCAGAGGGTCAAAATTTTCGATTTTCGTGTTATTGTTTAAAATGCTAGTTTATGTAAAATAAAATAATACTGTGTTTTTTGTTTTTTCTATTTTAGTAAACAATTTTAAAAAGATTACTGATAATCACCGGAATTTGTGTCTAGTTTTCGTCATAAGATTTGTTATTTTTCGATTCGTGTACATCGCCATTTTTAATGCAATCATAAACTTCGTATCAATTTAAACCTTGTGATCTAAACGCTTCATTAATTGGCTGATCTGACCGATATTTACACAAATAAACCAATGAGAGACACTTAAAGAAGATACCAAGGCTACCCCCTAATCGTGAGGTGTTCAGTGGTGCGGAAATGAAAGACAGACTTTATCACTTGATTTCTACAATAGTGCTGGATCATCTAATAAAACAAAAATTATCATAACTTTTTAAATACTCTCCAATGGTGTATAAATCTAGAAATTATTTTTTGCGATGAGAGACTGTTCTCTATTGAGGGTGCCACATTTATGAGGGTGCCACACATATAACACAAAGGGGACACAAAGCTGATTAAATAAATCCATAAAACATGAACATCGCTTGGCGTATTTAACGTCGAGCAAGGAGAAAAATGTTTAACCTCCCGTGGCTGAATTAAACAGAAGGATGGATCAATGTATCCTTTGCTTGGAATATTAATGCTCACCTGTTCGGACGAGCTACATGTATGTTTAAAAAAGTCAGTACTCATTACAATGTCAGTATTCATTCGCCCTGAAAGAAAAGTACGTCTGAAATAAAATATCCTCCACCCCAAGAGCCCTGAAACCTTATAAAGTGATTGACAGCTCAACTTTTGCGATGTATACAATTATTTATACATTGTAATACTATGTAACAAAATGTATACAATGGGTTCAGCTCCAGAGGCATGTACTACCGGTACCCAGCGGGCATTAGGTGATGGAGAGATCGAAATATTGCACAAATCCAGCCAGGTGGTGCTCGACTACCAGCATTTCAAAGTCATAATGAAGGTTTTATTAAAAATATTTAAAATTGTCTGTCTTAAAAGGGGAACAAGGGAAATTCTCTGGTCACATCAAACATACCGATTATTTTATAACATACAGTGGTCCACTTTTATTTTTCTCATCTGACGAAATCTTGTGGTTAAAAACTCTAGAAGTTTTAGCGAACATTTATTTCCGGTTCGGGATCATTCTTTTAAAATGCTAATTCAATTATAAATATAATGTGATTCAACAACTCGCAGAAAAAAAAATTGGGCAGAGAACAAATTTTTTCGGTTTAAAGTCTAAGTTTATAATAATAGACAAGCTGTCAGTAAATCTGCGATAAGATGTAAAATCTATTAAAACGTTCTAAATATCTAAAGTATACAATTAGCGTACTCCGCTGATTTTGTTGATCCCGCAGACAGCACTCATTGTAATACGAAAGGGGCCTATTGTTAAGCAGATTCATTCACATGCAAATTAGCCAGCTCAGCTCTGGCTGGTGGCGGTAACCAAGAAAAGGCTTTGATCCAGATATCTGCAGACTCAGCATAGACTACGCTGTTTCTCAATATTGATGGATGGCCTAAGAACGGCCTCAAACAATGACTGGCGACAAACAGGCCCGGCGATTATGTAGTTATAAACGAACTTTTGCGACATTTTATTATGCTGAAATTTGTTGACGATTTTATCGCCATATCGGCGATATCGCTGGGGAAAAAATCGACTACGAAAAAAATCAATATCGTCAGCCCTAGTCAGGACAATAAGAAGTATTTAATCTCAAGCCTATTTCCAGATTCAGCAGCCCTACTGAATGGTTATATCTACAGGAATGTTAAGAGTTAAGCATTTGGTACAAGTAGTCTATTCTCTCACCTGTTTATAGCATCATACGCTTCCTGAGTGCCTACTGTCGTCAGTGCCAGCACTGCAGCGTAAGTGGGTGCCAGATGAGCAAACTGTAGTGGCCCTCCTACAAACATCACACATACATGAAGAGTTCATTTCAAATAGAATATCACTGTAATGGACATCATGGGATCCACACATGGTTATTTATTATCTAGCCAACAATGGTGTGCATTGACAATTTATAACCATTCAGAAGCCAAAGATGTTGTTCATTATAGCCAGATGTGTTTATATTAGTTACAGCCAAATTCTACTGAATATGTGGAATGTACCGACTCATGCCTAGTATTCTGAAATAGACATCATGACCATCAGGCTAATTTGACATTTCTTGAGACTGATTTAGTTATTCATTTATTGCGGAACTCAATCACCGACTGTGAGCACCGTAATCACATAATGCTTGCATTATGTACAAATCTATTCTGTGACGATAAGGTAAGACATTTTATTAACAAATGTGTGGGGCAAGTCTAAAACTGTAGTCACAGCAAGGACACCTCGACTTACCTCCAAATCCACCTTCAGGATGCTGGCATTTGGCCAAGAATTTCACCATTCTGAAAAAAAGTTTAAAATAGACTGAGACTAAAAGGCTGGAGAGGATTTCCGTGTTAAAGAAAGTGGCGAGTTATCACAACTGACGGCTGTGTTTTCATAACCTCAAAAGACATCTTAAGGAAAACGTTACAACATAAATATCAGATACTTTAACATGCTACAGGTTTCTACTTCTTTTTCTTCAAGCTTCCAAATTAGCACACACCCCCCCCCCCCCCCCACAAAAAAAAAAAAAATGAACAAAGAAAACTGGCAGGAGCGAGATTCGAACCTGCGACCTTCGGAATACCGTACCACCACTCTACCAACTGAGCTATCTGGCCCTATGTTGGCGGTCTCTTTGTCAGTCATTTTTATTCGGGGGGTGCTAGTCAGAAGTCATAAACTCATAATGCCGAGTAGCCAGGGATTACGCCCAATTCTACGATACAACCTGGAAAGCGACACTGTGGGGATCACTCAATGAGGATACGACTTTTTAACTTATAATTCACCTATCGTTGATTGTTAAAATTCCAATTATAATTATTATTGTAGGTAGATCTGTGCATTCTAATTTTGATTTTGATTTTTTGTGGGGAGGGTGAGTATCTTGTTTTACTCTGAGCCGGCCTCTTGAGGGAGTTGTTGATCTAGCAGATGAAGACTGTGTAGAATCCAGTAGCAGATCCATGGTCTAGAAGCATCCAAACATTCATAGGACTCGGAGAGGTTCAGTAGACCCTTCAGCAGAAAATTGGTGTGTCGTTTCCTATGCAACAATGGTCTGGGTTAAATCAGAACAAAATATGATCCA
This sequence comes from Hippasteria phrygiana, assembly GCA_037893225.1. Classification (NCBI taxonomy): domain Eukaryota; kingdom Metazoa; phylum Echinodermata; class Asteroidea; order Valvatida; family Goniasteridae; genus Hippasteria; species Hippasteria phrygiana. Next base: position 209,806 of record JAZGUH010000321.1, read on the forward strand.
CAAATATCCAATTAATGCCACTTACTTTATGTGAATGCATTTCCTACAGGGTACCCTAAAGTACAGATTTCTACATGGGGCTACCGGGGATAAAAGCAACAAAGGAATTTCCACTTATAAAGAGGGGGGAAAGTCAAGAAAAGGAAAAAGAGGGGGTGTGTGAAAACTGGTGATTGGAAAGGATTCTGGAACCAGAGGGCGACTAACCCTCCAGGGCTCAAATTCACTTCACATGCACCTGTACATCAACTGGCAAGAAGCAAATACAAAATTCCTGACAGCTTACTTTGTTTTATCCGGATGGTCATCCTCTCTGGATAGCAGGAAAGTCTCAAACATTTCAGCCACAGACTCTTCCACATTATACTGCATGAAATTACAACAGTGTGAATAGAAAAATTAACTTATTTTTATTGTGGAATCATAGACCAGTACCATGTGTACCTCAGGGTAAAACACCATTTCAAAACATTTTGCCAGAGCAATATGTACAGCTAAATATCCACAGTCTAAAAAAAAATCTTCCAAAACCATGAATTAAGAAAAGAAGGTTTACAGTTTACAGTAAACTTTTTTTAGAGAAACATTGCCAAAGAAAAACACAAATAAAAGATGGGGGAAAACAGTGGATATCTATGCAGAGGGCAGCAGAAAAGAGCTTGGTGCAAACGGAGGCTTGTGGGTGCTACAATAGGGACTGTCACTCTGGGATACAACAGGCGCTGTTTAAGTCTACAGTGAACTTTACCATGGAACATATACCACCGTCTTTCGAGATGGAAGGATGCCTATAAAAAGCAGGGACAAATGTGTCAATCTCTGCTCATCCGTCAGACATATCCACTAAGCTACAATCCTGGACAAAACTCATTGGGACACCCCCCTCCCCCAATCATTGTTGGTTCGGTGTGGTTAAAAGTCGACGATTGAGGAAACTCGTGCGCAGACAAAATTGTTATTGGCGCCAAATTTCCAAACAACGGGCATCAACACTGACCGGAGGAAGGGGGGTGGTGGTCTACTGTTGAGGTGTCCCTAGAGTTTTGTCCAAGATTGTATGAGATTTTGGGGGGGGGGGGGGGGGAGGACGTTTTTGTATCCCCAAATCACACATTTTTTTCCACCACCTAGGGGCCTTGACTTTGTCATATGTTTCACACTTTGTTGTCGTATAGATTGGGGATAACCAGTTTCCGTCACTCGTAGTCTATGTGGCTGTTTATATTATTAATTGTTTAACCATAACCATCCCTAACCTGCCAAAATCAAACACCCCATTGTGTTGAATTTTGTGTGATTGGGTACTGTAGAGCCTTGGCACCATCACTTTGCATGGGACTTGATGCCCTGATTTTGTCCAAGTACAAAGAATGTGCCATTGGTTTACTACACAGTGTTGGAGTTTTTGTGGTTAGGGAAGGATTCTAGTAAAAAGCCTTGGGCTGTTAGGGTTAAAGCCAGAAACAAGGCCGTATAAATAGATGCCGTTTCAGTCAATCACGTCTTCAATTCAAGAAGTTCTTTTTAAAAGCCTCTCAGCTAAACAGTTCATTAGAGTAACGATTTAATTTTGTTATTGGTGCCAAATTCCCTAACAACGGACATCAACACTGACCGGGGGAGGGGGGTGGTGGTCTACTGTTGAGGTGTCCCAAGAGTTTTGTCCAAGATTGTAGGTACCATGGTAAAAAGTACACTGGTATGGGTAGCGTACGGGTTGGAGCCTGTCTACTTTGCCTGATCCGCCGTCTTACCGCGGTCGCCGGTTGCCCACGACGCGCATGACTCCCACAAAACATACGACTACACGGATAATTTTTAAACCGGAAACTTGCAGCCTTAGTACGCTTCCACTCATCTAGCGGGCAATCAACAGGCCAATTGAGTAGTGTAGGGCCCCTCTTTAGTTTTGATCAAAGTAGAGTCAAAGATATTTTTTCTCATTGCAAAATGACGGCAAGAGTTCCACCTACGGCCGTCACGGAATCGCTACCAAACATAACATATTTCACCTCACCTTGTGTCTTCATTGAAGATAAACTCATTCAGCCGGGGGAAAACTGAAATCCTCTCGGGAAAAAATGTTTTAGGCGATATTTTGGGTGCAGATATCGTTCACACATTCAATCATGTAGGCAGCCATATTGAAGTATCAGGAAGTGCACGATATGCACTTGACAAGGCACTGACCAATAAGCAGTGTGATTTTACACAATGAATAAACAACACTTTGGGTTTCTACCATTTTTTTAATGAAGGGAGCAACATGTAGCAGGAGCTGATCAATGGTTTCAGAGACTCGAACGGACATCGATCGCGTGTGTAACTGTTGCAATGTGCGTGTGGCGGACAAACCTAATTATTATTCAATACATGTTCCACCCCGTGTTATTTTGGTGTGTTCCAAATCTTGTACATAATGAATTAATGTTCTTACAATGTATGTTAAATAATTTAGAAGCCAGATATTGCGACATACACCGTAAGTATGACTAAAAGGCTTCTAAGAGTAACAGGCACTCGTGTCCGAGCGGGTAAGCGTACCATGTATTAACAAACGTTATGTTCTCTTACAGGCATGATTTCGATGGAGGTTTGAACCACAGCGAGGGAATAGAAAAAGGAACATGGAGTGATAGAGATGCGTCGTAGTGGGTGGTGGTGGAACAGAGAACAGAGGAGTGTACAGGAGATGCAGGAGGAAGATGTAAACAAGAGGGATTTCTAGCAACTGAATCTTTATTATTATTTTATTTATTTATTTTTTTTCCCTTGAACCCTTCTCACTTAACGAAGGTTGAGATACGAGTTGTGCGATAAGGTTCTTTTTAGAACCCATACCTCTCGTTAGTTGAGATAAACACATGGTGTTACCGCAAACCGAAACGATATCGATATTCCACCATGCAAAGCCTCAAAACTTATATTTTTTTTTTATTATTATTATTATCATTTTTTTTTTCTACTTTTCCTCACTAAAATCCCCTAAAAATAGAAGGCACCCCTTTTCAAGTGTTGCAGTTTATAAAACCTCAAAATAGTGATGGCTGTAGGTGGAACTCTTTCCCTAGTTTGGCAATTCCAATAACCTAAAAGTGGATTTTTGTTCCCTTATAAGAACAGGGCAGGGCCCTACACAATCCAATCGCCATCAACAATGATCAACAACATAACATAAACAGGGGAACCGTCATGACCGTGACAACCGTGTGACCTAGTATCCGGGTATCCAGATTACTTGGCGGGGATAGACGAGTGGCGGGGTATTCGGAGATTGTGTAGTGTAGGGCCCCTCTTTAGTTTTGATGAAATTAGATTCAAGGGTATTTTTTCTCATTCCAAAATGACTTTTTCAACCTAAAGCAGACTTCTCTTAATTCTATTGACATCTTTTTTGTAATTTTGAACAGTTTATTGCGGTAGAGAATGCAATTTTCTTACGCGCTTTACGGCAGTTGCCATTCGAATTAATGCGGTTTTGCATGTCTACTGTATGTCGCGGTGATCGCAATCTTTGTTTTCGCATTGCGTTTTGTCGTCCTCATCGCCGCTTTACCCAAAAACTTCCCTCAAAAACTAAAACCCTGCCCTTTATCAACGACATATACCTGTTGGTTTGTAATGTCGCTAATAGTAATTGGCAATTCTATTAACCTAGTTAAGGACATTAATAAATGTGTGAGGGTGCTGTTCATTTGGTGACTCATTTTCTGAATAGTAAATTGTGATAACAGTTTTATTTTTTTGCACATTCTTACAGCTTTATTTTCAAATATCCGAATTTTTGAAATCATGATGATTGCCATCTGTCTTTTATTCATTAAAATAAGGCATGAATAAAGACAAGGATTTTGAGAAAATGTGAGTTTTATTACATTTCTGTCATAATCTGCACTCCAATTTGAGTACAAAATAATCACACTTTACTCTGCATTAAACGTACACATTTCAGGAACCAAAAAATCCCTGCTTTAAATAAATTTTTCTTTGCTTTGCAAAATCTGATGGAATCCGAACTTGAATCAAATCGTTTCTTATGACTTGCTCTTCAAAACTACATCAAATTCAAAACCAAATGTACAAAAATGTATTTGATAATTAGTGGATTTTTGTTTCCTACGTTTAGGGAACAGGGCTCTACACTACACAATCGCCGGGTATTCTGCAATTGTGCCTCAAAATGCAATAACTCACTTGTTCTTGTGAAGAGTGGGTACAAACGCCATCGTCAAGAAATCGCTGATACTCCAAAACCTCGGGATTTTCAACACACCTGGGGGACGCCATCTTGTCTCTGAAAGTTAATTTCTGTCAGGCAAACCATAGAGGGCGCCCACTCATATAACTTTAGACTGATCCGGCGACCGACCAAGAGCAAGTTCGATTATTAACGAGTGGTTGGTTTTATGACATACGTAGCGCATGAGCACTGAAGTAGAAGTGCAAACGACTCAAGTATAGTCGAGTCGAATAGTGTCATTAGCCTTTTAGAGGAATGGTGGACACAATAAGAGGGCGCTATTTGATCTGGGTAAACCTTTTGTGCCATACAAAAGGATTACCTAAATCAAATAGCGCCCTCCTATTGTGTCCACCATTCCTCTAAAAGGCTAATGACACTAGTTCGACAATACATGAGAAAGCTGACTGGCAGGAGCGGGATTCAAACCTGCCACTTCCGGACCGGCGCGCGCTCTACACTGTAAAACAAATTCCGTAAAATAACGGGTTTTTCCCCCGTAAGAAAAACGGTAGGCCTTTTGTGACCTAGAAAACATCACGCGTCCGTATAGTTTCGTATTTTAACGTTATTTAATTTACAAAATACTTTGTCATACAACATAATTTGCTGTAAATATATACAGCAACACCAACGAAGTGTTGTTTATTGGAAATTGTATGTTCTCCTAAACGAATCTAATGCATCAGGGGGGCTACACATCAACTGACCAATCAGAACTGAGGAAATTGTGTTCACAAAAGTCATGTTATATTGTGGTATTTAATCCAAAAACACACTTTCTTGACCACTTATGTGTAATTCGTATTTAAACAATTCCACAATCAAATTTTGATTTTTTGCAAACGTAAAATATCGCATTACATCTCCTTTCGTATTTAAATATTGAAATTGTTCATGGGAAAGCATCATGGCGGGAAAAGCTTAATATAAAGCTATATCACGGCGGTATCCAGCTCATAGTGTTAAGCAGCATTTGTACACCCATGTCATTAGTTATTTTCATTTAGTCTGTTTCCCACTTCATTCATTCCTGTAAATTTGTAGTTACTTTCTGCCTGGCAACCTAGACAGTAAAAAATATCTATAATTTTACGGAGAATTTGTAACAGATCTGCACTGTATGTAACCTAATTGTTGTTGTTTTTACAGCACTTTTGATGTTTAAATTACAAACCTTTTTACAGACGAAATTTAAATTAATTTTACAAATTAAGTTTACAATTATTTTACGCAAATCTTGAAAAAATAATCTACAGCATTTGATGTAAAAATTAACAACAGCAAAAGGTCTGACGACGCAGCTGCCATCACTTTTGATGAAAAAAGGATATATTTTTTTTACAATTTTACCAACTGAGCTATCTTGCCCTATGTTGTCAGCATTTGTTCGGGTGGGCGCTAGTCAGAAGTCATAAACCCATAATGCTGAATATAGCCAGGGATCACGCCCAAGTGAACAAAGAAAACCGGCAGGAGCGGAATTTGAACCTGCGACCTCCAGAATACCGTACCGGCGCTCTACCAACTGAGCTATCTTGCCCAACGTTGGCAGTCTCCCAAATTGAAGTCAGTAGGCGACCTCTATTTGTTCGGGTGGGCGCTAGTCAGAAGTCATAAACCCATACGCCCAGGAATCACGCTCCGGGGATCCCGCTCCTGCCAGTTTTCTTAGTTCACCCATCCTTCCTCCATGGTTCACCTATTCAAATTTACCTATAGTTAGTTTCCCTTGTGGATTGTTTGACGAAAAAATGACTATAAATGGACGGCAGGGCCGGGAATATAATTGCAGTTCTAACCCAAAGTAACCCCCCCGCCCATTTCAAAGTAGGCCTATTTGTTTCATTTTTCAAATTTGTTTAATTGTTTCCTTTCGCCTTGTAAGCAATTCCTTTGTTCACATCCCCTATTCAAAATGGTCTATCAATGCTTTAGGTATTGCACATTAATTAGGCCAAAATAATGATGTTGCTCTTAAATCCCTGAAAACAAGATCTTCAGACTGCATGTCGTATATTGAAGTCGGGAGGCAAAAATTAAGCTCATTTAAAAGTGAGATGGCACTAAAAATGCACGATTGAGCCGAAAAAATGACGTTTTCAACATTTTCTTGAACAATTTAACAAACAAACAAAACAAAAAACGCGACGCAACTTTTCTTTTTTTGGCCTTACCGGACGCGATTTTTTGTTCGTTGTCCAGAGTTGCAAGAATGTTTCTACAGCTTTATGTGAGCTGTAAAACAGGTTCTCGGACTTGTTTTCCCTTGAAATAAGAATCCTCCACACCACAATTAGTACAAGAAAATGAAACATATACAGGGCAAAGGATACGAACCCACCAGTGCAGGCAACTGAAGCCAATAACCGCCATATTAACACTCCCAATTTACCACTGATCTCTGTGCAAGGAAAACGAGGATGGAAGTAGACCCGGGGACAAGGTTGGAAAACCTATTGTATTAGAAGTGATAATATGGCGGGCGGTGGCTTCAACTCGAACAGCCGATGTGGTGCCGGAGCCTCTACCAATACAATATAGCCACAACAGGTCGACCAAATCGGTTTAATATAACCTTATAAAGTTGTCTGAAGACGTTACAATATCTAGCGCCAATGCTATATCCGCGTGCAATGCCTATTACATAAGTTAACTTAATCATAAATATGCATGATGGCAATTCTGGTCTACGAAAAAAATAAAGATGAATGGCTACATTCGGGACAATTGTGTGTAAGGAAGGGCGCACCAAGTTTGATTGGGGGTGGGAGCAAAAAAATAACAAAAAGGTTGACCCCAAAAAAATTGCCAATTGAAAAATAATTTGAAAAGTGCAGGTTGGGGGAAGGAGTGTATAGAAGGGAGCTAAAAGAGGATGTCGATTGGGGAGAGAAATCTGTGTCGTTTTGTAGTTTTATGTAGATTGTGGTATATTACAGTAATTTATGCCATAAAATGGTCCTCCTTGTCTAACACTAGGCACAAAAAGGGACTTTGTCTAATGACAAAAGGGCAACAGTGGGCTACATGGGACTCTGAAAAGTAACTTGTATTATTTCATGGCAGAAATAATTGTCCGTTATGCAGATTTCTTTCAGCAATCAACATCCTGTTTAAACTTGTGACATATCTTGACCACTTACATACTATAATACATCATGCACTTTGCCGACCACAACACGGTTTTGCCGACAGGGACAGAAATTTGTGTCACACCCCTACAGCCGCCCCTCTCACTATGAACATCTAACAAAAGAAAACCCACGCAGTCCTTTGTTTGTAACAAAGGACTGCGTGGTTTTCTTTTGTTAGATGTTCATACAATTTATCTTGGGCTTTCCTCCCACCTCTAAACCATTTTTTCACCATCCTACTTCCACAAGTTTCTTCAGGCTTGCGAGCTAAAGTCCCTCTGGTACTTTTGAGGATTCATTGATTTCATCACCATATTATGACAACAACAAAAATCTGCTTCAGTGTGTGGAGAGAATGAATGCCTAAATAAAATGCAAAAAAAAATAAGTTGTTAATTGGTTGTTTGCTACACAACATGAATTTACATAGTTTTACAATTAAGTTTTAATCTTAAAAAACAAAAGCTTTCAAGCTTTTCGACTCATGTTTCTCAAGTGGCCTAATACCACAGGGGCAAACAAAACTTCTGGTTGTGGAGGCAAGGATTCATTTGAAACAACTTTTGTTCACTTCATGAAGACAGTAAGCACAATATCAAGTACAATAACTTGTTTGCAACAGATATCAGAGCACAAAACATACAGGTATTCACTAGTTTAAGCAATGAAATATGTTTAAGATAATAACTTCTGCCTAAGGTTAGTAAAGCACGTCTGCTAATCTTCAAATCATAAAACTGACCCTTGAGGTTTCTCTTTTTTCTCTTTTTGTCAACAAGTCAATTTGTATTTGCCTTACATTTGACATTGGTATCTGTAACTAAACGTTTGTCCCCTACATTAATTTAAATGAAATCACCACACAGTTTTTGTATATCATGGTTAAAACTGACTGTGGAATTGGATTTCAAATGAAGACACAAGTACACAATGAAAATAATAAATAGTGAAACAGCTGTCGGTCAATCCATGCTGTAAACCTTATCAAAGTATTCCCCTACAGTCTATGCTTTAACCCCTTGCGTACGGATGATGCCATAGGGCGCCAAAAAAGAAGTGTCACCAGGCCGGATGACGCCACTGACCGCTGTTTGTGCAGTTTCAATCCATTGTTTCAAAACACATTGTAGCGGTTCGATTTGGCTGCCAGAACCACTGCAACACCCGTCTCCCGTAAAATACCGTGCCCAAGGGGTTAAGTGAAATGCATTCAAAATCTACATCTGCAATAATCATAATTCAATTGTTTGACTATCACTTATACTCTACGAAACAGTCACTTTCAAACTTTTGTCGGGGATGAAAAAATTCTTTCTACAAAGATTGTGAATTGTAGAATCGAAGTTTACAGCATGGATTCACCTTGTTAGTGTCATTCTACATCTTCTGGGTAGACAGGATCTTTTAGGGGGATGACTGATTTCTTGTCCTTGTCTCGGCTCAGTGCCTTACGCATATCTGCAAAAAATTCACACAAAAAAAAAATTAATAATCAAAATTACTAAATCTCTATCGCTCTAGAAGCAGCCTGTTCAAGAGAGTGCAAAAAAATTAAAATTACAAGGGCAATACAACATTCGTTCATTTCTCAGTTTTTAACCCTTTTTTAACCTTTGTTTGGTACTTACTTTAAATTTAAAGGAACCATGATATAGGATTTACATTGCATTATTCCTGCTTAAAACAATAAAGTATTATCTTGACAATGATATTTTGTTACCAGAGTCAATTATTTCCCAGATTAAATATGAAAAAACATTTTTTGAAAATGTTTGTCCAAGCTACTCCGCCCCCTGAGTGGGACCCTCATTAACATAAGTGAGTGACGTAGATCGAGGAACATTACATATTCTGCTCGAGCCAGCACCATTCATCACGCGTAAATTGAGTGTACATTCTTCGTCCAAAATCTAAGCAAAATATAGCGTTTTTCGGCCATGCCGACAAGGTGTGTGGCTGCTGGATGCAGCAAAACAACGAAGGATGGTAAGCCTTCATTTATTTCCAACTGATGCGAAATATCGGAGAATTTGGACGGCGAAGGTGACAAGAGCGAAGTGGTCCGGTCCCAGCAGCTTCTCAGCGTTATGTAGCGACCACTTTGAGCCGTCGTGTTTTGATACTGGTATTTTCAACTCCTTTGGGATGGCCATTAAAAATATGCTCAAGTCCACTGCCATCCCAACAAAGTTCCCAGATGTGGGTAAGGTACAGGCGAAAGCAGTTAAACGGCCCATTCCCCGAGGAGCTGTCGCTAAAAGGGAGAAAATCAGGGTAAGTTCGATGTATAGTTGTTGCAACTTACAATGTACGAAATTGCACGTGTAGACCTAGTGTGTGTGTATACGGGCCGGGTCCAGACTATCGAGTCCATTCATGAATTTCGGTGCCTCGATCTACGTCACGAACAGCGCCCTCAATTTGAGCCTCAACAAATTCCAAAAAGGGGGGGGCAATTTTTGGGCGGCAAATAATCACACTAAAACTTCACTTGAACCAGTTTGGCTTTTAATTCACATTTAATATATATAAATGAATGTATTTATGAAATAAAATGCTATCCGGCAAATTTGAAGAGCATGGTTCCTTTAAAGTAAATAAAGAACATTATTCCATATCTAATTTGTGACTTTGGAGAATATTTCTAAAAAGAGAAAATGCATGAAAATCAGTGGTGCAGTTAATAATGAGGTTACAGAATCACATGAAAAAAATGTTGATATGCTTTCCCCTCCACCACACACTTACCAAATGCATCTTCATCTGGATCTCCTGAGTAGTATTCTATGACCCGCCGATACACAGTGTAGCCTAGACGTTTGTACATCGTCACAGCTACTTCATTAGATACACGAACAAACAGGTCAACAAAGAAACAGGCCTTTCTGTGCAAATCAAGAAAGAAAAATAAAGTCAACAAATATAGATTGGTTTACCAAGTAGATTTTGCTGAGATGAGAGTATTAGCAAACATTTGAGACAAAAGCCAACAACAGAGAATAGCATGAATGCAAAAATTAATACATCAATCATCTCCAGTACTCTGAATCTTCACCTGGAGCCTGTTAATAGGCCTTCTGATCAGAGGGGAGTCACAGTCAGTTTCTACACAGTAGCTATTCAAAAAGACCTGCTCAATACAGTCATTTTCTTTTAACAATGTTAGGCAGATGCCCGTTTGGATTCTTGTTTCTCTATTTTTTCCCCTCATAGCCGTGGTTTGAAAAAGACCACCTGGCCAGGTGTGGTCTATACGCACATACCTGCGCATACTCAATCCATTCATTTTTCAACTATATTGTTCTTGAATGGGAGTGTAATGAATAGATGGGTCTTTTTTAAACAAAGCTTTACACAATGGCGGGGGTGGGGGGCCTCCATTCCGTGTGGTGCCTATTTTTTTTGCATTTAGGCTTGGTTACAGAGCCCATTCTTGGCATACTTTCCCCAATCAATAACAGCAGGACAAGGGGTTAATTTGCCTGCTTGGTTTTTTTTTTTAACATAAGGGGATTCTACACACTTACATGTAACCACAGGGTTTCAAAAATCCAACATTTTCCAACCCAGAGCTGGTTCACAACCACATATGTCCGTCATAATCCCAAGGATTCACAACACATGTAATACATGTATACGTAATTCCTTACTTTTCGGAGACTTCCTCCAGGAAGTTCATCATCTTAGCGGCCAGACCAAGACGGCGATACTCAGGAGCAACTGTCACTGCAGTCACATGACCATGCCATGTCTCCTGGGGTACCGAGCCCTCCGATTTTCCCATGACTGTAAAGCAAGGTACATGTACATTATGGTTATATCATGAAATGGAATGCTATATACATTGTAAAACCATTTGACGTTCTTTGCTTACCTCATGTACAGCAGCTGATATCATGAAACAGTGCGTACCGGTAATTTACACTGTGGAATAGGACTAACAGCGCATAACGTTGGGCAGCTGCACAACATCCTTGCGATCCATTTCACGAAACATTGCGTAGCTGCGCAATGTTTTATATGGGCGAAGCTGAATGCCGTTTTTACGACAACTGTTTGAGTACAACAATACAAATGTATGGAATAGTTGAGAAATAACTGCGGCGATGCCATTTTGAAACTTTCTACTTTTGAAATTTTCAGAAATACCTCACAGGTAAACCTCCAGCGGATAATCATTTCATTACTCTCTGAAATATTCTTGTAAATTTAATAAACAATTTGAGCAGCTAACGGCTCTACGATACTCACGCTCAGCTAATTAAGTCATCATTTCGGTGTTTGTGTGGACATCTTATGCCACATTGCCACCTAAAATGAGTGCGTAAGTTACGCCATAATTTGTGGTGCAAATTTCATGAAAATACTTTTAAAATGTCACAGATGTTGCACAACTTCCGCAATAAAATGTGGCATAAGTAAAGTTACGCAATTGTGCAAGGTTTCGTGAAATCTGCTGCTGGTTCCAATTTTGATTCCAATACATGTAACTTTGCATCTAACAAGGAACTAAAAGGGAATTTGTGAGTATATGTATGTAGTAGCATCATGCAGAATCTACTCCTGAGCACTAGTGAGCAGTATGGGAAACATCAGCAACACAACTTATTTTAAGGCCCAAATCTCTGATGTACTTGTACAGACATCTTAATATTTAAAGCAACAAATTGAACATACATGTACATGTATAAATCAGCTGTGACTTTTTTTCAGTAATTTCTGCATAGAGAATTTTAAAAGTGCAGTTAGACGCCACGTGCAAACTTATTTTACAAAATAAGTCAGATTTTGATGAACGGAAATGGTACGGACTGTCCACCCTTTGCAGTGGTTTCACGTTATTGTCACCAGAGGTCCATAACATGCATGACACCAAAGCCGTGTCCAAATTACTTGGTTACGGCAGGATGTTACACACGTCTATGGTAGCGGCTTCAGCCACTTCAAATAGACTTGTGTGTAATTTTAAGCCGTAGCCAAGTAATTCAGACACGGCCCAATACTCACTGTATCCCATGATCTTTCCAGAGGCAGACTCACAGACTTGGAAGTACTCCGGCCAGTGGGCCAAATACTGCAGATAAAATGCAGCACCATACTGGCATATACGTCAAGGATTTTCATAAAGTTACTACAATCTTCATCAGTGAAGACAACCTAAAAGACTTCACCCTCAAGAATTGATTGGAAAGGAAAATGTGTTTAAAGTTTGTTCCATGACAATTTCTCTTTCAAGTGGTGTAAAAATGAAAGTCGTAACTGCTAAAATAGCAAAGTTACGGCTGTTTTCTCTTCTGGCCGTCTTTATCAAACAGGAAAGTTGTTTGTCACATTAACAAATGACACTTCATACACATAACTGTACAGGGAAACTTCGGATACAGTTTTCTCAAAATATTGTAATGGTGACACATGAATTTGATAGCACCATTGGAAAGATCCGAACAAGCTCTTTCTGTTGGTATAAAGATAATGTATGGACAGCGATAAACACAAGCACTATGTTAAAACAATGTTTGGATACTCTGGTGTGTTTTTCTTGTCAAGTAAACTCAACATTGCTAAGGAAAGGGTTAATAGAGGCCCAATGTTATCGTAATAAGATTTAACTGGTAACAATTGTTGTTTTAAATAAAATCCTTCCTTTTTCGTAAGGCCACAAAGAAAAACAAACACTCACTGACAAGAAGGCTTGTATGACACAAGAAGGCTTGTTTGGGTCTTCGTTGAAAAGGATACCGTTTCCGTAAGAGGATCAAGATTGCTGGAACAGAAAAATAAAAAGAAGAATCTGCCATATTTATACAGAGTGAACGTATGTATAGCAGGCAAAAAAACCCATTATTTTTATTGATATGAAAAACGACATTGATCTGATCTTGTACCAATGTATACAAGTCCACACTATTCACCAACATTGTATTTCTACTTGAAATCAAAATCAAATTGTACTGGACACTTGGTGTGCATACTGGTCAATACATACTGCTGAACATAGGACTCTAAACTCTGCTGGTGACAAAGCTTTCACTAACGCTGCTCCCAGACTTTGGAATGAACTCCCATCTCAAATCAAATTGTTAGACACTATTCAATTATTTAGGAAGCACTTAAAGAAACACCTATTTTCAACTTTGTAGTATTCTTGTTTATTTACGTTCGTTCAGTATTTTTCTAGAACGTTGTATCTTATGAGGTTTGATGCTTATCATAGCGCTGTGATCTACACGAAATAGCACTTTATAAGAACTTATTATTATTATTATTATTATTATTACGGCTAGAAAAGAATCCCTTGCGGTACCTGTACTACTGATTTTCCAATGCATGGCCAAGGATCATCTCTGGAGAATTCCTCTTTTTCTTTGCCTTTTTCTTTACATGCAGCCCAAATCAAGGCAAGTCTTTTTCCTCTCATTAGCCTGAAGGATAAACATCTAATAGTCACTTAAGTCTCCGTACCACAGCACTTGCAGTTTTGTTCATTTCGTGATTTAATTTTCAGACATTTGAAAGACGATGGAGATGGAAGTCCATTTCATCCATACTCAATACAGATTACATGTAGATCATCTGTACTATTCCATACTAGGAGAAGCCGGGGGGTGGGACCGGGAGGGGGAGACCAACCCTTGTCTGCAAAACACGGCGGCCTTGCCAAACTGCAGTTTGCAGTCCATTGGTAAAACGTGTTAAGGCCCTCTATAATGTGGACAAAATACTTTTTCAAAGCTAATAACCTTTCCAGAGGTTGTCAATTTGACCTGTTTAAAGGAGGAACTTGAGAAATATAAAAAATATTTACGAAAAACTGAACGAGTTATTAAAAAAATGCAAATACAGACTGCAGTTTGCAGTACGCCCGTACCTCGCAGGGTTAAAGACTTTAATACATGTAAGCCAGTTTCACCACATAGTCCGAGTAACTTGGACCCTACTTTTTAAATTTTTTGACATGATCTGGTGATAGTAGGGTCCAAGGCAAATGGCCGCCATTGATTCCATTAATAAAAAAATTTCTGAAGACTAAGGATGTGATGTTTACACATTTAAACATTTAAACCAAAAACATCAAAGCCGTCGGCAAGCTGTTTCGAACCCAGTGACGTCATTTCAAAATGGCTTGAAATCTTTCACACAAGACTAACGTGTTTAGTCCAAGTTTAATATCCAATGAATATTGAATATTTTGGAAAATTGTGAGTAAGTAGTCCCAGTAACTAGGACCTTACTTATCGCTTTTTTAACATCTGGACATGATCTGGCGATAGTAAGGTCCTAGCAAATCGTGTACAAAAAACGGCGCTACTAAAAAACCGAAAACATAAGGCCCCAAAAATAAAAAATATAAAAAATTAACAAATTAGCCTGGCGTTTCGAACTTAATTAGGCAAGTTCTTTCTCAAAGGCAAATGACAGAGTACAAGATACAAACATGTAGGGAACACACATGCATTAGGGGGTGGGTGGAGAAACACAAAAGAGGGATGCAAAGGAGCATGGCAGTGGGTAAACGTCAAAGGGATGGGAAAGGACAGCCAGGAAGAAAGGAACAAAGAAGTGTGGTGTATGGTAAGGATGAAGGAGGGGAGGGATTAAGATAAAGGATGAAGCTAGGGAAAGGGGACAAAGGAGTACAGGGGGGGGGGGTGGTTAAATAGAAGATGGTAATAGGGCAAGAGAAGGAACAAAGGGAAGTGGCAAGGATAAACAGAAATGGAAAGACAACCCCATGTACGTAGCCAAGTGGGAAAGAGACCCCAAGAGGGTTTGCCAGGAGGATAATCTGTAAACAAATGACAATGGAGGGGGGGGGGGTTAAGAGTTAATCATTCCCTTCCTGGATGTTGAGACCATGTGGTTGAATAGTCCGAAGACGTTTCATCCACACTTTCTCTCTGAAAAAATATGGTTACTAAAGACATTCCAAATGAGAAAGAAAGTACTGATAGATCTATACTAGGGTGGTCGGCAGTTTTGGGTTTTTTTGGTCCAAATATTACAAACTTGGTATCATTGAAAAGAGCTTCCAAAAAGAAAACTAATGGTACCAATTATAAGTTTATACCTTTGTTAGGGTCCTTTAACCTTAACCCTCCAGGGTATTTTGGCTAGAAACCCTGCCAGACGCATCAGATTGCATACTTTGTCACATTGACTTGTGTGCAAAGTGCAGCAAGGTCAAGTTGTCACCACAGATGCACTGTGCTGCTCTGGCAGGGTTAGGGTTAAAGGGTCATGCCCGGCCCGAATGATTCCGCGGGCATGGTGCGGGGTGTAAAAACACCAAAAAACTCCATAGCAGCTTAAAATATTTGAGAAAGGTCTGGAAAACATTTTTAAGTTCATTTAGATGAGATCACATCACCTTAAATTAGTATTCTCAGGTCCCCTTTAACCCTAACCCTGCCAGACCAGCACAGTACATCTGTGGTGACAGCTTGACCTTGCTGCACTCTGCACACAAGTCAATGTGACAAAGTATGCAATCTGATGTGTCTGGCAGGGTTTCTAGCCAAAATACCCTGGAGGGTTAGGGTTAATGGGGTAGTCCTTTAAAACCCTCCTGTGCACCTGGCCAAAATCGACCCAGTTGTTGTACAGATCAAAACCTATCAAATGTCAGATTGAAACACACACAAACTGTGAGAGTTGGTGTTTAGAGTTTTTGATAGGCTGTGATAGTTATAAGTATAGGAGGAGCTAGTCTATGTGCAGATTTCCTCGCAGCTGTCATATTTAAGGTTGAACCAGCATGGAAACCTTGCATTAAAATTCACCAAACTGTAAGGATATCTTTAACCCTAACCCTGCCAGACACAGCACAGTGCATCTGTGCTGACAGCTCTACTTAGCTTCACTCTTCACACAAGTCAATGTGACAAAGTATGCAATCTGATGCATCTGGCAGGGTTCTAGCAAATATGCCCTGGAGGGTTAGGGTTAAAGTATGGAAGTCTTTCACGACAGACAAAATTTCTCAAATATGTTTATAATATATTTTTGGACTTTTTTTTTTTGGCCTCATGCAGAAATGTACATAGGCCTATAGGCATAATAAAAAAACTTGACATGCAAGTGCATGGAAAGAGTATTGGTCATAATGTAAATTTCACCAATAAAGCAATCAGTCACCAAAAAGTTACCCCAGTAATCGCAGCATTATTGCTTCATGCATACAACATGGGCGAAGGAAAAGGCGGAAAGATTTTACTTTAATACCCCACCAAAATCAGCTAGAAACAGCAAATCTTGGAAAATAACCATCCATTTGTGTTCATAATTGTATAAACACTTGGCACAACCTTTAATTTTGAGAATTTTGTTAGGACAGTTTAGTGCAATATAGGGGAAGAAAGTTTGTGTTTTCTGTGTTAGAAGTTCTTGGCAGTTCGCACCATGTACATGTATAGTCACTCCAAAGTGTGCACTTACATGTTGATTTCTTCCAAATGTTTTACAGATTTTGCTGAAATAAATCTTGAAAAAACAGGTTGTGCCACATGTTTAGACAGTTGTTATCAAGGAGGGTTGGTTATTTTTTCAAGATTTTGCTGTTCTTGACCGATTTTGGTGGGGGGGTATTAAAGTAAAATCTTTCCGAAAAGGCAGCCATTGGGACACTACCGCCATATTTTAATCACCTTGCCGAAGGCACCCCGACAACAAAACCCCACGGCGTCAAAAAGCATCACGGGAAACATACCAAAAAAACAAGTTACACAAACTCCTGAAATTCCACCCTTTCAGAAACTACCCCTTTTTTAGTCTTTCATAACTCCTCATGTGAGATTTTTAACGATTTAGCAGCCCCAAAATCATGAAAATCTGTACCTTTATTTCGTCTGAAAAGATCTCCAAAATCGGAAGGCAAAACACAAACGAACGTACATATATGGTATGAGTCGAAAGAGATTTTCTTCGTCTTTTCGATGATGTCATTTCTATATTTATCTGACCAAATCTAGGCAAATCTCGTCACAAAACATGAGTGAATGTCACGTGCTGAAACAAGGTGGCCACTTTCTGGGCGACTGCGATCACAACTTTCCGGGAATAAACATCGTTTTCAACACCAGATTTCACTTTTTTGTATACGGCGACTATCAAAAAGAAATATATCATTGGAATTTGGAAACATCCATCTTTTCTCTCCGAAATCACCTCATCAGAGTAACTTTTCGAGCTTCAAAAAAAGGTAAAACGGCGCAAGTTTGCAACGCACTTTTGCACGCAAACAGATATAAATGACGATCGATCCCAATACGCTGACCTCCCTATCTATACATTCATGGCATTCCCTAAGGCCGCTTAAATTGTTCACAACAACCGGTATTTTGACCCAAAAAAAGTGAAAAATGTTCCGACGATCTTACCGCTGACATCTGCCAAGCACCGTTCGCCATCAATTTTTTGGTTAAGCCGGTTTTGGATCGAACTAGACTCCTGAGGGCGCGTGTTACTTCACAGTCGCGATCGAATACAAACAAGTCACGCTTTATCAACGACTGTTTCATGGTATGATACGTGCGTGCACAAAACACACCGGCAGCAAATTTGTTGGGACTCAAATAACAACTGCAATTTTTTTTTTTTATTACGCTATTCGAAAAGCTTGAACTTAATTTTAAAATAGTCGGTCCTTTTTTAAAAATACCACTTTACTTGAAAATGTCAGCACACCAGGAGCCACGATTTTACAGGATGCTTTAGACTGTCATTCCCAAATTAAACTGTCCAGTAAAGATTCGTGAAAATACCATGAAACAGTCGTTGATAAAGCGTGACTTGTTTGTATTCGATCGCGAGTGACGAGGATTGTCCGGGAACTGGGCAAAGCATTTTTATTATGCATACTTACACGTTATTAAATCTAAAGAGGTCTTCACACGTAAAAGGACGAACAGTGGTCATCTTGACGTTTTGGCGATATTTCACTCGGCCATTAAAATTTGTCAGGCTGTGCAAAATAAACCAGTACCGACAAAGTCATGCACACCACTTCCCAGTTTCCCAAACGTGCGTGAACACTTTCTAATTCTAGTTCCCCGGTGTCGGTTTTCATCAACACACCGCCTGGTGGCGCTGTATTCAAGAAACTGAACTGAGCAACTGAGCACTTTTGGCCATCCGGGCGTCTGGGCTGGCTGGAGCTACAGCTAGCTACGGCCGGTACGCACCACCTTGCTCTCATCAGCTGGTACCGAGTCAACTCGTACCCAGGTCAACTCGTACCCAAGTCAACTCGTACCCAAGTCAACTCGTACCCAAGTCAACTCGTACCCAAGTCAACTCGTACCCAAGTCAACCCGTACCCGAACTCGTACCCAAGTCAACTCGTACCCTCGGCACCCTCGGCACCCTCGCGTCGGTACCCTCGCCGCGGGTGCGTTTTCACACAAGCAAACGTATTACTAACACAAGCACGTCTCCAATTAGGTTTCGCGCGAAATCATCATTCATCAGTTTCATTTTATATTATAATCAGAGAATAAACATAAGGCATACGGTGATCCATTGATGCACCTAATCTGTGGAACAGACTTCCCGTTTATTTAAGGATTATAAATGAATTTGGAATTTTTAAATCCCAGCTTAAAACGTTTCTTTTTAAACGGTATTACTCTTAATTAACTAATTAATTAATTAATTGATTAATTAGTTATTGTTAATGTAGTTGTGATTTTTGTAAAGCGTTTTGAGATTTGTTTTATGTAAAACGCTATATATTAAGAATATATTATTATTATTATTATTATTATTACTTATTATTATTATTATCATAAACTAAAAATACCGTTAAGCGAGTAAGCAAAAAAAAAAAATATAGGTTGCATTATAAAAGTACACATTTGTCCAGTTTTTGTTTGTACATTTTTTACTCTCATTTTGCGAAATTTACTGCCCGTTTACGAAAATGAAAATCACATTTTAGTGAAATCTTATAGTCATCTCAAAATCGCATAGTCATCCATTAATTACCAGTCGTCCAGTCTCTGGAAAAAAAGAAAGATATCATTTATTTAGAAGGTTCAGATAATATAAAGATATGAAAACTTATTAAATATTAAATCATCCGCAGAGAGGGAAGTACGAGTTAACTCGGGTACAAGTTGACCCAAAATCGCTCAGCTCCTTCGTCTCCAGCTAGCTACCCCCGGCCCCAGCCCCAGACCCCAATTGCCGATCTGAAGCCTTGAATACGTAAATAAAATGGCCTTTTCACACTAGACAAAATCTGGGGGGCGGCCGGCCCCGGGGCGACGCGGGGGGGGGAGGGGGGGGGGGGGAGAATGTGCGACGTTTCACGCTAGCCATTTTCGCCCCGGGGCCACCCCCGGGATTGGTTTCGCCCTGGGGCGAACTCACCCCTGCTCCAGGCCAGGGGTGAGATTTTTCAACCCGGGGCGAGACCGATCTCGGGGGTGGCCCCTGGGCGAAATGGCTAATGTGAAACGTCGCCCCGCGTGCGGGGTTTCGTACAACCTGGGTTGAGAAACAGGTGGTCTCGACAAATGAATTCCAAAGGTCCTGTCAAAGCTCGAGCTATTGTTAATTGATACAGCTTGGCCGAAAGCGCAACGCCAATATTCTGAAGCACAATATGTGGCAGAGGGACCCCCTCCCACCTCTTTTGTGTTGGTCATTGTGTTCCCGGAATCTCAGGAATTATTTTCAGCGAGGAGGAAGTTACTTTATTTAACTGGCCATCTGGGGGTCGATGAAATACAAACTAGTGTGAAACGCTCATGCCCAACCCCGGGGCGAGCTCGCCCCGGGTTTGGCTGAGGTAGGTTTGCGCGAAACGAGTGTAAAACGACGCGGGTTGAACTCGGGGCGAGTTCGCCCCGGGGTTTGGCGCTCTAGTGTGAAAATTAGGCCTAATTAAGTGTTTGTGAACCTTTCGTTTATGTCCAATCGGATTCATTTACACGACTTCTTTTTTGCTTTTAGAGGGCGAAATTCAAACATTGACTATTCAATTTCAAATTTTGTGTAATGGCATCTGCACCAAATACAAATAAGGATTTCTTTTTCATTAACCGTCAATCAAATTAGCCATACCTTACATCAGTTTAGAATGAAATTCTAAGCTGCATCATGCATTATTGATGTAAATAGAAATCTCTGTATTTTTTTTGATGGAGTAAAATTATCAAGCTTTTTTCTTATTCATTCAATCTTCACCCGATTTTTAAAATTTCTTTTTCCATTATTTACCTACATAGTCTTCAGCATAAAGATATTTTATTTATTTTTACACTCTTTGCATTACATTCGGTCAAATCCCCCTTTCCCTTAGAGCCGGCCACCACTGACTACATCTCAGGTTAGTCCGAGTAACTCGGACCTTTTATCGCCTTTTTAAACATTTGGACAGCTGGCGATAGATCATGTCCAAATGTTTAAAAAGGCGATAAAGGGTCCAAGTTACTCGGACTAATCTCAGGTCAAGTTCATTTTCTGACAGACCTTAGTCCTCAGTATGTTCTCTGCATGGCCAATCATCAAGGGAGATAAGTTTGTGCATGAACACACTGCTTGTGCATTTTTCGTGGGTGATTTCTCCGATGTTGTTAGGGGCTATTTCCTGTAAACAGGTAGATCTCCAGAGTATGGGAAGTCTGCAGATAGTCTGCAACACTCTCAAAAAGACTCAAAAATGCATATTAAGACGGTTGCGATCGACATCGACATGAGAGGTTCATCTATAATGGCTTCGAATTCGTACTACCATCACGTACAGGTTGATTCAAATCGAATATCGAATGAAGAGTAATATCTCATTTAAATTTCTGCTTAATGTATAGATTCTGTATCAGGTTTAGAAGTCTGTGATGTAATCTGCTATTTTGAATGAAATAAACTTACTTTTGTTTGCACATTCACGAAAATGTATTCCCGAACTCGGCTGGAAATGGAATGCTTGCGGCACGCGTCCAGACCATGAAAACGATTGAACTTTCGTAAGACGCGCATTCAAATTCAGACGAAAATGAATGACCCATTTTCAGAAGTGAATGAACATTTCACGAAATTGGCCGGGAAAACCTATATTACGCGAAGCCAAAGCCAAAAACAGATTTGGAAATAGCCTGGGGTGCGTTTTGGCGGCCACAAACAACCATAACCAAGAATTCAATTGGTTCGGTTGTTTCTTGTTTGTGAATTTTAAACAGGCGAGAAATACGTACCACAATGAAATACTCAAATCCCCAAAATGATTAACCAAAGAAAAAACAACAGAACCAGTTTTTAGTTATGACCGCCAAAACGCACTCCTGCCCAAATGACTGAGAATTATCAAGAGCCGAGCGACCTCTTGTGTTCGGCAAGTCACATACGTGTACATATCTTGATGATGCAGGGCTCTATCATAAAAGTTAGGAATATTCCTATCTTGGACTTAGGAAGAATAGTTGTTCCAAATTCCAGGATTAAGAAACAATAATTCTTCCTAAGTCCAAGATAGGAATATTCCTAACTCTATTTCTAATTTTTTTGAAATACAGCCATGGCAGATAAGCCTGATAAAGAGTGCCCCATCTTACCCTTCATCATCCAGAGCAAACCTGTTTAGACCCTCTGATTTTTTTCCCAAAGAAGTAAAAACAAAATCACCAATGAACCTGTCAACTGTTGCACCCCAATTCCTGCTGCCAGATCTTTGTTTTAAAAAAATCATTTTTAATGCATAAAAATAGATTTTCCAAAAAGAGAAATAATAATTAATTTTCAAAAATCCGAGTTTATTAAGTTACAATACACCATGTTTTAGACCTTGGTTGCGGGTCCAGCAATCAACGTCCCTGCGTGGTGCATTTCAGTTGAGGGTTAAAGTTAGTGTTAGCTTTTGTATGTTTTTTTAAGTTGATATGTGTACATCCCTAGTACAGATTATCTTTAAGGGTATTTCCAAATAAACTATTTTCCTTCTTGTTGTTCATTCTTGTTGCTCTATCTTGTTCAGCATGTTTTGGCTTGATGTCAAACCCTAGTTTGATACCACGAACTGTTAACGAACACAAACTCAACAGAAGAAAATCACAATCTAAAGTGTAATTATTTTAATAGTACATATTCTTTACATGTTTACATTATTCAAAACAGTTACAATAACAAAGAGTAGGGATAAACTTTTTCAAAAAAATTGAATTTATAACAGTTATGAAGCTGGGAATAGGTCAACACATACAATGCAATCATACTACTTCAGATTTTATCTTCGTTCAAATTCATTTTCTCATGTTTAAATTGGTAAGTATAAAGCTTACAAAATGCCTGGTCAGAAACAATATTTCTAGAAATGGGTAGATCTCTATGTTCTGTAACATCATTGCGCCGATTTGACACTTCCAACTTTCTTATCCCCTTGCGTATGGATGATGCCATATGGCGCAAAAAATCCAGTGCCACCAGGCCGGATGACGCCATTGGCCGCTGTTTGTGCAGTTTCAGTCCATTGTTGGATTAAACAGTGCCACCAGGCCGGATGACGCCATTGGCCGCTGTTTGTGCAGTTTCAGTCCATTGTTGGATTAAACAGTGCCACCAGGCCGGATGCCGCCATAGAGTACCGAAGTCCGACGTCAGTTGCCGCGACTTTGGTTCCAAACACATGCAGTTTAGAATGTATTCTGGTTCCAAACATTGCATTAATGACGTCATCACTTCGGTACTCTATTGGCCGCTGTTTGTGCAGTTTCAATCCATTGTTGGATTATTGTGTGTTACGCTTGACTGCACAAACACATTGTAGCGGTTCGCTTGGCTGCCAGAGCCGCCGCAGCACCCCAACGTCTCCCGTAAAATACCGTACTCAAGGGGTTAATGAATTACAGACACTAGAGATGTATTGTGTTATCTTTTTCCCCCCAAGTAGTCATTAATATCAATCAAATTTGACTACTTCAACCGAATGAATGAATCTGAGTAAAATTTACACATGATCATCTGCTAGTGAGTCAACAATGTTTTGAGGGCAGTCTGATCTGAAATACTGAAAATTTGTAAGATTTCATCACACGAGCTGAATAACAGTGCATGTAAAGGGATTATCTTCTTTGCACATTATGTATGGAATTTCTTCAAAAGGGGATGAAAACCTTCACATTATATTTAATTCTAAAATCTTTCCAGTGCACGGTCATTAATCATTTTGGTAGCACGTCAGCAAACCAGGGATGTAGTCGAGTCCATCATAAGTCCCCGGCTGCAAGTCCCTGCAAGTCCATCACAAGCCCTCCAGTCCTAATCCCAATCACAAGCTATTCAAATGTGCTTTGACAAAGGCATTCCTTTGTCATTGTTCATCCAGTTACGGTACTTGTGACCGGCTTTATGAAAGGACTTGTGACTGGACTTGCGAAAGGACTTGCAGGGACTCGACTACAGCTCTGCAGCAAACCCAACATCTTCATTTGTGAATAGCTTTATTTGAACTTAAAATACATCTTGGCTTACAGGGTCGTAAGTTAAGTTCACCAGTCCTGACAAAAATGGATAAGCTTAGCAAGGAAACAGTTCGACAAACACTTCCACCACCATACATATTAATCTAACCCCAAGAGGTGGAACTTGCTTGAGAACATTAAGCCTACCAAGCCCTTGTGGCATTTCCATGAACACTCCTCCTCTACAAAGAAAGAGTTGCTTACAAAATTACCACTCTGTGACAAATGCAATGCATGTGACCAATGTGATATGCTACTGTCCAAAACGACTTAAAAAAACAAAACAAAACCTTTATACAGAAAGAAATATTTTAAATGCATTGCAAAATGAAAACAAAAGGAAATTCTTCATAATTGTAATTTTCTTTAATTACAACGTTCATATATTATATACTGTTCCTTTTTTCTAATTTACAAACTCAAACATAACAGGTGCAAAGTTGGATATACAGTGTAAGTGGAAAGAAATCTAGCAAAACCTACCCTTTCATTCATGTACAGGACACAACTTGTGCAAAAATATGGCCCATACTATGACAACACACTTAGTCACAAAATGCTTAACGAGGCAAATCTGTACCAATTTCCACTAATCACTGTCAAGCACAAAAAATTGTGAAGCGGTGAAATGTTCTACTTGACAAAATCGACCACCTGCCAAGATAGCGTGAGTAATTCTGTTTCGCAATACACCTGAGTAGGAACACATTCGTGTCAAATGTCAATTCTCATCAATCACTCTCAGATGCAACATTAATCATACTTTGGTTTGTATGTCACATTTATAAGCGGCCACTGGCAAGGTAAATAGTGACCCACTCTGGAAAAAGGTATATTATGTCGCAAAATATGAAAAATTAGTTTTATGTATGTTTGGAAAGCCCGTAATGTAAGCTTTCATTTGGTACATAAAAGAGCTCCAAAGCCCTTTCCGTTCTGGAGATATCGCGTTTTTGCATATTAAATAATTCTATGGAGTTCAAATTGCACAACAGAGAAAACAGGCTTCGAAATAGCTAGTTATAATACAATGCAATGGAACAATGCACTCTAAAAAGGATATTTTTTCACTTTATTCACTGAAATCAACATTGTTGTGCACAAACCTGAAACTTTAGATATTTAAGATGTCATTAAAGACAAAAAACAAAAAATAAATGTTGACGAAAAATGTCACCCTCTCAATGTTGAAAGGCCATTATACGTAAATGCATAGCGCGACTTATCACCTTTTTCTGGAGCGGGTCACTCCCAATTATTGGTTTGTAACATTTTTATTAGTGAACAGGTAGGTAACCACATTGTGGAGCAATGTGGCCTTGTGGCTCAGTGTATCGGATTCAAGATCTCGGTGATACTGCAGATTGTGGGTTCGAGACCGGCTGGGGTCATGGTGCTTGTGTCCTTGAGCAAGGCACTTTGTCATAAGTTGCTTCTCTCCACCCAGGAGTAAATGGGTACCTGTGAGGGCAGTGATGGTTATGTTAGATTAGCCTGTGCGCTTAACTTGCAGCCAGGGCTGTATACTCCCCAGGAAGCTGATAGGAATGTCCAAATGTCCATTCTTATTATTTTTATTATTATGTAAAACTGTCATGAATAGAAACTGTTGTGAATGAAAACTGACAATTAACAAGTGAATGGGTTTTTGGTACGAAGGTCTCTGAGAGTAGCCCCTTGAGCATGTGGTGTCCCCTTACCAGACACACTAAAATGCCCATATGGGTGGGGGGGGGGGGGGGTGTAACATAGGTACAAGGTATTGACAGGTAAATTGACAGTATTATGGCAATGGGTGTGCGACCTTTACTATATCAAGTGCATGAAAAACAAATGTTAAAAAGCAGGAAAGTGCATAGAAGAACACCAAAATATATTGAATGAATCTTTCAACTAGACTTGTCACTAAATTCCACACTGCTCCTGTCCTGTATCCCGACTTTACAAATCGTTTCACAGTCAAATTGTGTAACAACTATACAGTATACTATACAGCTAGAGTTAATACTCGTATATATCTTTCATTTACATGATGTTTGTACAATGTTGATTCTGTGTTATCATAAATTACATATGGAATATCTTCATTTGGTTTTACCCACAAGCTCTTCCAGATCAATAGTTTCCGAACATGTCAAACCTATCACACATTACCGCACAGTTAAACTGTTAAAATCACTCAACTAACCTCCTGTACATTTCCACTGGAAAAAGGAAAACATCTGTATATACAAACTATTTATATATTTTATAAATAACTTACACTTATCTTTCTACATTTCAAACCAAAATCACAATCCTATTTCAGACATGTCACATGATGTGAGTGAAATAAAATGTGAAGATAAACACTTTAAAAGGAGAAAACTATCAGACCCTAAGATACCTTTTCTATAAAAAAAAACACATTTTTTTTCTTTTAAAATTCCACATAAACAAAAATAGAAACAGGTTTTCTGCATGAAAGTTGTGTTGGAATTTAAAATGAATTCAAAATGAAAAATTTGCAAAAATAAAGGGTTCTACAGCAGACAACAGTTTTAAAAATTTCATCCAAAGATGTTTTGAAATGTACCATAATTGTGCAGTTTGAATATTCTTCAGGATGATACCCTGTGATTTAATGTATTTTCCTTTGAATTTCTTACGTTGCAAGCTGAAGAAAATACATTCATAAATTCCCCTTCAGAAAGGGTAAGCCAACCTGTGTGTGTTTTTGCCGGAATACTGCACAATTCAGGCGATTGACAATCCAGGATGTCATTAAGCGGGTGCATCGCAGAGGCCATTTCAGAACATCGCCTCCATTTATGGGTATTTCTCAGAATAATTCAGTCTAGCAGTACTTCAGAAGCATCCGGAAGCATCACAAATTTCACCAAAGATTAATCATCCGGAGAAAATGTCCAAGTTGTTTTTTTGCAAAGTGCAAAATTCAACAAAATGTTTTAAGAGATGTGCACCCGTTCCCATGATACACTGTGAAAAATGGCCTGACCTGGACCAACTCTTGGTGGCACAGCATGCTGTGAATTGCCCAAACTGCAGTAATTATACAGATGTTCAACTACAAAAAGGACCTTGAAATACCCCTGTGGAATATGTATTGGACCACCAACATTTTTATCACTACCTGTGTCTTTGATACACTGCTAAATTGTTCCAGTCATGTCTCAGTATTGAGAGAAAACTGTGCTGCAAAAAGAAATCAGTGCTTTACAGTAATTTTTTATTGCTTTTTATGATTTAATGTTGTTTGCAACATTTAATATTGTTGGGGTCCAATCATTTCTACCAATCTAAATCCAGTACCAGCTCAAAATTCAGGAAATTGGTAACTTTTTCAGAAAGAATATGTCACGAAATTAAAACACAACCACTTCAAAGGATTTGACAGAAAAATGCTTAACTTAGTATGTTTAGAAACGTGTTGCACTCGTCAAACCTGAGTTAGTCATGCATACACATGTGCATGCACAGTATATACACAGAGTACATGTAAACGCATTCTTTGACTTTTTTGTGAACTTGTATGATTCAATATACATGTATTTGGTTAGAAGTAAACTTACAACTGCACTCTCTCATCAAAGGAAGTAATATAACAATCAAGAATGGCAATTGTCCGTGGATGGACGATTCTCCCTGTTCAGGGCAAGACACTGTTGTCATTTAAACACCCATAGGGAACCAGTGTAAAAGTTGTTTAGTGTAATACAAACAGTTATAGTAATACAAATACTTGAGCGCTAACCTGTGATGCGGTGAAGCTTTTGGGCAAATCAGTGTGTATGCACAAGCATGGGGACATTTTAACATATCTGTATTTGTCTGCAGGTTTTATAGAACTCAACAATGTTGATAAAACTTACACCCACTAAATGTGTAATAACTAATAAACATAATGGGAATAAAACAGTGAATGTTCAAGTGTTTGCAGACGCATACATGTACATACAAGAGATGCATGCAGACTGGTAGGGCTGTATTTGAATAATCGAATCCAGGTTTGACCGAATATTTGAATATTCGATAGTTTCTGATCAAGTTTTTCACGAGTCAGCTGCAACTGCATGCCGCGTTGGTAAAAAGTTGCACGCAAAGCACAAGACATATAACGTTCTGATAACAAAAAAACTAAAGTCCATCCTGTGTTTTCGCAGTAAGTATTTTATAAGTGTCAAGGGTTTTTACGGGCGGGAACAATAAACCTAATAAAGCTAAGCGCCGTCTATGAATATTCGAACCGGCAAAAATATATTCGGGACAGTCCTACTGACTGGCCACACAATAGCATTTCAGGTAATTTAAATTGCACACATTGTGCCAATCCCTCCAATCATGGCTGTGCCAAGGACAGCTTTTAAAGCATTTGTGTGAAGGAATAAGGAGTTAACAATCTAGTAATTTGATACAACTATGGTGAGATACAGCAAATCACAGTTAATTTACTGATCAATATTCAGACATTTGAGAAACAAAGTTTAAAATTGCTCAACAAAATGCATAGCTCTAATATAAGTCACATGGCATGCAACTCCTACTGGAGTGGGTCGGCAGATCTCTGAATAATTTTGGTGGTTGTATATAAAGTGTCACACCAGAGGGGGTGTTTTTGTTTCTTGTCTGAGTTTCACCTGCAACATAACCTGTTCACATTGAGAACAGGCACTGTCCACTAGGAACAGCTTAGGAACATCAAGTCATCCCCCATGGGAAAACTGGTCGAGACACATACAAAGCAGGGCTGTAGTCGAGTCCATCACAAGTCCATCACAAGTCCCTGCAAGTCCATCACAAACCCTCCAGTCCTAATTCCAATCACAAGCTATTCAAATGAGCTTTGACAAAGGCATTCCTTTGTCATTGTTTATGCAGTCACTTGTGACTGGATTTATGAAAGGACTTGTGAAAGGACTTGCAGGGACTCGACTACAGCCCTGATAGAAAGTTACTTACCAACGGCCTATTCCAACTGGGAACAGCCTAAAGGAAACGGGAATGTTCCAAGTTTGGAGAGACTTCCTGATCACACTACCGCTCACTGACAATATCAAGGCCAATGCTAGAACACAATATCTAGAATGACTCAATTCTATCACTGTGAGGGTTAAATACTGGGCAGTTTACCATACATGACTGGTATACATTGTATTCTATAGAGGTAGCAGGTTCACACCAACAGGGGTTGGTGACTGCAGTAGCAGTCTACCTCAGCATCATTCTAGCTCCATGATCCATCGGTCTCCCGTTTGTCCAACCTCACAGACTCCATCATGAAGGGTTCTTCAAAACCCTCTTCTGCCGGAAGTCGTAGACCTGTCTGCACAGGAACACATTGTCCGGGCTGACATCATCTGGTGGTAGACGGTCCGTCCGTGGGTAGCTGTCTGGGTTTTCAGGCACGCACGGTCTGCCTGGGTGGACGGCTTCTTTTTGCCTCTGGAGCTTGGCTCGATACCTTTAAGAATGGGAATTTACGTTTAATTTGATAAACGTTTAGGAAAACTTTCTGTTAGCGTTTAAATGTTTAGTCAACACTTGCAAAAAGGCTGCGGCCTGTCCCAGCATTTGTGCGGTGGTCATGTGTGTTTGCATATGCACCTGTGTTTCAGCCAGCTGAGAATTCCAATTGGCAATGTCTCCAGCTTGCACATGGAAGAAACCACAACCAATGACGTATTTATTTGCTGGGAACCAGCACATTTAATTGGCTGAATTATTATCACTGTACATCAGCAAAGAATACCCCCATTAACTAGCGGCACATCCACAAAGTCCAGTGGCCTACAGCTGAACCCAAATATATACTTTGTAATAAACAAGAGACACACTGTATCAATTTGAGCAATGGGGGCTGACCATCATTCTCTGGAAAGGCTTTTTTGTAGTTGGAATTTTATTTGGGCATTTTTTTCAAAGACCGTAGAACACTTTATATGAAGGAATGAGCTTGGAATCTGAAATGAACATGGAATTTCACAAGTTTTGTGTATGCACATGGATAAACGATTCGGAGGATATTGCCAAGTCCAAATAATTTATTAAATGTATCTTTTTTTTCATAGTAGAGGTTAACACTTGATTGAAAAAAATGCCAGGTATTAATAGCCTGGATTTTATGCTAGACCAACTTTAACACATTATTTTAATCAGACTAACACTGGGACGCACGAGAGGTGCCGTCCGCACCGAGCATTAATCTTGGCCCAGCGGCGTATTGAAAACATCAAACACAAACAATTGTATACACAATAGATGGTTGCCGGTCATTGAGAGATGTATCAATTAAACTTCATGGAATGTGATCAAGTACTAAAGGCTTTGGATATTAAATAAATTTACAAAGATCGTAGATTCTTTGTAAATAAAACTTGAAGGTAGATTGCGTAAATACAAGGTCACATTTTTGAAATTTGAGTTCCGTTTAAACGGATTTGCAATTTCTTTCGTTTGAACGTTTGAACGTGTAAACGTGTCATCCTTAAAGGTAGCGTACACGATTGGTAATCCTCCAAATTTGTTTTTAATGAATTATTACGAAATACCTTACTAGACTGTAAGTTAATAGTAGTCTCAATTGTCCTGTGAAATTATGGCACCAGGTGTGCTGTCATTGTCAAGAAAAGTGGAAATTTATATTGTTTTCCAATGATTTCCAGCGGGAAATCGTTGGAAAACTGCCATGTAGCCTTTAGTCAAGGTGCGTGTGGCTTCCGGGACGAGTGGCATGCCCCGGACATGCTGGCATTTAGGGCGCGTCACGCGTCCAGGTATCCACAAGCGCCTTGACTAAAGGCTATCATCCGCCCGACGGTTGAAAATGAGCGCCGTTTTTCTTTTGTTTTTTTTCGCCATCCAACAATGCAAAACTTTAAACAGGTCAGTGGAACGATATTTACTATAAAATACTAACCCCCAAATCCGCCCATTTCTGAAAATTGCAACAATGACCAATCATGTACTACCGTTAATACCTTTACCACAACACGATGGGAAAAAGTATCAGTCCCAAATCCTCCAATTTTGCGAGCACCCTAGGGGGACAGGGTTTTAATGTCTAATTATTATTCTAAAAAATGTCTTCCTTTTTTTGGGGGGGGGGGGAGAATTTTGAGATTATGTCAACAGCACAATCCCCCCACCCGAAAAAAAAAACCCTTTCAAAAAATAAAAAAATCAAATAAATTATAATAATCTGGGGGTAGTTCAATGCAGGAAATAAGATCGGTTCAAATGAGAACCATAGAATGTAAAAAGGGTAGCCTTTAATACCTTGAGTATTCGGCTGGTGTAAGTACATAGCACCTGTCCTCGATACAAGCCACACTGTTGACATCCCAATGACGACAGGCAAACAGTTCATGCTGCAAGGCATTGAAAGAAGCAATAACTCTACATATATGATGCTCGCACCCCTGGTGTGCATGGTGTATAGGGCTTTATTCACAACATAAGAATGTAACAAAGTGGTTTAATTAAAGTGTGATACAACTTTGGAAGTGATCAGAAACAAAATGATGTAGTTTCAATCTGAAAGGCTTTTGTTTACAAAGATGACACCAGTGCAAATACGTATGAGAAGTATTTCCGTCTGAAATGCTCTCACCTTTGAGAAAATTGCATCTGAAGACCTCCAAAAAACACAGTAGCTTATTTCAATTTTAACAATCCAAAATCCAATCCAAAATCATTGTTAAAACGGAACTGTTTTTCACTATTTGCTCATGACTCAGATGACAGATTGAACTCAAATTTTCACAGGTTTTTTACTTGATGTAAGTACAGTGTACATGTATGTTGAAACACAAAGTATGAACATAGCCTGCACCTGTTCTGTCGGCTCTTTCAATGCTGTATCATTACTTTAAAGTTTACTTAAAACCAATTGGGCCTGTATTGGTAACAAGGCCTTCTACAAAATATAAATAACTGTTTCACAACACTTTTATTTCCATTCTAACATGCCTGATGAGTGTACTCTTTGTTGGTGGATAGTGACCTATAACCGTGTAAATCATTTTGTTGATACAACATTGATTTTAACAATCTCATGACTCCAGTGCACAGGACACCACTGCTAAAGCAGAATATTGTCTGCCAGATATTCATCCCTAGATCTCCTGACAAGCCCTGGGGCCAATTCCATAGGGCTGCTTCAGCACAAAAAACCTTGCTTAATAGAGCACCGAAGTGATGACGTCAATGCAATGTTTGGAACCAGAATACTTTTGTTATGTGTTTGCATGACTGGCTGTTAACAAAGGAACAGTCAAAATTTACATTTGTTTAGAACCAGTTGTCATGCCAACTGATGTCAGACTTCGGTACTCTATAAAACTAGGTTATGTGATTTATATTGCTTGTGACTGCTATTTGGCCGTTGTTTACTTAGCGTAACAATCACACAGAGTTTTGGTTGATAACCCGATTTTACGAAGGAAGGTTTTTTGTGCTTAAGCAAATTTTGTGCTTAGCAGCTCTATGAAATTGGCCCTGGTCTAGAAATCTTAAAGCTCAGCTCAGCTCAGCTCAGCTCAGCTCAGCTCAGCTCAGCTCAGCTCAGCTCAGCTCAGCTCAGCTCAGCTCAGCTCAGCTCAGCTCAGCTCAGCTCAGCTCAGCTCAGCTCAGCTCAGCTCAGCTCAGCTCAGCTCAGCTCAGCTCAGCTCAGCTCAGCTCAGCTCAGCTCAGCTCAGCTCAGCTCAGCTCAGCTCAGCTCAGCTCAGCTCAGCTCAGCTCAGCTCAGCTCAGCTCAGCTCAGCTCAGCTCAGCTCAGCTCAGCTCAGCTCAGCCCAGCCCAGCCCAGCCCAGGCATGAGAAGATAATACACTGGTTTCTGCCCCAAAATATCTTAATACAAATACGGAGCATTTGACTGACCCTTATTTCGGAAAACAATAAATGCATGTTTGTTTGGCAAGTTTTTGCTTTTTTTGAGAAGATCGCAATGCATGTCAGGTATCTTTAAAAACTACGGGTATATTAAAAAAAAAACATTATGAGAAAATTACAAGAGGAACTGATTGATGCCAATCAGTATTACCTCCCACCAGTCCCTATACACTGAAGTCAATCATGGAGTGACTGGGAGCCAGTCCAAGATCTGTGGCATTACCCTGGACACCCTGTTGACCTTTGACCTAGCTTCTTACCTCAAGATGGTGTGGTAACCTGCCTGCTTCTGTGTGTTCAGGTTGATAATACCACAGCAGTGTCATCATCAGGTCCGCTGTAAGTCATACAAAGAAACTATGAATCTATGAAAATGTACATGGCCTTTCACATGCAGTCTTCAGTCTCAGGTGTCGAAAACCAATACATGTACATGGTGGATTACATCTGGAGAAATTATAGTTCTTTGTACCGACTGGTTCTGACTAACATACTGTACATGTACTTGCTCCAATTTATGTTGAGAAGTAGTCACAATAATCCAACATCTCGAGACCAGTAATTTCCATCTATGGAAATTACTGGTCCCATATAATTTAATATTCTTGTACAAGTAGCTCTTTGCAGCTCCATGTACACTGTACAAGTATATTCAATTACTGAAGTGATAATTTGCCATATGTATTGAAGCCTTCTTGGTCCATCCATTTTTGTGCACAAACATACTGAAAACCTTTAATTTTAGTACAGCTTTACTCAGCCTTTATGACAGCTATTTGAATTTGTACTCAACATTGTTGATCTAACTAAGGTTAATTTAACCCATTCAATATGGATGACAGCTATAGCAGTGGTTTGAAAAAAAACAACACCTGGCCGGTTGACTATACCGGCATTCTTCTGCATATTCATTCCATTGTTCATCTATTGTGTTATGCTTGGCTGCACAGATCCGTCTGGCATACAGGCGCCCCATTATAAAAGCCATACTCAAGGGGTTAAACAACTCTTTTGCCTTATCGTGTTGATGTTTATAGACATCAGCAGGAGAGGCGTGCAGAATGACACACAACAAACACATCTCACCAAGGATGGTTTCAAAGTATCTGCGCAACGGAATGAGGACTTAATGATCTAGTAATCTGATATAGTTCTACAGAAATTTCATTGCACTGTCTTCACACGTTGTTGTATTTGTTGCATTTCAGAGAATAATCTTGGATAGAAAAACCTTGTAATCATTTTGCCACTGACTAAATTCACATGGTATCATTGCACTTGCAACAAACCATGAGGCAAAAAGTGAAAAGGCAAGAAAAAGTAGACCCATGTCAACCTGACTACCTCCAACATACATGTACATACAAATACATATAGACTTTAAGTGCATTATGTTGAAGCAATGACTGTTGAAGCAATGATCGATTACATTGTAAATGGTTTTCCTCATTATTATTACATACCTGTATCAGGGTCTTCCCATAGAGATGCTACCTTAGCAACATATGCTGGCTCCTTCCTTCTATTGGTAGCTGCTCGTAGAAGCACGCAGTCTTGTGTGTGTATCTTGTCATCTTTGCGTCGGATTGCTTCATAACAGTAACGATACTCACGTATTGCATCATTCTGTGAGAGAGCCAAGCATACATACATGTACAGTCATCATGCTCAATTTGTTATTCCGTGCTAAAATTTAAGATGCTTCAAACTCCTAAAGAGAGTTAAGGCTCAAGGAAACATTTGGTTGTTTGTGTTTATACATGTACCTGTAAGTTTGTTAACCCCCACCCTGCTAAATGCAACAGAATGCACCAACGGTAAAAAGTTGTTCACACATTTCTCCTGGTCTTATGCGTTTTGTTGCACCCAGCAGGCTTGCTGGTTGGTATACCAGCCTAACCCTACACAATGCAACAAAATCCACTGTTGCATGTTGTTGCATTGAGCAGGCAACACATTTCTCCTGGTCTTATGCGTTTTGTTGCACCCAGCAGGCTTGCTGGTTGGTATACCAGCCTAACCCTACACAATGCAACAGAATCCACTGTTAGCATGTTGTTGCATTGAGCAGGCAAACACATTTCTCCTGTTCTTATGCGTTTTGTTGCACCCAGCAGGCTTGCTGGTTGGTATACCAGCCTAACCCTACACAATGCAACAGAATCCACTGTTGCATGTTGTTGCATTGAGCAGGCAACACATTTCTCCTGGTCTTATGTGTTTTGTTGCACCCAGCATGCTTGCTGGTTGGTATACCAGCCTAACCCTACACAATGCAACAGAATCCACTGTTGCATGTTGTTGCATTGAGCAGGCAACACATTTCTCCTGGTCTTATGTGTTTTGTTGCACCCAGCAGGCTTGCTGGTTGGTATACCAGCCTAACCCTACACAATGCAACAAAATCCACTGTTGCATGTTGTTGCATTGAGCAGGCAACACATTTCTCCTGGTCTTATGCGTTTTGTTGCACCCAGCAGGCTTGCTGGTTGGTATACCAGCCTAACCCTACACAATGCAACAAAATCCACTGTTGCATGTTGTTGCATTTAGCAGGGTTCTTATTCAGCTGTGTTGCATTATGTTGCATTTAGCAGGGTGCCTAAAACTAATCTCATCTTAATGTTAAGGGTTTGCACAATCACTAGTCATTAGTATTGTTGGGTCACCCGTTGCTTAACAAATACTACTGGTACTCTTCTTAAGACACATCTTAGCACTTCGCGAAGTCAGGCCCTGGTATAGTGCATGTTCATGTACACCCCACTCAAAATAATGCAAAACACTTTTATATATTTTTTCAAAGTGAACAAAGAAACTGGCAGGAGCAGGATTCGAACCTGCGACCTCCGGAATACCGTACCGGTGCTCTACCAACTGAGCTATCTTTCCCTATGTTGGCGGTTTCCCAAATTGTCATATTTTTTTACGGTCTCCGGTCCTCAGAATGTTTGTTATACATCACTCCCCATTCCCAAAGACAGAAACCATCTGTTCAGACCAAGTGACATACATGTATTCATTGGTAAACATTGGTGTACAGGTCTACATGAAGCTTGTACAGTGCTTGTTTTGTTTTGTTTGTCTAAAATTGTGCCTGTTCCGTGTCTAATAATGGTGAATGTGAATGGACGTTGCTTTCATAGGCCAAATTACTGTATTATGCAAGCAGTCTAGTCCTCCACAGTAGACCTTTGCTGTAACAAATGCCACTTCACCAAGCAGTTGCTGATAACCAACATCGCCCGTGCTTCTCAAACTGTTGTATATAATACAGACCATTATTCACATCTGCAATAATGAACATTTTGTTCCATGATGTTCAATACTGAGGCATTCTACTGTACTTGTATAGACAATATTTGAGTTTGTTACATTCTCATATGTGACCGGCTCTGCAAAAAGGGGTATTATGTCGCACTATGTGAAAGCACACACAGGGCAGTTCTATGTGAAGTGGGCGAAAAAATCTTCACTCAAGTGATTTTTTTGTTTTTGGTTTGTTGGCTTCTGTTATATCTATATTTTAAGAATGTATTTTCAGAAACATTAATATTGATGAAGAAGGATACAAAAAATAAATGTTGATAAAAATTACTTTTATCTTATTTCTTTGCACTTTTTGTGTTTAAAGGCTTGTATCTCTAAACACACTTCCGTTAAATTGGGAAAATAGGAGTATACAAATGTCAAGATATCTCGAGAACACAAAATGCCACAGGGGTCAAACCTACACCAAATTAAAGCTTAGGATGTGACAACTTCAACTATGTATATAACTCATTTTTCAAATTTGCGACTTAATAGCCCTTTTTGCAGAGCCGGTCACATATTGCTTGTGATCAGAGGGTCACACAAATATTTTGAAATAGCTCAGTGCTGGTCCTATTCATTAATTTATATTGATCAGTATCCTTTCACTCACACATTTCCTTTGAACAAGACTCACCATGAAAACTACTGGTTTGGGTAGTGGATCTCCAACACCTCTCCAGCCATTGGTTGATTTGCGTCGGCCAGCCTTGCCAAGCTTCAGGTTAGCTGGTGTCAAGATCTTCTTGGGAATGCGTGACTTGGGGAGATGGTTGGTAGGCAGAAGCTGGGCCTGGAGATTGGGAGGGGCCAGTAAGGGTGGAATCAACCCTTCTGCAAAGAGAAACAAATAAAAGGTAACAGGTTGCTTGGACGATATTCTGTACAAATTTATTGTCAGTCTAGATGTACATGTATCTGTATGTTTCTATGGAGCGTCCCATTGACATCAGTCCTATGGTCTTGTTACGTTCCGAGTGACAGCGAGTGACATTTTCATTCCTGTTGGAAAAGTTTGCTTATAAATATAATTCAATGCCCTTACTGGCACTTTCTTTTTTTATCCTCAATTATTCTACTAAAGAAACCATGTACACCACTGCCGACTTGATTCATATGAAAGTGCAGGAACATAAAAACCTCCTAGTTTCCACTACAATGTACATGTACATGTGCAGTATACTACATACTGTACATTGTAGCTCAATGTACGCTATATTTTGCATTGTCTTGTACATGTGCATGGGAACACATGTACAGGTCTATGTGTTCATGTACGTGCACTGTATATATCTCCGAGGACAAGAGAAGAAAGGAAACACAAAGAAACCTTTCAGTCCTCGAACGTAGAGTCTTTTGTTGAAATCGGTCCTCGAACGTAAGGATACGTGCTTAGTCTATGGGGGTTGGTTATATTAAAGGAACAATAGGAAACACAAAGCATTGTCCTCGGACGTATTGGGGAAGTACGACTGTGTGTACATGGGAACACATGTACCAGGTCTATGTGTTCATGTACATGGGAACACACAGTCGTACTTCCCCAATACGTCCGAGGACAATGCTTTGTGTTTCCTATTGTTCCTTTAATATAACCAACCCCCATAGACTAAGCACGTATCCTTACGTTCGAGGACCGATTTCAACAAAAGACTCTACGTTCGAGGACTGAAAGGTTTCTTTGTGTTTCCTTTCTTCTCTTGTCCTCGGAGATATATACAGTGCACGTACACGTGTTCATGTACATGTACATGGGAACACATGTACAGGTCTATGTGTTCATGTACATGTACGATGTACAGTGTATTTTACTTTGTAGCATATATATGCCCCAAGCACAGATATTCTTCAGCTAATAAATATACAAATACTAGCTCCAACTGTATACAGATTATATTTCCCTCCCATTTTCTCCAGGTGTTATTACATGTGTTTACTGAGCCATGGTCTAATGTATTTAATGCACAATTACTATGAAAACTCTACCCTCAAACCATGTACAAATTCTGAAACTGTGTACATGTTGCTATAACAAAGCATGAAACATCATTGGTTGTTTAACTGTTTTTTGTCTTAACCAAATAACAATTTTTGTACATAAATATTTTCCACAAAAAAACACAGCATAGATTCATGCATT
Source organism: Hippasteria phrygiana (assembly GCA_037893225.1). Lineage (NCBI taxonomy): Eukaryota > Metazoa > Echinodermata > Asteroidea > Valvatida > Goniasteridae > Hippasteria > Hippasteria phrygiana. The sequence continues at coordinate 247,981 of JAZGUH010000321.1, forward strand.
ATCCCAGTCTCCTTCATACGTGTACATCATGGAACACAATGTTTGCTTTAAAGAAAGTGGTACCAATTGGGCTCTGCTACATACAATGTAAGTAGTTTGTTTCATTGTACATGTAGTTTCCTTTGGGTAATCTGTTAAGTGACTAATTCTCCCATCGTACAAATTGTACTTACCTATAATTAAGTATGATTTTCTGCACACTGTATGTACATGTAGTGTGTATTTTACATGTTTAGTATGCTCACTGGTTTCTTGATATCATTAGTTGCAACATGCACTGTATGTATACAGGCCCATACAGATTTTTTCCATGTCTTTGTTTTTATCCCCAGTGTGATTGTTTCATCCAGACTTTCCATTCAGATTTCCAAACAGATTTTGGGTTTTTGTACATGCTCGTAGAATAATTAGAGGATACAAAAAGAATGGAACTTAGAAAGTGTCTTTCTACAGAAAAGCAGCATAGTGCAGTAAGATACATATGTATGTACACGTACAGTACCACATTTTTTTCTCCATGAATACAAGTACTATATTCTATATGGTAAGGAAATATTTTTGGGGGGCAAAGTATCGTAACCTACCATATATTAAGACAAAAGCCTAGCAGTAGTATTTGACATGTACAAGTTGTACAAGCGCACGCGTGCTCATTGTCAATGGTCCGGAAATAAGCCTCGCTTTTATGAATGAGAAATGTTTGATTGAATGAGAAATGAGATTTTTCACTTTTGAAAATAAATACCCTGAAAAATGCTGGCTTTGTTCACCTGTTTGTAAGAGGGCAAGTTTCTCCAATGTTTCGTTGACTAATCCTGGCATGTCGTTGGGGGCACTCTCCCCATCGGTGGAATGTCTGGATATCCTGAGCATCAGAGGATTCTTTAAGAATGACGTCAGCTTCTGGCACTCTGCTGTGTCTACAGTAGCTCTCCTCATGCTCGTTGGAACCAGTGTAGGCCTCTTGGTAGTGCTTATGACTGGGGCCGACATTGGGCTAACCACTGCTTGCTCTGTTGTGTTGCTTTCATTTCTAGGTTTGCAATGCTCTTGTGGATGTGTAGTCCTGGCAGGCGCCATGCATGAACTACAGTGGCGCTCGCTTTGTGAGCATAAACTCCCACAGGCACAGGTCTGGTTGTTGAGGACAAGGTTTTGTGACCTATCTTGTGCCTGGGCTTGCTTCAGGGGCATAGAGTAATAATGCTGTACACAATCGGCACAGGACATGGAGGTACTAGACTGTGTGACAACTTGGTGTTTGCACAAGGTTAATGGTACCATTTCAGTGTACTGGTTAGGAGTGGTGGGGGGAGTCACTGCTACAACCGTCTCTTGGCTGACATCTTTCTTAGCGGCTGTTGGCTTGATGCCAGCAGGTTTCTTTGGTGTTTCTACCTCATCCTTCTCGTACAATAGGTGCACTTTGGTCTCTGCAGTCAGGCTAGCGATTCGTCGCTTCCTTGGTGCCCTCGGTGGGACGTCATGCCAGGTTTTTTTGCTGTACTGCTTCTTCGGTTTAGTACATGTCATTTCTTTTGTGCTACTGTCGTCCGTTGTGTTGGAATCTTCTGTGAACACTGAGGACTCATCTTCACAGCTGTCTGATGGCATCTGCTTCATGCGAGATTCCACATTGCTCTCTTTTGCTCCCACGACATTTGGAGTTTCTGAAAGAGCACTATCTGCAAACACGTCCTTGCACTGACCTTCCATGTGTTGATGCTCTCCATCGCAGTCAGTCACAACGATGTCAATTGCAGACTCTTTCTTGAAGAGGATGTCGTTATCAACTTTGAGGAACTTGTCGCTGATGTCCTCTGACAGACTGTCAGGAGTGCTTGGGGTTGCCACCTTCTCTTTACCCTTCTTGACAGATGGTACATCTGAGAAACTGCCAAGGCCTGGGACCGTCCTTTTAGTCTCCAAGACATAAGTGTTCCCTTTATCATCCTTTACATGTACCTCCAATTTTTGGCTCATTAATGTGTATGTTGTGTTCTGGGGTTGGTGAGTCATCACCTGTTTCCTCGGGCTTGTCAGCATGGCCTCTGAGAGTGCTGCAATCTGTGCAGAGGCCCTCCTATGGCCAATACTGTGCTTTGATTTATATTCCTCCCCTTGAGCTAAGGAGCTAGTTCTATCGCTGGCACACTCGCTCACTTCCTTAAAGTTCTGATTATAATCTACATGCTTGCCTGAAGCATCTCTTCTTGATAAAGGCGAGGCTGGTGAACTGGAACTACATGTACTCCCACCCTCCGATCGCCGCCTCTTTGATGGGGATAATGATGATGATGGAAACTCAAGTTTCCTCTTGTGGACCACAGAAGCTGGGATGTTCTTCTGCCGCTTGCTGACGGTCAGTTTGGAGTCAGACAGACATCGTCTGCCGGGCGACACACTGCCAAAGCGACGGTTTGCAAGATCTACATCAACATGGAGCGTGTCATAACTGCCGTGGGATGTCCTTCTGTTGTTGGATGGGCTGTGCAGTCCCGACGAAGTATTCCTATTGGTCGCATTGTGAGTTCTGGTGTCCTTTCTTGGGGAGGCAGAGGACTCGTGATTGGTCACCATGTTGCCATTGGAGTATTTACCATTTCCAGCCACTGTGCATTTCACTTGAACCTACAGGTAGAATTAAAAACACAAGATATTCATAAAGTAAGAATAACATTTGTTATTATTTTCTTACTACACAGTTCTGGGTTACAATCTGCCTCCACGTATCCATTGAACCCCGGCGAGTGATCAAAAAATTTTTAACAACAGTTTATTTTTCAGGAAGGTAAATACATGTAGGCTTCAAATTACAGGGAAAATTTAAAAATATCCCAACGATGATGCATTCTAAAATGGCTTTTCACAGGTCTCTAGTCAATGGCCCACAACAAAAAGTTAGTCAGATGTACATACTGTGTACAAAACATGTACATGTATGTATGTGGTCGATTTGCGTCCATGGTCTGCTGTCACTTCTGAAGTGGGTCACTAGAGAAAGGTCAAACACAATGCATACAATGTCAATGTGACAGTTACATACATATGTACAGTGCAGACATTGCCAGTTTTTGCCTGTGACTGTTCTGTGATCATGACCTTGGACAGGATTCAAGTATGCACACCAAGTACCAGTAGGCCCTGCCCCGACACAAAATTCTTATCAATCCATCACGAACTTGTACACGTGTAGTGTAGGTTTTGTTGATGCAATTAAACAATTCAACCAATGAAAAAAGTTTACATATTATACTGTAAAGGTATGGAATAATTATAATTCTGAATGTACCGGTACATGTAGGCCACAACCAGCCATACATGTACATGTACGTAGTACCCTTGCTGTGATGTTGTTTCTTCTTCTTCTTTTTTTTTGGGGGGGGGGGATGGGGGGAAGAATCCTAACCTTGGCAAAAGAAATTAAAACTTTTTTTGCGAGACGTACATGTACCAGTGTTGGAGTACTTGTCCCCGTACTCGTACTCGAGTACAACTCGAGTACACGTAAGTACTCGGCCCGTACTCGACTATCAGTACTCGAAAATTATTTGGACTTGGCCCGTACTCGATTCTTTGTACTCAAATTTTGCACGGACTCGATGGTTTGGTACTCGGTACTCGACTCCAGTACTCGAGAGTATCAATCGAGTACATTTCTTTTTAATCGATTCCGCAACGCTAGCGCGGTGTGCTGGGTCTAGTTCCTGCCTCCCCAATTCTACTAACATTCAAAGTCGTACAGCACCGAGGATTCGTGAATCGGGAGCCAGCCAAGCCCATGCTTCTTATGCTTGCTCTCCGCTTCACGGTTACCAGTGAGTCCATTTTGGGATTTTTCCCAGGCAAAATCCTTGTCCCAGCACTTCGTGAGCACATTTTAAGCACATGTATTGTTCGCTGCTTTGGGAAATCTTGGGAATTTTACAGCGTGATCGTATGTACAAAACAGCGCAAGGCTTTTTCCGGCCGGTGGCTCGGCCTAGGCTATACGTACGTACGTACATTTATATCACATGTGCTGCTCGCTACATCGTTCATGTCGTTGCATTTTTCTTAGCTTAGTTTTCCTTGCTCTATGGTTTATGCATGAAAGATTGAATATGTCATCAGTTTCGGACATAATTAAATGGGGATATAAAGATCACCGAGAGTTTGTCACCGGTGGGAAAAAGCATCGAGCCGTTATGTTATATTGTGTGCTGCATGTGTGCAAAAACAGCAATAGGTCAATTGCACACTGAACAGTAGCTCTTAAGGCAAATGTGACCCTCTGGAGCATAATGAGTAATGTTCCAAAAGACCAGTTTTCAAGTAATCATTGCTTAGTTAAAGTCAGGTGCACGTGCAAATCATGGCAGATTCAATTTTGAGATATTTCTATTATTGGAAAGCTTTTAGTGTAATCTATTTTGGTACATGTAAAAAAAAAAAAAAGAGTTACAAAAACCTGACGTTGTTGATGGTACATTGACTGCACTTGTATTGCAGGATTTTTTCAAAGCTGTTTTTCTCAAAATATGCTGTCTGCATGGTTGTTGAAGTACAGTGTCGTTCCTTTCACATATCAATAAGGTAAGAGGATTATCATCAGAAAGCCAAATACATGTAATTCCTCTTTACCCTGGCATTTTATTCTCAAAATGTCAAACTTGAAACATTTCTCAATGCTCCAGAGTGTCACAAATGTTTGAAACTCGGTATCGGTATGATTAGCATCCTTTGGTAAGGCTTCACATACAATATACATACATGTACATGTACATGTACATGTGTGACATAATTTAGGAAACTCATATGTTTTACACTAATAAAGTTTATTTAAAAGTGTTTACCACTTGGTAAAGAAGATTGGATTACACGTTATTGAATGTACTCGTACTCAGTGCTTTGAACTCGGACTCGTCACCAGTGTACTTGGACTCGGCCCCTAAAGTACTCGGAGTACTCTGTACTCGGATTTGAGGAATCAACTCCAGCACATGTGTATGTATGGATGCCCTGCCCACCCCCCCCCCCCCCCCCCCCCCCCCAGCATCACATGCACCCATGTACATAACTGTATCTCTACAATGTACAATTTTCCATACCTTACAAGAAACACTATTTTTGTTGTACTTTGTACACTGTGTCCCTTGTCCATTATACATGTACACCCATCTGCCCAGGGTAGCCACACAAGTATCCAGTCTGATCATTCCTCAAACAATTTCTGTCTCTCTGTTCTTTTTTATGTGATCCCACTTGAGCTACACTCTGAATAAATCTTGGGGACACCAGAGACAGTAAGGCTACACCTTAATAATACACAATTTGTGCTGCATCAGTCTACATCTAGTGAGACATGGAACTGATGGATGAAGCCCACTGCCAACAAGGAACCCAGATCACAATGACATGATTGATTTCTTTCAGGTGTAATGGGATACTTAGAAACACAAAGTAGCAGAGAGTGTACTGGATATGTACAATGGTTGAAGCCTATTGAATTACTTGCAAAGGATTAATAAACAATAGGATAAAGTGATGTACATGATGCTACTGCACTGTACACATGAACACAATGCATGAGTACACACTCCTGCATTGTACACATGAACATACAGTAAACACTCCTGAAAGAGATGGACAATGCTCTGGGGGAACTAATGAAATTAGTGATAATTTGTGACTTGGGAGAAACTACAATGTACATGTACAGTGCTTTTTGCAAATAATATACAAGCTGAAAGATCATGATCGGGTGTTTGATGAAGTTGGGGTCAATGTGCAAGGCACGACGTGTGATACATGGTACATGTACAAAATGTAAGTGGAGAGTAACTCAATAAGCTTTAAAAATGGAAGCGTAGGCGGCAATTTGACGATAAATTTAATAGTTCTTATAATTATAAAACTGAAGGGTAAAAAAAAAAAATGGGCTGCAGGTAAACAGTACGTGTAGGTCAAAATTGACGTTAAAAATATAAAATAACTAGGCACGATTCTCCAAAGCTTAGCATGACGGTAGCACTGAAACCCATCTACATTGTACATGCACTATTTCAACATTTCTCAATTTTAAAGTCACTAGTGATTAGTGAACCCTTAAAACCCTTAAAATAAGAAAATAATTTTCTGACTTGACTAAAGTTGGATAAGTGAACGGAGATGTCAATGGTTATTCATACTTTATTACATTCATAATAAATCTCAGAGGTTCAACTTGGGTTAATTGAGATTTGTCCAAGAATATCACCTTCCTACCAAATGTGTACAATGTAGAATGTATGAATATTCAACTACATGTAATTTTCAAAGTAAACTAGGGCTGTTCATTTTCGAATAATTTAGTATTTGAATATTTGAAACTGGATTTGACCGAATATTCGATACTCGCCGATCAAGTTTTAAACTGCATGCCGCGCCGGTAAAAATAAATTGGTCAATCTCACCCCTGTGACTGGCTGGCTTCTGCCAGTTTTCTTTGTTCACTTTGAAAATTCATTCAAATGACCAGTCAGTTTCCCCTGTGGTTTGATGATACTTTTGACAATTTTGAATACAATATACTTAATTCTATATTTGAAATAGTAATGTTTTCTACTAAGAGAGATGCCGAGGAATTCTTTCGCCGTTTACGACTACGAGAATATTACCATCAAGATGACACGCAGACCCGTAATCTACCCATCTCACCATCCATGTCTCATTCTGATGACTCATCTCCTCAAGCCAACCAAGCTGATCGTGTTGATCCCTTCGACAAACTTTGCCCCAAGAGATCTAAGTGGTGTCCTAACTCTGGCCGCAACAGAACGTTAGACTTTGTGATTGACAGTTGTAGGAACGAGGTCAATCAACTTGACTTCACAAGATCTACCCATTCCAACACCACTGCTGACAAAAGCAAAGCTTTGCAGTCCCTCCGTCAAAACCGTTCTATTGTCATAAAGAGAGCAGACAAGGTCTACTGTTGTTTGGCGTCATGATCTGTACATCCAGGAGGCTGAATGTCAACTTTCTGATTGACCACAACCCAACAGCTAAACATCAGGAAGAAGTTTCCCGTACCGTCAAAAAATATATTCAACTGGGCACACTACCAACAAATGCTGTTAATCTCATAGTTTCTACACCACGTACTGCCCGTTTCTACCTCCTCCCGAAGATTCACAAACCTAATAACCCTGGACGGCCTATTGTCTCAGCATGCAGTTGTCCCACTGAACTTGTTTCCGGCTACCTTAAATCAGTATTGACTCCCATCGTGTAATCCCTACCATCATACGTCAAAGACACCTCCGATGCTCTCCGGCTGTTTGAAGATTTCAGTTTTGTGACCTCTGCTAATAAGCTCCTTTTCACTATGGATGTGAAATCTCTCTGTACCTCCATCCCCCACGCGGACGGTTTGGTAGCCTTGCAATACTTCCTCGAGCGACGACCGAGCCCCACGCCATCATCTACGACTCTCGTTCGTCTTGCAGAACTAGTTCTGAAGCTCAACAACTTTACCATCAACAACAGACACTACACTCAGCAAAGTGGAGTCGCTTTGGGTACGCGCACGGGGCCAAGTTACGCCCTTTTCATCGGGTATGTCGAAGCTAACCTGTTAGAAGACTACACTGGTCCATTGCCTCTGCTCTACATGAGGTACATGTACATACATGTAGATGACATAATTGGTGCAACATCATCCACAAGGGAGGAACTGATGAACAACTTCATTGATTTTGTCGGCAAATATCATCCTGCCCTGCAGTTCCCCTCAGAGGTTTCAGAGACCACACTCCCTTTCCTCGACATTCAACTTCGGTTTGATGGTGAACGGTTAGTAACCTCCATGTTCTACAAGACAACTGACTCTCACAGCTATCTGCAATACGACTCCTCACATCAGCAGTCTTGTAAGGATTCTATTCCTTACTCACAGTTTCTCAGACTTTGACGCATCTGTAGCGATGACAACGATTTCAGGCAACAAGCTTAAAAAATGGCCACATTTTTCATGGACAGAGGCTACATGTACCTTAGAGACATCACATCAAATGCCTTGCGTCGAATCTCTGCCATTACCCGCAAGGCAGCGCTTACTCCAACGACTAAGAATGCCGACGAGCGCATCCCTTTGGTCCTCACCTACCACCCGTTTAACCTGCGAGTTCATGCTATCATCATGAAATACTTCCGCACGCTCCAAGTTAATCCTTTAACCAACCATATCTTCAATGGAGACTCCACTCCCCTCGTCGCTTTCCGACGTGACCAGTCCATCGGACAGACTTTAATCCGATCCATCCTCCCACCAGTCTCCGTTGTCAACGACATTAACACCGGCACTACAGCCTGCAATCGCCCTCGCTGTAATACGTGCAGGTCTATCCACAATCCCCCCCAGATCGACGGCCTTAAAGGTAGTTATACACCCAGAGGACAATTCACTTGCATATCTTCCAACCTTGTGTATTGTATCTCCTGCCAACTATGCGGTGTCCACTACATCGGCGAAACGAAGCGTCTTTGGCAGACCGGTATACTGAGCACCTTCGAAGTGTCCGACTCAATCTCCCCGGACACCCTGTGGCGCGCCACTTCTCCAAGCAACCGCACACGTGTGACAACATGCGCGTGTGCGTCCTGACCATGACAACATCGAACGCTCAGCGCTTGGAGATGGAACAGCACATCATCTACAAGCTCGAAACGCTCACGCCAGGTGTTATGAATGTGGAATTTTCTGCATTGAAACCACCAGTCCAACTCCCAGCTCCGATGAAGGCCTAGTCAGGCCGAAAATTCATCTCCAATATTCTTGGTGAGCACTGCTTTAACTTTTATCATACTTTGTACTTTTCATCAGTGCTACGCAGTTCTGCTTCATTTTGTACATGGGCTATCGTCACTGAATTGCCAATGAGCCAGCTCGTGCTCTGGAAACCGATACATGGTACCAAACAAAGTAGTCAGAAGAGGTCTTTTGTAGGAGTGAGTACTCAACAAGGATGCTGGTGCTGAGAGTACCAGCTACATTGTACATGTAGCTGCCCACCTGAGCTGCATGAAAGATCATGACGATTGGCGGATCCTTAGCTTAGCCCGACTGAGGTCACCAGAATGAACAAACTGAAAAACTACTCGAGTGATTGCAAGAATGGCAGAAAAATACAAAATTAAATTATTGTGAGCAATGAATTGCTCTCCTGTCCTCCCTGTCCTTTCCTTTATTTCTAGACTGGCCTTGGTTGTGGTTGTTTCCCAAAAACAAAACAAAAAAATCAGAGGCCAAAAACCCTCAAATTCCTGGCCTGGCCAAACAGCTAACCAAACATCTTTAACCTAACTACCCCAAGCCTTGCAAACTCCAACAGCAGGTTTTGTCAAGTTTTGATGGATTCAGTACTGTAGGGCCTTGGCACAATTACTTTGCATGAAGCTATGATGCCCCAATTTGTCTAAGTCCAAAGAATGTGCCATATACTGCACACTGTTGGATTTTGATAGGTTGAGAAAGCTTCCTACTACCGGTAGTAAAAATGCCTATGGGGTAAGGGTTAAAGCTCCAACAGACATTTCATGCTGAACTTAGTCTGGACCATGCTAGATTCAGCTGAGCACAGTTAGGGACATGGCAAAATATTTAAAAATTCTGATAAATAATTTTTATTCAATTCAAAAATCTTGAAAATGCTTCATTTCGGTCATTTATTAATCACATACACGACACTGTGCCACAACACAATTGAAACTTGACAGCAACCCACAAGACCATCAAAATGATGAATGGAACAACATGAACAAAGACAAGATGGGCTACTGCAAACTGTGCAAAGTACATGTACATTGTACAATGATAAGAAAATAGGTGTTTAATCTGGTGGAATCAAAAATTACACAGCATAAGGCAGTGGTTATTGCACATGTACATTTATTGTTGTTTATTAAACCCTCCCCTCTCCCGGACCAAAATGGAGCCAACTACCTGTATATCAAAACCTATCAAGTGACAGGTTGAAACACACACAAGCTGTGAGACTTGGTGTGTACATTTTTTGATAAGCTGTGATACATGTAGAACTGTATAACTATAGGAGGGTTGATACAATAAAATAGGCAATTATTTCTGTTATGAAATACAAAAAAATATGTTTTGAGACAGGTCTGTGTTTATAAAGTCCTGTGTAGACTGCTGTGCCATTTGTCAAAAAGTTACGCTGGGGGCAGCAAACAAATCATAAAAATATGAGTGATGTCATAATTCACAGAGATTTGACAAAACCTGCCGGAATGATAATAATAATAATAATAATAATAACCCTAGATGGGACAGTTGGGAGACATTCCCATAGACTTGTGCACAACTTTTTTTCCGACTTTGATGTAACCTAACCCAAATATCCCCTATCCTACCCCCACAAATTTTGGTATACTAATGTTTTGGACCATTCTCTATCGATATAACTCACTTCCGAAAAGCACTGAGTATACAGTGCTTCATACATTACATCGGGACAGGGCAAAAGAGAAAACATCTTTGTTCTAATTTAATATCAAACAACCTAAGCATATACATGTATGGTGAAAAGCAGTGGACCCAGACAAGATCCCTGGGGAACACCACTAGGGGTGTGCATCGGAACCGGGTACTCGAATACCCGACCGCTCATGTCAGGAACCGGTTCAAGATTATGGAATCGAGTACCCGAACAACTTTACATTATCGCATTGTAACTTCCCAGAAAATGAAAAAGGAAGGGTTTCGAATGTTATTTGTCGGGAATTTTCAAAATTAAAACCCAGACTATGGGAAACCAGCACAGATTTCATGACGCTCATGAAAATTGACAAAGGGAATTTACCGGTCAAAGTTTTTGTAGTCTGGGGATGGATAAAGAGCATTGCAATGACAAGCCATAATAGCATGCCTCATTCCACAATTAATACAAGCTGTGTACAGCTTCTGTCTTTTGTGATATGCCGGTGCATGCACGTGCCGGAACTTGTAATGGCGGAGTAGTGATCATGTTTACCGGACGGGCATGAGATTTCTCAGACTTTTGAATCTCTTTTGCAACTTCCGGGATTCGAAGTTTTGGGTTGGGTTTCTTTAACGGGTACCCGGGTACCCGTATTTTTTTCAATCGGGTATCCGGTTCTTTTACTACCCGTAAATGCACACCCCTAAACACCACAGTCAAGCCTGAAACTATCCGACAAGGTCCCATCTGTGGACACCCGCTGGCTTCTGGAAGACAAGTTTAGATGCAAACCAATCGAGCGCCAAGCCGGATATCCCAAGCTTTGACTGAAGGTGTTCCAGCAAAATTTTATGATCAATGGTATCAAAGGCGGCGCAGGCGGCACTAAGGTTTAATAAAAAAAGTAATGTAACATGCTGAGAATTCATCTTCAAAAGTATGTAATTCTTTACCTTCAAAAGGGCCGTCTCTGTACTGTGATGTTTCCTATATGACGATTGAAATAGTGGAAATAAAGAATGCCTAGCCATATGATTATTAATTTGATCACACACTGCACTCTCAGTTAGTTTAGACAAAAACTGCAAGTTTGTGATTGGTCTGTAATTTTCTAAAACTGGGTCAAGGTTATGCTTCTTTAACAAAGGAAAAACCAGTCCCTCTTTCCAGCAGTCGGGAAAAATGCCAGAACCAATAGACAAATTTATGATACTGGTAAGAACTGGCAGTAGAACATCAAGACAATGACTGACTAGCTTAGTTGGCATTGGATCAAGGGAACAAGACTTTTTTGTAGATTTACTGACAAGTTGCTTAACCTGTTTCTCAATTAACCCTTTGAAGCCAGTTGACGCCAATAGATGCAAAAACAAATTGCCACCAAGCCGGATGACGTCTATACAAGCCGGATGACGTCTAGACACGCCGGATGACGTCTATACAAGCCGGATGACGTCTAGACACGCCGGATGACGTCTATACATGCCGGATGACATCTATACACGCCGGATGACGTCTAGACACGCCGGATGACGTCTATACAAGCCGGATGACGTCTATACACGCCGGATGACGTCTATACAAGCCGGATGACGTCTAGACACGCCGGATGACGTCTAGACACGCCGGATGACGTCTATACAAGCCGGATGACGTCTATACATGCCGGATGACGTCTATACACGCCGGATGACGTCTAGACACGCCGGATGACGTCTATACAAGCCGGATGACGTCTAGACACGCCGGATGACGTCTATACAAGCCGGATGACGTCTAGACACGCCGGATGACGTCTATACAAGCCGGATGACGTCTATACATGCCGGATGACGTCTATACACGCCGGATGACGTCTAGACACGCCGGATGACGTCTATACAAGCCGGATGACGTCTATACACGCCGGATGACGTCTATACACGCCGGATGACGTCTAGACACGCCGGATGACGTCTATACAAGCCGGATGACTTCTATACATGCCGGATGACGTCTATACACGCCGGATGACGTCTATACACGCCGGATGACGTCTATACAAGCCGGATGACGTCTATACATGCCGGATGACGTCTATACACGCCATTTTCTGCATTTTCAATCCATTGTTGGAATGTGTATGTTACGCTTGGCAGCACAGGCCACCTTGGCAGCACAGGCCACCCCGGCACCCCAGCGCCTCACTATAAATAACTGTACTGAAGGGGTTAATGAAGTAAAATGATCAAACAAAATGTCATCAGACGGAATAATATTAGGAAAATAAATAGATTCATCTGCTGATCCCAAATTGTCAAGTTTGGAATGAATGTTTATCTTTTTAACAAAGAAATTCCCCATTGCGTTTGCTAACTAAAATTTGTCGTTGAACATGGGAAGGAGGAAACATGGCATTGTTGGCGCAGTGTCTTAGGGGCCTTAAATAATTTAATCTGATCGGAACTGTTGGCGTCAATAAAGTTAGTATAAAAATCATTGCGGGCTTTATTCATGAGAAATGTACAAGGTAGCATTTTTTTTAGTTTTAAAATTTGCTAAGTCTTCAGGTGTCCCAGTTCGCCGCCATTTCCTTTCAGCCTGTCTTCTCAACTTCACAGCTGCCTGTTCACAGCTGCATGTTCGTATTAAACCATGGCACCAAAGGTTTGGTAGAAACTTTTCGCACCGTTTTGCACTTAAATATATGTACATGTACAATGTACATGTTGCAGCTTGATAGTCAACACACAATGTGCAAATGTAAATACTATCCCTCTTCATTCAACAGTACATTGTCACTTTACAGTTTGCAGTGCAACCAAATAAGCCAATGCTACAAGTGACAACAAAAGCAACTGGTCAACCACAATCAGCCAGACTGCAGACTTTTATGTTGGGACTTACAATGTACATGGATATCTTGGCCCAACCACAGGTACACTGTATTATTAACCTCAATTGCTTTAGTGGTTAGCTCACCCTTTCACAGCCTTGTTTGTCTAGTGGCCACAACCATGCAGATCAATGGCAGATTAGTGACCCATTTAACTGTCCCTGCAACCATCCAAGTAGCATGATCTGTCATCCTTGAGAACCATACATGTTTGTTGCAGTTGCTAAAAACTGTGTTGGCACTGTAATTGAGGGACTACATGTATGTATGCATGCTTTAAGTTTAAATACTTTGAAGAAGCTGTACCTGGATATATGTAAACATGTTTGATGCTATCAAATTCATGTGTCACAATTATAATATTTTGAGAAAACTAACTGAAGTTTCCCTGCACAGTTATTTGTATGGAGTGCTATTTGTTCATGTGACAAACAACTTTCCAGTTTGATAAAGTCGGCCAGAAGAGAAAACAGTCGTAACTATGCTATTTTAGCAGTTATGACTTTCATTTTTACACCATATAAAAGAACAATTTTCATGGAACAAACTTTACAAACAACATTTACCTTTTCAATCAATTCTTGAGGGTGAACATGGCAGATATGATCGATTTTGTGAGAGGTTTAATTGGGTTGGATGTCATGAAAATGTTGGGGAAGGCAGAGAAAAATTTCAAGAACTGCCTCAATATGGAGGGTCCACATGTGGGAGTTATGTACATGTATACACCATCCCTTCGAAACCCTCCTGGTGTTCACGAGCCCCCAAATCACGATCAGCCCAACAGTTTTTGCATGGCCCCACCAGTTCTTTCTCTTTGAACTTCCACCAGTTGGATGAGCTTTTTTTTTCTTTTTCGAGGAGGCCTTGGAACTTGGCGGTATATACATTTGACGACGATGCTATATTTTCTACACTAGACTAATCTCTTTTTCACAGAGAGTGCGTCGGTATGTGTACATTAATGGTAGCTGACTATACAATGCAATTTAGCGCGTGAAAAATTACGCTAGGTCACCACGTCTATCCTGTTTAGGTCAAAGGTTATTGTGTACAGGGCCAGCAACGTGTGACATTCTGCCAGCCTCGCAAGGCGAATAAATGTTCTGTCACGGTTATAAAAGTCCAAATGGGAACACATGGTCGAATTATGTGAAGGCATGTCGCGGCAAGTTTCCACGAGGCCGCGGGGGAAAAAGTCCAATGGAAACACGGCTTAACATGTATAATCACACTATCAAAATGTGCCAGCAAAACAGTCAAAAGAAAACAGCTATATGTATAGTTCATACATTTAGTGTAACATTTCCCTCTCGACATTTACATGAGACTTTTACTAGAGACACTTCTTAAAGGAGAATTCCAGGCTCTATAATATTTTATCTAGTCTAAAAGAACATACACTAATATACATACTGCACCAAGAGTTGGATTTTCTTTGTTATGGAGAACGACACACGCGCCCTTTATATTTACGATTTCTTGCCATTCAGCAGTACAAAGGGCGCGTCCATACTGTTCAAAGTTCCCGTGACATCCGGGAGATTATGACGTAGTGTCCGCACCTCAATGGAAATCCATGGTTGGCTACGTGCGGTATGCACTGGTATCACACCTAGACGCAGCTTAGTGCATATGAATACGTATGTTTTATAAGGCGCCCGACTATTGCGTGAATGCGTAAGGCTGATGTTTACTTCGACTTGACGTGCTGCAATTTATTGTGGTTTTTCGTATTTTTTTAGAAAAGCACAAAGTCTGTTCTGGTCGGAAAGAAAATATGTTAGGCACTGCATCATCTCGAAGATTCTTAGCCTACCCCAGGAGAACTGCCTGCCGATTTTCCTCAAAGTAATCCGGTTCGAAGTCGTCGCGTTTTTATATTGTTCAGCCATTTCTTACGAATATCCGGTCGTTTGACTTTGGGGGATTGGGAATTTGGAAGAAGGCGCTGAGAACTTTTAGAGAATTCGGATTATTTGAGCAGCCAAAAGCTTGCCAAATCGTCATGATGTTGCTGTACTATACAGCACGACCGAGTTTTGCTTTAGCATAGCAGTCAGGCAAACATTCGCCAGGAATATGGAAAACAGACGTGCGTCAAGGAACAACACTGCCGCGTTCTCGTGTGTGTTGCATGTATGGACAATGGTTCACTGCACTCGCACAGCTCAGGCTGCGGGGCCGGCCGGGTACCGGCCGGCCGGCTTAGTAGTGCAGCCACTACGTCACAGTATCCCGGATGTACCGATATTCTAGAGCAAAAGGGCGGCCCGCATGACGGCAGGCGCGTTATGAAAAAACCTCCGGTTTATACGATTACCGAAACCAATCAAAATGAAATAAAAAGTAAGTCACAATTGCAATTAACGTTCTTTAACATTATGTTATTATAAACTCAGGGTGGACTTTCCCTTTAAGAGAATGTTAATTAATGGCCATACATTGTACATGTACGTGTCAATATTAGGTCTCATCAAAGCTCTCCTCTCATCACACACTAGAGCCAAGGTCAGGGTCAGCAATGACCTACATATGTCTCCCTCCTCCTTGACTTCCTCTGGAGTCAGGCAGTGTTGTGTGTGCTGGCACCCACCTTGTTCTGCTCTGCCATGGATACAATTGTTACAGTGTGAGGGTTCACTCGAGATCAATGTAGGTGATCACAGGTTTACCGACCTCCTTTGTGCAGAAAATGCCAAATGTGAGGCCAGTTACATCGGCATTACAATGTACATTTTGTAAACCCTCATGGTCAAAAACCAAGGTACAGAATCTATGTGGTCCAGCACCTGTCCAGATTTCTTTGGATTCCAATGTTGTCGAACCAGTTGAGTCCCTTTGTCATCTGGGGTGCACTATTGACTCATCGGGTTTCTGCAATAAGGACATTATACATGAACACATGTACATGTACCATATTGTAGAGGAACTGCCAGTATCACCATGGGCCAACCTGATCATCTTTGGAGGAGCAAGGCCAGTTTCGATAAAACTTTGGTTTATTGCGTATGTGTGCTCTCTGCCCTCCTTTATCCGAAATCTGGACACTATGCAAGAAAGAGCAAGAATTAGTTCAAGCTTTTAGCAGTGTCATCAGCGTCGCATACCTGGAATCCAGTTGTTTGACTTCATTTCCAGAGCAATCATCCAGCAGTGTACAGAGCTTGGTACATGCAGCATTTGGTCCAAGATCTTGGCGAGTCAGCATACCTTTTTTGGCCATATGTACACCATTCGTCTTAAGACACAGCTGAATTACCCCCTAATAGTTCACCAGGACTACCCTGCTAAATCCAACATAGTCCACTGGTGACTCATATAAGTTTCCTGCTCAACCCAACACAGTCCAACACATATCGTCGTACTTCCCCAATATGTCCGAGGACAATGCTTTGTGTTTCCTATTGTTCCTCAACCCCCATAGACTAAGCACGTATCCTTACGTTCGAGGACCGATTTCAACAAAAGACTCTACGTTCGAGGACTGAAAGGTTTCTTTGTGTTTCCTTTCTTCTCTTGTCCTCAGAGATATACAGTGCATGTACAGTCCAACATGCCAAGTAGTTGGGTAATTAAATGACTTGCCTGTTGAATCCAACAGGATTGTATTAACACTATGAGTTACATGTAGCTGCTTAATCTAACAGGGTCCAACGGGAATATCAAATTGTTGGATCCTGTTGGATTCAGCAGGGTTAGGGTTAAGCTCTAAAAATCATACACTGTACAAACATGCACAGTGTGAACACATATATGCAGCTGTACACTACTGTTGGGCAAAAGTTTAATCCCTAAAAACAGTGCACCTGTGTATCCCACCTGCACACCAACCACAGACATCTGTCAAGCCGAATGCACACAAACCTGTACAGTACAGTAAATGGAAACAGGTCAGCAAGCCAAAATCAATGCAGCAGATTCTTCTGCATACTGATATTTCAGGTGAATGCTATTCAATCACTATGGGCAGCTCTTGATGGCATGATCAGAGCATCCGGCCTTCCAATAACCAGGCTGAGTTATCCCCTTAGGGAATTAACGTACACCTTGTTTAGCCTCTCCTTGAGTCAATGGACAGTGGGTCAGCAAGAACCGGGTAAATATTGCAGTGCCATAGTTAAACAATGTACAAATGTACACAATGTACATGCTACAGGTTTGTTCAAATGTTCTCATTGAATCTTCTTACATTCACAATGTACGAAATGTATGTACATGTACATGCACATTGACCTACATGTACACGTATATCATGTATGTATATTGTAAGTTTATTTTTACTTTCAATTTTAATTTCTTATCTTTTAGGAACAAGGCACTTAATTTAAAAAGAAATTATGTATCCGATGTTATGTATCCAACTGGGAATCAATAGGAACGGTTACCATTTTCACCAAAACAATACCAGGTATTCCACAGAACATCAAACTGATACATGTACATGTACATGTACATGTACGTGTACAATGTACATCAAAAAAAAAATCCACTAATTAATGCTCTTTCTAATGTGGAAAACATCCTAATACTCTGTGATCTACATATTTTGAAACACTCTACTGCAAAAGCATGTAGGAAAAAAAACATGTGGTAGTAGATTATCTTTTTAAGGAAACAACAAATTAATTACGGTCATACATGTACAATGTAGCTTGATGCACTGCTAAAGCCATGTCCGCACCGGACTTATTTTTCGGAAGGTTTTACCAAGACGATGGTAAAATGAAAAATTGTCAAATGTGACCACTGTCCGCACTTGGACTTTCGACACGGGAAAATTTTACCGAGACCGTGGGAGAAGTAACCGAGCTGTCAATATAAGGACGCATGAGGGCGCTTTGCGTGACCTTACTACATTGACACGATTGACCCAAATCACGCGTGCCTTTTCACTTTTCCGGCTGATGTGTACATATAGGACTACATCGATTAGCACCAATCAAACTTCTGACTGTATCAATAATAATATCTGCCATGATTGCAGACAAAAAAGGAACAACGCACTGGAATTTGGAAACTTGCCACGTGCACCGCACCGCGGTGAAGCAATGCAAAGCGCATGCGTGGTGTCCCAGTGTAGCATGACCTCGCGCTCGGTCCGGATGTACGCTTTCCTGAGCCGCTTTTACCGACTCGCACTGTCCGCACTGGACTTATCGTCTCGGGAAAAGTTACCTGGTCAGTTTTCCTGGGCAGCAGTTGGCCGGTAGAAGTAACCGCTGGACTCAGGAAAAGTAACTGAGAGGAAAACGTCCTGGGCTGTCCGCACTGGACTTAAAATGGGAAAAGTACCCATCGTCTCAGTAAGTTTTAACAAAATAAGTCCAGTGCGGACAGGGCTTAACAATACAAACCACATGTTGGGATGTACTGTGGTACATTTATCAGCCAAAGGTGTCATTTCTCCTTGTACAGTACACATGTACAATGTACGTACATTGTACATTGTGTATTCTGCCAGGTACATTGTATGAATGTATTGATCTCTGCTACATGTATATATTCTGGATATTTATTTTTACCCAGGTGTAAATACTGCTGAAATAAATAGGGAACATTTTGTTCACTGTGTGGTAATGAGCAGGCATGCACTGTTTGTACATTGTACTTCAGCTTCAGGGACACAAATTCCACTTCCTTATACTTTCATGTATTACAAAAAAAGTACATGTATACATTGTATAATTTACAGTTCATACACCTTTTTATATCAATGACAACAGCACTGAAATATGCCAGTGAAACCAGAGAAATTGTTTCGGGGGGGGGGGGGGGGGGGGGGGGGGGCATGTTATCCTGATGAAAGCATCTAAATATTTATTAGGTCTAATGACAGCTCTGGTCAACAGTGCAATTTTCCACGTGAACGGACAATTAATAAAATCTTATCTAAAATCTAAAAGATTCTGGCAATTGATGTGATACATGTTACAAGATATTTTATTATTGGCTTTTCCGGAATTTTTCGGAAAAGCCTTTGTTTTTGTTCTGATTTTTTTTTTTCTTCTCCTTGTTCTTCTATCAAAAATGCCATAGACAAAGCACACGTTTTATTCTCACCGCGACTTTTGCCATTAAACAGACTTCAATCCTAATGAGAGTTTGCATAGACTTGGACCCTATACCGAAGTAGTGCCTATTACTCTGACGTCATGATGACGTCATCACGTGGCACGTGACGTCATCTCAAAAGTGCGTTTTTGAAGGGCCTAAATCTAGAGAACCCTATGTCCGATTGAGCTCAAACTTGGTTTGTTGGTGGACCGGCTTGTGTTATAGATGAAAATCGACGTGACGTCATGATGACGTCATCATACGATTTTGCAGTATTTTTAAAAGTTTTGAACCCTTAAGCCATATCTCATCAACTGAACATGCTAATTTCGAAATTCTTTTTGTAATAGGTTTGTTAGATCATAGATACTTACATATAAATGTGAAAAATGTATGACGTCATCATGACGTCATCAAAAATGTGCTTTTTTGAAATACATATAAGGGTAGGTCCGATCGTCACAAAATTCGGTGGCTAGGCAGATATTGTCACTAGCATGCATAATCCGAAGTGACGTCATGATGACGTCATCGGCTGATTTTCTATGATTTTTTAAATGTTTCAAATTTCATTATACACTCAAAAACTTACACTGTCATTGATCAGATTGACTACAAACTCGATCCAGGCCAAGACCACGTTGCAAATGTTTGCTTCGACAAGTACAGTTGTGATGACGTCATCGTGGGTCACGTGACGTCATCTTAAAGGTGCACACTTTAAGGTCCTATATCTAGAGAACCGTACGTCCGATTGGGTGCAGTCTTAATGCTGATAGGCCAGGATTTGTTACAGATAAAAAAAATTGATGTGACGTCATGATGACGTCATGATGACGCCATCTAGAGGTCATTAAATTCAAGTCAAAATTTGGTATATTTAGCAATCTCTTATAACAACCTTCGGAAGTGTTTTTGTGTACCTAATTCCAAGTTCTTATGATCATAGCTCACTCCAGCGTCAAAATATACCCATTTCAATATTTAGCCCCCAAACAATATGATAACAAAGGAATTCTGGGAAGGCAGTCTAACCATGGGTGTCACGTTGCACGTTTCTACAATCCACCGTAAACGTGTGTGGAGTTGCGCTGTACGAGCAAAGTCAGTGTAGAGTGTGTGAAAGTGATACACGCAGCTCTGTTATAGATGAAAATCGACGTGACGTCATGATGACGTCATCATACGATTTTGCAGTATTTTTTAAAGTTTTGAACCCTTAAGCCATATATCATCAACAGAACATGCTAATTTAGAAATTCTTTTTGTAATAGGTTTGTTAGATCATACATAATTGTATATAAATGTGAAAAATGTGTGTTGTCATGAGGACGTCATAAAAAAATGTGCTTTTTTGAAACACGTATAAGGGTACATCCGATCGTCACGAAAATTGGTGGGTATACAGATATTGTCACAAGAATGCAAACTCCGAAGTGACGTCATGATGATGTCATTATGTGTCACGTGACGTCACCTTAAAGGTGCGTCTTTAAAAGGGGCCATATCTAGACAGTTGTTGGACCGATTAGGGTGAAACCTGGTATGTTAAAAGGCCAGTAATTGAATATGATTTTAACATGGTTATGTTCTTGAATCTGTAAGCCATATCCCGTCAACAGAACAAACTACTTTCGAAATTCTTTTTCAAATAAGTTTGTTAGGTCATAAAAAATATGTAAAAAATAGAGGCGATTGATGTGGAACATCATAATGATGTTATTAAAGGCGTAATTTATAGACACATATAAATTGGTAGATCCGTCGGATTGTCACGAAACTTGGTGGGTAGTCGAATTTCTCATTAGGCAATATTCTAAGTGACATTATAGCAAATAATATGGAAAAGCCCTATGTTCTGTTTAGGAAACAGACATATACATGTAGCTCTCGTTCAGGTTTTTGTTTGTGAGGAAGGTTGTGGCCCTCTCTGATCCCTCTTGCTCTACCACTGAAATACACCAGATTATCTTTATCCTTTTCAATGGATTTGTTTCTTAAGATTAATTCAAGGAGTTTACAAAAGATTATATTAAATTCTACTTTAAAGACAGGGTATACATTCAATGTATTGTGTACATTATGTCAAGTTTCAGCAGTTTAGATTCTACATGTTATAATAAGGAATGAAGTCCCTACCATTCAGACTGAGTGGGTTCTGTATGAGGTTCATTCCATGAAATTGGGACACAGAGTGACATTTTACTATATTTCCATTTACATACCATCCACTGACTAAATTATTTATTCCTGATATTTGTCTTTGATGTTGCAGTTATGATCGAAATTAAGATCACACTACGCGTAAGGAAATACGCGTAGCGCGCTACGCGTATAGTCTATAGAATAGCCGCTCGTGCACGAGACAATGCGTGCAATGTATAGCTACGCGTAATGCAATATTGATGCTAAGCTTGTTAAATCTGCTAGGGCAGGCCTCCGCGTAAAGCCCGGTTCATACTTCATGCGAATGCGTATGCGAAGCGAATTCGTCAGGGTAACGGAGAACGTCACAATGAAACTTCAATTGTTGATGTCATGAAATTCGCTTCGCATTCGCATTCGCATGAAGTATGAACCGGGCTTTAGTCTCCGCGTAAGCCTACGCGTAAACCTACGCGTAAACCTACGCGTAAACCTACGCGTAAACCTACGCGTAAGTCTACGCGTAAGTCTACGCGTAAACCTACCTATACGCATACGCCAGGCATGAGAATCCTCCGCAAATCCGCGAAATTCCGACTTCTGGAGGAAAAAAATTGTGGTCTTCGAGATCGATGTGAAATTCGATTGAATGATTTAACGTACATACAACATGCATGCAGCGGCATTCAACTGTTTTAGCACATGTACGTAGTTTCTGTTAAAGCCTGAAAGGATGTATTGCAGCAATAAGCGCACGTGTATAAGTATCACTGTGCAAACCTGCGTCTTGAGAAAAGGCTAGTCAAAAAGACGCGCATGCGCAGTTATAGTTTTGAAGCAGGGTTTAGTAAGCAACACCGTGATTTGTAAGCAAGTGATTTCAATGTGGTATATACGACGTTCGTGACAACTTAGAATAAGTGATCTCAATGCAGGTATTAACACGATGTTTTTGTCGGGCGCAAAGTTGTGTGATATTTATGATTTGTAGGAGTACAAATGCCCCTATGCTAGAATTTCATACTTTTGGGCGATTTTGTGTTCTCATGCCTGGTACGCGTATAACTAAGCCACGTTGCGGCAATTACTTGGTTACGCGATTATGTGCGAGATATAGCATTCGCGAAGATACGCGTATCGATCGCGTAGCATTCGCGAAGATACGCGTATCGCCCGTCTACGTCTCTCTTGCGCCAAAGATTTTAAATTTCATAATTTTTTCAACGGTCCAAAAGTATTTTTTTTTCTCAACAATTCGTTACTCCCCACACCTAATAAGAACGAAACGGAGTTTCAGCCTTACCTAGTATCCTGGCACGCTGTCCTTATCTGTTTGCAACAATCGTCCTGTACGTTGTAACCCGATTTGGTAGTCATAGCACCCCTTGTTTTCTTGATCAAAATAATTATTAAAATATCACCAGCAGAAGTCACTTGTGGATCCCGCTTACATGGGATTGTCTCGTTCTTGTTCTCTTTCTGTTCTGCTCTCGTCGGGTTATTTTTAAGTGACCTGTTAGGCTTTGTTCGGCTTTCTGTCCTCCACCACTTCCTATTCAACGCAAGGGGATCCGCTCATCGTCGGTTACAACAAAAAATATTTTGTAACACCTAATATTTTGCCAAAGGTCGCTTCGTTAAGTCAATATTTCCCACTTCATTTCCCATCTGTTACTGAATAAAAGGGACGGATAATTAATTGTCCACAATAGTTTCTTCATGTAACAACAAATTTTCTAAGTCAAGTCAAGTCATAGCCTATTTCGACCGGCCGAGTCCAGGTAGCCTAATCCAATTGTGATTTATTTCCTCACTGGCAACAATTTTCACATTGAACGCGGAAGAAGCATCGTTTTACCTGGAAAATGTGTTAAATTAATTTGCTGTTCGTATAGCCACTGTGTTCATTTTGACTTTTATACAAGCAAACAAGTACGAAGAAAAATTCAGACGCATATTTTCAAAGCCCCGACGTCGTCCCGCCATTTTGCCGTATGCACAGCAGTGCCACATATTAATTTACATACGATAACATGTCATAAGATCACACTACGGAAGTGACTGAAAGTCTGAAACTGGTATTATTTTACCAGTTTTGTGTGTGTGTGTATCACACTGCTGCAGAAAACGACTAGTCGTACGTCCTTGCGAAGTCCGCCTAGTAACAAGGAGTGGCCAAAAAGGTATGGTATCCTCCACCACCAATAGTCTCCACCAATAGTCTTCACCAATAATCTGTTTTGATTAATTTTTTTGGTTTTTCGTCAGTCTATAATAAGTGACTTCATAAATCTTCAACCATACCTTTGTTTGTAGTGTTTATTATGTTTGTTTTAAGAAATGGCTTGCAAACAATAATAAGATAAGTTAAATATTGCACTGTAGCAAATTGATGCAGCAAAAATGTATGTACCATTAAATACTTTATTGTAGGCGTACAGACAACGTTTCTAAGTACATCAGGCGTCACTCGACATATGAATTTGTCATTCATGCACAATTTGTTGAGTATTCCCCATTCAAAATGCATACACCACACAAAGTTCGGCGCGCGCGTACAAATGTATTACAATTAACTGGGCCAGCGGGCGCTGTACCATTGTGTATATGGAACGTATAATTTGTTTTATTAAATAAATGCGAAAGTAAACAAAATTCAGTTGAACTCCGAGGAGGATGCATGATACCGGGACTGTTTGACGGCAATGCGGCCCAGCATGACGTATACAGAATTTGTCAAGAAGTACAACGAATAATTTACACATTATTGCGAGGGGCACTGCGGAAGCAGTGTATTTGTTGAACTCTACATAAATTATGCAGCGGGCCACCGGGCAACTAAATTCTCGCTATTTGCGAATTGTCACAGTTGTATTCGAGTCCCTGCAAGTCCATCACAAACCCTTCAGTCCTAATCCCAATCACAAGCTATTCAAATGACATTTTTTGTGTACTTCTTTTACTACCATTACCTACCTGGTTCCCTACCCATGGGAAAAATAATAAAACGACCCATGATTATTTTAAGATGCTTATATTTTAAACATACTATTTATTTGTTAAATCCACAAATTTAGCAAATTATAAAACAACTCTTCCTACAACCCCAAAGGTAAAATGAACTTTGGGCAGTATTTTCAAATTATCAAGTTGCAGGTAGAAAGAGGTGTATCATTTTTTAAATATATAAGAGGACTGACAAAAGATTGGGCTGTAGGCCTAGACCAAGATGACTGTCCAAAGCTGAAGGTGTTTTTATTTTATTTTAACCTCAGTACATCATCAGCATTTTTAACGTGGTAATCAACAATTTTGAGGTATTAAAGTAATTAGACCAATAAAATGGTGACACACTTTAATGCCTGTTTTTTTTGTTTTTTTTTTGTATCAAAGTTGTACACTATTTTGGGGGAATGCATTTTTGTTTATTATTTTTATCACAGGAATGGCAAACCTATTTGAGTTGTAAATTAGAACAGACTACAGAGTGTTTCTAAATATTTAGTGTTGGGGTAAACGGGAATTCATGTGCATGTACTAACCGGTTTCTTTTTACTAGGGAAAAAAACCAAAAAACTGACAGCTGGGGCGCTTCGTACTGCGGGGGACGTATTGAGCCATGAACCCCAAACATGGCGGGCAGCGCCGGCACTCTCTGCCCTTAACTTTGCAGTGAAAATCACCAACTAACATTAGACAGGCGATCTATTTATAGTCTACAAAAATGGTGTATTTCCTATCCATGGTAGGCAGCTTGAAAATGATAATTTTCACCAAAATTAGACCAAATTATTCCGATTGTATTGCAAAGAAGTTGTTTTCAAAACTTAAACCTCTGTTGTTACCCTTTTGGTTACCCCCAGTGTAATTGTCATAAATTTGACCCTGAAAACTTATCAAAATGTGTTTTTTTTACGCTACGCTATATTTAAATCTATGCAAATTAGTGGGCGTATCCATTTCATCCATTCTTTGAGAAATGCTCAGTCAGCAGCGCGCAGCGTACTCGATATAATAAGGTGCCCGGCGACGTTTTATTTGCAGCGAGTTGACGGTCTCGGACCTACGAGAATTCACGAGGTTTTTGCGAGCTTTCGGTAGTGCCTCTAGAAAATAGATGGGAAGCCCATTTTCGCTGCAGTTTCCGGCCAATATGGAGTTGTGAGTAAAAATGTATTTCTTTCTGCATCGAATAATACAATTTTTAAACATTTTTTTCGTTGTGAAGGCTGTTTACTAGGCTTGTAAAATGAGGTATGAAAAATATATTTTTTTGAACTACCTGCACGTTTTTAGTGATCCTGACTGTTTCGAGATATTTTGAGATGAAATTTGTCGTTTGTTGGACACTTGAAGAGTTATGCTTTCGATCCGTACTATTTCCATGTCTGCAGGTTCAACGAGCGATTTTTATTTCGATGCTAAATGTTGGCGAAAATTACAAACTTACACGGGGAAATGTCTGATGTCAATGACGTCACTGTGTACGTACGTACGGGCGCTTATTGCGCGATGCGGCGAGAGAAAGGCATGTCGATAATAGGTTCCTGTCCCGTTTCACATGCATGTGGCATACATGTTTCTGAAATGCAAATTTGGCTGTGTTATAAAAACATTTATAATGTGGTTGTTTTATGTTTCAGAGTTTCTCAGCCTAGTAGTACTGTGAACTGGGTAACAGGACAACTCGTACCTTGGATTGGACAACTCGGACAACTCGGACAACTCGTACCTAGGTTTGGACAACTCGTACCTTAGACCATGGAAGAATAAGACACACTCGTTTGTACAACTCGTACCTTGGACAACTCGTACCCTGTTTTAAACATGGGTTTCGATGTGTTTTCATTCTAAGGAATTGCCCATCACTTAAAGACTTATAATATTACTCTCGAAATGTGTTTACAATTTAACAAATGACAAAAAGTGTGCTGTCATTGAAAACCAGTGTGTATGTACGAGTCCATATATTATAGACAGATTTTTAGAAATGTTAAAACGACTCCGGTTTTGTTGAAACGCATGTACAACAGGCATGCAACTTTTCATCGGATCAGCTGATTCCTCGTTTTTCACTTCACACTATGGTATGCTATTGAAAATTTAAAAACACAAACTCTTGTAAAGATTGGAATTTCCTCATTTGTTTGTGAGGTTGCATGCCTGGTACATGTACATGTATTATTTTTTTTTATTGGACATTCCATCCACTGCACAGTCTTCTTTTAATTCTAAAGACTGTAGTTTTTGCAATTTTGAATTATATCTTTTGGTAGAAAATGCAGTTTACTTGGGCATTTTCAGCAATGCCATATGCCTCTAAATTGTTTGTGGTTCATTAATTTCCCTCGAATTTTAACACCGAAACCTTGCAAAATGTTATGTATTGAACTGAGAACTTATTATTTATTGGTGTTTGATTTAAGTATACATGTAGAAAAACTTAACATGTAGTTTCATGTTTACTCTTGTAAACACATTTTCATGTCTTTCGACTTAATGTAAAAAGTGTGAAAATGTCATTTCTGCAATGTCTTGTGCCCTTCTTTGAAATATTATTAATGTATAAAAGTCTTTCAGTTCCTTGTATACAAAACATTTGTAGCTGCTTGTAAAAATATAATAAAAGTGAAAATAGTACACAGGTTTTAGTTGTATTCATTAAAGCATCATTTTCGTTTATTTATTATTAATGTCATCCATACAAAAATTGATACTACTAATGATAGGGTATCTCCCTCCCCCCCCCCCCCCCCCCCCCCCCCCCCCCCCTTTACAGGAAATAGCATTGTGGGTAGCCTATATTTACATTTTACAATACTTTTTTTGGCCAAACCCGTCAAAGAAAAAGTGGTTTCCCCTTTTGTTTTTAATCAGTTTGAGCCAAAACTAAATGAAAAGGAAAATCATTAAAAGACAACTTTTTATCGGCACACAATTTCGATTTACTACCCCATTTTCAATTCCAGGCTGTAGAACTTAGGTTGTGGATATATTACATTTGTCATTGAAAAAAAAATAGACAAAAATGACAAAAAAGCAGCCTGGCAATCTTTGTGATGTGTTTACAATACATCATTTTACATGTACTTTCCCTATTCCGAGAAGACATGTGCATTACGCAACGATTTTATTTTCTAGTCTGGCGCCTTTACTCCGCCTTCACACTTTATTATAAGCCTGTATGTGGAGCAGGGTACCTGACACATGAAAGTGCCCTTGTGTTAAATGTAGCGGTGCCTGATTGGTCAAGATGCAAAGTCGTTTAGGGATATGGCCAATGAGGACAGCACACTCATGCCATCCACGTGCTTGCAAAGCTGCGTTGTTTTCCTAATCTGGGCATACGGAATGGACATAATTTTTTAGTGATCCTGACTGAATATGCATTTACCGAGCGTTTTATGCATACGCTGCAAATAAACGAAAGCACTTTTCAGCACGCTGCGCACTGACTGATGCTTCTCTAGCTAGCTAGCTCTGCACTCGTACTCAGGGGCTACTCGCACGTGGTTCGTGCCTCCTGCTGATAAGCTCTAAATAAATCAGCTGGTTCACGAGAATTGACTGTTGGTATCTACACAATTCGCTGGTACCCGTCAATAGTCTAGTGGGCGGGCTGAACGCAACCTTTCCGTGAAAATCACCAGAAAATTAGAGCAAGCAGAACAAATATAACACAAAGGGGACACATAGCTGATTAAATAAATCCATTGATTGCCGTATTTAACGTCGAGCAAGGAGAATAATTTGTACCCTCCTTGGTTAGATTTGGGCACGGACCGACCACGATGTTCGGCAACAGCCAATGGGGTTAGGCGGACCATGGAGGTAGGAAAACACTTTTCCTACCTCCATGGGCGGACGATGAACAATTTTGTCAATGTGCTTGCCAGCTATAGCAAGCTGAGTGTGCACTGTACCAGTGCATCATGAATTCATAATTAGTTGAATTTGGGCACGGGCCATCTTTAATACTGGGGGTAGGTCATCATAGTCAACAAAACTTCTCACGTGCTCTTCCGTATTAGAGTGAATTAATTTGGCATCGTTGTGGGGGCAGGGACATTTTGTTAACCCGTTCTTGATGTTACCGTCTTAATTAGCGATGTGTGCTCGATTTCTGCCATTCACGTGGTAAACAAAATTAGGTTATGAACCGCGACTTCCCCAGGCTTGTTTTTCTTTGTTTACACAAAAGAACATTGGTTACGGCATAGAGCAAGGAATGGTTACGGTTAACCGTAAACCGTGACTATAAAACAAACGGTGACACGGATAATTTTAAAACCGGAAACTTGCAGCCTTAGCTAAGTGCCGATCTATCTGCACACTTCCGCGTTTGAAAACAAGGATCTCATAATGTCACAGTAAACAACTTTATGCTGATCGTGCGCCTGCGCTGGATTTGATGGCCTGAATAATTCATGCATGAATGTGCTGAAAAGCGTTGTTTTGTTTGCCACTGACATTCTCGCTTTCAACTCGGAAGTGCGCAGAAGGGGCCAATGTGAAATTCCTCTATGTCAAATTCTGTTCGTCGTTTATTGACACATGCATTGCATGATAGGATATAAGTCGAAACCGAACATTACTGAAACCACACCATGATCTCCCTGCCCCTGATCAAACCACAAGAAACCAATAGTGAACCCGGTAATAAACATTTTCGTTGGGATTATTACCCTCCCAATTTTCCACTTCAGAAAAAGAATTCCCGTAATTTTGGGTCCACGTGTTTTGTGGAAAATATTGCATCGTCGTCGTTTTGTGAGCATGGTTTCGATTTCCGTAACCATTCTGAATCTCCCCACGCCACAATTTGTGCTCGCAGAGAGATACTTACTTGCAGAATGTTCAACTTCATCAGATGCAGCCATCTTCCGGCCTCTTCGGACTTCCAGTCATCCGATTTCCAGTTCGAAATGCCGTTTGGAAGGTTTCATAATTTATTTCCTCAACGTTTGCACCAGTATATCATTACATACAATGCTAACTTTGCAAGTTATATAATTTTATTATTCAACGATCTATTTCCATATTCTTAGAGCATATGAATTTGTGTTGTAAAGTAACGCTTTTAAACAGTCCATATTGTGTGCGCGCCGTGTGGTGCTGTGTACAAATTTCCTTAAAACTAGGGGTTTGGCGCATGTTTTTAATCATAACTTTGCAAACGCACATCGGACAAACTAGTCCAAAACGGAAAAATAATATTTGATATCTCTTCTTTGAACTTGTATAGATTGTATTTCAAATGAAATAAATTTTGTCACGTAATTTTTGAGGTTTATTTGTGAGCATTCGTTCACTTTTCTGTGGAGAATGTTACAAAATTACCAAATTGTCGCATGGGGGCGAGGGCTCTTTATTTTGCCGTAACTCAGCAACCCGACGGCTGATTCCTTAGTCCAAAACGGTAACGACAAATTTATGCCATTACCTAAATCATGATGTTAAAATTGGTACAGCGACCGCTGGCCCAGTTAATTTTAATACATTTGTACGCGCGCGCCGAACTTTGTTTGGTACATGGTGTACGCATTTTAAATGGGGAAAGTATTTGACAAATTTGCGCATGACAAATTCATATGAGTTTTTACAATATAATTGGAGGCATCAGCTGCTATTATGTCTGGAGTTACCTTGAAATAACCCTACAGAATACTATTTCGTTATCAAAAATGGAACTGTTCCCCATTCTTACATTCCTTTGCAGTTCACCTTCGAATATTCGAACTCGAAAATAAGAACTCGAAAATAAATATTATATTCGAAAATAAATATTATATTCGAATATTCGGCACAGCTAGCCCTATATAATGTGACACTGCTGTGCATACAGCAAAATGGCGGGACGACGTCGGGGCTTTGAAAAGATGCGTTTGAATTTTTCTTCGTACTTGTGTGCTCTTGTGTAAAGGTCAAAATCAATTTCTAAGGCTGAACAACATTGGCTAAACTAATTCAGGCATGAGAACACAAAATCACCCAAAAAGTCAGATATTCTAGCGTAGGAGCATTTGTGCTTCTACAAATCATAAATATCACAACTTCACAACTTCACAACTTTGCATCCAACAATGGACCGTTAAAAAAATAATGAAATTAAAAGTCTTTGGCGCAAAAGAGACGTAGACGGGCCTACGCGATCGATACGCGTATCTTCGCGAATGCTACGCGATCGATACGCGTATCTTCGCGAATGCTATATCTCGCACATAATCGCGTAACCAAGTAATTGCCGCAACGTGGCTTAGTTATACGCGTACCATGTACCAGGCATAAGAACACAAAATCACCAAAAAGTATGAAATTCTAGCGTAGGGGCATTTGTGCTTCTACAAATCATAAATATCACACAACTTTGCGCCCGACAAAAACATCGTGTTAATACCTGCATTGAGATCACTTATTCGAAATTCACGAACGTCGTATATATACCACTTTGAAATCACTTGCTTACAAATCACGGTGTTGCCCACTAAACCCTGCTTTGAAACTATAACTGCGCATGCGCGTCTTTTTGACTAGCCTTTTCTTAAGACGCAGGTTTGCACAGTGATACTTATACACGTGCGCTTATTGCTGCAATACATCCTTTCAGGCTTTAACAGAGGCTACGTACATGCGCGAAAACAGTTGAATGCCGCTGCATGCATGTTGTATCGTTTATAATTTAACGATGTTAATTTTCCCAAAAATACATTTATCGTATAAGCGGGATCCACAAGTGACTTCTGCTGGTGATATTTTAATAATTTTTTTGATCAAGAAAACAAGGGGTGCTATAGTATTAGACTACCAACTCGGGTTACAACGTACATGACGATCGTTGCAAACAAATATTAATAAGGACGTACCAAGTACCAGCGTACCAAGATACAGGTAAGGCTGAAACCTTACTCCGTTTCGTTCTTGTTAGGTGTGGGGAGTAACGGATTATTGAAAATAAATACTTTTGGACTGTTGAAAAAATAATGAGATTAAAAATCTTTGGCACAAGAGAGACGTAGACAAGCCTACGCGATCGATACGCGTATCTTCGCGAATGCTATATCTTGCACATTATCGCGTAACCACGTAAATTTCCGCAACGTGGCATATACGCGTACGCGTAGGTTTACGCGTAGGCTTACGCGTAGGCTTACGCGGAAGCCTGCCTTAGCAGATTTCACAAGCTTAGCATCAATACTTCAATGAACCGTAATACGCGTAGCGCGCTACGCGTATTTCCTTACGCGTAGTGTGATCTTAATTTCGATCATAACTGCATGTACATTGTACATAGTTAGGCAGGTTTTGTACCATTCGAACATGAGTTTCCCGAGAAATTTGACATTTCATAAAAGAATTACAAATGTACATGTACATGTAGGTCTCACATGTAATGCACCTACATGTACATTGTACATTGTATCAATTGCTTTCCCCCCCCCCCCCTCCCCCGGATGCTCCGGGTCTTATGTAGGGGTTTGGTCACATTTTTCAAGCCCCAGGGTGGGGATTTTGGTCATTCATTTTGCCATTGTTTCCACATCATCAGAAGTTCAAAAACCGACTGTTTTGAGCAATTTTTTAAAAAGATTATCAGACAAAATTTAGTTCATTTGAAATTGTTTAGAATATACTCTTGCTCTTAAATTTATAGCGTAGTGGTAGCGTAGGGGCAGGATTCAAGCATAGTGCTAATTCCTGAAAGCGTAGTGGCTGCTAGTGCTATATAATGCCTGGCTAGAACACTGTGCAGGACTATAATTAAGTCCAAAACAGACTGTTTTGAGTTTTTTTTTAATATAAAACATAATACTTATTTGAAACAAATTTGTGTATATTCATGAGATGGACTCTTCAAAGCTATTTTTACCAGAGAGAACCTCTTTGACCCAAACGACGTGAAGGACCTTTTACTAGAGCTATAAGTGAGTATGATCTGATTTGTTCATCTTCAAGTTGCGAATTGACTGTCAAGTGACACACGTTAGCCTCTAGCTATACTCGTAACTGCAACCACAAAGATACACGTACATGTAGAGCACAGAGACAATCCTATTTGCTGTGAGTTGTCCAGCTGTGTGTCTCCTCAGAGACCGACAACTGATAAATATCTACATGTAGTCCTGAGCAAATGTCTCCCGCAAGCAATATTCCATGAATTTATACAACACTACTGTGTGGTTGGAATTTTACCGCAATCCATGTATTTACGTAAAACAACTCTACAATATGGAAAATTTAGTATTACAATATCACTAACACAATATAAATATGGACAGGTGTTGACGTCAAACTGATTTGATGCCAGGGCTCAATCTCATTAGTTAAGCAGAAAATTATTGTTCAATAAATCTGCATGCTAAGCAAAACTCGGATGAGAACGAGCCAGAAGCATACAGATCATGTGGCATTTTAGTACATACAGTGTAATATTTTACTGCTCAGAAAATGTGTTCTGTGCTAAGTGTGCTTAAATGTAGTGTACATGATTGGTCATTGTTGCAATTTTCAGAAATGGGCGGATTTGGGGGTTAGTATTTTATAGGAAATGTCGTTCCACTGACCTGTTCAAAGTTTTGCGTTTTTAACCGTCGGGCGGATGATAGCCTTTAGTCAAGGCGCGCGTGGCTATCTGGGCGCGCGTGGCTAACTGGGCGCGTGTGGCTATCTGGGCGCGCGTGGCTATCTGGGCGCGCGTGGCTATCTGGGCGCGCGTGGCTATCTGGGCGCGCGCGGCTATCTGGGCGCGTGACGCGCCCCGGATATGCCATGGCGCCATCATGTCCGGGGCGAGCTACTTGTCCGGGTACATGTAGCCACGCGCGTCTTGACTAACGGCTACAAGGCAGTTTTCCAACAATTTCCAGCTGGAAATCATTGGAAAACGATATTCATTTCCACTTTTCTTGACAACGACAGCACACCTGGTGCCATCATTTCACAGGATGATTGAGACTACTATTAACTTACAGTCTAGTAAGGTACAAATGTACATGTATATCGTAATAATTCAGTAAAAGAAAATTGGAGAATTACCAATCGTGTACACTACATTTAACTGCTCTTCGTCTTATAAAAAGTTCTACAGAATTTGTTTTACTTTATCTGTGTGAAGTGAAAATAAAGTATGTACATACATGTACATACATGTAACTACATGTAACTTTTTTTAACACAAATCTTGGGTGTGTATCCTCAATCTTCTCAAAACTAAATGGTTACTAAATTCTAGCTCCTTTTATGGGGTTGAACAAATGCACAAAGCATCTACATGTACATGTACCAATATGGCAAGTACATACATGTAGATGTACTTTCTGTTTTTAAAAGAATGGTTTATTCTGTACATGTATGTATGCATAATGAGAAGAGAAGCATTCTCATTAATCTTTTAGTTTCCTATCAACATGATCAAGTGTTCGCGTTCAGTACATTACTACATTAATGAATTAGCTCAAATTATGCTCCGAGTCACACTTTAAAATTTCTTCCTTCCAAAGGTAAAATATCATTGTGTGGGGAGTCAAGTTACAATTGTACACCTAATGACAACCCCTTCACCAAGATGTACGGTATTTTGGCAGACGTCCTACATGTACATGTACATGTATGTGTAAATCCTTCCTTCCAAGTGCTTGGCAAATTTGAGTTCAGTTTAATTAATGGGATCAATTGTTCTACATACATACATGTACATACTATGATACATGTACAATCAACTTATAAATTTTAATACAAGAAATAACCACAAAAACTGCACATCACATATTTTGGCTGGTGACCTGTTTTTGCTAAACAAATTTGTGGGATATACAATGTATGTACAATGTACATTGGCCTCAAGTGCAGAGTTCACTAAAAGAAGAAAGCAGAAAATGAAGTGTGGGTATTAAGGCTGAGGAGAATACATGCTCACTGCTCAGGCAGTTGGCACTAAGAAAAAAAGAAAGAAAAATATCCTAACAAAAAGCAACATTTTTTTTTAAAGTGTATTTTGGGGGAATTTCGGGGCCAAGTACATTGTACACGTGTACATAATCACAACACCCCATCCAGGTACATGTACATGTACATGTAAGCCTAATGCACGTGGGGCTTATTATTGCTGATATGTATTCATAAATAGCTCAAACGTCCCTATTTGTATGTCATTTTTTTCCAACTTTATGTCAAATATTTTGTGTCTATTAAATGAAATGATATACATTTTCAGAGCACCTCTCAGCCTTCCATGCCCTTTGTTAGGGCTGTTCATTTTCAAATAAGTATTTGATTATTCGAAACTAGGTTTGACCGAATATTCAAATATTCCAAACTCGCCGATCAAGTTTTTCACACGTCACATGCAATTGCATGCCGAGCCAGTAAAAAGTTGCACACAAAGCACGCCGGTGTTTTATGTGCGCCGATCGATATTATAAACTGCCCGATCGAAATTTTTTCATGCATCTGTTGTATCAAGATCATTTCGGGACGTATAACAAGAAACCAAACTCCAGCCTGCGTTTTTGTCATGTTTTTTTGGCATACGGGAACAATAACCTTTGTCCACAAAAAGTTACCGTCGACAAAAATGCTGCATTTGACACTGCTAAACGCCGTAATTTTTCTATTAAATAGCATCAGAGTCGTATCTGCACGTGCATAAATATTTGTTTTGAATATTCGAACCGGCAAAAAGGTATTCAAATATTCGGCTGACTATTGAATATTCGAATATTCGGTATATTCGGGACAGCCCTACCCTGTGTGTTACACCTGGAAAGTCTGTTAACACTGAGCCACCTTGACGATCATGTGAATCCATCTCAATTAAATGTAGCTTATGGGGAGTTGTGAGCATTTCAAAAGTATTTTCAAACAAAATATGAATTATTTCTCGGCTATAAAGTTACATTTTTTCAAAATACATGTACCTGTAGTGACTGGTTATCAAGTTATGGTAAAAAGAGTGGCACTGGACACCACAATGTACATTTTTCCTAACAATCTGTCAACATACATGTACATGTACATGTACACCGTAGAATTTAAAAACCAATAGAAAACAAAGGGAAACCATAGAAACCTACAATTTTTTCTGACTTTCTTCCAGTAGTGTTAATAATAAGCAGCTTCACTGTTGATGAGCTTAAAACTCATTCAGCTTTATGCTGGTATGAATAAAAGAAAACTTCATTTGCAAATCATATGAAAATTTTTATCATCTTGGAATTCAGTTTAGTCAGAAAAGTGGTGTCCGGAAATTGGACATTGAGCTGAGGGTCTTTTAATGTGGTGCACATGAACAAATCTCAATAAATCAGTGAGTTAACCTGCCTAAGAATTTTTTTAAGTTGACAAACTAAAATTATTATGCCTATTACATGTACCTCCATTCACTAATACTCAACTTCATATTTTTCTGAAAAGAAGGCGTGTGTATTTTTCGTTTTTTTCCCACATTTGTAAAGGGTTCATTACACAAATTGTATTGATATAGCATTTTGCTCATTACTTTAAAATGGGTTAGTAATCCCAAAATTTGAACTGCATATGTACAACTTGGAGTAAAACAAGAAATCAGGCAAGGTCTTTTGACAAAAACATCAAAGTGTGGCCACGTTACAAAATGTGCTGTGGTACATGTACATGTACATCATGGGCGGCGATCACAGTCCCCCCCCCCCCCCCCCCCAATATTTTGCCATGGGTCAATCTTTTCGCAGGAAATTTTACAGGACTTTTACATGCACCAGTGTGCACCAAAACACAAACATCAGCACACATTTTCACAAATTTCCCAGCAGACACAAGAGACACCAAATACAAAATTTCTGACTATTAACAGTTGAACTGATTGTGTGTTCTTCCGAAAAAGTATTGGTCAGGGATGGGTACAAATGTAATCTCCAATATTTGTTGTTCGTATTTCTTTATTGGTGAACGACTGGTCTGGTAAGCTATCCTGGGAACAGGGCATAATGTACACTATAAAGTTTTATGGACAACGCTGACAAATGTATACAAATGTATTACTTTTCTGCCGCGTAAAGGCGACCTGAGAAAAGAAACACTATACAAGAATCGTCCAGCTTGTCTGTCGTGTTCATGTTATCATTGTTAGCGCGCCGCGACCAGAAACGAAGCCGACAAACGGGCTTTACACAGAGGTTCATATTACAACCGGTATGCATTCCTTTAATGTGGTGCGTGGGATTCTGGTTTCTGGCTTCGTTAAATGAACAAGCTTAAGATGGACATTCCACGATTCTTCAATAAATTTCCTGCGAAAAGATTGAGTTTAAAGCAAATTAAACAAATACAATAAGGGTGACGCCTTTGCACAACTAGCGCGTCAAAGTTGTTATTGGTTGTGCGCTTTTTTCTCCGTCCCTCCCAACCTTGACGAGAAATCGCCGCCGCCGATGTACATACATGTACATGGTAGGTGCCAATACTCCTAGCACTGCAGTCGTTATTTTTTACAGCTAGCAGTTTGGCTACATGTACATGTGTAGCATGTGATGACGTGGCTTGAAGTCCAGTCTGAAGTTGAAGTTCAAGCTCTCAGTTTGTTTTAGACCAAAGTTTCCACTTACCATGTTTACAAAAAGTTATAGCCTAATATTAACAACTTTCTGATAACTGCAACTGTAAGTGTAACAACTGTAACTGTAACAGTAACAGTAACATACTCCATTCTTTCCTGAAAAATTGAGGAGTACATGTGATTGCAGAATACCCCGCAGTCGGAACTAAGGGCGGTGATTATACAGCTGCAAAAGTACAAGGCGGCTGGCTACAAAGCGGGTCAAAAGAGGGCGGTATGTAGCGCGGTGGAGTTGCAGCGAAAACGGAGCGACGTAAAGGATGGAGAAAAATATTCTAAGTCCCAAGTAACTACCCCGTTGCTGGCTACGCGGCTACGAGGTGGAAGGGTGGGAGGGGAGGGTCAAAAGGTCAGCGAGAACGGCGCAATGCAAAACAAATGAAGGAAATTTGAAGTCCCAAGTAACTACCTCATTGGCGGCTACTAAGCCTGTGACTCTACACGGCTACGAGGTGGAAGGGTGATGGTTCTCTGACTTTCTCTTTAAAAAAATTCTCCAAAACCACTGGGAAAGCAACAGGTCCAGATGGCATCAGTGTTAAATTGATTAAAATTGCTTCCCCTTATATTACTAAATCTTTAACTTATATTTTTAACCTCTCCATAAGATGCGAGCAATACCCTAAAGATTGGAAACATGCCTTGGTAACACCAATTCACAAGGGAGGAGATAAATGTAGTACAGGTAATTATCGGCCTACATGTATTTCTATACTGACAATTATCTCTAAGATTCTAGAAAGATGAGTGCACTCGGCAGTTTATAGCTACCTCGATGATAACAATTTGATACCTAGTTAGCAATCGGGATTTAGACCCTTGCACTCAACTGAAAGCACTCTACCCGATTTAACAAACAAGTGTTTTGAGGCTATGGAGCAAGGTGAAGTTACAGGTACATGTAGCGTGTTCATAGATCTCGGTAAAGCTTTTGATTGTGTGAATCATGTAATCCTACTTAACTAGGCAAATTGAAGAAGCTGAATATGTCATCTTCTGTAAATAATTGGTTTAAGTCGTACCTAGGCGGTCATAGTCAGTCTGTAAATATTGAGGGCACAATATCGAAGGTCCTGCCCATAGACATTCCACAAGGGTCGATCTTACGGCCACTTTTATTCATTGTTTATAGTAGTGATTTTCCATCTTGTACCCCAAAATTGCAACTTATTTATGTATGCAGATGACTCCACGTTAACGTGTAGCTCCTCTAGTATTAACGAAATAGAAAGTAGAATGTAGCTCTTGCTAGTATTCACAACTGGTGCCTAAGAAACAAACTAGCATTAAAGGGTGGCTGCAATGGAATTTTTATTGTGTATATCGATGAAATAAAGTTTTTGAAACAACTGTGTGTTTGTATTTTTTTATTTCGCGTAAGCATTTGAAAATAATTTTTTTAATGCGGGAGGGGGTCAGCCCCGCCTATCAAGTGGTAACGCCAATGTGACGTCATCCCGGGAACCCGGCTGGCTGTGGTCGGCCATAGTACACCGAGCGTGCATTGCATTGACATGCACGTGTGTTTTCGCTGCGTCGCGGAAAGCTTTCAGTGTTTTGCGAATGTTGTTGCGTTGTGTTGCTGCTGGATTCAGCAACACCACTAAGGATGGTGTCAGTCTTCACCTCTTTCTAGTAGAACTGAAACACCGTCGTATTTGGACTCGGAGAGTGTTATTTAGCCTAGCAATCGTTGTTTTCAAGTCTTTCACGCGTTCCGCATCGGGAGTCCGATTCGGAGTGTTCAGTAGTTTCACTGTTACTCTCACCTTCTGGCTCATGTACGGAAGAGCTCCAAGATCCTCCTCTTCCTCACCTCAATAATGTTCCGAAGAAGTGTCTGAATCAACAAGTCTAAAATCGACACTTGATTGTCAGATTCAGATCCAAAAGATTCTGTTTGAAGATTTTAACGCGACGAGAAATGTTTCCCTGGTCCCTTCATCCAAAGCTATTTAATCGCGTGTGGCTGGTTCCCTCAACAACAGCATACATGTACATGTACATCCACACGTACACAAACGTACACTGATCAAACTACTCTTGCTGAGTTTCTGTGTTCCCGAGATGACATCACGCAGTTAGGGGCGCGGAAACAATAGAGAAAGGGGGGCACTTTATTCCAGGAAAATTAAACACCAAAAATGGGCAGAAACACAGAAAACACATTTTAATCACATTTCTTATATTGTAAAAGTACATCACAAAATTTAATTGTTGGTACAATTTCATTGCAGCCACCCTTTAAATGCCAACACAACCAAATGTATGCCTATTGGTTCAAGGCAGAAAATATCCAATGTCGACCTGAACGTGTGCATTGCTGATAAGGTTATCGAAAAAGGGAAATCTTGTAAATGCTTGGGTGTAGTTGTTGATGAAACATTACACATGTTGAATACGTAAGGAAGACTTTCAATCTAAATTAGGTGTGTTAAACAGAATTCGTGATTACATTCCCCAAAGCAGCCTGCACACACTCTTTGTAAGTTTAGTTATGCCATCTTTAGAGTATTGCTGTACGGTGTGGGGAGGAAGGTACATATCTCACGACAATACCCTCAACAAATGTCTAAAAAGAGCCGCACGGATAATCCTTAAATGTACTTCCCTCACCCCCTCAGCTGATATGTTTGCCAGATTAAATTGGTATTTCTTTTAATGAAAGAGTTCAGTTCAAAAAGGCTATCCTTGTTTTCAAAAGCCTTTTAAACAAAATGACTCCTTTGTACATGACAAATCTGTTCACACCACTTACAGTGATTTGTGAAACACGACAATCGACCCAAATGGCACTGAAAGTTCCTTTCGCCAAAAAGGAATTGCTACGTGACAAGTTTCGCTGTGAGTGGTGCCAGTATATGGAATAATCTGCCTGAACAAATGAGAACCATAAACCAGGGTTTACCCTTAACTTTTTTTTTCACTGGCCGGCCGGACTTGTTAGTTGGACTTTTAACTAGTCCGCCAGCATTTTCACTGGTCCATTTTTTTTCAAGTACTTTTTTAATTATGAGGTGGTAGAAAAAGCTCCATAAAAATGATACTTAAAATAAATGGAACAGCCTTAGCTGGCACAATTTTCTGCATGCGTTCGTTTGGCTATGCATGCTACCATGGAAGATATTAACTGGCCCGCCAGACTTTTTGAAGAGGGTTTTAACTAGTCCGCCAACGTTTTAACTGGCATTTGGCCAGCGGACCAGTGTTAAGGGAGAACCCTGTAAACTCCTTAAGTACATATAAATCGGAGCTACATTTGTACGTAAAGCCATCTATCAGTGATATTTCTGCCATTTACGCTGATCTGTGGAATGCGGAGTAATAAACTTGGTTGCCAAAATACTTTGGAGCCGGATGGGAATTTCGCCTTGTTTTTTACCCTAAAAGGTCTTTTTCGCGGGTTTTTTGCCCATCTCGTAAATCAGCAATAATCTTCTACTGGAGAGTTGAAAAGTCAACCGAAAAAAGATTCATTTGTGTAAACATTATTGTATTTGTTAAAATATTTTGTATGAATGTGTAAATATTCAGTTTTAACTAATAATATGCAGGTCCCTAATGGAAACCAGTTTTAAACTGTTTGGGCACACCCTGGGTAAAGAAATGTAATACATAAATAGATCAATCAATCAATCAAAGGGAAGAAAATTAAATCTACTGAAATAAAAATAACCATTTGATTAAAAACCCAGAATTTAAGAAATCTTTTCAAAAAAAAGGTGATGGTTTTCGGACTTTATTTCCCCTTTAAATTTTTTTCTTCCAAAACCACTGAAATGAAAGGGACGAAAATAAAATCTACTGCTGACATAGAAATAACCATTCGATTAAAAACTCGTCCGGGTAGCCACGCGCGCCTTGACTAAAGGCTACAGGGCAGTTTTCAAATGATTTCCAGCTGGAAATCATTGGAAAACGATATAAATTTCCACTTTTCTTGACGTCAGCACACCTGGTGCCATCATTTCATAGGATGATTATATTAAGACTACTATTAACTTACAGTCTAGTAAGGTATTTCGTTATAATTCAGTTTAAACAAAAATGGAGGATTACCAATCGTGTACACTACCTTTAAATAAAAATTACCATTTGATTAAAAACCCAAAACTTCAGAAATCTATTAGAAATAGCTCAACGA
Organism: Hippasteria phrygiana; assembly: GCA_037893225.1. Taxonomy (NCBI): domain Eukaryota; kingdom Metazoa; phylum Echinodermata; class Asteroidea; order Valvatida; family Goniasteridae; genus Hippasteria; species Hippasteria phrygiana. The sequence goes on from JAZGUH010000321.1 coordinate 289,251, forward strand.
ACTTTTGCAATCCCCTCATACTTTTGCAACTCCCCTATAAAAAATGGAGTGGTCCAGCCCAAACAAGATGGCAGTCAGTGAGGCAACACGAAACAGTGAAATCGCAATTTAAGTTTTCGCGTATTATTTCACACACTGACATGGTTGTGAACTACATGTATGTTATGCCCTGTTAAATGACAATGTGAATTAATTGTTTATGCCCAAACTTTCGTATTTAATTTGTTGATGCATGACTCGTCAGCCCTGCATGTTCTTGGGCCGCTGTATGACGTCAGCATGAATATTATGAAAGGCGCTAGGTGTACACGTATATCCTCGATCATCCTATTTCTGCACAGATAAGGCTTTGCAACCAAGTACATGTACCTTGAAAATAGAAAAGCAACCACTCTTTTCCTCAACAAAACTTATATTTTTGGCTAATGATCATCCACCATACCGATTAACAAAGTGAAATCTCTTTATTTGTTGCGACAAGCGGGGAATTCCAAAGCCTGCAGTTTTTGCGTTGTAGAAAAATTCCTGCCTAAATCTACGTTGTGGAAACTTCAGGGAAAATCTACGGTGTCCGGGCCATGCAACTCAAGTACAACATTTTTATATAAATGAGTAGACTCCTTGAAATTGAATAGATTTCCTTGAACTTTTCAAACTTGTTATCTTCTTTTTGTTTCTTTTTTTCAACGCCGCGTGCCCTGCCCAAAAATGAAGGGAAACCACGTTTTTACTCCCTTCTGCCTTTTACCATAAAATAAATCCGAACCCCATATCCCGTGTCCTAATCCAAAAGATTCCTCTCCAAATTTGAAAATAAATCAATTATGCCTAAATTTATTTTAAAAATAACAATATTAAATCGCATCAATGGACCCTCCTTAAATTTGCTATCCTGAACAATATTTATAGATCATCCAATGTCATCCATTGATCATCCCAATCAACAAAGAAAATTGTCAGATTTTAATAGTTATGACAACAGAAAATTCCAAAACAATATAAGAATTGTGTCTTTTTTGTTGCACCGTAAGTCTTAAACACCTGTAGAAACATCAAAGAATTAGGCCTATATACGACACGATAACTATAAAATAGTATAATACTGACGACAGAGGGCAACCAACAAAGGTTACCTTGCTGTCACATTTTCGACTTCTGCAGGCCCGGAAGCATCCCTCAGCATTTTAGCTGTAAAAAGCTGATTCTTTTCATTTTTTGGCCTGACTTACCGGTAAAGCCTTCACTTTCCACATTTTTTGGCTGCTGGTGAAAGTTTGTGCATCAAAGGATACGATCCGAGCGATGGTACGTCATTTTTAAGAAGCGCGCGTTGCCAAATTTAAATTAAAGGTGAGTGCGTAGAAATAGGATCATGTATGTAGGCCTACTTTTAGGGGGTCTGACGATATGTAGCCCTACAAATAGGGCTGTAAATGGTTCCTTTTTTAACTTTTGGCATTTTACTGTCACCATTACAGCCCTACTCCAACGGCACCCCTACACGCTGAGTTTTACAACCGGTCGACTTTGATTTCAAATATCTCCCCAAATTCTTATCACTGAACACTTATATCATTGTATTCGTGAGATGTTTGCAATTTCTACCATATATAACAATGCTTACTAAATGCTGAATTCGTCCAGCTGTGAGGTCTTCAAAAATGACAAATGCTCCAAAACCTTCCAAAACATCTTTACGTGGAAGCCGCCATCTTGTTTGATCGAGAGAAGTCTGGGCACCCGGTGGCTGGCTAGGTCTTCATGAATTATGCATAATGACGTCGCTGAATTATGCATAATGACGTCGCGCGGAAATCCATGCCCTTTTGGCTGGTAACCTGTTTTAACTAAGTAGCTTCGTGAAATTGGCCCAAGCTGGTAGGTGCGCATGCAAATAAACATCCGCGCGACGACATGCATAATTAAAACTACAACCGCAAGGTGCCCGGTTAAGGGGTTGTGCGCATGCACGAAACTGCCGCGCGACGTCATTATGCATAATTCATGACAGACCTAGCCAGCCGCCGGGTGCCCAGACTTCTCTCGATCAAACAAGATGGCGGCTTCCATCCATGTAAAGATGTTTTGGAAGGTTTTGGAGCATTTGTCATTTTTGAAGACCTCACAGCCAGACGAATTCAGCATTTAGTAAGCCTTGTTATATACTGTAGAAATTGCAAACATCTCAGGAATACAATGATGTATAAGTCAGTGTTCAGTAAAAAGAATTTGGGGAGATATTTGAAATCAAAGTCGACCAGTTGTAAAACTCAGCGTGTAGGGGTGCCGTTGGAGTAGGGCTGTAATGGCGACGGTAAAAAGCCAAAAGTTAAAAAAAGGAACCATTTACAGCCCTATTTGTAGGGCTAGACGATATGGTACTCTGGTCTGGTACTCTAATTAGTTGTTGTGGTGGGCAAGCGCGTGACCGCGTAGCCGGCTACGAGGTGGATAGATTGTGCCAAAATTGAAAGTGCTCCGTCCAACCCTGAACATGTTCAATTTGTGCAACTTTACGACGCACCAAAGCTTACACGGCGCGGCCACAACACATGGAGTACAAATTGCGTTGAAGAATTTCCGGGTCAGTTCACACAATTAGTGATTACAATCAATCATCTCATCATTCATCCCGTACATGGTACACTACTCATCTTCACCAAAAATCAAAGACCGTCTTTGCTCAAAAAGTTGCAAACAATACACTCTCAAACACAAATTTGAATTATTCTCACGAATCCCACACTGTGGGAGAAGCCGGCCTACCTTTTCTGATGAAGTTGGTGGCTCGTGCGAGCCAATTTTCGAGCGTTTATTGGATGGTAATGATCCGCCACCAGTCGCCATTTTGCAAATCGGTTAATTTGTCCAGACTTTTTCGTGCACACATACGTACAATGTACGTACGCTGCGTGTACGTACCACATACGTACGTATATGTACGTACGTGTACAACCCAAATCCGGTAGACGGACTCCCCTCTCCGCGCCGCCGCGCCGAGTGAATCGGCATAGCGCCCTCATAAACTTTGGAGATTTCGTGGGCGGCGCTCGTTGTGTGTTGAAACAGTTGTTGTTCACGACGCGCCTCCATGTTCACACTAGCCATTTTCGCCCTGGGGCCACCTCCGAGATCGGTCTCGCCCCGGGGCGAACTCACCCCTGCTCCAGGCCAGGGGTGAGATTTTTCAACCCGGAGCGAGACCGATCTCGGGGGTGGGCGAAATGGCTAGTGTGAAACGTCGCACATTCTCATAACGCGTGCGGGGTTTCGTACAACCCGGGTTGAGAAACAGGTGGTCCCGACGTAAAAAAAAAACCCAAAAATGTCATGTCAAAGCGCGCACTAATTGTTAATTGTACAGCTTGGCCGAAAGCGCAGCGCACCGCGCCGGTCGTACCCTACCCCCGTCGTACAGTTCAATAATCATGGAGAAGACAATAGAAGAAAATAAAGCTGATTAGTGGGAAACGTTCATGCCCAAGACAGGGGAGAACCATATTTCTCACTTATCGACAGTAGAGAAAACGAGTTGCCCGAAATTGGTTCTCCCTTGAGGGCCCTTACGAGTTGTGCGATAAGGTTCTTTTCAGAACTCATACCTCTCGTTAATTGAGACATGGAGCTATAAAAAGGAGATAAACCACATGGTGAAACGATATCGATATTCCACCATGCAAAGCCTCAAAACTTATAACTTTATGCTGATTGTGCGCCTGCGCTTCCTTTTATGGCATGATTAATAAATGCATAAATGAATGTGCTGAAAAGGCTTTACAGTCACTTCGCCCTCAACCAGTTCGCGCCCTCAACCAGTTCGCGCCCTCAACCAGTTCGCGCCCTCAACCAGTTCGCGCCCTCAACCAGTTCGCGCCCTCAACCAGTTCGCGCCCTCAACCAGTTCGCGCCCTCAACCAGTTCGCGCCCTCAACCAGTTCGCGCCCTCAACCAGTTCGCGCCCTCAACCAGTTCGCGCCCTCAACCAGTTCGCGCCCTCAACCAGTTCGCGCCCTCAACCAGTTCGCGCCCTCAACCAGTTCGCGCCCTCAACCAGTTCGCGCCCTCAACCAGTTCGCGCCCTCAACCAGTTCGCGCCCTCAACCAGTTCGCGCCCTCAACCAGTTCGCGCCCTCAACCAGTTCGCGCCCTCAACCAGTTCGCGCCCTCAACCAGTTCGCGCCCTCAACCAGTTCGCCCCCTCAACCAGTTCGCGCCCTCAACCAGTTCGCCCCCTCAACCACTTCGCCCCCTCAACCACTTCGCCCCCTCAACCACTTCGCCCCCTCAACCACTTCGCCCCCTCAACCACTTCGCCCCCTCAACCACTTCGCCCCCTCAACCACTTCGCCCAAACGCCACTTCGCCCAATTGCCACTTCGCCCAAAAGCCACTTCGCCCAAAAGCCACTTCGCCCAAAAGCCACTTCGCCCAAAAGCCACTTCGCCCATGCCTGATCCGTATGCCCTATTTTAATTTCATTAGTTCGTTACATACATCATCCCTCATATCAGTTAAGATGTTACATTATAAATGTTTGTAAAAAATTACATTATAAATTTTACGACATTTTTATAAAAACCTCTTGGAAAATATATTAATTTTAAAAATCGTACAATTTGAATGACCAATTAATAAGAAAAGAAAAGCATGGTCACAAAAAGGATGTCACAAAACTCAATATAAGAACGCAAATAAAGTCTTGAATGCACCATCAAAACGAAATAGAATGTCTTTAAACGAAAACGAAAATAAGGAACAAAATCTTGTGGGTGCTCAGTTAAAAATTGAAACTGAATGCCCAGCCAAACGTATTGCGATCATATCCGCAAAATGCGCATTGCGTTATCCGTTTCGCGTGATCCATTGCTTTCTGTGTAATTCCATTTTTACGCATAACGCAATACGGACACATGGATTCCCGGCCTAATTTGATCAGTCACGGTTGTGTAAAAACCACGCGAATTTGAATGATTAAATAACGAAAACGGCAAATTGGCCGCCAGGAAAACCTATATTACAAACACGACTAAATGGCATTAAAATACACGCATACAAGTACATTAGTTACCCACACAAATATATTGAATCTGCATATATACAATAAAGAAGGTTTTTAACTTATTCCAGTATATACTGCTTTCGTACGGGAAGGGCGAAAAAAAACCGCGAAAAAGAACTAATAAGTTGGGCAAAACACAAAGTCATTTTGTACTTTCGAAAAACATGGATAGGCCCTATCCTTTTTTGGCTTAAAACTCTTCCAGGGCAGTGGCGGTGACATTTTTCTCAAAAAGTCTCAGTAACATCATGGAGGAAGGAACACTTAAGGCCTTTTCACACTATGTACGTTCGACCCGTGTTGAAATCTACACGGGTCCGACACGGGTCCGACCCGTGTAGACTTCTTAAATTTTCAACACGGGTCAATTACGCTGCCTTTTCACACTACTCAACGCAGCGCCAGCATTTTTGCTACACGTGTAATGTTTCGACCCGTGTATTGTGCGATCGTTTCACACTACACACACGGCCGGCCGTTAAACACGGGTCGAATCGGAAAATCCCCATACTGCATTCTGGTCGTTCCGCCGACCTGGCTTTGGATGGAGCCGTCAGCCCAAATCCTCCTCACTCCATGTCGGTCTTTTGTCTGATTTGGGGCCCATTTTCTACGACATATCGGAGGTAAAAGAATCTCATCATATGAATTTGTTGTGTTCACTTAAGCTCAAACCTCTGTGCGGGGCCCATTTCCGGGCGAAAATCCGCGTAAAATGACCCTTTTTTTCGACGTTTCGAGTCATAGTTTGATAACCATGCGGTCTTTTTCACCGGGTTAAACGGTTCTATACGATTTAACTCTTTGTCGTTCTCGTGATATATATACATATATTTTATCTTGAAAAAAATCCACGTACTTTCGGCTTTGAAAATGTGAACTTTTCATCATTTTTCTGTGTAAACGCACCGATTGAGCGCCCTCGTGTCGACTCTTTTGACTGTAACTCCCTACTGGAGTATCGAATCATACGGGGTTAAACGGAATCGAATAGCTTAGATCCTCCTCTTTCTTTACATGTAAAACCTGTTACGATTGGTTGAAAAAAACCTACGTACTTTTCACAAAGAAAAAAGTGGCCAATGACAACTTTCGATCGATAAGGCATTGTTCGAGACTTACATCGATCTACCATTGCTTACCACGCGTTACATGATCTTGGACTCTGCTCATCACCCGTTTTACAAGACAGATTTTCTTCGATTTTACTGTAACTAAGACATTTAAAAACTATCCATTTGTGAATCAGTTATCTGGGATTAAAACTGTGTTCTTTTGAGGAGTTAACTTCATTTTGAAATAATGTAAATTTGGAACTGAATACTGTTCATTCAAGGCAGCTACAGAAATTATGTGATGCAAAGAACGTGCACTTGTTTATTGGGCCGTACCATTTTGTATGTGGGGAGTATATATATGCATGTACACCCACATACGTATGTCTTTTCCAAAATAATTGAGATTATGTGTTGTTTAGAAAATTAAACAATTACTAAACTTAACTATATCTTTGTTTCCTACTTGCAGCTATAAACCAGTGCCTGTGTTTATGCATGTCCTCGTGCAAACATGTTTTGTTTTACCCATTTTGTGAATGGAGTGTGCAGGGCCACATTTCAGGGCCGAACGCGCAGCTACACAGGGCCAGCGTTAATCCAATTTAATAACCCTAGACCTCTGTGGTATACTCTACGCGCGAGATTTAAACTGTGAAATTAAGTGAACAAAAGTGGGGTTAACAAATTCATATGGAAAGTAGCATGAACCATGGAGGAAGGAACCGTGTTACGTGTGTGGTGCGCGTGCATGCGCAATGCTGCAGGTTCGTTGTTGAATTTACGGATCGAATTGGAAACCCGGCAGCCATCAACGCTTTGCTTATTTTGACGAAAACCTTATTATTTCTCGTCGTTCCATCGAGCTGGCTTTGGATGGAGCTGTCAGTCCAATCATGGAGGAAGGATATCCTTCCTCCACGGTCTAATATAGCATTCACCTCCTCCTTACTCTTTTGTCTGATTTGGGGCCCATTTTCTCCGACATATCGGAGGTAAAAGTATCCAGTGTGTTTTATTCCTCCATGCTTGCACGCGCACTTGTACTTGACCGGACCGGCCAAGGCCAGCTGTTTGCAACAAAGCAACGCGCACGCGCAGATGCACTTTTGGGGTTCCCCATATTAAGCAATAACCCCGGCCCGCGCCCCCTCATACCTTAGTAGCCTTTTCTCGAGACGAAGTTCGCAAAATGTTAGCTGCATGTACGTATACATTGTACACTGGGAATAATATGGTAGCGTTCAGTGCGGTTGTTTGCATTTGACCAAGACTACACTAACGATGGAATACGCATGCACGCAATGTGCGCTACATGCGGCGCGGAGATGTCGGATAATAAGTCATGTCGGAGTTTAAAACGATTAAAGAAACAACACATTTAGTACAGAATGTATTTTTGTATTCCTCCATATACGTTATGTACTATTCTGCCGTCAAATTTATTGGAAATAATTTTGCGCAAGGTAATCTAGACTATAATCCACACTTAACGTATACACACTTGGAGAAACCATAAACGCTGCAAAAACTGAAAAAGCAACATAATACCGAAACATCGGCAAATATCGTCATATCGAACAGCCTAGTATGTGGTGATCTGCACGCACACTCCGATCAACGGTTACACGGGTCGAACTCAACCCGGAGACGTTCACACTACGACTTTCAACACGGGTCCAACTTCTCTACACGGGTCGAGAGCTCTCAACCCACCTCCCGAGCAGGGTTGAGTTTCAACCCGGGTTGAGCGCTCTACACGGGTCAGTGCCGTGTTGAAATGTTGCAGTGTGAAAAGGTCAGTCTAGTCAACACGGGTCGGACCCGGGTCCAACACCGAGATTTTTCGTAGTGTGAAAAGGCCTTAAGTGTAAGTGTTCCTTCCTCCATGTTAACATTCGGTTAGAACTGATAAATACACTGGTAATAGCTTGAAAATTCCAGCTCTAGGCTCATGACATGTGAGATTCGCCATTTAATGGCAAATCTCACATGTCATGAGCCTAGAGCTGGATTTTGGTTTTTGGGCGAAGTGGTTTATGGGCGAAGTGGTTTTTGGGGAAGTAGTAATTAGGCGAAGTGGTTTTTGGGCGAAGTGGCGTTTGGGCGAAGGGGTAATTGGGCGAAGTGGGATTTGGGCGAAGTGGCGTTTGGGCGAAGTGGTTAAGGGCGATGTGGTTTTTGGGCGAAGTGACCGACAACCCTGAAGCGCGTTGTTTTGTTTGCCACTGACATTCTCGCTTTCAACCCGGAAGTGCGCAGAAGGGGCTAATGTGAAATTCCTCTATTGTGTGATTATCATCGAGCAATATCTGCTAATGAAACTGGCATTATTATGCGGACAACTTACTCCGACTAGTAGTAGTATTAAAGATCGTATACAAGGGGAAAAGATCGGAAATAGTATGGGCGGCCATCGGAGCAAAAAAAGACATCAAAATATAAATACAAATTCGAAATTAAATCAATACAAATTCAAAATTAAATTAAACGCTACAAATATAAATACAAATATAAATACAAGTAGCACATTAAACTGCCACAAATGTAAATACGCAAATGAAAATAAATTCCAGGGTTATTCATTTTCGAATAATGTAGTATTCTAATATTGGTTTGACCGAATATTCGATACTAGCTGATCAAGTTTTTCAGTGCATGCCGCACAGGTAAAAAAAACATGGCGATTGATATTATGGACCGTTCGAACAGCTTTTTTTGCATGCCCCTGTTGTATCAAGGGTTTTACGGACGGGAACAATAAACCTCCGTCCACAAAAAAAATACGATTGACAAAAATGCGGCATTTGACACTGCTAAGCGCCGTAACTTTCCTATTAAAATAGCATCAGAGTCGTATCTGTACGTGCATATATATCTTTTCGAATATTCGAACTGGCAAAATGGTATTCGAATATTCGCTTGACGATCGAATATTGAATATTCGGTATATTCAGGACAGCCCTCACAGACAAAAATACCAATTCCAAGTGATAATAAACACCACAAACATAAATACCAATTTCTAATTAAAATAAACAACACAAATCTACGACGCTGCTGCATATATTAAATAAAGGACGCCATATACGAATCTCGCGCGAGATAAGTGTTACGCCCAAGTTTGCTCAGAAATATATATATATTTGTGGCGGTTTTTTTAATTTGGAAAATGTATTTGTGTGGCGTCGACTCATTTGGAATTGGTATTTTTATGTTATTTTAATCATTTATTTTTCACATTTATTTTAATTAATAGGGAAGAGAAGCCAAAATTTCATGGGGGTCAGATATTCACATGACACCGGTATAGTGCATGAACAAACATGTAGTGTGAAATCATGGACTCTAGATACGGACACAATGGCAGTATTCGCATGCGTAATTGGTAGATTGACTGGTCGCGCAAGTGTTCTACCAATAAAAGGAACCAGATTTCATAGGAGTCTAAATTTCGTGTGACACCGGAAAAAGTGTATAAAACCGGTTGGTGTTTTATCGGCCGTTTAAAACCACCCACGTGACGAGATCTAGAACAATAAGAACGGGTAAACTGTCTTAGGTATTTATGAATATCATTACCTGAAACTTCTCGATAAAACCTCGCATTAATGACCTGCGCAAAAAGCGGACGATAGTCCTTGCCCACTGCATACTAATTACAAGCATCCGTGTTTTCATTGGTTAAACGGCTCGAGTCACATATTACCCTTGCTCTGATTGGTTCTTCCATTTGTGCACAAACCCATCATGGCTGATGGTTTTGTGCATTAAGACTTTTTGGCGAGGTTCAGGTAATACCGATTAATTCAAGAACCTTAATTCTGGCTGGACCAAACAATAAGTGGGGAAACTCATTAACAAGCAAATAATAGCAATGCTTCAGTTCACATCATGTTTTGCATTATCCATTTTATTTAATTAGTTCACCTGTTTTTAACAAGAGGGTGCAAGTGTTAAAAAAAAAACAAGAAAAACAACAACAATTAATTACATTAATTCGTTTTATTATTTACAGGAACACCTGAAAATGTTGACCGTACTCTAAGCATTAATCTTTCATACAGTTAATTTACCAAACAATCCACAAGGGAAACTTGTAAATTTACCTAGTCAGTTTCCCTTGTAAATTGTTTGATGAATTATAAGTTAAAAAGTCGTATCCTCATTGAGTGATCCCCACAATGTCGCTTCCCAGGTTGTATCGTAAAATTGGGTTTGATCCCTGGCTATACGGCATTCTGGGTATATGACTTCTGACTAGCGCCCACCCGAACAAAGATACTGACAATTTGGGAGACCGCCAACATAGGGCAAGATAGCTCAATTGGTGGAGCGCCGGTACGGTAACCCGGAGGTCGCAGGTTCGAATCCCGCTCCTCCCAGTTTCTTTGTTCACTTTGAAACAGTTAATTTACATTATATTTTATTTTTAAAGATACACAACCACACTGTGGACAAACGTGCACAGTGCTTATAACATGACAAAGACACAAATTATTATTTTCTTCACTTCATAATGGAAACAATGCTCAATTTGAAGAAGCAACTGAAAATGTGCAGATTTGGAAGTATCAGCCTCGGAAACAAAATAATTTTTTTACTCTCTTACAATGCAAGGAAGTAGATATACATGCATGGTTTAGACAAGCACAGACATTAGTTTAGAAGAACAAATTTCATAAATGCAACGAGTTTTGTATTGAACCCCCAAACTGGAAGAAACGAATATGCTGTGGTTTCTTACAGCCGGCGCAAGCTGTAAAAAGGTATTTTTTGGGACATAATCAGAAGCTTATTGGGCAAATTCTAAAATGTATTTCATTTTATTACATCTTTAAATCAAAGTTGATAATATACCTAAATTTACTTTTTACCCCCCAAATAGTGTGAATGTACACCTTTGAATTGTTGTCCCACATCTTGACATCAAGATCTGTCTGGGTTTGGTTATGCCAATGTTCCCAAGGGCCAATTTCATAGAGCTGCTTAGGCACAAACAACTTGCTTAGTAAACTCCATGTGATTGTTATGCCAAACAATAGTTACAAACCAGTCACAACTCACAAGCAATATACATGACATGGATTTTTGGCTGGTAAAATTATTTTATTAAGCAAGGTTTTTTGTGCTTAAGCAAATTGTTTGTGTTTAAGCAGCTCTATGGCCCCATGTCGGGAAAATACTGGTCATGAAGATATGGTAAGCACTTATCCAGAACCACAAAAATGACATCGTCGCGCGCATCGCGCCTTGTGCCTATTCAATAAGGCCTTGTGCCTATTCAAGAAAGGCCTAGTGCATTTTCAGTAATACATGACGATGTCATTTTGGTGGTTCTGGATAAGTGCTTACCTGAAGATATACATGTGGGCGTATATGCACTTCAGCTGGGCCCCACTATATGTAAATAGAAATTAGTTTCAAAACCTCGCAGAGGTCAGACCGAGAGGGGGCGCAGGGGGTTGATGTGGATAACAATAAATAGATGCATCACAGATCCCCCATTTAGTTTTAAAATGTCAATGACCTCTTACACTTCATAATTAGAGCAAAATGTCCAATCCTGAACAATGAAATCTGTTGAACTTTTTGTTGTTGCAAAATTCAGTTATTACAACCAACATTTCATTTATACCATGTTTGTTAATTGGTAGCTGGATTCATTTTTGCCGACACATTTTGCTAGAAAATTTCTCTCAAGCTACAAAATTTACCCGACAGAACTTTACACAACTCACAGTATAATACAATGAGCCAAATATTTAACAGAAAAATTCCCCAGTTAAATCGAAGAAAAAAGTTATTAGCTTTAACTCACAGATTTTTTTTATACACTTCAACACCAGTGATGAAAAGTTACAGGACGGAAGAATACAGATAATACATGTACAATCGGTTTTTTTTCCTTTTTTATATATTTATAATGTACAAGTAAATGATTATGATACTGTATCTACATTTTCATAGGTACAAGCCCAGAAGTGTGACACATGTAACTCGGTATCATTCAGAATAAAAAATGTAATAAAAGACTAATAACTCTAAAAAAAAAATAAAAATAAAAATAAAAAAATAAAAAAAAATCGTAATTGTGTCCTTTAACTATACAACCTGAATGTGTTTAGAAATGCACAGAAAATACTGACATGTAACTGTATACAAACTCTCTTCTCAGCATGTGTATTTTAATATTTTAGTCACCAAATATGGGGGCTAAAAAAGGTTGCCAAATGTTAGGCCATTAAAAGTTATTAAATGTCTTAAAATTTCTCAATATTTCAGAAGAGTTTTAACAAAAATCACTGTTGGGAAATATTCAGAAATTTTAATGATACAAAAATCATCTGTATCACTAAAAAAAAAAAAGGTAAGACGATATTTACAAATAAGATCGTTTTTTTTTAGTTGTCCCATCCCTAAAACCACACCTGTCTGTCCGTCAGACAATTGCAGAGCAAACAATGAGTAGTACCCCGTTTATTCATGAACTCTGTTCGTATTGACAGTGGTCCTTCCAAATATAACTGTACATTATTACAAATACCACCCTAAACAAATGCCACATAAAACATTGTTTCTTCAAATCATTTGTTTGATTTGAGAAGTTTGGTTGCCTGAATCAAAAACATGACAGATTTGGTTTGTGTAATGAATGCATAACTTTACTTGCACATCTTGTCAAGTGTCGAAGGCATAAATGTAGACAAACATCTCTTTTACTTCAGCAATTAAGATAAACTGCTGCTGATCTTTCCAAAATTATTATCATTTTCAATACTGTTCATACTATAACATAAACCCCAAGGTGATATACAAGAATATGCTGTGTATTGTTTTGCTTTGCTTAAAAAGAATCTGGATGTTAAAGAGGAAGTTCAGTGCTGAGAGAAATCTGCGTCATTTTTTATTTTTATGTAGATTGCTTATTGTAAAATCAAACAGAGAGCTATTTTTATCAAGTCCCCTCTAGCCCGCTGGTGCCATTTGTCTAAAAGTCGTCGCTGCGGACAGCAAACAATTTGACGTCATAGGACGAACTTCCCTTTTGTGTCTAGCACAAGGCACAAAAGGGGAGTTCGTCCTATGACGTCGATTTGTTTGCTGCCCGCAGCAATGACTTTTAGACAAATGGCACCAGCGGGCTGTGCTGCGCTAGAGGGACTTGATCAAAATAGTTCTCAAAAGTCACTTTGCTGTTTAATTTCACAATACGCAATCTACATAAAAATAAAAAATTACGCAGATTTTCTCTCAGCAATGAACAACATCTTTAAAGGCAGTATACAACATTTCCAAACATCAAAAAACGAAACTACCGAATTAGGCTACTTGACTAAGTAAATAATAGTCTCAAGCATCCTGTGAAATCATGGCACCTTATGTGCTGTCATTTTCAAAAAGCGAAATTTTTGTATCAACTTCCAGCGAATGTCGGCCAACAATTGCTGGAAATAGTCTAATTACCCGACCTGATAATTCCCCGACGTCTATAAATTTGTTTTATCTGAAGTAGGGTCAGGGAACCAGACTACAAGAACAGCATTTGTTCCCAGCATCTATGCAGACAAAGCTTTAAACAGGTCAGTGTTATAGTTTTAGCTATAAAATACGAACCCCCAAAGTCATTCAATTCTGAAAATTACAACAAAAGCAAATGTAGGAAAGAGTTCCATATCCGGATATCACTTATTTTCCCTTAATATGACTTAAAAACTACGAAAAAGTGTAAATCTGATGAAGAAACACGAATTTAGGAGGGAATATTTTTAAACTTATTCTTTAAAAATACTTTGACTTTTTCTGTCATGGCCCATAGACTTTGTGCATGAGGTATAAGTGATGTCCGGATATGGAACTCTTTCCAATGTTGTATACTACATTTAACAGCATTTTGCAAAATATGAAATACATGATCCCGGTGCCTGTAATTTGAACATTTAAATCAGTACTAGTTTATCGAAGAGAAGGGACAGCAGTAAAATAGCATTCCACTTCCCTGCTTTGTTTTTAAATCCAGGCAGATATGCTCCCGATGTAAATTTTACTAGTTAAAAGACGACAGTGTTTCAGCATACACATTTTTCATCTTCGTTTTCTTGAACCAATTTGGGCGATTCGTTAATTGCCAGCATGTTTTCAGTCATTCAGTTTCTTGTTTAGTCAATAGTAACATTCTGGGTATTGTAGCAATGTGAAAATACAATTTCCAACTAAAATCTAATGGCCTATATTCTTGCCTTCAATATGACCTCTATAAAAGGACCAAGCCAAAATTTCCATATGCCAGCATTAATGCCTCCACACTTTGCCTGACCAACATTTACAAATCCAGCCTCTATTTTGGAAAAATGGTATAAAAAATGAAGAATGATGTAAAACAAATTGGACCAGTTGAAATGTTCAAGAACCACATGAAAGTTGCAGACCTTAAGAAACAAAAACAGAAAGTTATAAAACATTTTTGTGTTAGCTTTAGCTCTGTGCAGAGTAATTATTTTTTGCGATTACAAATTCCTTGATAACATGATTGGATATTTTAAATGAAGCCTTCCATTTATTTACATGGATTATTTACATAACTATATTCAACACTACAAAACATGTATATTTCCTTTTTTTAAAGTGCCAATATCTGTACAATAATCACAGCAATCATCATGGAAAACACCCTATAATTTAAACTTTACACCTTACAATTGGTTGAAAGTCTTGTCTGTTGCTGAAAATATTTAAAGGCTTGTTTGCAACTACCAATTCATATTTTGTGACATCTGAACACTTTTAAGATGCCATGTATTGTCAAGTGTTGTGTCAACAACTCAAGTTTGTAATTGTGTGGTTTGAAATGCATTGATTTTGTGTGATGACCATCACAATGTTATGCAAACCAACTTTTTAACAGAACATTTCAATGTTTTTTAGATCAAAAATCAAGAATAAAACTTTTGGACAGTAACAAATTTTTTCTGGACATCAATTTCATAAATTTGTGTAAGTTTTTTTTCTTTTTTTCAAAAAATCCATAGATACTCAGATGAAATATGGGGGGGGGGGGGGGGGGGGGGTCATTTTTAGGGCTGCTGAGCCCCCTCCCCCTCCTTTCCCCTAAAACCAGAACTGCCAATCCAATTTGCAGTCAAAGCAAGTGTGGAAAAGACCCTACAAAAGTGCCTCGATTAAAAACATACATAAAAAACAGACCTTCAAATGGTGATTCAATGAAGCAAATCTCTGATACACAGCACCCCCTCCCCCCCCCCCCCCCCCCAAAAAAAAACAAAAAAAACTTGAATCTTCAATTCATTGTACGAGAAACTGGAGCCAAAGATTACAAAGGTCTGTCAAAAATAACGGGGTCAACTGGGTTTACCCAGGTAAACTGGACCGAATGGATCATTCAACGGACTTCAATGGATCATCCTCTGGAGGTCTTTCTCTGATAGAGTTTAGAAAGCTCACTACAAGTCTGTTTATGTTTTGGTAGTAACATAAGTCTAACTTTTTGTAACCAAGACAAGGGGGATCTTGGTTCATTGTGAAAACACTTTTTTTACAGAATGTTTGATAAAGCAGAAAGGTCCAGAAAAGAAAAAAAATCAAAACAGTCTAAGTATAGAAAGAACTTTTAAAAATAAAATCCAAGCTCATGACTCCATGGGTAGCTGCTAAATAAAATCTGCTAACATTTAACATTTTTTATACCTTCAGTATTTGTTAACTGAACATGTGCAGAGAAATTGAATACTGTACAATGACAATGCAATATAAAATCAGCTGTATCATTTTGACATTGCAAGAATATGCAGCATTAGAATTGATCAGCAAATTAGCTCTAATTCCTCACTTTAACTCTGAAGAAAAACAAAACAGCAAACACCATTTCAATATACATGTATGTGTACAAATGATTATCAACTAACTTATGAAGCAAACGATCATCAATAGTGACGTCTTCATTTCGTTTTCTGTTTCTAAAAACAAGAGAGTAATGTTCAAGCCAGAGAAGAACAAACATTTGATTTATACTGCTACCTTGCAGAAATGATCTCTTTACAATAACACGTCCATAAAATGGTTCACATGCCACCCATTCATAATTGATTACTAATGAATTCATTGATTTGTCAAAAATCAACAAATGATTGAATATAAATAATCACCTTTCTATGAAAACTCATCAACTAAGGTGTCCAAGCAATGGGGACTTTTTACAAGTCAGGTGGGGTTCACCAGGAGAAAATGAACAGAAAAAAATAAAATCACCGTATAATGCAAAAATGTATAACGGACATGAAATATTAACATATTAAACTTGGTCCTTTTTCTTCTTAACTGAGGTATACATGCTTCTCAATATATGGTGGGCAGTGGCAAATATTTATAATGTTTTTATAATTTTTTAACAAACTAAATAAAATTAAGGTGAACCTCTCAAAAGAATGCTTCGACTTTAACAATGCATTTGTCTGGGTAAAATGTTTTTCACATTCTATGACACAGCAGTCACATTACAAATCAAATGGTCACACAAAGTAATGGAACATCACCAGTTTCAAATTCATTTATATTAAATTCTTTGTTTTCTGGCTTTCAGTTTTTTGTCACAACAGTGACCACACTTAATAGAATTGGAGAGAGTTCTAGCTGGTGCAGTGGTTATTCCCCTCATCTATCAATCACCCAAGCTGAACTATGAGTAGCATCAACAGACCATGAATCTACACTGAGACTGGTTCAACCCAGTTCCATTGGGTTTGGAGAGATTGGTCAAACTCATCCAATGTACCTAACATTGTAGAATCGTGCAACTGCACCTTGTAAAACAATGGTAACATCAATTGTAATTTGATGTGGGATGTGCAAAAAATCAACAAGTAAAACATTTCCCACAACTCCAAAGGGTTGTCTTATGACCTTAGTTAACACCTTATTTATTAAATTTGATTCCTCCACCTTTCAAAAGTAATTTACTATTCGAGTCGTTTAGGAAAAAATGTCCAATCAAAAAATGATGCACATGCATTTACTTTATTTTTACAAAATCTTTGGGATCTTTGAATATTAAAGTGCACAAAATTTACATGAAAAATCACTCACAAGAAGCCAGAGTACTCATAAGTTTCCTTTTTAAGAGACAGCAATGTAACTGGAATATTAATGTTCTTAATTCTGAATAAAACCCTGCAGTGTTTGTAGTTAACAATTTATCAATCCAATCCACTCTTTGTAAGAAGAAAAAGGCACATCAAATCATCTATTTACAAAATATGAATTTCCATGACTGATATTATTGTTAACATCTGGAAGAGCAAACCAAAGTTAACTTCACCACAAAAAATACACCAGCACTGCGTCATAAACAGCTACGTAAAAAATGGTTCATGAAAAAAAGATTGTGAAATATTCTTTGTATTTTCCAAATGCTCATACCTTGACTCAATTGTTCTGGATACATACTGATTGTTATTCTGTTCAGCAACAGTCAAACACCAGAGTTGTTAAACTCACATCACAAGTCACTTCACAATTCTGGTCTCAAACCATGTAACAAGCTATTCAAACACACTATATAACAAAATCATTACTTTGTCATTGTTCATCCCATGTAGCTTGTGATCTGTTTGTGACTGACTCGATTACAAATCTGTCCAATACTTAATTGTTTAGTGTGCATTATCTGTAACCAGGACCACATGTAGGCCATTGGAATATTTCTGATCAACGCCCTTTGACAATACTTAACCCCACAGCAATTCTTCATGCAAACATCCTGAATCAGCCCAAAATCCAAAACTGTCCATAAACCATTGGCACATTTTCATTAAATGGGACATCACGCCAGATCTAAACTAATGGTGCCAAGGTTCTACAGTCCTGAATCCTTCAAATTCCAGCAACATGAGGCTAGCGAATTTGGGTGGATTTTGGAAGGCTTGAGATAAAGATTGGCAATAGGATTCCAAAAGTATAACTAAATTTCCATCAGTGAATTCACAGGTTCTAAATGCTGGTCTAACAGTAACACTTTAGGAGGACCAAATCAAGTGATGATGTCAATGCAACATTTTAGTGCAATGCTACAAAGCCCTGATCCTACAGAGCTACATTCTTTTCTCTTTTCTCCACTGATGTTTTGATTTGTTACACATTTTGGAAATGTCAACAAATGTCTGTGTGGCTTTTGTATGAACTTATGTATTTTCCTGCCGTCTTCAAGAACAATCCTCCTTTAGCTTGTGGCAGTGGGTTTGCACAAGCAACTGGATGATTTGTGATCAACGGCTCGACAGAGATATTTCCAAAGTACAATGGTGAATGCACGTACCTGTAAATTTGTCAAGGATGTGTGAAATGCAAAACACGGATTGGCAGTTTGTTGCTTTGTCTGTCAAAGACTAACTTCAGAATGAAGATACTACATGTATGTCATAAGATAGCACTGAATGCTCTGCAAAAATAAGTTAACCGATTCTGGGTAAACGTAAGGATTACTAGTAGTATAAGGGTGCCTATATGTACAAACTACTGCTGATGTTGCAGCAAGTGGTTGCTAGTTAGTTCAAATTCAAGATCAGACTGTTCGATGGTCCTGCCCTGTCTGCTCATCATAGCGTTGCTTGTGTGGGGAACTACCGGCTCTATGCTGCCCCACTGCAGGTTCTGAAACATGAGCAAGTTGCTGTTGGTCTGTCCCTGTGGAATCCTACTACTCTGTTGCTGTTGTCTGCAGTAGGTAGTCTGCTTCATCTGGCTTGGGTAACCACCTGGTTGGGTTACTTGAAGCTGCTGCTGCTGGATGGTACTTGGCTGCACTAGGTACTGCGGCTGCATGTTAGGTGGACTGCCCACTGGTGGAGATCTACCAACTATTGGTGGGCTCCCAATCTGCTGCTGCTGTTGTTGCTGCTGCTGCTGCTGCTGCTGTTGCTGCTGCTGCTGCTGCACAAGGAAGGGATCCATGATGCCTTGAGGAGGTGAGGCAGAGTACTGCTGCATTTGTTGCTGTTGCCTGTGATGGCTTGCAACGGGAAGCGCTGCTGAAATCGTTTGGTCCTGTGGGGCTACAAACTCCGTCATGTTCTGTGTATAACCCTGGCCATGCACTGCACTGTTTCCATGCAGTCCTGACACTTGTGTCTGCCTTGGTAGTCCACTAGGCATGCCAGCTTGCTGCGCCAGCAATGCCTGCTGCTGCTGCTGATGTTGCCTCTGTTGCTGCATTTTCTGCTGCATTTGCTTGCGCAGCAATGCCTCCTCCATTGACTGGTTCTGCAGTGTTTGGCTCTGTAATAATTGCTGCTGTTGTTCCTCCAGTTGTTTCTGCTGTTTGACCTGGTTCTCCATTAGGATCTGCTGCTGCCTGCGATGCTCCTCAACCATTAGTTGCCGCTGCTCGTTCATCTGCTGCAACAAGACAAAATTCTCCTGGTTTACCATGTTGTTGTTGCCATTCACAGGGGCAAGCACAGGCTCTGAAGCATTAATACCAGTTCTGTCATCAAAGTCCTGTATAAGTGAATCCACAGCATCCACTGCAGCCTTCGTGCAAGGTGTGATGGGACCAAGGACATCATTCACACTTTTCAGTCCATTGCTACTCAGTGGTGGGGGACGTTGACCCCTGACCTTCTCTACAGTAGGGTTTGCCCTGCTCTCGAGCAGCAGAGCGTGTAGGATGGGTGTGTTACCCGACTCATTCATCTGTGAAGCCCTACCGCTATCTTTTATGTCTAACTTGGAAATTCGCTGTGTCACATTTTGGTGTAGGTCTGGTGTATTATTGTTTGGATGTGCCACATGCATTTGGCTTTGTGTCATGCCGTTCGGTACCTTTACAGGATTCTTAACAGTTATGGAAGCCTTAGAAGTGGCACTGTACCCCTGTTCACTGGTGTTGAATAAGAGTCCTCCGTCATCCAAGTCAGTGACCTCTGCGATTGTGGCACCACTACCGTTGCTGCTCTTCCCAATAGATTCGGGCAGATATAAGGTACCGCCCAAGGTCGCAATCGCATCACAGGCTGCCTGGTCCATCGTTGGCTGGCAAAACTCTAAAGAGAAATTGGCAATATCATCCGGCAACTGGCCGTTGGTTCCTGACATCATTGGGTCCACCTTGGTGATGGACATGCTCATATAGTTCACGTTAGCTTGACTAGTCGGAGGGTCCATGGAAGGACCATTCACACCATTACACACCTGCTCTTGTGCTGGTGGCTTGGTCAAAAGTCCGGCTAAGATGCTGGAGGAAGCTTCTTCTGATTCAGATCTGTTGAAGACATCATCATCTCCATCGATGCAGTCATCCACAAGGTCCTGTGACTCGGGGCTGGACATACCCAGCGAGACACTTGCAGCGCTCCGACTGTTCAGCAACTGGCTCAGGTTAGTTGGGCTGTTCACACTGAATGAAATGCGGGGCAGCTCCGAGTTCAGCTGAGACAATGGATTGTCCATGTTGTCATCTTTGGTCAACTCCAACAGGTCCTTGAACATGCTCTCATCATCTTCACCAACACTGACCATCCTGGCATCCCGTCCATCCGACTGCAACACTGTTGATGCTGGCGGTGAACTCACCACTTCCGTGGTACTACTATCATCTGAGCCTACCTCGCTCACAGGCGAGAATGTCTGCATGGGAAATGACACATCCATGGCAGCATTTTGAGTTGCTCTTTGAAAAGGCTGCTGAATTTTGGCTGAGGCATGTAAGAGAGGATGAGTGAATGGTCCCTCAGTCAGCCCGATATTGTTTGCTTTCCCAGGAACTATGCAGCTTGTGTCCTTTGATGCACCTTCTTGTTTTTTATTAGCATCTACCTTCTCCGTTGTGTCCATTCTCTCTGTGGCCGCGTACATTGTCTTCAGGTTGTCCATCTTCAAGAGGGAGGCAAAACTGATGTCCTGTTTAGCAGGCGGCTTCTTGATTTCCTCATTGTCTCTGACTGCCTTGGGGATGAGCTCAATGTCAAAGTTATCCATCTCCTTCTTGATGTTTTTGAGTGCAGGCTCGTCCATCTCTGAGCTGGATCCAATACCAGAGGTTCCTGGGGAGTCAGTACAGCTAGGAGTGTATCTGCCTCCAACATCACTGCTTGGGCTGGGGATACTGTCACCACAGTCACTATCGACTGTACTACCACACAGCTCCAACCCTGATTTATTCTTAGCCATCTCTTCCATCAACAGGTGTCGCTCGCCCACATCTTTCCTGCAGAGTAACAACAACAACAAATCACAAAATAATGTGACGACCATCAAAAACCAGAAAACCAAACAGTCCATATTCTTCACCAACTTAGAATGCTGCAAACGTAAGTCAGCAATTGCCAATAAAGAAAATGCTGTAACACACTGGAAGCTTTTTGTCTAAGACGGAATCTATGAACTTAATTCATAAAATTGCATTAACTAAAATTTGTAGCGAGGGAGAGGGGTAATGGGGGGCAGCACCCAGTTATTAACCATTTTTCTCCTGGCGCCAAAATGCTTCCAAATACCCTATCTATGAAAACCTATGGAGCGACAGGCTGTAACACCCAAGCTATGGGAGAGGAAGGTTTTCTTTTATTGTTATAACAAGTAGGAGGGTTAAATGTGGACATATCACAACCGTCAATCTTTGAATATTGAAAGTGGATTCTGTTGAATTGAGCAGGCCCAGTCAAATGTATGAAGGCTGTAAGGCTTTTGGAGCAATCTACAGTACATCACAGAGTCATGTAAAAAGTGCACTAACCCTATAACGTAGTTCATACAGACAATGTATTGAGCTACGTTGTTGGTGTTGTAGATGATCGTGGCCCTCGTCTGTAGCCAGACCCAGGAGCAGTTCTTGCCCATGAAGCGGTAATATTTGGTAGCACTGGTACCCTTCACGATCACTGGAGGTTGAGAGGAAGGACACAATAGTTACATCAATTTGGAAGACAGAATAGTCCAACACAATGTATCATAGCTTGTAAATTTCCATCACATGTTAGCATTCTGACTGAATTAGGAACAGTCTGGAGCTGTGTTCTCCCCACCCACAAACAATCCCCCTCTCTACATGTACCGGTGACTGCTTGACACCTCACTGTACACACACCATGCATAAAGTGAAATCTCGATACGTCAAAACCGGTTAACTAGAAAACCCGGTTAACTCAAAGTAAGAATTTATTCCAGTGAAAAGAATAGCAAATCATGTATAAACTCGCCCAGACCATGGAGGTTAATACCTCCATGCCCAGACTAACTCGAAATTTCAGACCAGTAACTTTTGATACGTCGAAACATGGAGGTAGGAAATGGTCAAACACAAAATCGCCAGGTGCAGAAATAAACATAAATAGAAGACAGAAGAAACTGGAATCCTGTTGCTAAAGGTTAACCTTTTCCTTACCACATTCTTTATTGGCTTATCTTCCCCAAAGTACCACATTCTTTGTTCAGTCAAGCATAAACCACTTACGCAGAAAAAGCAGCCGACTGCTTGTAGAATGATTGTATTTTCAACCAATGGTTGTATTTTCAACCAAAGATTTCACCCTCAAGAATTGATTGAAAAGGAAAAATGTGTTCCCTGAACATTTCTCTTTCATAATGGTGTAAAAATGAAATTCATAACTGCTAAAATAGCAAAGTTACGGCCGTTTTCTCTTCTGGCCCACTTTATCAAACAGGAATGTTGTTTCATGAACAAATGGCACTCCATACACATAACTGTACAGGGAAACTCTGGATAGTTTACTAAAAAAATTGTTATTGAACCATTTATAGTATTTTTTCGCTTCTGATTTCTCTGAACCTTTAAACTGATCAGCACCATATACTTCACAAACTGATGAGTTCAGATCCCACATCTACACAACCAAAGGATATCGAACATTGAGTGCGGTTTCCGAAGGAGAGTGACATTACCAGGAAAAGTGTAAAGGTAAACCAATAAATAATGAAATAATTCCCCAACTCCCCACCCCCTCGGGATCTAGAGAACTGATCAACATAAACGCAAGCTAACTGAAGCTGTTTTTCTTTCCAAGTATTCTTCCTGCATTGATTTGTTTGACTTCCTCTTAACGGGTAGTTTGGCTGGAAGCATTGTTTACATTTTGTCTCCGTTACATCCACTTGACCGAGAAAAATAAATAAAAAAACTTGGGGAGATGGAAAAGCCAGCAAGATAGGCTGAAAAACAGCACAACAGACAGACAAATACATTCATACAAGTAGATACAACAACCTGGAATAATCAAAGTTTACCCGGGAGAAAACTGGAGAAATAGAACAAATTGAGATGTTTCGAATATATTATTTCCGAGATCAAAAGTTGTGGATGAAGAATGAAAACAAAATTAATGCGACTAATACATAAAGGTTGAGGTGAGGGTGGTGTGTAAGAAAACCAAACAGCCGCACAGCAAACTAGCCCGCAGTTCCCAACAAACCCCTAGCGAGCCAGCCAGTGAGACAGCAACCCAGATGGGAAGGTAGCTAACATGCCACCAAACCAGCCAACCAGCCCAGGGGAAAAAATGAGCCAGTTAGCTAGCTCAAATTCACAGGACTGTGAAGCATGCAATTTTCTACCTACAGAACCTTCACCTAATTCAGTTTCACACATGCAAGCAGTAAGCATATAATTTATGTAGCTTTAGAAGCAGAATGCTCTGAAATATCCACAAACAAAATTAGCACGATATGGCTAAAGGTTAGCCCAACATTTCTCCCAACTGTTAAAGCAGTTCTAGGCAATTTGGCCCTGAATTGGCAGTGATAAAACAAGCAAACACACGTTAACACATTTAAAACACAAGCATAAACAACAATTTTCAATCTGTTTCAGACAGACAGTCTCTTACAGTTGGAGTGACAATCACTGACTTTCCTGGCATCCAGCGGGTTGTGAAACTGATACACCGTTTTCCCAACCAGCTCATGAGGCTCATAGCCAATTAGAGTGATGATCCTGTCAAACAAATGAACATTAAATGTCAACTTTTCATCAGCTCAAACGTCGTAGCAATTTCCCCGCTTGGAGCAATCACCACAAAAGTGTCGTTTCAATTTTTAATCCCGATGATTAATCCATGACATGTGCACATTTTGATTAGTATAGATAGTCGTTTGGAGCTCTAGTTGATTAGGATTGTATGTAAATTTCTTCAAACAGAGCTGCAATGATACTGCAGTAATGGCCATTTTGGGGGGGGGGGGGGATTACCAATTACATCATCATTGACTACATCGGGAGACTGTAGTACTTGCTCTCATTTCTGATTACCATGATGAATAACATTCTATTTTATTGCTCTAGAGTTGATTACCTGGGATCACAGAAGGTGAAGCACATATCCAAGCTATGTCTGCTCATGAACATGTTGCCATCCATGCGTACCTCTAGGATAGGCTGGGGTTGGATGGGTCGACAGAGGCAGATTAAACCCTCAACGCTGTATCCCTTGCTGCTACTGCAGGAAGTCACCAGCTTCAAACGTCCACAGAAATTCACTACCTACTCGGTGTGGTGAAAAAGATTACACAATGGACATGACAGTGGTTTGCTTTTGGCTGCCGCTACATTGACCATAGAGCAAGGAACAGATGATTGTATTGGACATCATGCAAAAATGAATACCCCACTGGCTCCTTATTCAGTCAATACATACATGTACATGTACATGTACCTAAAATTGTGATAGTCAATGACTCATGCTTGCTACATGTACATGTATATCCCATAAATGCATCCTTACAAGTGAAGATCTCTTTTGGAAGTGTCTCCAACATCAACTAACCAAATCAGGAACATGAGCTATTTCACTGGAGCAGCAATGTGGGTACGTACATTGTACACCGGTACATGTATGCACATCTACTCAGGAAGAGTCTGTACCAGATTGAAATGAGCTGGAAAAAGTTCTATTCTGAACGGGACTAAAACATGTTCCTAAATGGAACATTCTGAATTTTGAGATACTTCCTTAACCAGCTCGCTAACATAAATCCAAAGAACAGCAAGCAAAGAAACACAGCAGACCATTTTATTAAGAAGGGCCCAAAAAACTCTCCTCCCAAATTTAAAGGCATTCCATTCTGCTAAAATTGTCCTTAGTCTACCTCTTTCAAGGAGAAAATATCTCCCTATACAAAAAGCATCCCCAACCCTTCACACAATCTTGAGTCCTACGTTATGCCTTACCCTGTAGCCTATGACTTTTCCTTTTCCTCCTGAACCTCGCCGTGACATGACAGAACGCATCCTGAGGAAGAACTGGCGCTCCTGAACAAAGTCTGTTATCAACGGCATCTCCTCATCTGGACAGGTTTGGAGAGGAGAGAAAAATTGGTAGCTAGACAAGGCAAGGTGAGTTCAGAGAAACATCAGATATGGTAGTATTAGCAGTGTGCATTTACCGATAGTGTGGGAATCAGGCACCTGATTAAAAAAACACGGGTACCGAGGTACACATAGAAGAAAGCAAATCCCAAAAATTTAATCTCGGAAATTGCTGTTCATTTTTTTTTGTGAAGGTCCGTGCATTAATACAACAGGTTCGAATCCCACTCCTGCCAGTTTCTTTGTTAACTTTGAAAATGTCATTAATACATCAATGTACAATGTAGCAAGATGCAAGTGTGTACAATAAGCTCTACAGCTTTATAGTGTAAACTGCATTGTCGCAAGTGTCATCAATATTAATATGTTTGTTTTTTCCATGTTCCTAAGCAGTATACTTTAGGGTACATGTACATTGTAGGTCATAACCAGCAGAAATAGGTCAATGATTTGGTGCATAATATACACATTGGTAGAGTGATATGTACATTTGTGTACATGTACCTGTATACATGGTACTCTCTGTCAAATGATATACATTTGCCAAGTTTAGATCACATTTTGAAGCGAGACCCCAAATTCCCCAGACTATAGTGACACGGTATAAACAAATTGCACAATGTCTTTTCCTTCTTCCCATCTGGTTTCACATTCTCGTTTCAAAGACAAAATTTGTGTCTTTATTGGTCACAATAGTCCCACTCCTTAATGATGATTGAAAGGCAAAGTTAAAAAGATCAAACACCTTTTCTTTCCAGAGACTGATCAAGAAATTACAGTAAGGACTTGGTCTTCAATGACGGCTCTGCCCCTCAGCTTGACCCATTATCGGTGACCAGGCTCCATTCTCAATTGCAATTTAAACTACTCAACAGCAATGCCTCATACTAAAAACATCAGCCGGGAGATTGTACACGGCGTTTACACTAGATCCGGCAAAGGGATTAAAAGGGGGATCGAACCCGGCAAGGAGGATCTGATCCACCTTTCTCTGTCCCCCCTTTCGGGGAGATTCGATCCGGATCAGACCCCACAATGCTCGAGTGTAAACTGGTCCCATCCGGAACCGCGTTGTACTGCAAATGCGTTGTGTTTATTAAGAGGGGCTAATCATACTTGCAGCCTTTATGTTACGTGTTGGAGTCAAATGGGATGGAGTTTAGATGGAAGTGCTTTTAAATGAGAAAATAGCAAGGAAGAACCGGTATGTGCAGGCAATGTTTTCCCGACTCGTACCATCTCTATGACGGTCATTCTCTGAAGATGTGTATGCCGAAAGCACGATAATATCAGCAGAACCGATATGATCAAGGCAGTAATGAAAGCATCATCTCCATATCCCGTAATGAGAGAGACAAAAAATAACAAATGATGCAACAAAATCGTAACCAAACAGCAAGCATTTACGTACAAAGTACATTACGTTTTTACACCGATTTAATAACCCGCAAAAAAGGAATGCAAGGTCGGCTACTGCACACACTCAATGACCTTCCTTCCGCTGTAAATGGTGGATCAAAGGAGGATCGGGATCTACATGTAGTGTAAACGCAGCACAGTTTATTTGCAGTTAAGCTTCCCTGTTGTTTTAATATCCCGCAAAATCTGATCCACCTTTGCCGGATCCAGTGTAAACGCGGTGATAGGCAAATGTAAGGAATGATAATTGCAACTCAGATCATGTCAGATGGTAATTCAACTGAAAACGGTTTCATTCAAATGAAAATTCAGTAAAATGATATGTTTCCTGTGTTTGTACTGCATTCAAATCTGCAGATGAGCGTTTTCCATATTTCGTCAAGCACCTCAACATTCTTTTTTTTGGGGGGGGGGGGGGGGGGGTGTTGCCAGTAATTTTTTTCATCTCACAAAGAATACTGTTACACGAATCTCGACACTCGCCCTAATTCTCTGAAATGTGCAGCCCTATTTTCATTGTTTCCACTCCATATAAAGAAACCATTAGAGACAGTTACACATGAGAAAGTGAACAACTTGACTTCCTTTTTAGTGTTGACTGAATATTTCAATTCTTTGAGATTGATGTTCCTGCTGCTGTCTTGGGCTATTGCAGGTTATTTGCAATAGATACACTTCCATTTCCCAATGGTGCTGGTTTGATGGCACATAGACATATATATACATATGTAACAAAATCACTCCAACCCTGTTCTAGTTTCTACAATGTATATCTTTATGGGCTTGTGCACAATGACCTATAAGTACTGGAAATGCAACCATTCTGTTCATATTGGTTAAGTTGGTATGCATGTAAATGTACATACATGGGTCATTCCAGAAATTTGTGGTTCAAAAGTGTGACATTTTTGGTGTCCCTGTCACACCTGGCGTATGTAATTTCCCATCAAGTATCATTAAAATTGACTTCACACTATTTTTTACATAATCACTCTTGGAGATAGAAGGCATTAAAGAATGTGTCCTGAATTGCAATGTCACTACATGTATGTAATTAACAGGGACACCAATATGTCACACTTTTGGACCCCACATTTATGGAATGACCCACATGCATGCACAGGGTACCGTAATTTCCGGAATATAGGCCGCGCGGAGTATAAGCCGCAGCACGCAAAAATCTGCTATTTAAGATTTAAAGTTGGCGTATTAACCGCACCGGCGTATTAGCCGCGGCGCTTACAACGTCCAACCACAAAAGTCGTGCTGCATGCTGAAGCGCTAGTATGTAAAAAATGTGTAAGCGGCTTGCGAACGAGTGTCACTAGGCTCCGTGCACAACTTAACTACCCCCTCATCTCAGCGGAAAGAAAAGGCGAGTTGGCGGGTCAATATCGACGCCGTCTTACCTGACTTCAATTTAAGTGTCTGGTTCCCGCTATGATATTCTTATTGAAAACGCAATTATCGAGAGTCGGCAAACAGACAAGCAATCCCACTGGTAT
The DNA here is from genome assembly GCA_037893225.1 of Hippasteria phrygiana. NCBI lineage: Eukaryota > Metazoa > Echinodermata > Asteroidea > Valvatida > Goniasteridae > Hippasteria > Hippasteria phrygiana. The sequence continues at coordinate 317,619 of JAZGUH010000321.1, forward strand.
ACGAGTATCAAATGAACGAGGAGCGCGGTGCGTAATACCAGCGACGTACTGCCCATGGAAGTGCGGTTGCTATTTGGACAGCGCTCTCATTCGACGCGCACGGAGCCCAATAAACTTTCATATGTCCTCAAAATTGCCAATTTTGGCGGGCTGGATGAGTGTCCTGGCTGTGGGCCGCGCGGCAGTTCTTCTGGTTCTTTTTTTTTTTTTGACGGGGCGCGGGGGGGGGGGGGGGGGGGGGGGGATAAAAAAGAAAATGGCAACTTTTTTCCAAGCGGCCACCAAAAGTTACGCGGACGGGGATGATGAACTAATACATGTAGTTAATTTTGAAAAATAAAAACATTATGTTTTTTCGACGTGAAAGAGTTATGAAAATGTAATTTATTTATGTAATTTATTTAAGTGTCTGGTTCCCGCTAATAAGATATTCTTATTGAAAACGCAATTATTGAGAGTCGGCAAACGGACAAAGCAATAATCCCACTGGTATACGAGTGCCGGGCCCTTTTCCAAACCTTGGCTTGGGCTCCAGCTATTCCCCAGTCCCACTGCCGATCTGTAGCCTTAAATATGTAAATAAATAAACAGGCTCTGGCTCTGGTTAAAACAAAAGACTTTGCGTAATACCAGCGACGTACTGTCCATGGAAGTGCGGTTTCTATGTGGACAGCGCCCTCATTCGACGAACTAGTGAAAAGGCATTAACGACATCTGACCTCAACAACATGTGGACAGCGCCCTCATTCGACGAACTAGTGAAAAGGCATTAACCATACACAACGATGAAACGGACAAAAACGAACACGATTTGTGAGGTGTGAACGGTACTTACGGTACATTTGCAAGTCTGTACGGTCCCTCTGGACTGGGTTTCTTTATTTTCAACAAGTGAGTAGAGCGAACGTAAACGGCAACCAACGAAAACATGACTGCCTGTGGCCCGGCGCCCGGAGCGCGCGCCGCCTGCACTCGTGGCCCGGGCCGGGCTGAGGCGCGGCTTCTGTGACTGATTTTATTCTTCAAACGTTGCCATATAAGCCACCCGGAGTATAAGCCGCAAGGACATTTTTCAGCGTGAGAATCAACGTATAAGCCGCGGCCTATATTCCGGAAATTACGGTACATGTACAATGAAAATTGCAGTCAAAAATGTGACTAAAATTGACTTCAAATGGGCTTTCACAAACTGTTCTACACCCACATCTGTCTGTTAAACATTTTATAATCTCCTTTTTATATGGAGGCAACATAGGTTGTCTTTTCCTTGTTGCCCCTTAAAAATGTTGCGACAATTTGATTTTTTTAATACAAGTGCCTTTTGCAAATGAGACAACCACCTTTCCCATTCAGTATAAAGTTCCACAGCAGATGCCAGTCACTGCTTCATGCAATGTCTGGTTCACTTGTCCTTACTACTGTACATGTACATGTATAGCCACAGCAAACAGCTGGTAGATAAAGAATACTTGTCTGATCAGGCCCACACTTGTTTGTAAAGGGCTTTAGGCCAAGCGTAGCCTACATGTATGTCCTTTCTAACAACTTGTACATGTATGTACATTGTACTGTATGTCATCAACACGGGATGTATTGTAGATTCCACATGCAATGGGACGAAAAGTTATGGAAAATTATAGAGATGATGATTTAACCCTTCTTAATAATTCTGAATTAAAAAAAATTGTTTTACATTTGTAACATGTGCCATGGTAGTTGTCAATTAAAAATGGCCAAGCTTTTTGATCTTCTACAGATTTTACTCCCGTTTTCAAACTATCAAAAGCTGTAAAAACTATTTGAAAGTGACAAACATTGTAGTTTTCCTTTTATTTTCTTGTTTGTGTTTTGTACAAATTCTGAGAGGAAAATCATGTGCCCTAGAAATATATAAAAAACGAACCCATGTGAACCTACATGTACTGCTTGTTAAAAAGCTTTTCCTACTTTTGTTTTATAATAACTTTAAAATTACTGCATAAAAAGTCTAATGCTTTGAGTATAATGTTAAAGACGTGTACAATTTTCTGGTGCAAATTTGATTGCGTAATCATCATTAGTTAATACGCAATTACTCTCTTGCCTGGATAACCTACTTGTAGTCTAGTGAAATGGACATTCCGTGGGCTGGGCTTTTCTCAGTTTTTTTTTAGTTACATAATTTCTTTCGGGTTGGGTTGATTTAGGGACTATGGGGAAGGGATTCGACCAGTATTCAGACCTTGCCTTGTTTGTGGTCAATGATTGCAGTCATGTTTACCACAGAGTAAACAATATTTATTGTGATCTCTCTTTTTTGGCATCAAGAAAGTGTTGTTCTAACCCAGAGAGATTATCACAGAGAATACAGAACTCTCCCATCCCGGAAGATTCTGAGGGTAAAAATTTTAGTATCTAGTTCAAAATTTGTGCCCACAGACTTCAACCAGTGGATATTCAAATCAAACAGTCATAAAGTCAGGAGAAAACCCTGAGTAATGCCATTCACCTTGGTAAAAACTAACCTCAAAATAAACACCCTATTACATCATAACGAATGAAGATTATGCAACCATATTTGCACCAACAAATTTTACAGGTCTCTTTTAGATGTACAGTCGACTCCCGTTATAACGAGGTCCGGCGGACTTTCACAATTCTGTCGTTATAGCCGGAACCTTGCTACAACCGGAGCGCAGTTTTTCCCATTCGTTGTGCACAAGTTACGTGCTACATGTATTTGTACATGTGCGCGCGTGTTGTAATCGTGTAACGCACGTCCGAACTCATGAAAAGATTAACGTATGTTGGTATGTACGTCTGTTATTATAATATTTAACTGATGGTGATGAATAAAATGAAATAAATAAAATACCTTTAAGAGTACATTGTGTAATATTTGACGACCTGAATCCGGAGGAGAAGTCATCAGGCAAGTAGGTTACTCGCACAAATCGTGCCGAGTGACATTTTGCTTTCGTTTTGCATTTGCTGGAATCGGGCAAGAGAGGGCGCCAATATTACTTCCGGGTATTAGTGTCTCCTTGGATGTGAAATTTTAATTTTTGTTTTTGACTTTGTGGAGTAATTGGGGATTATTGTTTCTGGAGGGATTCTTTTAAGTTTTTATAATTTCGGATTAACCTATGTTTTTTTGGTGGGGCATTTAAAGTTTCTGGGACACCTGTTTTCAGTGGGACTTTTTTTTTTGCGGGGGGGGGGGGGGGTTGTTGAGGGTAATTTTTAAACTTCAGTTTTTCGAAACAAAAGACATGGTGCATTTTTTTCTAATGCATTTTTTAATAGCCACAAGCCAACAATAGGGAGCAATTACGCACCCGATGTTCAGGCGGCAGCACTAAAGGCTATTCCTTACAATGATAACATTTGGCGGCGTGGTGCCGCAGTCGTGAGCCTGGTCATGCTAAGGGAAACCGGAGCAGGGGGATTAGCGACTAGAGCCACTGCGATGCTTATCACCGTCCCATTGAATTTATTTAAGATCGGCGAGATGAAATAACGTTGGGTTGAAGTCCTTACAAAGGTACATTGATGGGTGAAGCTTAGGTGCGTTGCCTGAATTAGAAGACGGGAGCATGATGCCCGTATCGGGACAAAAGGTTCGTCGTTGACAAGCTGCAGTGTCCGTAGTTTTGAAAAGATGTCGTTGTAAATGGGTTGAGAACAATGGTTTTGCTCGCCTAGGGTCGGCCAAAATCGTCGTTTTAGCCGAAGTCTCGTAATGTCCGTGCCCGTAATAACTAAATATTTCCCCATAGTAATGTACACGAATTGATCGGGACTGGGAGAATGTGCTCGTTACATTCGGGATATCGTTATGACTGAGCTCGTTATAACGGGAGTCGACTGTATAATACTCAAAGTGTCATAATTTTGAAGTTATTAAAAAATAAAATAGGAAATGTGCTTTTTAACTCACAGTACATGTGGCATGCATAGCTGGACCTTAACCTTCACTTCCTACAGGGTCTTATTTTTTTTCCCAAAGCTTTATATTCAGAAATATTCCAAAGGATTTCAATACTGGATTCCTAAATCTGCTTGTCATGTTATTCACTGTGCAAAGCAACTGGCAATATACATGTAAGCTTTCTTGTACACACAAGAAAAGAAACAGTGGATATGTGGTACTCAAGGCCAGCGGTACATTGCACCAACATGACATACAGAGTCAGGAATGCAACATTTTCTTCATTGATTTTCAGGTTATATTTCTCAATGATTAAAAAGTGAAATAAATTGTGGGAAAAAACCCTTGTGTGTAGTTAAGACAGAAGACACAGACTTTGCAACTACCGAGGACAGTGCTTTGTGTTTCCTGTTGTTCTTTTAATATAACACAAACCCATAGACTAAGCATGTATTTTTACGTCCAATGATCGATTTTAACAAAAGACTGACTCCCGAGGACAAGAAAGATATCTTTGTATTTTCTTTTTCCCTAGAACGTATATACAGTACATGTACATGTACATGTACATACGAGGTGCGATCAAAAAGTTCTGAGAACGAACGGAATGCAGCACAGTAATGTGCATATAGCAGGTGTAAGCAATAACTTTTGTGAGTAAGTATTCCAAGTTACATCGCTTGATCGACATCAGCACCTGTGTTACACGCCTTTTTGTGACCACTGGTACTTGCGCATTTGCGATTTCACCATGGACCTAAATCCCGAGCAGAAGCAGCACCATGTCGAAGTCTGCGAGGATCTCTGTCAACAGGCCCGGGATGACCCAAACGTCATGTCGAGGATCATCAGCGGTGACGAGAGTTGGGTCTACGGCTACTACCCAGAGACCAAACAGCAGTCTTTGCAGTGGAAGAGTCCGCAGTCTCCAAGACCGAAGAAGGCGCGTCAGGTCAGGAGCGCAATGAAGAGCATGCTCATCGTTTTCTTTGACATTCGCGGGGTTGTGCACCGTGAATTTCTCCCCCAGGGTCAGACTGTCAACGCTGAGCTCTTCTGCACCATTCTAATATGTCTGAGGGAGAACATTCGGCGCAAACGGCCTGCACTTTTGCGAGCTGGCAATTGGGTGCTTCAACATGACAACGCGCCCGCTCACAGCACTTTGAAAACGCGCGAGTTTCTCGCCCGCAACACAATCGTCGTTCCCTAACCCCCTACTCGCCGGATTTGGCTCCCTGCGACTTCTTTCTGTTCCCCAAAATGAAGTTCCAGCCGAAGGGTCGTCGTTTTGACACTGTGGAGGAGAACCAGCGAGAATAGCAGATGGTGCTTGATGCATTCACGGAACGGGATTTCCAGGGAGCGTTCCAAGCGTGGCAGGAGCGCTGGGAGCAGTGTATCGCTGCACAAGGGGACTACTTTGAAGGGGATAGCGGCCAGATTTAAATCACGTATGGTTTTTGCTTTTTATAGGCACAGTCTCGGAACTTTGTGATCGCACCTCGTACACATGTATAGGCCAACGGCGGTGGAACAGGGAGGGGGGGGGGAATTTTTTGCAGTTCTGCACCAGCAAGATATGAGGCCCAAGGGGTACCCCTCTTGTCCCAATACACACTGCAGACTTTTACCTAACACCTACCCCCCATATCTGAAAGGAATTCCTGAGATTCCTGGAACACAACGACCAACACAAAAGGGGGGGGGGGGGGTCCCTCTGTCCAAAAACATAGAAAAGGGTAGCAGCTGGCCGGCACAGGTGCTTCTTTAAAAACTGTCATTAAGCAGAAATGCATCACACCTTTAATTCTGATTTCCGATGCAAATTGAGATATTTGACAAGTTTCCAGTCAAACTTCCATAAATTTAAGCGCAACTGGAATTTTATAATGATATGAATTGTTTTTCAGCTGAGATATCTTTTGTTGTTTTAATGTTTCAAATGAACAAAACTTCTAGGATGTTTTTTACGAATGCTAAATGCCTAAATAAATTGTCAAAACTTAACAAAACATTTGAATTTTATGCAAATGCCGATGTTACTACAAATGAAAGCATTACTGGAAACTTCCAATTAGGTTAAAAAAAAAAAAAATAATAATAATTGCTACAAATTTTCCTACAAATACAATTTCAGTTTGTTTCCAAAAAAGGATCAAAAATAAGATACATAAAATTGTCAATACATTTGTATTTTGAAAAAACACTATCTGAATGCTGTAGAATTTGGGGTTTTAATCAGGACTTCTCTTTCGAAGTCTTGATAGAGGTTACATTTATTGTCTGTGCACGTAGTTAATGTTTGATTTTGAATTGGTACATTGATGACTTGAAAATATTAATTTAAAGCTTTTTTATGTGATGTATTTGTATTAAAGTAATGTTTGTTTATGTTTTTTAAACCTGTACCTGAATCCAACTTCTGGTTGCCAATAAAAAATATTGACTTACTCAACTTGAATTGAATATTAGCTTTGCTCTCCCGCGAGAAATGTTTTCTGTCCCAATCTGCCATTATCATAATTGCTTTGGATCTAACTACCTGTGACGGCCAACGAACCTTTATCCGAGTCGAAGCAGTTGAAGCTCATTGAGGTTGGCGTATCACCCACATTCTCCATGCCATAGCCTTTGAACGTCTGCTGGCCTGGTACCTGGACTACAAACTGTTTAGCCAATTCCTTGTGATCGTCAGGGTGAATGAACTCCATCATAGTGTTGCCAATCATCTCATACTGTAAGAGCAAACCAACCAGCAGAATAAAAAATATAATTATGGTCAAGCTGCCTGCAGATTACTGGTAATAACTTCACAGTATACAATCTACATGTACCACACCAACATTTACTCAGGTTTTTGCAGCTGCATTAATGAAAAACTAACAATTCCAAAATCAACACATTCTGGCTGTTACACACAAAAATTCATTCATAAAACAATCAAAAATAAATTCACACCATGATATGGAAAATTTGTTCAGCCAATGACAACGCACTATCACGAGTACTCTTCTTGATTTAGTCTACATTGTACTTGCGTTTAAATTGGTTGATAAAGGAAAGTTACAAGCATATTCCAGAAGTGCAATTTGGGTAGGGGAGTCACAAGATCACAACCACAAAAACATTCTTTGATCTGAAATGGATCCTTTGCCAAAGGTCCCTGCAAGGTTCTGGCCAAAATTAACCCCCTGCTCAACCCTCCCCCCCCCCCCCCCCCCAACCCCCCCCCCCCCCTTTCCCACCACCACAAGGAACAATTTCTCTGTTTGAATGACAAATGTATTTTTAAGTATGCATGACATGCATGCAAAGCATGGATAAATTATTACAAAAGACAAACAATGCTGGTACATGGAAAACTCCACTAACAAGCTAATCAGGTGGAAATTAATTCATTTGCAATCCCTCATGGTGCACGTAAGCTGCTAGCTTTGATGAGCTCGGATATACAGAAAGAATGATTGAAAGTTCCATAACCTCTACATTGTAGCTCAACCATTCAATCTTCATTTGACAACAGCCTGGGGAAGCTCAGTCTATAGCCATGCTCTGGTTATTGGTCTGCTATATGTACATTGTAAGAGCAGCAAAATATAACTAAAAGTACATGTACATGTACATGTGGATTCGGGCACAGGAATTAATCATTAGAGCTAGAGATACCAAGCAAGGGAAAACAGGGAAGAGGAAAACTTAGCAGAGCTGGGAATAACATGTACAAGTCTCAGAACTTAAGTCACTTTTTATGTAAACGTCTTGGTACAACATGTGCATGTAGTTGGAACTAAATACTGACAAGTCTAGCCACAGACTCTGTCATTTGCCTTTATCCTAAAGCAATGTGAATGATTGACTGATAGAAGTTCAGGTCATCCATTTATTTGTCATTCTGGTCATCAGTTTGTATTATTATCAACATCTTCCAAATTGTACTGCTTCTTTAACAAAATAATTAAAAACGAGAAATGTTCCTGTCCCGAGGACAAGCACAGGCGGTTCCGCATTTTTCAGTTGTTCATGCGTGACTTGTGAAAAAAACTACGTTCAAGATTAGTACACAAAACATTGGGAATACTTTACTCAAAGTAGGTTGAAGGTTGTTGTAATGTGAAATACGGATGTAGCCGCAGCCGCAGCCGAAGATACGATCGGCACGCACCACCCACACCCAATTTCGATTTGAGTTATATACCGCCCTCTATTGACGGAAGATGTACAATTGTATGTTGCTACTTTTGCAAATTTAGGTTGATGTTACATACTGTGACACTTCGCCGCACACATCAACTGGTTATGCATTTTTAACATTGTTCAACCTGCCGCTAGAGGGCGCTCTAACATTTTATGACGTCACCAGTAATTTTGTTTTTAAGTACAACCTAGCCGGAGAATAACATTGTTGAAAGCAAGTTCACATCTTTTAGCAATTTCAAATTAGAAGGCACTTCCGGTTTCAACCGGAAGGGTCACGTGATTTTGCACGTAATATACAAAATGAAGACCCTGGATTATTCTATCAATTTCCATGAAAAGCAAAATCAGATCTCTCACAGGTGATTTTATATTGATTTTTCAAAACTAAATCTAGAAATTGTTGATTGCTTGTAATCTGATACTTGACGTCATCGTGACGTCATCAGAAAGCTCGAGAGCTATGTCAACTGTGCTGTCTGAAGCAAAAATCTGGATTATATCTCTTGTGCTTGATTTTTAGCAATTTTTTAAGTTTTAAAGGTCTTTTCATTGCAACTTCCGGTCTGGTGACGTCATCAATCTTTCTCCCCCTGAACTTGTTCTTAGCATGAAGCCGATTACATGTATACATCAATTATAAAGTGATTTCAGCAAACTTCGCCACACACATCAAATGATTATTCATTTTAAACATTTTTCAACCTGCCGCTAGAGGGCATTCAAACATTTTATGACGTCACAGGTATTTTTTTTTTATTAAGTACAACTTAGCCGAATACTAACATCGTTGAAAGCAATTCAAAATATTTTAACAATATTAAATTATGAGCCACTTCCGGTTTGGGCCGATTTGACCTGGAAGGAAGCCCTATGTCAACTCTATCTGTTGCCGCAAAAAGCAAGTTGCGGTCTCATACGGTTGATGTGATATGGATGTTCAAAGATTGACCAAAATGATGTATTAGGCTTGTGATTTGACACCCGATGACGTCATCATGATGTCATGTTTCGAGACACGAGTTCGCTATAGGGTCTATTGTTGAATGATAAAAGTGACGTCTAGAAAATTTGTTTACAATCTCAATGACGATTTGGGCAGAAAAAGATAAAAAATCTTAACGAAAACAATAGCAGTTCCGCACTGTATGCGGAACCGCTAAAAATCCAATCAAACCAAAAAATGTCACTTCCCAGGTTGTATTGTAAAATTGGGCGTGATCCCTGGCTATACGGCATTATGGGTTTATGACTTCTGACTAGGGTCCACCGAACATAGAAAAGACAATTTGGGAGACCGCTAACATATGGTCAGATAGCTCAGTTGGTGGAGTGCAGGTAATAATAATAATAAAAACAATTATTTAAAATTTATAGTGCGCCTTTTGCATACAAATTATCAAAACCGCATTACAGAATCAAAATTAAAAGTAACTACTTATATGGTATGGTGTTCCGGAGGTTGCAGGTTGGAATCCCGCTCCTGCCAGTTTTCTTTGTTCACTTTGAAAATTCAAAACAAAAAACCAAAGTTTTTACAAGAGTCTACAAAAGGTCAGCCTGGTCAGGCAACAAAATTCAATAAAAGAATGTGTCTGAGCTCAATCTCCCTAAAGCCGTCTGTTTTACAGCACTTGTTTTGGTGTGGACATGCACACTCCATTAAGCACATTGTTAATAGGCCCAAGAGGAATGGGGGTGGTACATGTACATGTGTATAACATTACCATTACAAAAATTTAACAAAGTTAAATTTGTGCATGTACAATCACCGTATTTTAGTTTTAAAATTATGGTACTGTGACCTACATGTACGTGTCCCTACCAGTAGTTTTCGTGTTTTAACATCAATTTATACAAAGAGGATGTAAATTTATATGCACTCTGTAAAAATAATTGTAACATATTTGCTGTAAATATACAGCAACATCAATGAAATGTTGTTTATTGACAGATAATCTACTGTTCTACACAAATCTCCTTATGCAGCAAGCAACTGACCAATCCAAACTGAAGAAATTTGTGTTTATAAAAAGCCGTGTTAAATTGTAGCGTTTCCTTCCTCCATGTAGAGTAACAGCAAACTGCGCATGCGTAAAGGCAATTTCACTGCACACTATCCCTGCAAAATCGCATTGATACATTCACACGACTAATCTCGGTGATCGTCGCACAGATGTCGCATCGATGCAAAAATGTTGAGGTCTCAATCCCTGTCACGAACCACACGGGACCCATGCAATGTGGTGACAGAGATACACTTTCACACGGCACTGAATCTGTGCGTTCGTGACATCGATGCAATTTCATGGCACAGGACCCGTGTTTCTAACGGTCGTGTCAAACGGGCTCATATCTGTGTGCAGGTTGTATGTACATGTACACGTACATGTACATGTGCATTGCCTCTCTATTTGAGAGATTACTCGCAATTTGGGAGAAGTGAGTTGGTCTCATGATCACCAATGGTGGAAGTTATCCCTGTTGGGTGTCTAGGTACATGTACATGTATGAGATTGGGATAAATTCTTTGGTATCTATTGAAGACTTATCCTCTATTTACATGTAGATCTGAACCCAGGAAAACCATAAGGGTGGTGGGGCTGGTAACCACTAAAATGTGGCCAACCCCACCACCTCTGTTGTGGCCTTTTACCTAATGTGGAGTGGCTTTCAGCCTTGTTTTGGGCAACTTTCAGAAAAAAAATACTGTACAGATACATGTACATGTACATGTACGGTCTAATTTTTTCAGCCCCACATTCAACCCTGGATCATTTCACAATTGTTTGATGTTAAACCCACCCTACTCATTTCACAATGCTGCTTTCAGCAGGCTCGAGTTTAGCCCTCGGTAAAAACCAACTTGAGTTGATGTAGGATTGAAAATGAATGTGTGAAACATCACTTGTTTTCAACCCTGTCAACTGACATTGCTTTATGTGAAAAGGCCTATAGTGCTGCTGGCAATTGTGAAACGCAGTACAAGGGTCTGAAAGCAGCAACCCTCAGCAATCACTCAGTCCTTCCCAGTTTTTGTTGTTCAGAAAACCATCTTCCTATGGAGTTTTTTAAAGATATGGCATTAAAATACATTCCAACCACTAAACAGATATTCGATTTTCCCCCTTTTAGGGGCAGGAGGGGATAGGAATTCACCTTGTTATGGCAATCGACTGACACGTAGCCACGCTCCTTGGTTTACCCACTGGAATTTTGTGCATTAATTTTTGTTTGTCAAATATTTTCAGTATTCCACATAAAATTATAGTTCATGTGATTGGACATCGTTTCAAAAACTGTGTTAACGTAATTCCACCATGATAGGTCAATTGCAGGAACTTTCCAATTAGTTGTACAGTTTGTGTCTCATGTCATACTGAAATGATATTGACAGGACAATCAAGAACACGGATGTTCAAAGGGAAGGCTTGTTCATCCCCCATCCCCCTCTCTAAAGCCTACAGCATCAAACATTGCCAGAGATATTCAACAGTCATCTGGATCATTCTGATGAGTTGAAGACTGGACAGGACAAGGACAAAGAGAGGGTTACCAGGATGATGCGGGAAGAAGACAATTGACTGGCAGACAGGCAATCCGACCAAAACAAACAAGTGAAGAAATAAACTACAATATAGCAAGCAGAAATGCAGTCTTCCCATATATGAGCTACTGGATTACTCCAATTTGAGTTCCAATTAACCTACATGTACATGTGCATGTATTTATTCAAGCAAACTTTGAATCCTCGATCCTGATTGGTTGATCCGTGGCAACTGATAGTGTGATATTATCCCATATTGCACGGTCTATATCACACTCTGCGTATTGCGCTATACGCAAAACACAGAAACTGTTATTGTGCATAAAGTTTCATTCTAAATTCAAATTTAATTTGTAACTTGAAGAAAGAAAATCACACCAGTAACAGTCTCCCAAGTCACCCCGGACTTCCTGAGCTTCATGTAGTTGATTAGTTCATCCAGAAAATGAGGGGCATCTTGGGCTATTTGAAGACTTACAGTACATGTATGTTTAGACAAAAACTTGGTTCAATACATCTTACACCTACATGTACATGTAAGTTTGAGAAACTGACATTTGACAAAATTAGTGTTGACATGATCAATGGCTACGTTCAGACACTGTTTTAAATAAACTTAAAACACCAGTTGAACTCAATTGTTTTAGTAAAAACTACACACCAAATTGCAATTTGGTGTGTAGTTTTTGCTAAAACGGTGTCTGTATGAACGGTTTTAAAGTTGCACTGAATCAGGTTTACATGTACATGTATCTCGCCGCTAAAACGGTGATTTGAAACACCTTGGAGGGAGGGTTTAGTGCTAAACCAGAACAGTGTTATCTTCTAGTATGATGTCTGAACGGTGTTAGCTAACACGCTTCCTGTGCACGCATTATACATGTTCTCCACGACATTAAATTTTAGCAGGGCGGGGCGGCAGACCCCACTTCACAGACGATTACCTTTTCGAGAAGCTGTGTACTTTATACTATGAATGTTTGGTCCAACTGCTTTTCGTCAGATTAGTAATTGTATCAGTAGTCTATATAAAAATGTGACATTCTCAATGTGACTGCAAGCTTGAATTGACCTCATCTATTGGGTAGATTCATTTTAGCATTCAAAATCATCTTTAAAGTTAGACGTTGAATCACAAGCTTTGGCAACCACTTTCCATCGCTTTCGTCATGATATCCAATAATACTAATGGTCTGGTTACGGACTGAGTAGATTTGCACAATTAATAATTATATGTGGAGCCAGTCTTAAAGGGTGGCTGCAAGGGACTTTTTATTGTGTATATCGATGAAAGTTTTTGAAACAACTGTGTGTTGTTTGTATTTTTTTTATTTCGCGTTAGCATTTTAAAATATTTTTTTTAAGTGAAGTGGTAACGCCGATGTGACGTCATCCCAGGAACCCGGCTGGCTGGTGGCTGGTTGGCCATGACTCTACATGTGCATGTAGTATAGTACACCGAGCGTGCGTTGCATTGACATGCACGTGTGTTTTCGCTGTGTCGTAGAAAGCTTTCAGTGTTTTGCTAAGTTTTTCGTCGATAATAACGCGTCGTCGTGTTGCTGCTGGATTCAGCAACACCACTAAGGATGGGGTCAGTCTTCCTCTCTTTTCAGTAGAACCGAAATACCGTAGTAATTGGACTTGGAGAGTGTTATTTAGCATACCAATCATTGTTTTCAAGTCGTTCTGCATCAGAGTCCGATTCAGGGTCTTCAGTATTTTCGCTGTTACTCTCGCCTTCTGGCTCATACATGTACAGACGAGCTCCAAGTTCCTCCTCTTCCTTGCCCCAATGTTCCGAAGAATTGTCTGAATTAACAAGTCTAAAATCGACACTTGATTGTCAGACTCCGATTAAAAAAAATCTGTTTGTAGATTTTAATGCAACGAGAAATGTTCCCCTGGTCCCTTTATCCAAAGCTATTTAATCGCACGTGGCTAGTTCCTTTAACAACGGCATTCATCCACATGTACAGACACGCACACTGATCAAACTACTCTCGCTGAGTTTCTGTGTTCCCGAGATGACGTCACGCAGTTATAGGGGCGCGGAAACAATAGAGAAAGGGGGGGGGGAGACTTTATTCCGGGAAAATTACACACCAAAAATGGGTAGAAACACAGAAAACACATTTTAATCACATTTCTCATATTGTAAAAGAGTTATACAACAATTTCATTGCAGCCACCCTTTAGGTACAGCTTAGTGCTGTAGGTATGTGGTAGTTGACGAGTTGTATACACAACAGGTAGGTAAAGTACTCGTGCACTGTGTGGACATATTGGCTTCACCTCCCTTTAGTCTATGTGATTACACACACATTGCGATATTCTGCGGTGTTGCCATGTTTTCATTTCGGTCGACTGACGTGCATGGCATTACATGCACGGTGGCATTACATGCACGGCTGCATGCGCTTTTGGTGAAAGACACGAGTCCACGGCCGCAGAGTCCGGTAAACTTCTTCATACTTGGATAAAGTGTGAAGTCACGAATGGGGAAAAGTTTAACAGGGCGGTAAAAATGTTAGCGGGGCGGCAAAACTTTTGCAGGGCGGCAAAAAAAAGTTGGCATGGCGGCCCGCCCTGCTATAACCCCTCATGTGTGGATAACACTGCATGTACATGTACAATGTACAAACACGAACGAACTAGTGCACGCTTTATGTAATTGAGCGGAAGTTCTACGTGTACATTGTACGCGACCCCAAAACGGAGATAAACCACTTCAAGTTGAACTCGCTATACTTAAAACAGTATCTGGACGCTCGATCCGTTTTAATTTTATGACCGGCCACCTGTAGTGAGTGACCATTTTAACTTTTACCGTTTTAGCTAAAATGCTGTCTGAACATACATGTACATGTATTTATGTACTCTACGTGTACGTACATGTACATGTACGTACAGGCCTGGCCTACATGTACATGTACAATAGCTGGCCGACTGATTGGTCTGTATGTAAATGTATGGAGGGACTAATTCTGTCTGGAGATTTTACTCAAAACAACAAAATGATTTAGGATACAAATCATGTTTGCTAGACTGATAGGTTGAAGTCAATTTCAAGTGTTATTTAACCTCTTTAATGCAGATGACGGCCATACATGTAATCTCAGAAGTTGTGGTCTCGGTCTTGGCCTGCAAAAGTCTCGGTTTCGTAAGTCTTGGTTTCGGTCTCGGACATGAAGGTCTCGACTATAACACTGGTACAATGTACATTTAGCACAGTGAGGCACTAACCTGTACATGTACATTGTACACTGGGCAAGTGTTATTTCAAATGTGTTACTACCCAGCACCTAGCACTGTAGTAATACAAAATACCGAGGTATTCTAATAAAGTACATGTAATACAATTAAAATTGAATACAGACACAACCCTACTTAATCTAAAGGTAACTTTTTGAAGACGGTAATGTGCAATGTGAAATTTCCAATGTAAATTGTGGAGATGTAGCAAAAACAAAGCCAGTTAAGGGCATGGGTAGTGGGTACACATTCATGTACATGTGCTCTTGTATTGTACTACGTTCGAGGACAAGAGGAGAAAAAAATACAAAAGAATCTTTCTTGTCCTCGAGAGTCAGTCTTTTGTTAAAATCGGTCCTCAAACGTAAAGATACGTGCTTAGTCTATGGGGTTGGGTTATATTAAAGGAACAATAGGAAACACAAAGCATTGTCCTCGGACGTATTGGGGAAGTACGACTGTGTGCACATAAACGTGTATCGCCCTACAAACGTGGACGTCCTATTGTTTCTTCTTTTGTTTGTACATGTACTTTAACAACTTTTTCGAAAGACCTCCATATGTTTTGTACACAATCCCAATCGCGGACGTATGCTGGGAATTGTGGACGATATTATTCTCTTTTGTTCAACATTTTTCGTCCACGGTTTGAATACCCCAACACCCACATATTCCCACAACCTTTTGCATTGGGGTTCACAGTTTAAAGAAAAGGTTGGTCACAACTACCACAGACAGGAGACAGTTGGGTGTCTGCACTGCTGTCCCAAACTGAGCGATGGAAATGAATTTAATCAATTTGATAGTGTTGTCATCAGGTAAGTTCAGAGGTCCCATGAGCTCCTGCAGCTATCCCAGTACATGTACATGTACATGTAGTAGTTCATGCATGAGGAATTGTATCAGACTGGATGTGTATAGCAGAATTCTGTCCCAGAAGAAATCAAGAAGGGCTACTAGGCTTTCATTGCTGCAAGACGCTCATAAAGTCACTTAAAAATACTACAAATATGATTTAAACTGCAGAGAAAGTAACAAGCACGTCATCACAGAGAAATTATACGCATCCCATGTGCATTAGCATCGAATATGGAATGAAAAGACACTCCATTTGTCAGGGTCTTGAGAGTAAGCGTAGGATATGATGACATTTCTCTTCAGTTCAAGCAAACTTGTAGTTTTTGAGGATGCAATAACTGGTCAGTGCAGGTGACATTTAATGTCTGAGACTTGTAACACTAACAAAATGCTTGTTTTTTTTGTACATGTACATGTACAAGAGGTCCATTGATCTCACGAACTATAATCAAAATCAGGTCCATTGATCTCATGAACTACAATCAAAATCAGATCCAGTAAAGGCAGTGGCTTTTATCTACTGGGTTAAATCTAGATACATGTAATTTCAAATTCCCTTTTTGCTCTTACATGTATCTCGGCCTTCCTTTTAGCCCACCTCTTTCCATTTGTAACCTACAAGTACATGTACACATATCCTTTCATTCCTTTGTACTCTTTTCTTTAGCCGTGTGTCCACTGGACTTTTTCTTCCGCGATCTCATGAAAACTTCCCGTGATATGCCTTCGCGTAATTCTACTGTGTGTTCCTATTTGGACTTTTATAACCGTGACAGAATGTTTATTTGCCTTGCGAGGCTGGCAGAATGTCACACGTTGCGGGCACTGTGCACAATCACCTTTGACCTGAAGGGAATAGACGCGGTGACCTAGCGTAATTTTTCGCGTGCTAAAATCGCTCAAATCTGCCATGTTTTAAGCAGCCATGGAGATCCATAAAGCAGTGAACAGATGAAAAACGTAGTTGTATTCACGTACACAGGGTCATCTGTCGGTTCGCTCCGCTGCAAAGCGCTCACGCAACTGTATTGTTGGTGTACTATACACAAAGAGACAGAAAACCATTCCACTATTTTTGGGCGCACGCTAGCGATCATCGCTGTGTAGTTGACGTAGTTGCATTGTTTACACAACGGTTTTCCACGTAGTCGCGGTAGTTCTACAGTGAGGGGTTGTTTCCATTGGACTTTTTTCCGCAACTGCTTTCGGTCTTGGACTTGCATGTAATTTTGTCATTCTACAGAAAAGTTGTGGTAAATTGACAAAAATAAGTCCAATGGAAATATGGCTTTTGTCCATCTACTCTCCATTTAGCTTTTCCCTTCCTCCAACCTATGTACACAATAACACTATGAACATCTAATCCCTTAAATTCCCATTAAAAGTCCACTTTTCCGTGAAATAAATCCCTAAGGGATGTTTCACGGATATTTACCTGGGGCTTATTGCACTAATCCCGTAAGGGTTTTTTCACGGTTTTTTAATGACCGCCACTGAGGATTATCATCGGTCATACATAACGGTAAACAACATCTACCACCCTGAAGATTTCACGGTGTTTCAATTAAGATAACGGTATTAGGTAACTGCCTTGACCTTTACGACCCCTAGTACAATGTAAACACTTTTGCTGGTGGAACAAGTAAACAAGCAGGGAGCTTTCTGTAAGTCTTGAATAGATTGTATTTGTGTGTTCAAATCCAATGTGTGAGACTTTCATTTTTTAGACTTACAATAAGTTCAGGTCAAATCAGAATTTGGTGATAGATTCCGAAACGTGGCGCCGGCGCAATTTGATTTTTTCGTAACTATTTGTTGCAAAACTTAAGTTTTTTTTATATCATCTTCAAACAATATATTATGGCCCGCCATCAATATTGGGAAACAGCGTAGTCTAAGCTTAGTCTGCGGATATCTGGATCAAAGCCTTTTCATGGTTCCCGCCACCAGCCAGAGCTGAGGTGGCTAATTTGCATGTGAATGAAACTGCTTAACAATAGGCCCCTTTCTTATTACAATGAAGTGCTGTCTGCGGGGTCTGCAGAGTCAGCAGAGTACGCTGATTGTATACTTTATTTAGAACGTTTTAATATATTTTTCATCTTATCCCAGATTTACTGACAGCTTGTCCATTATTCTAAACTTATACTTAAAACCATATTTATTTTTGTAATTGAATTAGCATTTTAAAAGAATGATCCCGAACCGAAAACAAAATGTTGGCTAAAACTTCTAGAGTTTTTAACCACAAGATTTCGTCAGATAAGAAAAAAAAAATAGAAGGCCACCAGTACGTTATATAATAATCGGTATGTTCGATGTGACCAAAAAATTTCCCTTGTTCCCCTTTTAAAGATGGAAATTTTTTAATATTTTTAATGAAACCTTCAGGATGACTTTCAAATACTGGTAGACGAGCTCCACCTGGCTGGATTTGTGCAATACTTCGATCTCTCCATCGCCTCGCTGGTGATAATGCCCGCTGGATAAATGTACCGGTACTTCCCAGGCCAGATGCCGAGTGTGGTTGGCATGGAATATTTTTTGTTTTATTTTCGCAGGCATTGCAGTCCAGGGGCGGCCTACACAAAGAACCTCTGGAGCTAAACCCATTGTATACATTTTGTTACATAGTATTACAATGTATAAATAATCTATACCTGGCAAAAGTTGAGCTGTCAATCACTTTAAAAGGTTTCAGGGCTCTTGGGGTGGAGGATATTTTATTTCAGCCCGCCCATTAGACTAGCGACGGGTACCAGCGAATTGTGTAGATACGTACCAAGAGTCATCATTCCGCGAGATGAGAATCAGCTGATTTATTTAGAGTTACAGGCAGGAGGCACGAACCACGTGCGAGCAGCCCCAAGTGCAGAGAAGCATTTCTCAACGAACGGTTGAAATGGATACGCCCACTAATTTGCAAGATTTAAATATAGCTTAGTGTACAAAAAAACACATTTTGAGAAGTTTTAAGGGTCAAATTATGACAATTACACCGGGGGTAACCAAAAGGTTAACAACAATAGTTTAAGTTTTGAAAACAACTTCTTTGCAATACAATCGGAATAATTTGGTCAAATTTAGGTGAAAATTATCATTTTCAAGCTGCTACCATGGATAGGAAATACACCATTTTTGTAGACTATAAATAGATCGCCTGTCTTATGTTATGTGGTGATTTCACTGCAAAGTTAAGGGCAGAGTGCCGGCGCTGCCCGCCATGTTTGGGGTTCATGGCTTAATACGTCCCCCGCAAGCATCCCGCTGTGTAGTACCTACCAAAATACTGTGTTATTAATATAATGATGTCAAAACCAGTCAGAATTGGGCAGGAACGGAGGACCTTCTACAGCTTTTTTTCTTTTACAGATTCACCCATACGTAATAAGCAATTAAATTGTTATTAATAAATACTTTTACAATATATAGGCCTATGACAACGCAAAAAAGTACGCCTCAACGCTTTACGTTAGCGTTTCGTTGTTCATTTTTTCCCCTCGAAAAACCCTCCAGATTGTGTTACTCGCCATCCCGACAAGCATGCAAGGTTTGCAAGTTCTGAATGCAGTATTAGCCTTCCGTGTTCATGTTTATTCATAAGACGTATTTTCTTGGCAACAATTAATAGCGCTCGGTTGGTTGGGCAAGCTCAAACCTGGAGTCAATAAACTCTCCATTGTAAACATTCTAAACACTCTGGAGGGCCAGGCAGCAGACTTGCCAATCTCAACCACAAGATTATAATACAGGAGTTTTCACGGATTCCACAACACCGTGAAAAACCTAACGGTACACAATCTTGCACTGGCATGGCTAGTGGCTGAAGTCACCGGATTTTCACGGACGGCTAAACAAAGGACTTTTCTAAGGGTGTTTTCACGGACTCCTAATCTCCCTAATATGTTGAAAAAACCGTGACAATTTTGGCTCACGGTAAATTAAGGGAAAAGTGGCTCTTTAACGAATTTTTAAGGGATGAAGATGTTCATAGTGTAACGCACCCCAACCTTCTTATCTCTGTCCATGCAATCTTAATTCTCCTATCCTTTTAAGCCAATTTCCTTCCCAACATTTCAACCTCTCCCCCCCCCCAACCCTTCTCCGTGATTTCTCCTCCATAATACCCCTCTCCCAACTTTTAAATTGATGTCCAATAACCTTCCAACATCCATCCATTCCTTCCCTATACTCTTCTAACATTGAGGTTTGTTAAATTATAATTTGTTTCTACTTTGGTTTTGTATCTTGATTAGCATTAAACTTGTGAACCATTTATAAGCAGATCTGCAAAAATACGCTCTTGAAGGCATTGAATGGTGGACGTGACTTCATTGGCTGTTGCTATGGGAGTGACCAATCATCATTGAGCATTAAAGTTTCCATGAAGTATGTGTATGCACAACCCCAAGTCCCACTTTCACAGTAAATGTATATCAACACACCGGATCTACCCTAACCCTGCCAGACGCAGCACAGTACATCTGTGCTGACAGCTCCACTTTGCTGCACTCTGCACACAAGTCAATGTGACAAAGTATGCAATCTGATGCATCTGGCAGGGTTCTAGCAAACATGCCCTGGAGGGTTAGGGTTGTTGAACTTGTTCTTTTAGCTCTGGACAGGTTCTTCTGGAGGGAAAGCGGAGGAGTATAAAAGAAGTTCATCAGCAAAGTTCATCGGCAAGAGTTGTCATGGGGGAATTGCCTGCACTAAAATAACCATGAAAACAGATGTCTACGCTAACACTAGTCAGAAGTATACTTTTAATGAACCTATGGATATGACTGATAAGTGGATAGGAAACGTGTTTGGTCGAGATTACGGTCTTTTGAAATGAGTTTAAAGCAAGTCCCAACAAACATATTGTGTCTATTACCAGCACCAGAAAAAAAGGACGAAAATATAGAACAAATGAGACGTTGTAACAGGCATGCAACTTGGAATTAACAAAAAAAAGATGAAATTCCACTCTTTACAAGACTTTGTACACTGTTTTTTCAATTTTCAATGGCATAAGTGTGAAATGAAAAACAAGGAAATCAGCTGATCCGAGGAAAAGTTGCATGCCTGGTAACATTGTCCATTTTGTACACATGTATGTACATGTACATGTATGTACTACATGTGGGTGCATGTAGTCATGTTTTCCTATAGATACTGAGGACAATGCTTTGTGTATCCTATTGTTCCTTTACTTCAAAAAAACTCCCAGACTACACAGGTATTTTTACGTCCGAGGACTGATTTTAACACGAGGACAAGAAAGATTCCTTTATATTTTCTTTCTCCTCTTGTCCTCGAATGTACATGTACATACATGTACATGTACCAATCTACTTGGTCAACAGATTCATATAAAAGACAAAATGAAAAGCATGCTGACCAGCGTCCTCGATGAGAATTCAATACTCAATGTAAATACATGTAATGTACAGTATGCATGTAATGTCTATCATGCCATAGAATTATTCATGTTTCCTGGTACATATATGTATACCACAATGCTGATCATTATATAGGGCTGTAGAATCGTAAACCCAAAAGGCGGCCCAGGTGGGAATTGAACCCACGACCCTCTTTTTTTATTCACTCTATAAGCCACTGGCAAAGTGGTACTCGGCAGCAATAAGGCATGTACTTGATGTACTAGTGTGGGCCACATGGGAGTGGACGACTTGCCTCATGAATGTCAGTGACATGATACAATGCCAGTGAATGAAGGCGTGGAGGTTTATGTACATACTGGATGCATTCCCAGTTGAATGGCGTGACACTAGAAATAAACACATGCCTGGATGTACACTTGGGAAAGGCTGCCATATGCATACATACATGTACATGTAGCCGAGGGGAAAAAACAAACCTGCCCTCTTGAAAGTTGCTTCCAGACAAACTCACCTGTGCCATGACAAAGTACGTATGCAGGGTGCATGGTAACTTTAACATTTAAACGTAGTATACAACATTTGCTTTTGCTGTAATTTTTTTAAATGAATGGATAATTTAAAGGGTTGGTATTTTATAGCAAATACTGTAACACTAACCTGTGAAAAAGTTGTGTGCATAGATGCTGGGAAAACGAAGTGAAAAAATATGTTCTTGTAATCTGGTTCCCTGAAAAAACGGAGCAATTTATAGACTTCAGGGAATTATCAGGTCAGAAATCTAGACAATTTGCAACATGCAACGATAGTTGGAATAATTCAGCAGGTTGGTGTTTTTACGTTTGCAAGCTGCAAACATTCTTGAAAAAGTTCATTAACAATCAAAAACAAATATGGGGGAGAGGAGGGGGAAGCTCTCTGTAGACCGAGGAATATGCATAAATTATGATTGCCAGACTATGCTGAGAACATGTGCACGTCTGCCAAACCTCCTATTTCAAAGTTATCTGCTCTGAACTTTGGTGGTCTTTACAATTATTTCAGCTTAGAAATCAATGTCACATTGGGAGAGGGGGGGGGGGGGGGGCATGAATTTCAACCTCTTGAATACGGACAATGGCCATAGCCACAGTTTGAAAAAGACCACCTGGCCAGTTCTCATCTATAGACGCATTCCTGCATGTATTCATTCCATTCATGTTTCAACTATATTGTTCTTGAATGGGAGTGTACATGTCAATGAATAGATGGAGCTTTTTCAAACAAAGCTTTTCGTTCATACGAAAGGGAGGCTCCAAGTGCAATGAATAGGACCACTGTTCAGTGTGGTGCCTATTGTTTGCATTTACTCTGGCTGCACAGCCCCATTCCTGGCATACCAGTAACCCATCAATAACAGCTGGAGGCAAGATTGTCAAGAATTGTCTTGTAAAACATACCTGATGGATACCCATCTGCTTGCCAACATTCTCCGAGACGTAGAAAATCTTTCCTTTCCGAGAGATGAAGATGACAAATCCATTCAGAGCCTGTAAAAAGAATAGACAAGAAGGCAACGTTTTGTAGTGGTTAGATTCAAGAATTTACAAGCCTGGATACAGCTTCTTGGTAATGGTAAAAAGTCTGGCAAGTTGTGCAGGTGAGGGGTTTGAAATCGAATACTTTGAACAAGTTTGAAGGCGCTAACATTTTGGGGTTCTAAAAGAAAGGAATTACTGGGAAGTGGCTTCTCTGAAATGTTTACAAATGTTATTTATCTCAGTTATGATGTGAACCACTAAATTACCATGTTACCAGCTTGTTGACTCAAATCTAAATTCAGACTATTAGACAGCATTTCAAATTCTGGTTAGAAAAGTCATAATCCAACTTGATGTACATGTAGCATGTCAGGCATATGAGCCTCCTTTTGACTTGATGTACATGTAGCATGTCAGGCATGAGCCTCCTTTTGACTTGATGTACATGCAGCATGTCAGGCATGAGCTACATGTACATGTGCACATGATGTACATGTATGTACATGTATGTATGTACCACATTATGACTTCCAAATTTTGGCAAATACCGTGTACAAGTACAATGTATGCTACATGTCGGGGGTATAAGGGGATTTGACATCACCAATGATAACTTGTGTGACCATTGTACCTGTGTACAGCACACAATTTAAACTGACCTCACAACCATGAGATATATGATTCTGAACACACCAAGTTCCTACACTGTATGACACAATACTAAATCCTGGCCAAGAATCACAAAGAATCAAGGAAAGTATCAAATCCTAGGACTTACTCAGCAATCCATGGCTTATAATCCCCAACAGCCCTGTTGGCTGCTATCATTAAAAGTACAATCACCTTTGGATCAGTATGGGGGCATGCGTGCTATGTATGGATCATCGGGCATGCACGTACAACTTGCCTTTGTTTGGCCAAAATGTTCTCGCACAAAACTTACCAAAACATGGCAAGTACAATGTACATGTACATTGTATTTCAGTTTATTTTTCATAGCCATTTGTATTCATGTTTATTATCCTTGAAATTATGTTCATTTTTCTTTCACTTTAATGGGTTGCAAAAAAAATGAAATGGCTTGGGGGTACATGTAGAGGACAAGTTTATTTCATATTCGAAATCAGACTGAATTTGTCCAAAGTTTTCACATTTTGGACCAGTGTCCAGGTCAGTGTTTATAAAGTACATGTACATGTATTTGCTTAAAAATACTAACCCTCAAATCCACTCATTTCTGAAAATTACAGCAAAACCAAACGTTGTACACTACATGTACCTGTACATTTAACAAACCTGCTCCATGCACCAAATGTTGAGGGCCACATATTCTAATAATAAAACCATGCATGTGCTTCAAGATCTTTCAATTGAAAAACACAGGTAAATTTCATCAAAATTTAAATCACTTTTTGTGGCGAACCATCATACACGTACATGTACCTGTAAGTGCAGAAGCTCAATACACATATTTCCCATATCGTGTGCTCGTTATCAAGGACAAAATGATAAAACAATCAGCTGATCAGAGGGGCTTACAATGACATCAAAATCAGCTCATAACAGGTGCTCGCGATGGGTTTGGTTCTGCTTGTGTCTTAAGCCGTGTCCACACTGGACTTTTTTTGGAAGGTTTTACCGAGACGATGCTTAAATGAAAAATGGTCAAATGTGACCACTGTCCGCACTTAGACTTTCAACATAGGGAAATTTTACCGAGACCGTGGTAGAAGTAACCGAGCTGTCAATATAAGAACTCATGAGGGCGCTTTGCGTGACCTTTCTACATTGACGCGATTGACCCAAATCACGCGTGCCTTTTCATTTTTCCGGCTGATGTGTACACATAGGACTACATCGATTAGCACCAATCAAACTTCTGACTGTATCAATAATAAAATCTGCCATGATTGCGACAAAAAAAGGAACAACGCACTGGAATTTGGATACTTGCCACGTGCATCACACCGCGGTGAAACAATGCAAAGCGCATGCGTGGTGTCCCAGTGTAGCATGACCTCGCGCTCGGGCCGAATGTACGCTTTCCTGAGCCGCTTTTACCGACTCGCACTGTCCGCACTGGACTTATCGTCTCGGGAAAAGTTACCTGGTCAGTTTTCCTGGGCAGCAGTTGGCCGGTAGAAGTAACCGCTGGACTCAGGAAAAGTAACTGAGAGGAAAACGTCCTGGGCTGTCCGCACTGGACTTAAAATGGGAAAAGTACCCATCGTCTCGGTAAGTTTTACCAAAAAAAGTCCAGTGCGGACAGGGCTTTATTGTCTCGGGAAAAGTTACCTGGTCAGTTTTCCTGGGCAGCAGTTGCCCAGTAGAAGTAACCGCTGGACTCAGGAAAAGTAACTGAGAGGAAAACGTCCTAGGCTGTCCGCACTGGACTTAAAATGGGAAAAGTACCCATCGTCTCGGTAAGTTTTACCAAAATAAGTCCAGTGCGGACAGGGCTTTTAATTTATTTTATGGCTGTGATGGGTACATTTTTTTGACAATAGGTATGTTCAGACAGAGGGCAACTTTTGGGCTAGCCCTTATTCAATTAATGAACTCAACAGGGGTTCTGTAGAGCTCATTGATAAAATCTACAATGTGCTCATGTTCATACAGTGATGGTTAGCCCCAGAGCTAGAGTTGGAGTGGAGCTACATGTAAAAGGTCTCCCATTTATGTTACGTACATTGTAATCTGTGTTCATGGGGTAATGGTGAGTCATACTTCCAGCCTATAGCATGTAACCAAGGTCATACAAATAGACAGTGACCAGATGGGTCAGTGTTGGCTCAGTCACTTACGTAGAAACAACAAATTACAGTGGTCTACAATCCTGGACAAAACTCTTGGGACACCTCAACAGTATATAGACCACCACCCCCCTTCCCCCGGTCAGTGTTGATGTCCGTTGTTGGAGAATTTGGCGCCAATAAAAAAAATGTCTGCGCACGAGTTTCCTCAATCGTCAACTTTTAACCACACCGAACCAACAATGATTGGGGGTGGGGGTGGGGGTGGGGGTGGGGGTGGGGGTGGGGGTGGGGGTGGGGGGGTGGGGGTGGGGGTGGGGGGGGGGGGGGTGGTTGTGCCAACGAGTTTTGTCCAGGATTGTCTGAGTTTTGGCCCAGGATGTCTAAGCCAGGGAGAATTTTCGCACACTTGTTTATTTCCATTTTCGGGGTTGGGTTTGGCATATACATGTACTTGCACCTCCAGGTTTTTCTTGTGCCCATGCAATATATCCATTGTTATCCTTTCTGTAGGAATACACACTAATTAAACACTAACATTATTTATAATGGGGGGTCGATTATAATAAACATCATGTTTCAAGTTCCCTGTCCCAAGTCTACCATTTTAATTTCGTCACAGAAAAAGCATAGATATATCGATTTCCCAAGTTTATATGTATGTCTGTGACTGCTTCTCTTGTGGGACTGTCCATTTCTTCAGATGACCAAACAATTGCGAAGTTGAAGCGCCCTCTACTGACATACATGTGCTCAACGATTCACCATAGTGTTACATAAAAGACCGTCTCTTTCTTCTCGTATAACTTTGTTGTTATGGATCATCGTTGGACTTCATGCCCCCAATATGTAAATGAGTGAAATAATGAGCAGAATAAACATATGTAGATTATTCCTGTACTTTTGTTGACTGCCTGGCAGCGGGCTGCATGGCCAATATCGGTTTTGTCTCAGATTGACATGGGAAATAGTATGGTGAATCGATGGCAACTGTACGCGAACACTCCACGTTATGACAGTTGTGTCTGTTTTGGTGCACTCGCATGTAAACAAAATGAAATCGTTACTGTAATAAACTGTTTAGCTGAGAAAAGAAAACTCTTGAATTGAAGACATGATTGACTGAAACGGCATCTATTTATACGGCCTTGTTTCTGGCTTTAAACAAATACTAATATACAACCAGCCACATAGTAAGACTATGAGCGACGAAAACTGGTTATCCCCAATCTATACGACAACAAAGTCTAAAACATATGACGAAGTCAAGGCCCCTAGTTGGTAAAAAAAGTTTGTGATTTGGGGATACAAAAATGTCCATAAAGTACATATGCACAAAATGCCGACTTTTTGGACCCTCCCTCCCCCCTGTACGCATGGCATACGCAGTGGCTCCAACCCCCTCCCCCTGTATGCATACGCATTCCACATCTCTTTTTGACTTCTCAAACTACCCTATTCTAGCATCATTAAACGTCACAGTACACCTGCTGTAGTAGTTTGATTCACATGTCGCATCCAAAGACTGAAATACATCACAAAATGTTGACAGAAAAAAACAATTTGCAAAATGTTTTATTAACGGACCTGGAAATGACTGAACAGTAATATATTTTGAACCAAAACAGCAGTCAATGATGACATGAACCAAAAAAGAAAAATAATATCCTGATACACTATTTTTTGCATAGTTTGCTCTCGACGTTTCATGAGTGGTTTATTGAGATAGTGAATAACGCTTTTCACAAAAATATGTGTTTGAAGAAGAGGCAGTTGATATACAAGACGTATATATCTTTTTTGCTATTTTGTTTACCTCCAGTACATGAGCGATTTTGGACAGCTAGCGGGTGAAATTGATACAAGTACACCTGTACGTTTCCGGTGGACACTGCCGGTTTATAAAGCAGTCTTGTTGCAGTCTAAAAATAGGCCGGAGTTGGCTGGCGGTGGCGCTGGGAATATAAATTTACTTTTGGTTGAGGTGAAGGGTACTGTGTTATAACTGTTTTTCGATGCACAAAAGATGGTCCTGGTAGTTATTTAAATGAGATAGTACATTGTACATTGATTTAATGACAATTCATTAAAAGCAAATTGTCGGTTTGCGTACGGTACGCATTCGCTTGGACCCCCCCTCCACGTATGGTGCACACAATCTCAAACCCCCCCCCCTTTGTGTGTACATGTATGTACGTACTTTATGGTCGGCCCCTTACCTGTAATTTCTTCTTTACGTTTTATCATTAACCCTCCTACATGTACTGTTATAACTATATGTATCATAACCTATCAAAAGAGCTAAGCCCTTCCTCTCCAACAGCTTGTGTGTTTCAACCTGTCACTTGATAGGTTGGCTCCATTTTGGCACCCACATAGGGAGGGTTAATTAACCATCATAAATTAACCAAATGTTGGCAGACATTTACATGTAGCTGATCTGTGAGGCAAAGTCAGATTCTGACATTTACAAAGGAAAATCGTATTGAAATTGGAGGATTCAGGACTGTTAGGGTTAACGTACGGGTAGCATGATGCATGTGCAGTTCAACAATGTGTGAGAGGAACCAGTCCTTCAAGTGCCCACATATTCAAAATTGCATTTTCACCACTAGAAAACTATGACATGCATACAGCGATGTACATTTTTGTACCATCACGGCTTAAAAACTTAACACCCTTCCAAACAAAAAGAAAGAATGTATAAATCAGTTCCAAACAAAACCATAAAATGTGTGTCTTTCTCACATCCCATTCTCCTCCCAAAAAAACCTTTTGGACTGTTCCATATTGTCACAACCCACTACCCAAATCAGGGGAGACTGGCACATACCTGCAGCATGAGGGCGCCATCAGTCGGGTCAGCCGATTCATTTGAGGGTTTTTCTCCAGTGGTAATAGCTTTCTGGTTCAATTCCTCCAACAGTGCATTCCCCTCTGTCAACAATAGAAAAACCAAATTCAGAAATTGGACAAAAGACCCGAGCCACAGTAATCTGCACATTTAGGGTCATAATATATACGACTGCAATAAAACCCAAGTTATAAAAACCAGCAGTTTTTTCTTCCAAACTGTTAATACACAAAGCCAACTTTATGCTTAAAATGCTTTATAGAGCTCTCTTTTACCATACAAATGCATACATTAGTACATTGTACATGTCCACTGAAAACTTGGAATTTAACAAAAACATTAAAAATGGGCCCCCTCAAAATTCTTTTTCCCCAGAGATTTATGTTCTTGAACGGCTACATATTGCACTATTTTTTCAGTTCTATAAAATGTACATCACCATGTGCACGTGTTTAGAATATTTCCGCATTGTTTGCATTTTACATAAAGAACAAAAACCATTATTCTCTTTAGCCTTTGAGAAAAGCTTTTGCTAGAAGCAAAACAGGAGACCTTCTGAACTTGTTTTGTTTTTCCACCAAGCAAACTCCACCAAATGCCTACCCTGTAAGAATTGTCTTTTTCAAAATGTATGTAGGGAATATAGTAACCTTAATTCACTGATGTACAGTATGTACCACACATGACACAGGACATCAGAGTGTATTACCTTGCCAACAGCATGCAGGAAATCATTAATTTGACTTTCGTAAGACAGCTGAACACAATTATACATGTACTAATTGTACGTACATGTACAGTGCATGCACATGTACATGTACGTGTACATGTGCATGCACGTACATTTCATTGCCAGTCATGAAAGGGTGGCACATTGATTCATTTGCTGCAACTTTTGGTAAATTCTTAGAGAAAATGAATTTGTGAATAGTTGTGTACATTTACAAACATGTACATGTGGATAGTATGGGAATTGGGTATCCAGGTACCCATTCAAGAAAGGCAATCCCAAAAATTGAATCTCGGAAATGGCTGTTTATATTGTTCACAAAGGCCTGTGTGTTAATACCACATCGTGTACAAGATGCAAGTACATGTACATATGTACAGTGAGCTCTATAATATACATACATGTACGTACACTGCATTGATGCAAGCGTCATAAACGTTGATCCGTTTTGTTTTTTCATGTACTGTGTGGTTTTCATTTTGAAAATTCCCCACGAATGACATTCAAACTTTCTTTTTCATTGTTTGATAAATTACTAACTAAGCCTAATATATTAATTCGGTTACGGGTACTCAATTCCATAATATGGAACCGGTTCCTGACATTAGCGATCGGGTACTCGGCTACATGTACCCGGTTCAGATGCACAGCAATAATTTATTACCTTTTGGAGAACAAACGCTTTTGTGTAGTATGTATCTGAGAAAGCATTGGTAAAATTGTTCACTAACCCTTAGAATCAATTCCCTGGTGCACATTTACATGTACAACTACAATGTACAGGTGTTACACACAATGACAGGTTGGAGGAGAGAAATGTTTTGAATAGAAGCAAAGAATTCAACAATTCAAGCAGCATGTCCATACCAGCACTAATGACCAGATTATACTGGCAGATCACACTCCTCTTGTACAGTACACGTCCTTGCATACTAACAGGAAAGACTTTTGTTGTATCTGGACAACCCAATGGGTACGCACATTAATAATGCAAGAATCTTAATGGCATCAATGATAATATAAATGCAAACCTAATCCAATATTGAATTATTGGCTGTTTTGGAAACTTTTCCAAAACAGCCCTTGTTTTCGTTAAGATTTTTTTTTGGCTGTTTTGGAAACTTTTCCAAAACAGCCCTTGTTTTCGTTAAGATTTTTTTTTTTTTTTTTTTGTGCTTCCTTTTCAGACTTTTTTCCCATAGCATTTGTACACGTTTTCTTTCTTACCGGCACTTTGGCTACTTTGGTGCACCCGATTGACTTTAAACTTGGCAGACACTTAGACAAACTGCTCAGAATGTGTCCCGAACTTTTTTGTCATGATTACGTCATCACGTGATTTTGTATGAATTTTTGAAATTTGAAAATCGTAAAATTCTTTTCAATATATATAGCGAACAAAACAAGATATTTTCAAAATTCTTTTTGTTATAGCTTTGGTATGTCTCAAAGATATGCCCTAAAACGGAGAAAATGTGTGACGTCATCATGACATCATCAAAAATGTGCTTTTTTATAACACATATAAGGATAGGTCCGATCATCATGAAAATTGGTGGGTAGGTAGATACTGGCACTAGGATGCAAAATCCAAAGTGACGTCATGATGACGTCATCACGTGATTTGTTATGAATTTTTGAAATTTTGAAAATCGTAAAATTCTTTTAAATATATCTGGCAAACAAAACAAGATATTTTCAAAATTCTTTTTGTTATAGCTTTGGTAGGTCTCAAAGATATGCCCTAAAAAGGAAAAAAATGTGTGACGTCATGATGACATCATCAAAAATGTGCTTTTTTAAAACACATATAAGGATAGGTCCGATCGTCATGAAAATTGGTGGGTAGGTAGATACTGGCACTAGCATGCAAAATCCAAAGTGACGTCATGATGACGTCATCACGTGATTTGTTATGAATTTTTGAAATGTTGAAATCGTAACATTCTTTTAAATATATCTCGCAAACAAAACAAGATATTTTCAAAATTCTTTTTGATACAGCTTTTGGTATGCACTAGCATGCAAAATCCAAAGTGACGTCATGATGACGTCATCACGTGATTTGTTATGAATTTTTGAAATTTTTAAATCGTAACATTCTTTTAAATATATCTCGCAAACAAAACAAGATATTTTCAAAATTCTTTTTGATACAGCTTTTGGTATGTCTCAAAGATATGCCCTAAAAGGCGAAAATTTTGTGACGTCATAATGACGTCATCAATTTTTTTTTTTTTACGCATGTAAGGGTCGGTCCGATTAAAAGAATTTATACATTGAATTTTTCTCTACCTAATTCAACAATTTCGTGATCGTGGCTCACTCAAGTATTAAGAAATAACAGGCATCTGAAAATTGTGACCAAATTCAATATAACACAAAGGAATTCTGGGAAGGACAGAAACCAAGACTTTCATGTGGCATGCTGTCTATAAAGAGTTGATCTCTAGTCTTTTTTTCAAGTCGTTAGACAAGTCGTAGGCATACACCAACTGCTCAGAATGTGCGCCGAACTTTTACGTCATGATGACGTCATCACATGTCATGTGACGTCATCTTAAAGGTGCATTTTTTGAAGCCATATATTTACAAAAGTACAAGTCAGATTAAGTTAAAACGTGGTATTTAGTTATGCCAGCATGTGTTAGATAAAAATGTATGTGACGTCACGATGACGTCATCGGCTAATTTTCTATAATTTTTTTCATTTTTGAAATTTCATTTAAATCACATAATTTTACACAAAAAAACAAAACAGCCCTGTGTTTGTCCACAAACACTGCACCATACATCTAGTTTTTTCTTTTTTTGGCTGTTTCGGAAGTTTTCCGAAACAGCCTTTGTTTTCGTTAAGATTTTTTTTTTTTTCTTTTTTTTTTCTTTTTCTCTTTCAGACTATTGCCCATAGCATTTGTACACGTTTTCCTTTTTACCGGCACTTTGGCTACTTGTATGCAGCCGATTGTCTTTAAACTTAGCAAACACTTAAAGCAACTGCTCAGAATGTGTGCCGAACTTTTACGTCATGATGACGTCATCACGTGATTTTTTATGAATTTTTGAATTTTGAAAATCGTAACATTTGTTTCAATATATCTAGCGAACAAAACAAGATATTTTCAAAATTCTTTTTGTTATAGCTTTGGTATGTCTCAAAGATATGCCCTAAAAGGCGAAAATTGTGTGACGTCATGATGACGTCATCAAAAATGTGTTTTTTTTAACGCATGTAAGGGTCAATCCGATTACAAAAATATATATATTGAATTTTCCTCTCCCTAATTCCAAAATGTCATGATCGTGGCTCACTCAAGTAAGAAATAACAGCCATTTCAAAATTTAGACCAAATTCAATATAACACAAAGGAATTCTGGGAAGGGCAGATAACCATGGCTCAAATGTGCATGCTGTTTATAAAAAGGGTTGATTTGTAGTCTTTTTTCAAGTCGCTAGACTATTGCCCATAGCATTTGTAAACGTTTCCTTTCTTACCGGCCACTTTGGCTACTTTTAAACTTGACAGACACTTACCCCAACTGCTCACAATGTGTGCCGAATTTTACGTCATGATGACGTCATCACATGTCACGTGACGTCATCTTAAAGGGGCATTTTTTGAAGCCATATATCTACAAAAGTACAAGTCCGATTAAGTTGGAACGTGATATCTAGGTATGCCACCGGGTGTTATAGATGAAAATTGACATGCCGTTATGATTAAGTCAAAACATGTCACGTGACGTCATCTTAAAGGGGCAGTTTTTGAAGCCATTTATCTGCAAAAGTACAAATTCGATTAAGTTGAAAACAAATATCCAGGTAGCCCAGTAGGTTTATAAATAAAAATTGACATGACGTTATGATGACGTCATCACATGTTACGTGACGTCATCTTAAAGGGGCAGTTTTTGAAGCCACATATAAACAAAAGTACAAGTCCGATTAAGTTGGAACGTGATATCTAGGTATGCCACCGGGTGTTATAGATGAAAATTGACATGCCGTTATGATTAAGTCAAAACATGTCACGTGACGTCATCTTAAAGGGGCAGTTTTTGAAGCCATTTATCTGCAAAAGTACAAATTCGATTAAGTTGAAAACAAATATCCAGGTAGCCCAGTAGGTTTATAAATAAAAATTGACATGACGTTATGATGACGTCATCACATGTTACGTGACGTCATCTTAAAGGGGCAGTTTTTGAAGCCACATATAAACAAAAGTACAAGTCCGATTAAGTTGAAAAGGTAGGTCAGCAAGTTTATAGATGAAAATTTATGTGACTTTATGATGACGTCATCACATGTCACTATTACAAACAACTTTAATTAATTTCAAAATTAACAAAGAAAATTGGCAGTAGTGCGATTGTTTGACAAACTTTAATTGTTGTATTCACATTTCACATCCAAACTAAAAAAAAAAAACGAAACAGCCCTGTGTTTGTCCACAAACACCAACCTCATGCCTCTAGTTTTTTTTTTTTTTTTGCTTCCTTTTCAGACTTTTTTCCCATAGCATTTGTGCACGTTTTCTTTCTTACCGGCACTTTGGCTACTTTGGTGCACCCGATTGACTTTAAACTTGGCAGACACTTAGACAAACTGCTCAGAATGTGTCCCGAACTTTTTGGTCATGATGACGTCATCACGTGATTTTTTATGAATTTTTGAAATTTGAAAATCGTAAAATTCTTTTCAATATATCTAGCGAACAAAATAAGATATTTTCAAAATTCTTTTTGTTATAGCTTTGGTATGTCTCAAAGATATGCCCTAAAACGGAGAAAATGTGTGACGTCATGATGACATCATCAAAAATGTGCTTTTTTAAAACACATATAAGGATATGTCCGATCGTCATGAAAATTGGTGGGTAGGTAGATACTGGCACTAGGATGCAAAATCCAAAGTGACGTCATGATGACGACATCACGTGATTTGTTATGAATTTTTGAAATTTTGAAAATCGTAACATTCTTTTAAATATATCTGGCAAACAAAACAAGATATTTTCAAAATTCTTTTTGTTATAGCTTTGGTAGGTCTCAAAGATATGCCCTAAAAAGGAAAATAATGTGTGACGTCATGATGACATCATCAAAAATGTGCTTTTTTAAAACACATATAAGGATAGGTCCGATCGTAATGAAAATTGGTGGGTAGGTAGATACTGGCACTAGCGTGCAAAATCCAAAGTGACGTCATGATGACGTCATCACGTGATTTGTTATGAATTTTTGAAATGTTGAAATCGTAACATTCTTTTAAATATATCTCGCAAACAAAACAAGATATTTTCAAAATTCTTTTTGATACAGCTTTTGGTATGTCTCAAAGATATGCCCTAAAAGGCGAAAATTGTGTGACGTCATAATGACGTCATCAATTTTTTTTTTTTTTACGCATGTAAGGGTCGGTCTGATTAAAAAAATGTATACATTGAATTTTTCTCTACCTAATTCAACAATTTCGTGATCGTGGCTCACTCAAGTATTAAGAAATAACAGGCATCTGAAAATTGTGACCAAATTCAATATAACACAAAGGAATTCTGGGAAGGACAGAAACCATGGCTTTCATGTGGCATGCTGTCCATAAAGAGTTGATCTCTAGTCTTTTTTTCAAGTCGTTAGACAAGTCGTAGGCAGACACTTACACAACTGCTCAGAATGTGCGCCGAACTTTTACGTCATGATGACGTCATCAAATGTCATGTGACGTCATCTTAAAGGGGCATTTTTGGAAACCATATATCTACAAAAGTACAAGTCAGATTAAGTTTAAACGTGGTATTTAGTTATGCCAGCATGTGTTAGATTAAAATTTATGTGACGTCATGATGACGTCATCGGCTAATTTTCTATAATTTTTTTCATTTTTGAAAGTTCATTTAAATCACATAATTTTACACAAAAAAACAAAACAGCCCTGTGTTTGTCCACAAACACTGCACCATACATCTAGTTCATATTTATAACTCAAATTAGATGCAGTACATTTGTAATTTAGAGAATTCCCACAAGCCATCCCGTGTGATGTGAACCAAAAATTTGTGTCAAGCAGTCACAATACATGTAACTACTCAAGTACATGTGTCCAACTTGCAGTGGGCTACGTAGTGCACGAATTTTTTAATTTTTTTAATTTTTATTTTTTATATATTTTTTTTTGGGGGGGGAGGCACTTTATAGAGAAAATACAATGTGCTTGATACACAGTATCTTTTCTCTTCTCAACTATATTTTCGAATGGAAGTGGGATGGAGGGAGACCGGGAGGTGGAAGGGATGACCCTCCGCAGTTACATGTATGACAGCTGTCTTTTGGATGGGCCAAATGTGATTTGGGACAGCACTTTTGGGCAGTTAAAATGACAGGCAGATTTCAGCTTAAACCTTGCTCAAAACTCAAGTTATTTTATTTCTATTCATTATCTCATAACACAAGAAATACTTTGCTAGTAAAAGCCAGCTCATTTTTGCCAAAAAATCACTTTTGTTCAACCAAGTTTGTTATACCTTCTCAACAAGTTGAACTCCATGGTGTCCCAACAATATTTCATGCACGGTAACAAGGGTACCAGCCAGTCTGTTCTGACGATGAACACATGTATGCACAGTCAGTCGTACTTTCCCAATATGTACTTCCGAGGACAATTCTTTGTGTTTTCTATTGTTCCTTGAATATAACCCAACCCCATAGACTAAGCACGTATTTCACCAAGACTTGACTTGCGAGGACTGAAAGGTTCCTTTGTATTTTCTTTCTCCTCTTGTCCTGGGATGTACATGTACAATGTACAATGTATGTATATGTACGTGTGTATACATAGTGCCTGTGAATATTTTCACCATTAACTGTAACACCCCAAGTGGTGTGAACAATCCTATTGAAATTGGAGGATTCTGGACTGTTAGGGTTAACCAAAAACATAAATAATGGCACACCTTTGTGTAAAATGAATACAAAGTTGTTCGTTTGAGGCTGAAAAAAATTGCATGTGCAATTTGTCAATCCGATTGTTCTCAAAATGTTCAGTTTGCAAGTGTTGAGAGGGCTGGTCGGGCATTCCGGCAGTGACCAGCAAGGGGATGACCCTTGGAATGCCCGTTTGCTATTAATACTGACCTTTGACCTAAACATGTGACCTCTAGCCACTTTTGTAATTCCACATAAAACACTGCCTGTGTAAGCTGAAAATTACTCTGCTAATGCTAATGTTAATACTGCAACAACACCCTCCCCCTCCCCCCTCCCCCCACCCCCACCCCCTCCACCCCTTTAATGTAAATCTGTTTTAACATATTACTTTCGTTTTAATACCATATGGAATTCCATTAAATATTTCCAATTACCGGTACACAATTACACTGTTCATGGAAATGTTAGAAACCTACATGTACTCCATAATACGACTGCAGGATTCCCTGACCTAAATGTACAGCATACAAAAAAGTACTTTGACCTGAATCCAGTTTTACCATTGGGTGATCTGTGACCCATTTGGCTGGATAAATTACCATGGTGGCTAATCAATCCAATACACATCAACAACCACTTGCCAACATTGTGTTATGCATGGTTATGGTTCTAGTAGGCACAAGCATAGCCTCCAGCCATCAAAAACCTTCAATGCAAGGCTTTGTTCACTGCAGATAGAAACCCTTATGATCAGGAAGCTTTGGCCATTAGAGAGGGCAGATTGGCAAGAGGGTATAGTGCAGGAGTCTTTTCAACTTATACAGAAAATACCTGGATTATTTGTTTGAAAAGAAGTTTGGCTTGAGAGTGCAAGCTTCTTTGTGTGGGCTTCAATTTTTTGTCAATAATCCATGTACATGTACTCATCAGGCCTGGTAAAAATGTTTGGCTTCACTAATGCATTCTGCTTAACCCTGCGAGGTGCAGGCGTACTGCAAACTGCAGTCTGTATTTGCATTTTTTTTTAAATAACTTGTTAAGTTTTTCTATATTCTTTTATATTTGGGTGATTCCATAAATGTGGGGGCCGGTGTCCCTCTTTACATTGTGATATTTGTTTCCCTTGTATTACCAACAGTGAAATATATACAAATGATTTTAGTTGCTCAAATTATAGTACTTGTACCTAAATATCTGGTAGCAAAGGGTGAAACATCTGACTAATTTCCTGACAGTATGGTGTCCTAAATAGTTCACAGTTTCATGTGTAAAAGGGACACCAAAGCTGCGACATTTTAAAAACTGCTGTTGAAATGCATTGTTTGGTTCTCAAATACTACCATGTGCACATTATGTGTATGAAAAATTGCCCTTCATTATGTTAAAGCATGTTAATACTGCTTAAGAATGGCACCATATTTAAATGATTTAACTAGTTGACCGAGATTGACTGTGTTAGCCCAAATGTTTAACATGTAAACAAGACCCACTTTTTTGGTGTCCCTTTTACACGTGAAATTTATGTAATGTTTCTGAGAAATAAAAAGATAATTGGGTTCACTGGCAAATCCAAATCTATCATTAATTACATGTCCCACTTGATAAGTGTGAAATCATAACAAAGATTGCATACTTGGAAATATTTAATTTTGGGCCATTTACTAGGTTTCACGTGTAAATTAGCCTTTTAGAGGTATCAAAAAATTAGCTGGCCTGACGTTTCAAACTTAAGCAAGTTCTTTCTCAAAGGCAAATGACAGAGTACAAGAAACAAACATGTAGGGAACACACATGCATGAGGCGGTGGGTGGAGAAACACAAAAGAGGGATGCAAGGGAGCATGGCAGTGGGTAAACATCAAAGAGAGAGGAAAGGATGAATGCTAGGAGGGATTAGGATGAAGGTTGAAGCTGGGGAATTGGACAAAGGAATGTGGTTAGTGGCAAAGATAAACAGGAAATGGTAAGACAACCCCATTTGGCCAAGAGACCCCAAGAGGGTTTGCCAGGAGGATAATCTGTAAACAAATGACAATGGGGGAAAAATTAAAAGTTAATCATTCCCTTCCTGGATGTTTAGACCATGTGGTTGAATAGTCCGAAGACGTTTCATCCAAACTTTCTCTCGGCTGAGGCGAACTGAGTCCTTGCGGTGGAAAAGTGATTCTATGCCCTGTAGAATCATATCAGAAATGGAATGGTTAGGCAAGTTGAAGTGATGACCAACAGGGGTGTCAATTTTCTTGGTGTTTACAGTCGATCGATGGCCATAGAAACGCTTCTTGAGCGTGTTCTTGGTCTCCCCGACATACTGGATACCACAAACCCTGCAAGAAATGAGATATATGACATTAGAGGTGTTGCAAGTAATGTTGCCATTGGTTCTGTGAGTAGTTCCAGATGAATGGCCAGAAAAGGAGTCAGACTCCTGCATGTGAGTCTGGCAAACAACACACCTGGAATCGCACTTAAAAGTACCATGCTGTATGGGAGGGGATGCAGCCAAGGTATGGACCTCGGCTCGAACAATCAGGTCTCGTAGATTGCGGGGGCGCCTATAAGCCAATATTGGGTTGTCAGGGGCGGCACGGGCAAGGCGATCTGAAGTATGAAGGATATGATGGTTGTCATTAGTTATTTTACGAAGGGGAGGGAGACTAGGATGAAAGGTGGGGACCAAGGGAATCTTGGGGTCGGCATTAGTGCTAGGTGTCTTTTTCTTGAGCGCAAAATCTCTGGTGATAGATTTGGCTCTGGCGATAGCACGTTGAACTTGGCGGGAGCTGTGGCCCCTGGCAACCAAGTTATTCTTCAGTACCTGTACATGATGGGAAAAGTCAGAATTATTAGAACAAATCCTTCTGAGTCTAAGTGCCTGGCTGAATGCTATGCCTGTCTTGCAATGCCTGGGGTGACAGCTGGAGGAGTGGAGGTACTGGTGGGTGTCTGTGGGTTTAGAATACAGATCAGTGGTTACCGAGTTGTCTTCCTTGCGGATGGTGACATCCAGGAAGTTGGTCTGATGCACTGAATACTCTGATGTAAACTTGATGGTCCTGTGGAAGGAATTAATGTGATTAATGAAAGTCTCCAGACTGTCCTGATCACTGGTCCAGATGAAAAATACATCGTCAATATATCTCCACCATACCCAGGGGCGACATGGTGCTGAGGCAAGCATGCGCTCTTCGAGGTCGCCCATGAAGAGGCATGCAAAGGAGGGGGCCATGCGAGTGCCCATGGCTGTACCGTGTACCTGTAGATAGTGTTTGCCTAGGAAGGAAAAATTGTTCTTGGTTAGTACAAGTCTCATGAGGGTGCCAATATCACTGATGGGTGGGGTTGTGTGTCCTGCCTTGGCCAGGGCCGAGGAACAAGCACGAATACCCTCCTCGTGGGGGATGTTGGTGTACAGGGATGAAACGTCAAAAGTCCCAATGATGGCTGTGCTGGGAATCTTGCTCTTGATTCCATCCAGCTTGCGCAGAAAGTCTGGGGTGTCATGGATGTATGATGGCATCTGTGGAACGAGGGGTTTGAGAAAACTGTCAATAAACAGGGAGATACGTTCCGTAGGTGAACCATTACCAGAGACAATGGGCCTACCGGGGTTGCCAGCCTTGTGAATCTTTGGAAGGAGATAAAATCTGGCAGTCCTACAGTCAGAGGGAGAGAGAAATTTATGAGCTTTCTTAGACAGCTGGTCACGTGATCGCATATCGTCCAGCACCTGTTGTATCTCTTGAGAGAATGTACCTGTGGGGTCAGAGTCAAGGCAGATGTAGTTAGTATGATTGTTCAACTGGCGGTGGGCCTCGTCAATGTACTGATGACGATCCATGATGACCACAGCTGAACCTTTGTCGGCCGGCTTGATGATGATATCAGTACGGGAGCGCAAGGCATTCAACGCCAAGCGCTCCTCTCTGCGGAGATTGTCATGGGGTTGTCTTACCATTTCCTGTTTATCTTTGCCACTAACCACATTCCTTTGTCCAATTCCCCAGCTTCAACCTTCATCCTAATCCCTCCCCACATTCACCCTTACCTCTCTCTTTGATGTTTACCCACTGCCATGCTCCCTTGCATCCCTCTTTTGTGTTTCTCCACCCACCGCCTCATGCATGTGTGTTCCCTACATGTTTGTTTCTTGTACTCTGTCATTTGCCTTTGAGAAAGAACTTGCTTAAGTTCGAAACGTCAGGCCAGCTAATTTTTTGATTTGTATATTTCAGGTCCATTCAGTCAGTCAGTCAGCAGTTTGCAGCAGTTTTATTCATTTTCTTTTAGAGGTATGGCGGACACAATAGGAGGGCGCTATTTGATTGGGTATACCTTTTGTGCCATACAAAAGGTATACCCAAATCAAATAGCGCCCTCCTATTGTGTCCGCCATACCTCTAAAAGGCTAATGGGGGACACCAAATGGTGTCCCCATACGCAATCATGCACCAAATTGTTATTTTTAGTCTAATCAAGTTATTTTCACAATAAACCTTGATGTTTTATCCTGAGTAATACATTTTAATATAAACACCAAATTGAGCATGAATTATCACAAAAATAGAAGAAAACTAATTTGGTGTCCCCTTTACACGTGAAACCGTGAATGGGTTTTGACATGATATTTTGGCATTTCTGGAGTAAATAATGTCTGATTTTGGCTACAATTAATCAGGAATGTCATAAAATTATTAATAAATCCCCTGTCAATCAATTTTTCCATTTTGGGTCGAAATGTCACAAGTTGGTACCCTAATTTATGGAATAACCCACTTCTCAAGTTCCTCCTTTAACCCTTTCAGCCCCGCATTGTTTATTGGCATGCAGCCTGTGGTGCACACATTGTTCACACACTAAACACTTCACGGTCGACTTTAAATCGCCACTGGGGCTAATGAGGGGGGTATAGTGCATTGGGGCTGAAAGGGTTGAATTCACAACCTCTGGAAAGGTTATTAGCATTGAAAAAAAGGTATTTTGTCCACATTATAGAGGGCGTATACACGCGTTTTACAGACAAGAGTTGGTCTCGCAGGGTTACTTAAAGGTTGTCTCCTTAGTAAAATAAATTTTGCAAAGCTGACCACCACCCCCCCCCCCCCCCCAAAAAAAAAAAAAAAAAAGGGAAAATGCATAAAAGATGGAATGCTTGCAAAAAGGAGAAAAAGTACTTTCAAAAGCAGATGCTCAGAAGCATCCCTGGGTTAAAATAAAGCACTTGGCTGTTTTCAATAAAGAGATGACGTGTGATGCATGCACCCAATTACATCTTCACATATTTCATCATTACAGGGATATACATTTGTACACTGTGTACATGTACCTTTCTGGGAGAACTTCTTCATGCGGAGGTAACTGGTCGTCAGTCGTATAATTGAGCCTTTGTCCAGTCGGCTGGTGATCTCCTCGGGATAGGGGAGGAGCTTGGAGAGGGCTGCTATCTCCACTCCCTCCTTGTCTCGTCTCATCTTGGCGGCATAGCGAGATCGCTCCGCCCTACAAGCATAAAGAAAGAAAAAAATTAAACCATAGTTTAAAAATACCGCCACGGGTAT
This sequence comes from Hippasteria phrygiana, assembly GCA_037893225.1. Taxonomy (NCBI): domain Eukaryota; kingdom Metazoa; phylum Echinodermata; class Asteroidea; order Valvatida; family Goniasteridae; genus Hippasteria; species Hippasteria phrygiana. Next base: position 359,114 of record JAZGUH010000321.1, read on the forward strand.
AGACCACCACGCATGCAATGGGGCGTGATCTAATATGCAAATTAGATGCATGCGCATCAGTGTTACAAAACCAACTCTTCACAAGAAACTCACTTCCAAAGCTGTGATACACACGTGTGGCATGGAAACATACATGTACACCAGTGGCTTTTTTTAACGAAAGCTAAGCAATTTTTGTGTTTCGAACAGGCACATTTTGAACGGGCACTGTAGTTGATTGGCTCATTTTGCAATATAGCAGGCTGGGCAAAAAATTGTCGATATGTACATTTTTTGTAGTTTCAAAAGGACAGTACACGTATACATGGATGCAAAGTTAGTTAAGTCTGTCTCTAGCAAATATGGCTCACCAGGCCAGTGTTTATATCTGGTTTTCTTAGCATGAAAAGACTGAGAATATCTATTCCCAACACAAGATGCCAGTCCATCAAAGGTTGCTCCCAAATGTTCACTGGTACTCATTTTTACTAATGGGTTGAGTGATCATTAAGTTTTAAATATCATTAAGTGTCTTGCTCAAGGACATTTAAAAGTGCTATGGCCGGCTAGGCCAGGATTCAAACCCCCTTTCTGATGGATTCAGCCACCCAAACTGGGGTCTAGTACCTATATGTAGTTAGACATCTCGGCCACGACAATCCACAGAGCATGTATATGCATGCAGATTGCAGAGTTTTAGAGGGAAGCGTTGCAAACAAAACATTCATGAATCCTAAAAATGCTTTTGTTGGAAAGATAATTCAAAAGTACATGTAGAATCTAATAATGTCAATGACCATCCATTGAAAGTGCACCATTTGAAAATCATTGACTATTATTAGCCAACACTAACCGCCTAGGTTGTGTGGAAATTTGTATTGATATTGATGGATTCTGCAGTGTTAGGGTTCGCTAAAGTAATTTATGTCAATTTGGTTTGGAGAAGTCAGACCATTGGAATTCTGAGTGGTGCTCTTGATGCTTTGCTTGTTACAGGCTGCACTATGTGGGCCACCAGTCTGAATGTCAAGGCTTGCTTTTTCCTCATTTCTCCATAAATAATATTGCACATTATGGTAGAATGTTTACACTACTTGGCAATAGGTTAGGTACATGTACATGTATGTGTAACTAACCAAAGGGTTTAAATTTTAATTTTTAAATCTCAAACTACATTCCAGTGTTATGGTTACATTTCAGTAGCTACCACCCCCCCCCCCCCCCCCCCCCCCCCACCACCACCATGAACAACTTTTAAAAATGTGTTGGGAGACCTTGATACACCATCCCCCCTCCACCCGACTGTCAAAATCTTTCAGTCATTGCACATGTTTGGCCAAAACTAATAAAACCAAAACCCCATCATTATCAGAACTTCATGTCAAAGTATTATAAATGGGTCTATGACTTCATTAATTAACAAACACACATTTCCCACTTCATTTTGTGGACAAGGGAGTGAAGTCCAGGGAGTAAGGTTGTTTTTTTTTATAGAAAGCTGTATTTCATAAAAGTAAGTTCAATAGGAAGAGTTGGAGAATCACTGCTAATTAGTTACTGCTTGCGGACTTTGCTGCTTTGAGATTGCAGATGTTCTGCTGTAGGAAACAAATTCATAATTTCAATTTTGTTTAATGCATAATCGCCAAGCAAGGCTATAAAAGCTACTCTAGACAAAGGGCTTGAAGAACAAAGGGGGTTGGGTGGGGAGTGGGGGGCGGAGGGCCTAGGGGGAAATCAGGAAAGCTGGAAGTAGGAATTGATATTCCTCTTAAAACAACATTGTACATTGTACATTGTAGATCATAGAATGGAGGGAAACACACTAAGCAAAGAGTTCCAAGGAGATACATACATGTGTGCACAGCACATGGAAAAAAGCTATTAGAGTAGCTCATTGTTCTACATGTACAATGTACATCTATAGGCATGTAGGTGAGATGAAGCAGAAAGCCTGGTTGAATGCTCAAACACCCTGACAGGAGGAACCAAGTTAAACAGACTAGTTTCTATTACATGTGTAGTATGGTGATGATATACATACATGTACATGTACATGTACATGTACATGTACGTGTACATGTACATGTACATGTACGTGTACATATACATGTATCCCGATATATTTTTAATCAACATTTCATTGGAGTACATTGTACACTGTAGTTTTATTTAAATTTTTCATTTCTTTAATTTTCTCAAAACTTTTGCGTTACATTTTGTTTTTACAATCATGGAATAGGAGGTACACATGTATGCAAACATGGCAGACCTACATGTAGATAGCCTTCCAATGTGAACATTTCAAAGCCACACCCATACAAGACCACAGCAGTATTTATTGCATGGATAAGTTGACCATTGCACATGTACATGACTACCGTAATTTCCGGAATATAGGCCGCGGCTTATACGTTGATTCTCACGCTGAAAAATGTCCATGCGGCTTATACTCCGGGCGGCTTATACTCCGGGCGGCTTATACGGCAACATTTGAAGAATAAAATCAGTCACACAGGGTTCGAAATTCACGGCGGCCAGTGCCGTCGATGCCCATTTAGTTGCCGTGATGCCCCTTGTAAAAATGCACTATTCACGGCCAGTTGTGCTGTGCCCCATTAATACTTTAGCCGTTGTGCCCTTCTTGCCGAACCAAGCCCTCAATTTTTCAGTACTAAACCGTTGCTGGATCCTATACAAAACGGCGCTTTTCGACCGCGTTGGTAATTGCCCGTGCGCGTGATGAGCGATCGCACTAGCTAGCATGGCCCGTGCGCCCCATGTAAAAACCTTCACAAAACCTCGATTCCCCAAGCAGACTGGTTCCCGTCCGTGCATTATTTTTCTTCTTTCTCACTGGGGCAGGAACCAATCACAGCCTAAAAACAAGCTCTGAATCCGCGGCCGAATCCGCGGCTAGCTTTAGCCAGGTAGCTCTTACTACAGTAACCTGAACCCCCCAAAGCCGGCTAAGCCATGTGTGCGGTTTAGCGATGGTCCAGAGGGAGTAGCGTTGCCTGTTCAACTTAACACAACGAACTCCCCTCGTGCAAACGATCGTGCAAAGTTCATGTGTGCTGCGCGATGCGATGTACATGCATTGATGACTCGGACACGTGAAAACCGAAGCGCTTTCTGTTTGCGATTTATTCGAAAATTATGCCTCGCATCGCTTAATTAATTAAAACGTTCCAGACAAATTGAACTCGACAAGTCGGCTATTATTAGTGCAAGAATGACATGAATCATGATAAAACTAATTTTTGCCCCACGGAACCAAACTCATTTTTACTGTGTGAGTTAGAAAAGGAGATCGACAATGACGCTTTTTCCGCCAGCGATATAGCGCACCGTGATTTCTCCGAATGGCCCATGCGGGGCGTGAACGCAACGTGGCTGGTGAAGATGGCGGCAACGCACGGTGAAACCACTCATGCCGTTGCACGGTATGCCCGGCACGGGTCGTGTTTCCTCCATGACAACAAGTTCAGGCAGTGATGGAAATATGAAGAAAAAAAAGATTAGCAAATTATGCTAATCATATTGTCATTTGATTAGCAATGTGATAAAATTGACTAGCAAAAGAAAAACCGCAACAAACTCAATGTTATTATTAAGATGAATAAATTTATATTAATATTGATCGATGGGTGTGCTGAAGATATTAAAGCAACGTATTGAACAGTGCTACGCATTCCTTACTCTTTAATTTCCAAGTGGTTAAAATAAGAAATACGCAAGCCGTAAGCTCAGTTTTCATTGTTTCTTGGCACCTTAGACATGTCTGAAAATGTCTCGCCAGTCCAGAGGGACTGAATAGACTTGCAAATGTACCGTAAATACCGTTCACACCTCACAAATCGTGTGGTGCGTCTGTTCGTTTTTGTCTGTTTTATCGTTGTGTAATCCATGTTGTTTATTATTTCACTGGTCAATTGGTGACTGTTGAGCTCAGATTAGTGGTTAAAGTTGTCATTTTCTTTTTTATCCCCCCGCGCCCCGTCCAAAGAAAGAACAAGAACATGCCGCGCGGCCCACAGCCAGGACACTCATCCAGCCCGCCAAAATTGGTAATTTCGAGGACTTATGAAAGTTTATTGGGCTCCGTGCGCGTCGAATGAGGGCGCTGTCCAAATAGCAACCGCACTTCCATGGGCAGTACGTCGCTGGTATTACGCACCGCGCTCCTCATTCATTTGATACTCGTATACCAGTGGGATTGCTTTGTCTGTTTGCCGACTCTCGATAATTGCGTTTTCAATAAGAATATCATCACGGGAACCAGACACTTAAATTGAAGTCGGGTAAGACGGCGTCGATATTGATCCCCCAACTCGCCTTTTCTTTCCGCTGAGATGAGGGGGTAGTTGTGCACGGAGCCTAGTGACACTCGTTCGCGCGCTGCTTACACTATTTTTACATACTAGCGCTTCAGCAAGCAGCACGACTTTTGTGGTTGGACGTCGTCAGCGCCGCGGCTAATACGCCGGTGCGGTTAATACGCCGGTGCGGATAATACGCCAACTTTAAATCTTAATTTGCAGATTTTTACTTGCTGCGGCTTATACCACGCGCGGCCTATATTCCGGAAATTACGGTACATGTAGTTTGTACTATGGAATGTTTTTTGCTCCATTGTGCAGCACCTGTTCATTTCGCCAGGCTACCCTCTCACTGTGTCTGGTCTCAATTTGCATATAGACTGGACATCAAAACAAACTCATCCCCTTTGGCCAAATGCAGACTTATCATGTGACCCACACACCTGCTGTGATACCTAGACAATGATGTAACAGTTTCTGTTCAATGGTTTCCTGCATGTAGTTCCCATGCATGGTGGATCAGGGAGCTATGTTGGCATTAATCACAGTGGCAATGTGTACATTAAACCCTTCAATTGAGTAAAACTTAACAGTGACAGCCAACTTGGCCAGTTGTCTGCGACACTTTTCATATCAGATGGAAATTTCCCACCCCTACCCATGCTGAGGGTCCTTGATAATTTGCAGTGTTACACAGGGCATACATATAAGTCCCAGACAAGCCATAACAACTGCCCTGTGTGATTTGACAGCAGATTGAATCGAAGAATCGAAGGTCACCAGACAGTAATCACTAGGAAGATTCACAATGCATTTTCTTACTGAAGGATTTGGATCACCAGTCCATTTTTGTGTTTTAGATTAATTTGCAGATGGTAGAATTTTACCTCCTTCAAAAACTAACTTTCATGTACAATGTATGTAAATCAGGGTTTGTCATACAGATACATTGTACATGTAGTACATGTACATGAATTTCTCTTCTACATTGTACGTCTGGTGCCCACATTGAGATTATTTTTTTTATCCCACTCATCTTGTGTAAATATACATGTACATACTTATTATGTACTGTATGGACGGGTTTTCTTGCCCAATCTCCTGGTGTGGATTTTCCCCAGTGTTTTTCTGAGGGAATTTCCCAACTACATGTATATAAAGAATGTGGAAAGACAGTTCTTTGAGGTTCTTGGATCATTTTCAATACAAGTCAAAATTATGTAAAATATCTGCCTTTTCTGGCTGGTTGCTGGAAAAGCCAATAATTAATAACCAGATGCTCAAGGAACTGCCTATGGCAATAAAAATACGCATATCAGCTAGCCAAGGCTAATTTCACGACGGGTGCATTTCTACAGCAAAAATTTGAAGGGGCACCTACATTTACCTGTAGAAAACAATTCTGGTAATAACCAGTTTTGAGGATCCAAATTTCAGAAATTTTCTGCAATCTGTTTGAAATGTTTCAATGCCAAAACTAAAGTCAGTAAATGCATTCTTACATTGTAAGTAGACAAACCTATAGGAGGTGTACCATACATGTACAACATGTACATGTAGCACCCCAAATTGCCTTCCCCATCCCCCAAATACACCTGCCAAATGCACAATTGCCATGGCCGGTTTCTGAACTGCATCATGCATAACGTGCAGCACAGCTAAATTACACTAAGAACACACACCTAGTACTGGAATTTTCACGATAAGTTGGGGGGAATGTCCACAGACCCCAACAGCACTAGATAATACAATTGACCATTTAAATTCCTGAAAGACAGAATGACCAACGTCCTGGCCCTTAATTTGGCAACAAAAATTATCCCAAATCCCCATGTACAATGTATCTCAACGTCAAGACACAGCACAGCCAAGGAAGGGAGAAATAACATCAATAGGAAACCGATAGACACATCAAAGGTTGATGGTGCAATTTATTGTGCGTATGTACATGTACATACACAGGGTTGGTGTACATGTATGTAAACACACTTTGGGGAGAAATATAAAATGTATATGTACAAAATGCACTGGTGCTTAAAATGTTCTTATTATTATTGAAGTTTCACCTTCAAGCGTACATGTGTAAGTTCGAAAAACCATTGCCTTACTTCAAAGATCTTAAAAATTCATAGGATCCAGATCAGATTGAAATGGCAATTTAAAGGGTCAAAATAATATTATGATTCTGTTTAAGAGGGTCTACAATGGATGTGCGAACTGAGAGGAAGATGCCATTTGTACAGTAACAGTGCAGTTACACGTACATGTCTGGAAGTAACAAAGCCAAAAACTTTCTTGAATGGCTTTACAGGTTCATGTACATGTATGCACAATGAGAGTAAATTTCTAGGACGTGTCACTTTCAAAGTCCGGACCAGAATTTGGACAAGGCTGGTAGTGTCCCTTGAAACACATGGCCATGCCAGAGGTTATGCAATGTTACAAGCATGCACACAGGTGCTACAGACTGGGTTTGGCTGTTATACTGGTACATGTATTATAAATGTACCAGTACACACACGCAGGTGTACTGTGTATCCACCTTCGAACCCGGACGTCCTATTGTTCCCTCTTTTGTTTGTACTTCAACTTTTTCGGAAGACTCCCATAGGTTTTGTACACGATCTCAATCGCGGACGTACTTTGGGAATCACGGACGATATTGTTCCCTTTGTTATACGTCCACGTTTGTTTGGGAGAACACACGCACGTACATTGTACATGTACATGTACAAAATGTAGCTCTATGCTCTTTCCAGGCATCAGTATGAACATTGTGCATGTATCCTTGTAAAGCACCTTAAATGGTCACCGAAATACATACATACAGAAAGCAAAACTCACAGAAATGGAATGTATCATTTAAAGTTGTAACTAATAAATATTACATTGATCTTTTGCATTTTTTGGGTAATACAAACCTATTTAAAGGCAAAATTTTGAGCAGGTTGCCCCGCCCCTAAAAAAGTCCCACTTACACCCGGATGTTAACTGACGTCATTTACAGAAGCTGTACGGCCTGTCAGCCAGCCATACATCCATGATACGTATAGCGCGTTTACGACCAAACCGAGAAACATGGCAAAATCATCAGAAGTTTTCATAAGAAGATTGTCCCAATCTGACTCAGAGGAGGAGAAGGAACATGGGAATGAAGTCGGGATAATTGTTCCCAGAAGTCCAGAGAGACGACAGCGATAAACAGAGCTTCAGGACAGCACAATTCTTGACATGCACAATGCGTAATGATCGACACATCCATGGGGAAGTAGTAGGGAGTCCGGCGTTTTGGGTTTTTTTTGGTCACAAATTTGATATCAATGGAAAGGAAATTGCAAGACAAATTGAATGGTATGAAAATTAGCTCGATAGGTATTTGCATTTCAGTTACATGTATGGCACTTTAAAGGTGTAATTTCTGGGTGAGGGTGTCGGAATGATTTGGCAAGCTGTGACCGATCAGAAAGAGTTGAAACCAGTGGACTGATTTTGACCTGCCATAGTACTAAGCACATACATGTAAGTACATGTAATCTACATGTACCATTGGTGCCTGGTTTGTGTTAAAAGTACATGTATTTAAGGCAGTAGAGGTGGTTGGAAATTTTGACTGATTTTATGAATAGCAAGATAAACATTTTGTTAATAAAATACTTCTCTTTGTTGTGTTTTGGACTGCTCAAAATACTAATTATTGTTTGAAGACCCCTAATTTTGCATACATGTACATGTACATTACAGGTTCAGATATAATACGGTGGACTCCCTAGAATTAGACGGAAGGCTCGGCAACAACTGGTGAGCCCCAAAAGACGGCTAAAGCAATTACTAAATTTTATTCAAACATTAATGTGTACATCAATAAATTAGTTCACATACATTGTACGTTTGTCTGATTGATTTCCCACACAAAATTTGGTGAAGGTTAACTGCAAGTCACAAGAAATGTAGTCGGGAGACATCTACAAGCACACGGGAGGTAGGCCAATGTGCACGTCATAATGAATGAACGTGCATAGTATTGTTTCTGACTCATGCGACCCCACACTTGTCAAAATTGTCCATTTTGTAAATACTAGAATTGCTTCATCTTAACCAGTTCACGCCGGGATTATTTTTCACGAGCCTGAGTGCCAGACAAGCTCAGGCCTTTATCTGCGGGTAGCACACCCTGGCCTCACTCACTGCGAGCCGGTCGCCGACAGATATTTCCGCTGAATCCTTGCCTCGCTGAGGGCGTGTACAGTATGTATACACGTCCTCCGACGCGAACTGGTTAAAAAGGGATAAAAGAGAATTCAGTATCATGCAGCCAGTTGTTTCATGAGAAGTGTTTTTATTATATCATGATGTTGACACATTTTGAGCAATGGTAAGAATAATTTCATGAGGTGACAGATGGAATGTCCCATTCCACTCGGCTTTGCCTCGTGGAATGGAACATTCAATCTGTCACCTCATGAAATTATTCTTACCATCGCACTCATAAACATTCATTATTTGTTTTATACAACGCCTGAATAAATCCAACAGATTGCATGCATGGATTTCTTGGTGTACAACGTGCCGTTTACCTTCTCAGTCCCGCATAAAACCGCGACAAAAAGTGGTCCAGTTCCGAATCAGTTAAAGCTTTAATTGTTGTTCCTGCGTGTCTTGCAAATGCCTCTAATCGTTTGACTGCATTTCATGTGTCTGCATCGCCTACGAGTTCCAATATTTCATCGTCTGTTAGGAAAACAAACCGCGGTTCGGAAACAGCGTCCGCCATTTTGTGTGAACGACAGCCTAGACTGGTTCCAGGTCCCCATATGTATATAATATACATTTGAAATCCGAAGGACAACAGAGGGACCGGGAACCAGTCCAATGACAGCCGTGTTGTAGCGGCGGAGAAGTTCTATCAACCGCGTTACTGTTTGATAGAACCATGTGATAGAACTTTTTTTGGCGGTGCGGGTTCGCGTCGTGCATTGAATAATTCAATGCACGTGATCGACGATCCACCAATCGGATGGCTGGGATTTATTCAGGTGTTGTATAACATACATTGTACATGTACATGTATTCGCATGCACCATGATATTCTCAACACTCGATTATGTGTGTAAAATAAGGTTTCCATTAGTTACAAAGGCTACTGTTGCTTGTATTTCTTGAATTCTCAAAGGTACCATCCGTACATGATAGTATAGCATGAACCTTGAATACTTGTGCCTGCAGTTTTAATACCTACATTGTAAATTTTTTAATGTTATTTACATTACAGATGTTCCTGTGGTTGCTGTGCAGCAATGCCAGTTGCAAGAGAATGGTGGTGTGTTGTAAGGAACTGGATTGGGTTGTGGAGAGAATGGATGACTACGAAGCTGCCCTGGATTTTGTAACCAAGTATCATGACTGCCATCCTGTATGCATCCACAGATGGATGTTGGATACGGTACATTTACAGTATCGTCAACAGTATGGCAATCCTGGACACGATGCAACCAAAAACCAGTAAGAAACAAGTTTCAATTTAATTCAATTTCAGTATGTCACAATCAAATTGAAACTCCTTCACAAAACACAACTTAATTGTTTGTATTTATATTGGTTTATTCCCCCCTCTCCTTTTCTGGAGTTATTCGCGAAACCTTACTTGTGTATGTTTTTGTGACTTTTGTTGTTTACTTTCCCTGTCTCCTTCCCACATCTGCATCTCAATTGTCCTCTGTCCTGAATCTTTTCCCACCTCTTTGCCACCTTCCTACATGTTCCTTTGTTCCCTGTATATTTTAATTCCCTTTTGTTCCTTTCATTGTACACCCATGGGCGTTTTTGCATCCCTGTGGAGACATGGCATTGTTCTCCCCTTTGTCCCTGTACTTAAGCAAACCCCCATAGTCTTTGTACACAAAATTCCTTGTGGAGCAAACCTAACCCATAGAATTGCCCTGTGGAGACCTATTGAGTCCCTTTGTTCGCATTGTATTTATGTCTCCACAGGGTACGGAATATCTCTCCACCCTTCTGCCCACACAGTCCTCCACCCATCTGTAGTGTGTATGGGGGTTTGATTGGAAAAGTTGTGATGTCATGAGTAATTGTACTCCCCCATTTGTTCCCATACAGGAGGCACAGACATGTATACAGCTTATCATCAGATGGCAAGATGGTGCTTGGGATTCCTGGTAAGAAGTGTACGAGTACCTCTTGTGTCATCTCCAGTCCAAGATCCGAGAAGAATATCCCTCCATTCAGTACAAGTGTTTTCATGAAATTTAAATATATATGGAACAATTCAACAACACACAGCTTCACCCACAATATTTGAGTGGAACTTTTTCTGTTTAACTTTTAAGTTCTGTGGATATTTTTCTGTTTAATATTTGCACACAATTTTAAAACATGAAAATTAATTAAACTGATAACTTATACCTGAAATATACAAATATAAAAAAAAGCTGGCCTAATTTTAAAACTTTCTAATCAGTATAGAGTGGATCTCAAGTTAAGAATTTTCTAATTAGCAATATATTAAAATATTCAGAATTACGTTGGACTGTTCAATGGAGCCCATATCGACTAATCCCAAACAATTATACTGACCCACCCCATCATTCAACTATAATTTGTAATGTCCGAGAAATAAAGGTCATTGACAAAAACTGCATGTCATGTTACTCGAGCACAGTATAGACCCTACATGTACAATGTATCCTGGGGTGGTTACGTGGGAATTTGTGGCGGTCAGCTTTTTCTGTGGTCTTCCTTGGACGACCAGATCTTGCCTCGTTTTCCATATAATTAATATATTGCAATTTGCGCAAACTGTACATGTACATGTACCTCACGGGACACGGTACCCTCCAAAACCCCAAGCCTCCGGGCAATTCCCCCTCCCCATGCCAGGCTTGGATCATCCTTTTTTGGTGATCGTTGATCACCGATACGGGCATTCAAATTCCCATATAAGGCCAGGAGAATCCAATTTCAATATTTATGAATGGACGTCACGGCTATTGACCTGCTAAATATTCATAAAACGGCCCGAAACACAGCGCGCCTTTTCCCCTATTGGTTTAAATCCCAACTTAATGTTTCATGACCCATGAATATATAATGAGGAAATTCAAGATGGCATTTTAACGTTGACCGTCGCGCAGTCAGATCAGTGATATCATATCACGTCAGGAAGTGGCATGTTTTTTCTATGAAGGAGAGGGTGTTGTGTTGGAAACTTGCATATTACTGACTAAAATAATTTATTTAATTTATTTAACATCCGTTTTTAAGTCAAACTTCATGTTGAAAATCGTACAGCTGGTGAATAAATATTTGTGCACGCCAGTAGTACGTACATGTACATACAATGTATAGGCCTAAGTACACATGTACATGTATGCACACCATCCAGATCGGATTCCACGTACATGTACAAAAACAGTCAACAAGTGTTCACTGCGAACGATTCTATGCTTGTTCTATATGGTCTTAGATGGTGTGGCGCTGCCGGGATTGTTTATTGTACTTTCAAAAAATTTTTAAAATTTTTTATTTTTTTTTTTTTGGGGGGGGGGGGGGGGGGTTGTCGAATTCGACAATTTTCGGCGGCGATTTTTAATTTTGTTTTCCAAAATCCGATTTTTCCCGGCGGCGGATCCGTAATCCAAGTTATTAAAAAAAAAACGGCCTAAAAACAACACATTGGAATCTTGCCTGTCAGCCAACAGCATCATTCAGCCTTTTTATCCCCAAAGTCAGTTCATGGAGGAAGGACACAGACTCCAAATCAAAAACTTCCATTCCCACTCTTTATACTTTGATTACTTTTCGTAAAAAAAATATCGGACAATGGAAAAGCCCCGTTTGTGAACATACGTGTACATATAGGGCTCATTTTATATTGTGACCAAACTTGTCTTGAATTATGTACATGTTGTACATGTTTGTTCTACATGTAGATCAAAATAAACCCTGCACGTTGATATTTATTCAAATCCAACACTTAGGCTACATTGTACATCCGTCACAATTTCCAGGTACACCTGTGCGCAAAATGTAAACACATGTTGTTCATGATTTCCAGATACTGCCACATAAAACGATCACTGAGTCATCCCACAGTGGTAGTTATTTCTCATGGGAGGATCTATTATTAGACAAAATCTAGTTCAAGGTCACTACAGTGGCTGACTGGAGCATTCTCACACACACACACACACACACACACATGTATACATACCAGGCCTAACACGTACATGTACCCCCACACTAGACTGTTGTGACTGGTACTAGTGGGCCACCGGCGGACCTACATGTAAATGTACATGTAGGCACATACATACTACATGTTCAGAACAATGCAATGGATATCAATGCATACATGTACCAGTACATGTACATTTTGTACATGTTGAATGCTATACCATGCGTGTTGTGGTACATGCAGTCCAATAAAAATATTTTGTTTGTATTTACATAAATAACAAAAACATGGACCATGTACACAAAAGTTTGTAACTGTTTTGTATTTTGAACCATGTACATGTACATGTACATAATAAGTACCTGTATAAAATGTGAAGTACATGTACAATACATGTATACATGTGTACAGCTACGGGTCTGCACAACTTTCAAATTTTGTGATAAACTGGCGTACTTGGAAAGTGGCTTTTGTACTAGTCTTGGTTCCAAGACGTCCTTAGCGGTGCGACGTATAACGCGCACGGCCGGCCGACAATGCCCTCTTGCTACACACACACACGCCACGGCCAAATCGCTGAGACCGTCTTAGGAATTTCGCGAGCAGAACTGTGTGGCATTTGCATGCGCGTGTGACGTAGCTGCATTATCGCATGTAAATAGCCAACACTCACTAGTCTAGTTTCTGTACTCACGTCGGGTTTACGTGTACGTACGTATGAACGTGCAGCGCAGTACCAAGCCATTCGTTTGTTGGAAAAAAATTCTGACCGCGTGGACCAAGCGATCGATTTTACAGCAAAAAGACTGGGCTTTGGAAAGCTAAAAAGTCATCAGATCAGTGCCATTCATCAATTTGTACGTGGCCATGATTTGTTTGTAATTTACCAACGGGATTTGGCAAGAGTGTAATTTTTCAAGCTGCTCCAGGGGCAGATCCAGGAATTTTTGCGGGGGAGGGGGGGGGGGGGGTTTCTGAAATTTGCCCAGAAAAGTGACTCCCAAAATGTTCCGCCTGCAATAAAAATATTACAGGGGGGGGGGCTGATACACTTTTTCACCGTCTGTGGCGCCATTTAACCTCTATTTTGTTCCCACCCATAGGCAAAATAAGACCTGTATTTGCAAGGCGTAGGCCCCTACAAGCAAAAGCAAAAAAACAACAAAAAAAACAAAACCGAGAAATGTTCCCGTCACGAGGACAGGCACAGGCGGTTTCGCTTTTTCAGTTGTTCACGAGTCACTTAACATTGCTTGTGAGAAAAATAACATTCAAGATCAGTACACAAAACATTGGGAATACATGTACTTTACTCAAAGTACATGTAGGTTGAAGGTTGTTGTAATGTGAAATATACGGACGTATCCGCAGCCGAAGATACGATCGGCACGCACCACCCACACCCAATTTCGATTCGAGTTATATACCGCCCTCTATTGACGGAAGATGTATGTTGCTAATTTTGCAAATTTAGGTTGATGTCATGTGACACTTCGCCACACACATCGCTGCACACATCAACTGGTTATGCATTTTCAATATTGTTCAACCTGCCGCTAGAGGGCACTCTAACATTTTATGACATCACCAGTAATTTTGTTGTTAAGTACAACCTAGCCGGAGACTAACATTGTTGAAAGCAAGTTCACATCTTTTAGCAATTTCAAATTAGAAGGCACTTCCGGTTTGGACCGGAAGGAAGGGTCACGTGAATTTGCACGTAATATCAAAAATGAAGACCCTGGATTATTCTATCAGTTCCCGTAAAAAGGAAAATCAGATCTCTCTCGATTGATTTTATATTGATTTTCAAAGATTAAATCTAGAAATCTTTGATTGCTTGTAACCCGATATTTGATGAGGTCATCGTGACGTCATTATCAGAAAGCTCGAGAGCTGTTAACTCTGCCATCTGAAGCAAATATCTGGATTATATCTCTCGCGGTTGATTTTACAGCAATTTTTTAAGGTTTAAAGGTCTTTTCATTGCAACTTCCGGTCTGGTGACGTCATAAATCTTTCTCGACCTCAACTTGTTCTTAGCCTGAAGCCGATTACATACATCAATTATAAAGTGATTTCAACAAACTTCGCCACACACATCGACTGATTATTCATTTTATACATTTTTCAACCTGCCGCTAGAGGGCGCTGGAAAATTTTATGACGTCAGAGGTATTCTTTTTTTTTTAAGTACAACCTAGCTGGTCATCATGACGTCATGTTTTGAGACACGAGTTCGCTATAGGGTCTATGTATGTGCCTATTATTAAGATCTGAGATTGTTGAATGACAAAAGTGACCTCTAGAAAATTCGTGTACAATCTCAATGACGATTTGGGCAAAAAAAAAGAAAAAAAAATCTTAACGAAAACAATAGCGGTTCCGCACTGTATGCGGAACCGCTAAAACAAAATTGGCAACGAGCAGGGGGAGGTTTTGACCCCCAAACCCCCCCCCCCCCCCGGATCCGCGCCTGTGCTCCATTGGTCTTAGATTTCTTGAACGAAGCATGGAGGTGTTTCCTACCTCCATGAAGAAAGCGCTGATTATTGTCGTCGTGCCATTGAAAGCTCTGGCTGTTGATCAGTTACATCGTGCTGAACATCTGGGACTGAAATTGGCAGAGATAACGTCTGATATTCCAGGGGCCGATTTCACGAAACTCTTCTTAACTTATGACTCATCTTAGGACTTAAGACGAGTTCCTGCTCTTAGATCGATCTTAGCTAAGACGCGTCCTGAGATCGATTTCACTAAACCCTTCTTAAGCAAGACGCATCCGAAATACAGATAAACGAACCGCTAATTATTGGACGAGGATGACCTTTCGCATGCAACGGCTGTATCATGTTCAATTTGGCACTTTCGCGTAACAGCCGTCGGATGTGTACGCGCATGCAGTAAATTCAAGATGATTGATTATGATTGTTTTGGATGAAACATTTGAATGCTGATTCATAAATAGGCCTACCTCAGCGAGTTTCACTATCCCTTTTGGTCGAGAGCCTGTCACGTGGGTGTGTTTAAACGGTTGTTTAAACACGGCTGTTAAAAACAGTTCTTAAAAACGGCTGTTAAAAACCCTTTCTAAAACGGCTGTTAAAAACGGTTGTTTAAACACGGTGCGTCATAACCAACTGTTCTCAGCCGATACGCAACAGGGAGAGCGTAGTAGGTGCGCGCACAATATGTACTGTAAGACAACGCTAATGCACGCGTATAAAACGCTGCATTCGTGCGTGTGCGTACACGCACGCGACAGACAGGCGCGGAGTGCCTTCACGCGCTCACAAGTCCGATACGTACGTACGCATGTGTTTTGTACTGAGCAAATGGGAGAAAAAGCTTTGCATTTTGTCCTTTTTACGGGAGGTTTTTGCATTTTTCGTAAGGGTCGCCCCTCCTCGGTTATTATTGACATGGTAAAGACCGGGTCATCACACTTTTATCCCTTTATTAATATTACACTCACCCGTTATCGGGCTCCAATTCATCTCCAACCCTTGGAATATTCCCTGCCTTTGAACCTATATCTCTTGAGGATTTCCTCGTCATTTAGATTATCTAGTGGATTTCTTCTATCTCGGAATATCCTCTCTCTCTCCTACCGTAATTTTCGGAATATAGGCCGCGCGGAGTATAAGCCGCAGCACGCAAAAATCTGTAAAATAGGATTTAAAGTTGGCGTATTAGCCGCACCGGTGTATAAACCGCACCGCGGCGCTGACGACGTCCAACCACAAGTCATCGTGCTGCATGCTGAAGCACTAGTCGGACTCCCTATTAATTATCGCGGCAACTCTTATTATTGCGGCATCGGAAATTACTCCTTTTTTGCGTTGCCAACCGTATGGCGATTGTGCATCCAGTTCATCAGGCATGAAGGACTTCCTGCTAAGTTGTATAAAAATGACGATTATAAAATGTTGTGTCGGGACTTTTAATGATTTTTAATAAATGCACGTTTTCCAAAACTTGTACATTTTGCCTCACCGTGTCTGCTAAAAAGTACCGTCTTTATTTTAACATAAATCCTCAATGGTGGTCTGTCCATGGAAGTTCTATTGTCTGGTTCCCATTCTACAGCTACAAATGTAAAATGACGCCGAAGGACTATATTTCTACCGCGAAATCGTAAAAACTTTTACGAGAGCAAAATGACAGTGCGGTACAAAATTAAACGATGCACCGTGTAAAGTGAATAGCGCCCCCAATCGTCAATCAGTAGACTTGTCTCAGTGAATTTTGTCGCCTTCCAGGGGGGACAGGGTGTTAAGAAATCATCCTGCAGGCCTAATCGTCTTTAATCAACCTGAACTTGACAGGGAAAATATCATACTTTATTCAGGGGATGTTTTGGTCAAACATTAACTATGAATAAAAAAGTTGAGATCGTTGTAAAAACCACTTCCAGTACCGCGATAATAAAAAGAGTCCGTACTCCGCCGAGCAACGGCGAGCATGTCTATTTTCACAGGCATCGCAAAGGAAATTCCTTATGTATTATGCATCAGGTATGAGCACGTGTCGCTAGTCGTTGTTTTGATTGGCCAAAGTAGATTTTGTTGCGCGCTTACATGTACGTGCTGGCAACCATTCATAAATTTGGGGGCCTTGTTAATTCATGCAAAGGGATGTTTATTGGTTTCAGCTTAAGATTTCAGTATAAAAGTAATTTGTCTTTGAATTTGATATAAAGCAAATACGCCTGGAAGCAAGTAACTTCTTTTTCAAACACAAATATGATTTTTATTTCCCACATTATCATTTACTCCACTTGACAATGTTTTCGGAAATTCAACAACATCCCTCGTAGCATATTTGGTGCAATCCAAAACTAGGCAGGCTCATTAGATCTGAAGAAAATAATTCGTTTTGCTGTAAACGAAAGATGATTTTTGTCTGGATTTTTCTCCACTTCAGGGAACATACGAGGACGAAATTAAATCGCCAGAATGATAATTGATGAATAATAAATATATATGCAGATAGATGAATATATTTTACTGAAAGATTTCAGCGGATTGCAATGGATTGTAATATTTCGGTCAAAATTCTCCTAATGTGAAAATGAACACGTCGCATGGTGCCCGCGCGCGATTTTGTTACTACGGACAATACTGGTACCCGCGCCGCGCCCCGGAAGTACATGACTTTTCCGCAAAGATGTGGCGACAAAACATTATTGCAACAATATTTTGTTTACTTTAGAGGATGCTGGAAATGGAAGTTGTGTACGTATTAAAGCCTACAATTATTGTAGGCTTTAATACGTACACAACTTGCATTTTTTTGTCACATTCGCAGACCGCAGATGCGATAGATTAATCCTCAAAGCGGTGGAGGTATGTGTTTATCATGATCCTTTATACTAATAATAGTTGACTAGCGCTTCGTTCAGTCCCATAATTTTGACATTTTGACATCGAATATAATCGATGTTGGACCTCCGATGTATCGATTATTGAAAATTCTGATAGCCGGACCCTACATTAACCAGTGAAATAATAAACAACATGGATTACACAACGATAAAAACAGACAAAAACGAACAGACGCACCACACGATTTGTGAGGTGTGAACGGTACTTACGGTACATTTGCAAGTCTATTCGGTCCCTCTGGACTGGTTTCCTTTATTTCCAACATGTGAGTAGAGCGAACGTAAACGGCAACCAACGCGTGGCCCGGGCTGCGCTGAGGCGCGGCTTCTGTGACTGATTTTATTCTTATAATGTTGCCGTATAAGCCGCCCGGAGTATAAGCCGCAGAAACATTTTTCAGCGTGAGAATCAACGTATAAGCCGCGGCCTATATTCCGAAAATTACGGTAATTGCCCGCCGAGCTTTGTAATTAGCGAGAAGCATAAGCGACATTGTTGCTTTTCAGTAAATTGTACGTGTTCGCATATAGATAAGACGACCCCCAGACCGATCTTAAGTTAAGACGAGTTCAGCCGCGTTGCTAAGGACGTTAGGACATGTTGAACGCATCCTAACTTTGGTGAAATCGATCCTACATGTAGGACGAGTCGCGAGTTAAGACGAGTTACTCTTCCTAAGACGCGTCTTAGCGTTTCGTGAAATCGGCCCCAGATCACATTTTTGGAACAGACTGCAATTGTTGGAAGTTCTCGGTAGCAAATGATACCCACTCCTGTGAAACTACATGAGTTTGTATATGCCGGCAATCGTGGACCTAGGACAAAAGAATTCGGGCGTAGACAAAGGGGTCCACGTTTGACCTAACGTCCACGATTGAAAATCGTGTACAAAACCAATGGGAGGCCTTCCGAAAAAGTAGAGTATAAACAAAAGAGGAACAATGGGAGGTCCACGATTGCACCTGTTTACATGATTGGATGTACATGTACATGTATGTGTGTACAATATACATTGTATGTACATGTATTTCATAAGTTTCCAAAAAATATATACTTTTTGCTGGTTAGGCACTACATGTACATGTACATGTACGAGCGAGCCCATGCATACAATTACAATTGTTGACTGCTTTGATGTGGGATATGACGTTTTTAACACCCGAGGGATGCATAGCACCCAAGGCTTCGCATCGGGTGCTATGCGTCCGTGAGGGTGTTAAAAATGTCATATCACACATCACAGCAAACAATTGTTTTGTTAAATCGCCAAACCCAGTTTTTTCAGTTCAACTTGCCTTGCTTGGTGAAAATTTACTCAACAAATCACGCGATCAAAACAGCTGATCGTCTGCTAGTCCGCTGTTTCCACTATAGTTTACTGTCGTTAACCCCCTTGCGTACTGATGACGCCATATGGTGTCAAAAGAAAAAGTGCCACCAGGCCGGATGACGCCATTTGCCGCTGTTTGTGCAGTTTCAATCCATCGTTGGATTATTGTTTATGTTACGCTTGACTGCACAAACACATTGTAGCAGTTTGCTTGGCTGCCAAAACCAGTCTCCCGTAAAAAAAACAGTGTAGCGTGGGTACCAATGATACAGCTCAATAGCTGGCTGTCTGCGCTGATGTGTGATATCATGCTTGGAGTGTGCCATGCGGTTTTATAGACCGGGCACGTGATCGTTCTAGGCCAATCAAAATACAGTATCCAAGATGGGGATAATAAGTACATTTAATACATGTACAATGTACGCATGGGTACATCTGTTGCTTGTCTATGATACATGTACATCTGGCAGCCTTATTTTGTACATGTACATGTACATATTGTACATGTATGACAAAGTACAATGTACAGTGTACGTGATGTATCACAAGTACACACTATACATTTTATTTGTATATCTTTAGCACTGGACTTTAGTGAAACACTTTTACTTGCAGGAGTTTACATGCAAACTTGTCAGAATATGCCCCCAAACACTTGTCTGCTCAATATTGACTTTGAAAACAAACAGACTTGGTCAATACTTGACACAAAATGTAATGTCAACAATGTCTGCATACAAACTGCACTTTAGAGCCTGTTTCACACAAGTGCTGGAATAAGCACTGGAAACATGGTCCTGTGCGATAAAATTACGGTGTACATCGATAATAATGCACGGATACCATGTGATGTTAAAGTGTATGGCCATTTTCACAATCAGTGGTGTAACTCTGAAAATTGAAGTTTTTGATCTGTATTTTTTTTTTTTTTAACTAGTGCACAGAACTCTTATTTTTTTTGGGCATGTGATTGTCCTGGGTGAACGCTACCTCGGGTGGCTTAACAAAGTTTATGCGTTTCTTGTCGTCTGTGTGGTGGCCTCTAGAGGGGGTAAAGTACCCCCTCCAGAGCGTGCAGCTTTTACATACTCATTTTGGTACACCTTGATTTTATCTTTATATGTAATTCCAACTTGCTTTTTGTTGGGGGTTATACACAAGTGTTTGAACTTTATGCCATACTATTTTCATCAGACATCCAGTTTCGGTTCTGTGGTGGAGTCATCGGCAGTTGGTGTGTTTCGGAGTATACATTTTCCATTAACTTTTACTACCAATTAACTGTGTGATACTGCTCATATTTGAAAATGACAAATGTTCCAGTTATTATTTAATTGTAATGGTAAAGAGTTCTACTTATGTTACGTATGTCCTTTTTTTTATCATCAGTAATTGCTTCTGAAATTTATGTGTTCAAACATACACATGTACAAGTTTTGTACCCTCCGAAACGTTTTGTTATTTGACCTGGCTTGTAAACTAACTAAGGTAGTCAAACTGTTAATAAAGAAAAACAAATGGGTGTATCACCTTATCATTCGTAAGGACTGACTTTAGAAAAGAATTATGTTTGCCCAGTTTTTTGGGAGATGTTAACTTTCCGTTAACACTAGTACACTCCGAAACACCATGTACATGTATACTCCAAAACAATTCAAGGAGGTTTTACCATGTTTTCTTCCTTTTAATAAATGTCCTCAGACCCAAATGTGAAACCTGATTCCTTTACATACATGTAGATTATAATAATAATGGTTGAAAAGACAAAGTCTACAAAATGGGTTGTTTCAGAAGCAAAGTTTACAAAAAGTTGTTTCGGAGGAGACACGATTCAGTTTACAACACATACAAAATGTACATGTATTTATCATCTAAGCCACACATTGTGGCCACAATGCATTTTTGTAACGGTATTTTGGCACTGTAACAGTAACATTTGTATTAAGTTTACTTGGAAACTTCAAATGTTCTTGTAATCATCTTTCAAGAAATGTTAACATTTGTGTATCCTCCGAAACACACACCAAATGTTAACGGTATTCTAAGTTTGGAAAATTTTAACTTCTGAATTATTTCTTGGTTTTTTATTCCACCTTCATAGATATGTAGACCCTACTGCATAGTGTTCATACAGGAAGTTAGAGTGGGCCTTCAGTCTAGGAAAGTGTTTTTAAATTGAAAATAGTCTTACAAAGTATGATTTTGTAGCAAAAATGTTGTTTAACACAGAAAAAAAACAACGTAAACTGGGACATGATTTTTTTTTCATTTCAATTTAGAACTACATGTATGTCTTATATACTTAACAATAAAATTCATATAAGGTTGAGATGCAAACAAGAATCCTGATGCCTAAAAATACTGTTTTTGCTTGAATTTTGACATTAAATTCTGTTTGCCCTGAATTTAACGGCGGCCACGACGGCCAGTGCCGTCGATGCCCTTAATTTTGTGCATAGGTTACCAGACAAAATCGACCAAGTTGGTTGTCAAGTTCGCTCGCGCTTTCATCATGGAGTTGTGTACGTGCGGCGCATTTCATTATTCATTGTATGACCGATGTATTGTGTCGTTTGTAATAACCTGAACTATCAAGTTTGTAAAAATGCCACGAAAAGATCAATTAAAGCGACAAACATTTATGTAAATGTACATATATCTGTGGAGTTTTACAGAGCTTGTAGAGTTTTACAGGGCTTCACAGAATATTTCTAATAGAAGTAATAATGACTGGCCTCCGTGCCCTTTTAAAAAAATGCCATTGGCCTTGGTGCCCTGCAACATTTTTCATTATCGAAGGCAAAATGGCCTTGCCCTAGAAAATCTTAAATTTGAGGCCTGGAACTATATGGATGTTTTAAGCTCAAGTATTATTTGTTCCCATAAATTTAAGTCTTACTGAGCATATTTTTGGTGGGAAATGTTAAATTGTTCACCTTTGGGCAACCAAGTTACACCACTGATTGTGAAAATGGCCGTATCTCAAATCACCTGGGTGACACTCCCGTGTGGTTCATGACAGCAATCAAGACGTCCTCCAAAATACCACATTGATGCGACACCCATGTGACAATCACTGAGATTGGTCATCTATACTATTAATTCAGAAAATCTCCAGTGCTCCGTGCCATTTTGTACGCGGTGTCCCGTCTGCCCATAGCGGTTTGCCGTGGACGGCAGAGCCTATGGGTTGGAGCCCGTCTACAGGCTTTCAAACAGACCCAGGTGAAATTAGAACATTTGCGAGCTTTTGGGAGTAGTTTTCATTGATACTCACCCAAGTCTACAGCATCACAAGCCTCATTTTACATGTTCTGTACTCACAACACTTGTGTTTCAACCTCAACTACCGTAATTTTCGAAATACAGGCCGCGGCTTATACATGTGTACTCCGGGCGGCTTATAAGGCAACATTTAAAGAATAAAATCAGTCACATAAGCCGCGCCTCAGCCCGGGCCACGCGTGCAGAGGCGGCGCTCCGGGCCAGGTACAAATGTAGTCATGTTTTCGTTGGTTGCCATTTACGTTCGCTCTACTCACGTGTTGGAAATGAGCGACCAAATAGACTTGCAAATTATGTACATGTACCGTAAGTCCCGTTCACACCTCACAAATCGTGTGGTGCGTCTGTTCATTTCTGTCTGTTTTATCGTTGTGTAATCCATGTTGTTTAATATTTCACTGGTCAATTGGTGACTGTTGAGCTCAGATTAGTGGTTAAAGTTGTCATTTTCTTTTTTACCCCCCCCCCCCCCCCCCCTCCCCGCCAATAAAAAAAAGAACAAGAATAACTGCCGCGTGGCCCACCCAGCCAGGACACTCATCCAGCTCGCCAAAATTGGTAATTTCAAGGACTTATGAAAGTTTATTTGTAATGGGCTCCGTGCGCGTCGAATGAGGGCACTGTCCACATGTAGCAACCGCACTTCCATTGGCAGTAGTCGCTGGTATTACACACCGCTCTCCTCGTTCATTTGATACTCGTATACCAGTGGGATTGCTTTGTCTGTTTGCCGACTCTCGATAATTGCGTTTTCAATATGAATATCATAGCGGAACCAGACACTTAAATTGAAGTAAGATGGCGTCGATATTGACCCCCCCCCAACTCGCCTTTTCTTTCCGCTGAGGTGTACATGTACACGGAGCCACACTCGTTCGTGCGCTGCTTACACTTTAGGATTGCATGTGTAGTGGAACCATTTACATACTAGCGCTTCAGCATGCAGCACGATGACTTTTGTGGTTGGACATCGTCAGCGCCGCGGTGCGGCTTATACGCCGGTGCAGCTAATACGCCAACTTTAATTTGCAGATGTTTGCGTGCTGCGGCTTATACTCCGTGCGGCCTTTATTCCGAAAATTACGGTAAGCTCTTCAAAGTAAAGTTGCAGAACTCCTGCACCCAAGCCCTTTGTGTTATTTTCATATGAAAGTGTGCAACACCGTTTTGAAAAACACTCAATGAGATTTCATTTTTCTGAGTTGTGGAACAAAAAAGTAGGAAAAAGTAGGAATTTCAAGAAAAAAGCCTGAAAAGTAGGAGCAAGGTGAGGCACCCCGAATGAAACGGTACAGAAAAAGTGTCAGCCTACATGTAACTCAATCAAATTAAAGATGGATTTTTGGTTAAAAAAGCTGAATATCAGTCAAAATGAGGCAGAATGCTGTTCTCTACATTTTGTACCTTCTCAATGTCCGAAAATTCTCATTTTGATGAGTGACATTGAAAGACCAACCCCTTACCTCCAACCTTAGTAAAGGCGCCCCGAATGAAACGGTGCAGAAACAGTGTTAGCCTAACTAATTCAAATTAAAGACAGATTTTCAGTTAAAAGGGCTGAATGCTGTTTCCCAACAATGTTGTACCATTCTAAATGCCCGCAAATTCTGAAAGACCAACCCCTTAGACCTCTACCATAAAGGCGCCCCGAATGAAACGGTGCAGAAACAGTGTAAGCCTAGAACTAGTATAAATTAAGGACAGATTATTAGTCTGAAAAGTCAACATCGGTCATACAATTCAGCCGAATGTCATTTCACAACAATTTTGTACCATTTTAAATGCCCGAAAATTATATTTCTATTAATGAAATTGAAAAACCAACCCCTCACCTCCAAGCGAGGCTCCAACATAAAGCACCCCAAATGAACCTGTACAGAAACAGTGTCAGCCTACAGGTAACTACATGTAATTCAAATGAAAGACAGATTTTGGCTAGTGTGCGGGTTCCTGCAAAATGTCGGCTTACAATACATGTACGACTAGAAACATGAACACAATGTTCTTGTAGAACAAGAACATTGTGTTCATGTTTCTAGTCGTACATGTAAGAGTGACGGTTCAAAAATGTCAAAGAAAGTCAAGAAATTAGGTTGTGATTCTGACAGAAGAAAACTTTTTTTTTTAATTCCTCACATTTCTTGTAAAGGCAACGTTTTTATTCTTTGCCACTTAGTCAGAAAAGCGAAAAATCGTTTATAAACGTTTGATAGTGATACTACACTTTGTTTCTGCTCAATTAATAATCATACAACTTCGGAAACTAAATTTCTACAACAGAAAAAACCGTGCTGCTGAGCAAATTACACAACACCTACATGTACATGTACATGTTCGATTGGTAATTGTGCCATGCTGTCTGTACCAACCCCTTGAGTAAATGGGTGTTATAATGGGGCGCTGGGATGCCATGCCGGCTGTGCAGCCAAGCATAAAATACATAATAATCCAACAATGGATTGAAACTTCAGAGAATGCGTCTAAAGACGTCATCCGGATGCAAGGGGTTAAGGAATTTTTCTGTTGGCCTACATGTATTTCTATTAGGAAACCACGTGCGCAAGTTATTTTTTACAACGCGAGTTATTTTTTACAACGCAAGTAATTTTTTACAACTTAATTTACATTTCCATCAATTTTTTTTAAGACAATTAAACTTAAGCGCCAGTGTCACTTGGTGCGCCGCTGAAGGAACGAGACGGAGTCTGTTTGGTTGGTTCATTTACCCCATTTATTTGCACACCGCTGATGCAGGTGAAAACTAAAGAAAATATACAAATTCATATTAAATAATATAATCAAATAAGTACAATACACAATTAAACAATTAGAAACAGGTTTAGGGGAACATCAGACCAATTACAAACGGGCAGCACCTTATCAGCAATATTATCGATAATGAAGAATTACTGTAATCTATTAAATTGTCCAAACACAGAAATCCATTATCATATAAACTTACAGTCGTTCCCGGGGTAAAGAATCCTCAGCACACACAGTGAGGTAAACGGTTGTAAAGCAGTATCGGTGTATACGGGGGTTTACGGTGGCATTCTGGGGTGCTGTACAAACAATATAAATATCAAATGAGCATATTATGAAGGCCTATTTAGGATAAGGGCGTTGGCTCCAAAGAATGTTAGAGTATATCTACGTAAATTAAATTCCTATAATTTTCTAACCAAACACTATAGTAATAAACGTTAAAGATAAATGCTTGAGACGAATTAAATATTCAGAAATAAACGATACAAAACTTATTAAAAGTACTTACAAATAGTTGGTTGCAGAAATGAGACGAGGTGAGTTGGTCGGGAGCGTGAACGCAACTGAATACAATTAATCTCCCACACGCCGGGGTGGCAAGTGGGGAGACCGTGGTACGATGTATTACGCAATCATTCCTAAACGGGGTTGGTCGAGGGGAAACTTACGATATTTGAACTGTGACTTTTTGCAAATACAGACTCCAAATATGGAAAATAGGTACTCGGAGGAAGAAAATCAAAGACTGAACAAATACATAGCGGCAACGATAACAGCCAGTATTATTGTTTTAAAAAAATGTAACTCCGAAACAATCAATGAAAACCGTTTTAAATAAAAAACAATTTGAAATTTGAAGCATAGTGTGACAAAGTTACACCATTGATGGTGAAAATGATTGTCAAAATACCAGCCACACCATTTACAAGGTGCAAACATTTACATTAACCCTAACGTCACCGAATACTACAAAATGTACTTGAGTAAACTGTAGTATGCAGTACTTTTACTACACTGGCCTATGAGAATTGAGTAGTATTTTGTTAGTTGTACAGTGTACTGTACCCCAAGTGAATGCCTTGGACTTTAGGGTTAAAACATGTAAACATGTATTGTACACCTACAATGTACATATGTATGTACATGTACATGTAGAGTTACAGTACATGTACAAATGTACATGTACATGTACATTACATGACTGTACCAAGCAAGGCCATAATGGTGGTTATTTCATTCTGCCCTGCATACAAACAAGATGACCTTCGTGTACTCTTCAACTTACAAGTTTATGTTCATGTACATTGTACCACTACAACACATTTTGTAAAATTCAGCACACAAATTGATCATCAAAGCATACATACGAGTATGGGCTGGCGGGTACTGCCAGGCACTCCATTACATGTTGCTCTTCCATATCAATGATGGCACAATTCCTGTCAGAATGACGACATTTCACTCCATCAGCAACAGTATCATCCACTCAAGTCAATCAATCAACTCTCGGCAACTGTTGATATCCACCACACAACGGCAACACCACTGACTAATGTAAATCATTCACGCTTAAATTTGTAGAATCTGCCTCTCTACATGTACACAAAGTCAACATCAATGCCCACCAACAAACTGAAGAGACTGCGGTGGGATTATTTTGTGTCTCTTTCAGCAAAAGACAGGATATGATGACACAACTTACATTGAGCAGCAAAACAGCTCATGGTAATCTATGCAGCCTTGGACTATGGCAATGTGATGTCATTGGGAGAACTACATGTATTCCCAGATTTTAGCCGGACATTTAATTGTGTGTATGTGTACATGTCTGTTGCTTCACTTTTGGTGGTACGATCATCTTCAGCTTTTGAATTATTCAACAGTTACTCAGCATGTACATCACAAGCTTTCTGCCTCAGTTCAACAGTTCAAGGAGTCCTTCCAGGTATAGTACAAGCACATGTACATGTACATGTACATGTACACATGTACACACCCCTTTTATGAAAATAAAACTTCTAAATTAAGCATATTCTCTGCCTGTCAATGTGACAAGTAAATAAATACAAGCTTGATAAGCAAATTCATAAGCAAAAGAACAGCAAGAAAAAACCAACAAAACTGTGGGCCAATCTACTCAGTAATTAAAATGACAAACATTCAAATTACATGTGTACAATGTATGTACATGTACAATTAAAAATTCAAATTTGAAATTGAGCAGAAGAAAGAAAAACCTTGCATCTTTCCACAGAATCCTCTTTACAAGAACATGCATGTAACATTCTGTTTCTTTGAATCAATTATTCTAAAACCTTATTTAAAATAAACTGATCACTCCTTCAATTGAACTGTACCCCTTCACTTGCTGTCCATCCCACTGCACCTGTACAATGTAAGTCTACCCTCAGCTACCCTACAGTACGTGCAATAATGAAGCCACTGCACATGCTCGCAGCCAACCAATCAAAAGGCATTGTCCAGACAACACAAGCTGGTCAGTACTGTTATGTAACACTCTGTCCTCATACATGTAGCACTGCATAGCATGCATAGGGACATTAACTATCTGGTACACAATGACAGATGTACACGTTATGTACACAATATGCCAGTGCAATGAACTCTAATATAAAAGGGAAGGTGTACTGATAATTGTACTCCAGGGCAAATGTCTTGGAACATGTACAGGTACATGTACATTAACAATAAAGGGGCTGGAAGGGCATGATTTGGATGTACGTGTACAATGTACATCAGAGAGGCATTATTAAAGTACATGTACTATACACTGTATGTACACAATAGATGTTTCAAATTATTTTACTTTACTAAAAGCTTTTTAGGCAATATTTTGCAGATCCAATTTAATATGGGACTCCAAATGAGTGCACAGGTTATCCATTACGTCTGAGGACTTGGGACAATTAGGGGATTAGTGATTACAATACAACTGAGGACCAGAGCCCAAGACTAAGTCCTCGGTAGTGTTCATGTACAAACTTTATGATACTTGTTGAGAAAAAGTTTAAGTCCAAACAATGAGAACAATAGAAGAGAATTCGAACAGCTTGAGTCCTCAGTACAGTAAAACATGACTGGGTGTTTGTGGGTGGATGGGAGGAGCCAGTACTGTATTAGTTTTGTAATGGAAACTGTTTACGGGGTAGTTTTTGTCTTTTTTGCGTTTTTAGGTGACTATTTTGGTGTACAAAGAATCAACTCATACACTGTAGCTTTATAATGTATACTGTGCACTGTGGGTGCGTTGGTGTATTCAAACCGTGGACGAAAAATGACAGAGAACAAAAGAGAACAATATCGTCCGCGATTCCCAGCATACGTCCGCGACTGGAAGTGCGTACAAAACCTATGGAGGCCTTCCGAAAAAGTATAAACAAAAGAGGAACAATGGGACGTCCGCGTTTGGAGGTCGATACACGACTGCGTGTGTGTGTATATATGCTTAACCCCTTGCATACAGATAACGCCATATGGCGTAAAAAAAAAGTGGCACCAGGCCGGATGACGCCATTTGCCGCCGTTTCAATCCATTGTTGGATTATTGTTTATGTTACGCTTGACTGCACAAACACATTGTAGCGGTTCGCTTGGCTGCTAGAACCGCTGCAACACCCCGACGTCTCCCGTAAAACTGTACT
Source organism: Hippasteria phrygiana (assembly GCA_037893225.1). NCBI lineage: Eukaryota > Metazoa > Echinodermata > Asteroidea > Valvatida > Goniasteridae > Hippasteria > Hippasteria phrygiana. The sequence goes on from JAZGUH010000321.1 coordinate 388,036, forward strand.
CAAGGGGTTAAATTAGGTACATGTACATGTACATTGTACATGTATGTACTTGTACACTACATGTATGTACACAGTAGTGTACATGTACAACATATATTTGTGTGGTCTGGTTACCTGACTTTAGACAAAACGAAGCAATTTATAGATGTCAGGGAATTATCAGGTTGGGGAGATTCAGTATGTACACATGTGCACATAGCTGGCTTGCACCCATTCTAGGATGTGTAACCAACTGCCAAACAGTATGTGGACTACTTGGAAGTTGGTACATGTACATGTACATTGAGGGCAGTATTTGAAAAAAAGTCAGATTTTTCCAACGATGGTCGGCCAACCATGGCTGGAAATCAACACAAAAATTTCACTTTTCTTGAAAATGACAGCACACTACATGTAGGTGCCATGATTTCACAGGATGCTTGAGAATATTTACTAAACAGTCAAGTACATGTACATGTACATGTAAGGTTTTTCATATAATAATGCAGTACTTTTGTTTTTGTTAACCCTTTGAAGCCGGATGACGTCTATAGACGCAAATAAAAATTACCACCAGGCCGGATGACGTCTATACATGTACATTGTACATGTACACGCCATTCTCTGCATTTTCAATCCATTGTTGGATTATTGTGTATGTTCCACTTGGCTGCACAAGCCTCTTGTGTCTGTTTTCACCTCATAGGCCTAATGTAACTGAAGACTTCAGGCGCAAAAGCAGCTAAATGCCAACAAAAAAATATTTGATTATCGTATACTATTCACTGAGAGCTTTCACTTGATATCTTTATCTCATTTTTCATGGAAGTGGCATTTAGCGGCTTTTGCACCTGAAGTCTTCAACTGTACTCAAGGGGTTATTAAATGTTTGCAGAATTTGCAGGTCTATATACAATGTACATAACGTGTACATGTACAATGTACATGTACCTGCTGCACAGTGCATGGGGTGAAAAAGAAATGGGAGGTTAAATGCACCATATTTTCCCCCATTGCTTTTGTACAGAATAACTGATGACTTAAGAATATGTCCACATTTGTGTCATGTACGCACATGTACATGTACACATATAATGCAAAAATAGACAAAGACAACCATCATACATGTACATTACAGCTACACTGTACATTGTATCTTTTATGTCTACAGACTGACAAGTGCTGTTGAATGCCACAAAGAATCTTCAGGAGACAGCTTGTCTGTGTATTTTCTGGCTAATAGCATTACGAGGATTGACTATTACCTACAAATGCTCCACGTTCTGCCATTTACATGTAGAGCATCGCGGCAGATCAATACAGCGTTATTGAACCAAAATTATAGTACTGACCCAGCGAGGACAATATATACATGTACATGTACATGTACATGTACATGTACATGTACATGTACATGTACATGTACATGTACATGTACATGTACATGTACATGTACATGTACATGTACATGTACATGTACATGTACATGTACATGTACATGTACATGTACATGTACATGTACATGTACATGTACATGTACATGTACATGTACATGTACATGTACATGTACATGTACATGTATGCACGGACAGAAAAAAGGAAAGCGGCATGCGACAGCAAATTGATAAATTTCATGATAAACATGAACAAATTATAACAAAAGTTATGAAAAAAAAAGTGATAAAAAACATGCATCTTTTTGCACAGTGAAAACCATGTCAGTCTGTAACAATCCAAGCTTTAAACTGTAGAAAGATACATCTTAGTGGGTCACTTGTTCTTCAGTATTGTGGAGGTGTAATGTACATAAATGTACGTGGAGCATGTACAAAATGTACATGTATTGTACATTCTCTGACAATGTTGCAAATTCTCTTGCAAGCTTTCTTTATACCCCTACATGTGTATTTACATAGGTGAAGTAAAAAAAAAGACAATCGTTGGAAATACATGTAGTCTAGTTCCCTGACCTGATAATTTCCAATGTCCATATAAGTTGCTCCGTTTTGTCTAAATTATGGTACCCTTATGTATCTCTCTCTGCGAGACGTCATATCATGATTTCATGACCCTACTGGGCGTATTTTTGTTCACACGACCAATCTCGGTGATCGTCGTACGGATGTCGCATCGATGCGAACTTTTGGAGGAGGTCTCCATCCCCGTCACGAACCGCACGGGACCCGCGCGATTTGGTGACAGGGATACACTTTCACACGGCACGGAATCCGTGCGTTGGTGACATCGATGCGATTTCATCGCACGGGACCCGTGTATCCAGCGCTCGTGTGAAATGGGCTTTAGTTTCGCTCATTGTGCAGATATACATTGTAGATCTGTACTGGATGCCAATTTACCCTTTGTGCTGTATGAGTGACGTCAGATCAGTTCCTTTTTTAATCAATGATATGCTTATTTGAATAGGCATAATGGTGTTGCATAATTTAATTGCATAGCCTTTTACAAGCAGTGATGTTCTTTGATTTTCTCTGTGCCTGTCATATTTTTCATTAGGGGGGTTTTTACAAAGCGGCGAATCCTATGCAGTGTTCTCCAAGGCCTTAAATTTTAGCAGGGTGGCAGAATGCGAGCGCGGAGCGCGAAGCCCTTACGGCATGGGGTCCGGGATTCTAGATGCTCTGTGGTGCAATCTGAGGCATTTCCTGGCCACTTTCTTCTGACTCTTTGAATCAAATTTGCTCGTGTTTACAACTTGAAATGAAGGCAAGATTTTTAGGGAGAGGGGGTTTGGTCATCAAAAGGAAATTTTTTTACTGAGTGGAACTCGTCACCGTTCGGGGGTTACGGGCCGGTGAGCTAAACATGCACGTTGGCACAGCTCGCGTGGATATCGGTATTTTCCCGAGAGAAAAAGACGCCCTCTTCAAGTGTTACGGAACATTGTAATTTAGGTAAACTGGTTCTCGACGCGACAAAGTGAAAATGATATTACCAGGGAGATTGGAACCAGTCCAGAATAATATTACCTGTATAGTTTTATGATGTGAATGCATAATATGTTGCGTACGTTGCGTCCAGATCTGTTCGATTACTATAAACGCTACTGCAATACTGCTGAATGTTAATGCTGGCAAACTCTTCATGTTCGTTCCACAGAGTGCGGTAAACTTCTTCGTACTTAGATAAACTGTGAAGACGGTGGAGAATAGGGGAAAATCCAATGGAAAAAAAATAGCAGGGCGGTGAAAATTTTAGCAGGGCGGTAAAACGTTAGCGGGGCGGCATACAATTTTGGCAGGGCGGCCCGCCCTGCTAAAACCCCTCGTGGAGAACACTGCTATGGAAGTGAAGCCAATGACCAACTTGAAAACTTTCTGGTGATTATTAGTGCACAATACTTTTTTGGGGTCAGATTCACGAGTTCAAACCCTGTGTGGGCTGTGCTTCGATTCTTTAGCAGCAATTGAGTAACTGATCCAGCGATGCTGCTGAATAATTCATAATTCAATAGCTTTTAATCATACATGTATCGATACCAATTATTATAGAACAATACTAAGAATCGCTACTACATGTACATGTACCTACTGTCGACTTTACTTGACAATGTTACAAAGAAATCAATTAATGTTACTTGAAAAAACCTTTGCGCGCCGGATTTTATAATGTGTTTCATGGGAAACTTCTTGTGGACATGTACATGTACATGTATGTCTGGAGTACAAAATGTACATCTGACAGAAAACTCATCAGAAATAATTTGAATGGTTCGTGTTGTTATAGCGTTTGTACAGTATTTTGGCAACACGCCTAGTGGCATCCCGAGATAAGACTCTCACAGACATTATTATCAATGGCTATGGCTCTTCACTGTAGCCTGGCAATGGCAAAAGACCTGTTCTGGGCCAAGGCTAATTATATTGTGCAAGTGTAGCATACGAGCCTGTGAATAAACTAATACACTCGCAATATACGTGAACATACGTGAACATACGTGAAGTATGCACATGTACATGTATGCCATGTTGCCATCAAATTCAGAACAAAAGTACATGTATTTTTATACAGGTATACTGTACAAACATTTTATGATGTGTACAGTAGTGCATGATTTTTAAAAATTGAACAGAGGTACAATGTAGGACGGGACGCTGTATTATCCCGATCGGAATAGAGATTGCTCACCAACCTTCCCGAATTGTCCTGTCTTTTGTGTTGTATAACTCTTGCTTTTTTACATTGACATAAAAAATCAGATGGTGGTTTGGTTTATTCCCATGCGATGCCTGTGAAAATAGACATGCTCGTCGTTGCTCGGCGGAGTACAGACTCTGTATTATCGCGGTATGTGCGAAGTGGTTTTTAAAACGATCTCAACTTTTTTATTCATAGTTAATGTTTGACCAAAACATCCCCTGAATAAAGTATGATATTTTCCCTGTAAAGTTCAAGTTGATTAAAGACGATTAGGCCTGCAGGATGGTTTCTTAACATCCTGTCCCCCCTGGAAGGCGACGAAATTCACTGAGACAAGTCTACTGATTGACGATTGGGGGCGCCATTCACTTTACACGGTGCGTCGTTTTATTTTTTTTAACGCACTGTCCTTATTTCGATCCTGTAAAAGCTTTTACGATTTAGCGGTGGAAATATCATTCTTCGGCGTCATTTTGCGTTTGCAGCTGTACATGTAGAATGGGAACCAGACAATGGAACTTCCATGGACAGACCACCATTGAAGATTTATGTTAAAATATAGACGGTACTTTTTAGCAGACACAGTGAGGCAAAATTTACAAGTTTTGGAAAACGTTAATATTTATTACAAATCATTAAAAGTCCCGACACAACATTTTATAATCGTCATTTGTATACAACTCAGCAGGAAGTCCTTAACGCCTGATGAACTGGATGAAAAATCGCCACACGAAGGAGTTTTGGCAACGCAAAAAAAGGAGAAATTTCCGATGCCGCGATAATAGGGAGTCCGAGCATGCACATGTAACTTGTAAGTATTGGAGACAACACACTAAGCTGTACACCAGCCCTGTAATACAGACATGTCCCTTTCCTGTGTTCAATTTGTGATTTCCAGTATGCTCATATTACTCTGCAAGATTTGAGCGTAAAGCCCTGTGTGTGCAATTGCCTAGCAATTGCAGCCTCTTGCATATGTGTACATGTACAGAAATGTACATAATTTATAATACAATGTACATGTACAATGTACATACATGTATGTACATGTACATGCATACCTTACATTTGTTTCAACATTTGTTTTCTGGTGTTATTTACACCAGTTGATATCTACATTTTGTATATCAACTGGTGTAAATAACACCAGAAAACAAATGTTGAAAAAGGTTGCACAGACAAAAACACATACATACATTGTACATGTAGTAAAGAGTAATACGGTACTGTGAACTTGGCCATACAGGCATGCACACATGCTTCCCCCTGCAGAGTATAAAAAATTGCATGTGGGGCTCCTATCCTAGGAGTGGCACCTGCTTTTTGTACTACACAGAACCTGACACCACACCATTTGTCAACTCAATACACATGCACAACCAGGGATAATCTCTGCTCATGTGACTTGCATGAACTGGCTGATCACATTAGTTGACAAAGGTTGAAAATAACATTCACAAATGTATGTATGTCACAGGGTCAGCTGGTGTATGGTGCACCACCCATGGTATCCAGGGAGAAAGAAGCAAGGTTTACATACAATGTATGTACACGTTATGTATGGTTTATTGATCTCAGTGTGTTCCAATTCAACCAGGCACCTACATGTACATGTACAAAATGTATCATGTACAAAACTGGGTTAAGGCCCAGACACACTGGAAATGTGGCAGGATATGCAGACATTAAATTGTGATTGGTCATGTTATATGGATGTTTAGGACAGGCTTTTTAGGCAAAATTTGGATGTCTAACATTTGAGCTAAATATATTTTTAAAAACTGTTTAAATGGCCGACTCTCATTTTGTGTTCAGTTCTTGGTACACACTCAACACACGCTGAATCAATAATCGGGGTTTAAGGCTACATTTTCTAGACAGAATTAACCCCCCCTCCCCCTCCCTAATAAAAATGTCCACATCTACATACGTGTACATGTACGTGTATGCTCAGATGTACATATACTATATGCCGCTGTCAAAACCACAATTTTCTGAGTTGAACACTTCATATCACCCTGAAAAATAAGTTTTCAAAAATGTGCTAATTTGTTTATAATACTATAATTTTTCAAATAATTTCCTAATTTGTTTATACCATTAGAAATGAGCTTTTCAATTGAGGCATTCCTCACAAAAAAAAAAATCAACCAGCGATAAGCAACATGTATTATTTAAGTTTCATATTTTGAATAAGGAGGATGCACCGAATTTTGATAAGTGGGTCATTCCACCAGGTTGGGACACAGTGTTTTACATCTATATGACCATATCATTAAAACCATCATAACATTTAATTCAGCTATTTCATGTGACATCCGTCTTTGGGTGTGAGATTTTTTGAGAAAGTTTTCAATCATGTAAGTTATATTTTAACAAAAATATGATAAAAAGTGTGTTATTTTGTATGTAAAATAGACGTAACATGGACACCGTGTCCAACATTTAAATTTGTGTTTTTTCAACACTTTAATAAGTAAATATGGGAAATTCATTATGTACAATAATTAAAAGACACTATGCAACAATGAAACACCTTTTTACGGCAGTCAGTGTCCAAATACATGTATAGCAGAAATAGCAAGAATTTGTAGAATTGGTGCAGACGTAACATGGACACCGTAGACCATGACCACACATATTTCTGCTGTTGTGCTGCATTTGGATATTGAATATCATAAATGTTTTTTGTGTTGCAGTTTGTGTTTTGTAATTAGTATACAGAGTGAGTTTGCATAATTATTTATATAAATGTTGAAAATGTTACAAAAAGGAAATGTAAATTTTCATGTCACACCATGTTATTGTTAGTACTAAATGTCACGTCCAGACTGCCTTAATTTTTCGTCATCAAATAAATAATTATGCAACTTACTACGTACATACATGTATATAACTAAAAGACACTCAATGCTACAAGAACAAACTTTTTGTTATGGTTGCCAGTGTCCAAATACATGTAGCTCAGAAACAGCAATCTAACAAACAAAAACATGCATGTGTGGACGTAACAGTGGACACAGTGTCCATGTTACGTCCACACTCACGTCTGTTCTTGCTGTCTGCTATATTTTGACACTGACTACCATAAAAAAGTGTTCTTGTGTTGCATAGTACATACATGTACATCTTTTAATTAGTACACATGGTGAATTTCCCATATTTAAAGTGTTGAAAAAACACAAAAATGGAAATATGGAAAAACTGGTTACGTCAAACTTACACATTTTTTTTCATATTTTTAGTAAAATATAATTTACATGATTTAAAACTTTCTAAAATATTGCCCACCCAAAGACTGATGTTACATGAAATAACTAAATCAAATGTAATAGTACTTTTAAAGATATGGATAAATGTCACACACTGTGTCCCAACCTGGTGAAATGACCCAAGTATTATTATCTTCAAGCAAACTTGAATCCTCGATCCTGATTGGTCGACCCGTGGCAGCTGAGAGTTTGATAACCCATATTGCACGGCCCATATCACACTCCGTGTGTTGCGCTGTTCTAATTCTGCGAATTGCGCGATACGCAAAATGCAGTGCTGCATAATCCATTGGTAATACAAAAGCTGCACGTTTGCATCCCATGTGGATCGTCACGTCTGTTTCGGCGTACACTTGTTAAGTTTTCCGGATAGCTCCTGTTTCTCCCGTTTTCAGAATAGCGTACGTAAAGAGATCTATTCACAATTTTGTTTAAAAACTTCACGGTACATACCAATCTCGTGTTTCTCTGTCACTTCGTTGCTCTATCAGAGAGAGCTCCACTCAATATTAAGATCTTCCTGTCATTTCTCCACTCTTACTTTCATTTCCTCTCACTGTTTTGTACAGTCAAACCGTTAAAGCATAGAGGTATTAAAAAGTTTAATACCTCCATGGTTAAAGGGAGACCATTTATCGTGAGCCATTGGCAGAATAGCAGGCAAAGGAGGCAAGACGAAATTCACCACAGAGAACGTGACCAAGACCAGGATAGTGCTGGGTGTTATTGATGTGTGCGTGTACGTGGTACAGGTTTCGCGCACAGCACCGTGCGTGTTCCATCTTTACTGCGCGTCAAGTTTGCTTGAAGATAAATTCGTTATCCCACTCGTGCTCGTGGAACACGGAATAATGTCGTGCGTCCGTGTCCCATATGGGACGCGGACGCATATTCGGCCTCGTGAAATATGGGACATGGACGCACTACATTATTCCGTGTTCCACTTGCCGCTCGTGGGATAACTACATGTAATAATATATATCTTTGCAGGTATCACAATACATTCCAGGAAGATTAAATAGAGTACATGTACATGTAAACACGTATGTGTTCTGCTTGGGTGACTCCAGCATTTCTGGAGTCAGCTCCGACACCGAGCAAGAATTATTGCGATTCCATTCAACATCGACTCCAAACATCATACACGAAACTAGAGTCATCCTTTTATCCCTGCAGCGTTGTGATTGAATTCATGGACCAAACAGCTGGCTCTGTGAAGTGCCACATGCAGTCTTTCCAGGGAATCTGCAATCCTTAAAACGTTTTTTGTAGTTGATGATTTTCAGATTGTCAGGCTGTGCCTGGAATCTACTGTACTCCAAGGAAGCAGAACTAGAGGCATTTCACATTAGCCGCGTCTGCACACTTCCGGGTTGAAAGCAAGAATGTCAGTGCTAAACAAAAACAGTGCTATTCAACACATTAATTCATACATGAATGAATCACGGCATAAAAGGCAGTGCAGCGCACGATTCAGCATACTACATGTAAATTGTTTACCTGGCATTGAGATCCTCGCTTTCAAACCAGAAAGTGTACAGATCGACGTTTTTTTCGTCAATTCGGGATTCCTCTATTGGTTACTTCAAGGAGTCAACTCCTTAAAACAAGGTGATCACCGGATCACACGTGTTGCTTATATTTTTTGGTCACTGCATCTACATTTTGTTAAGTTTCAAATTTTCAAATTAGACCAATTTTACACTTACAGTTTCAGCCTCTTTAAGAAATTGACCTCAAATGACCTTTTACCTCAGTAAGTGACCATTCACATCACAATCATACATGTATGCCGGTTAACATAATGCACCTATGACCCAAGTTTGATTGCAATTGGACATTAACTTTTGCAATGGCATACAGAATTCAGGACTGCTGAGTGTCCCCCTAAAACATTCGTTTAGCCTAGGCGACACAAAAATGGAATCGCAATTCCAATTCCATTAGGGTCAACTCCTGCATGAAATCAGCCAAGCTTACAATGTGCTTAGAGCTTCTTTCGTTCAAGAATAAATTTCCAAAATAATTTCTTAACGGGGGAAATCCATTGAGTTGAAATTTTGAGTCAGAGCACAGACATGTACATGTAGCAACTTTAACTCGGGCTACAATGTACGTACATGTAAATGTACCTCTCCAGACAAAAATTGACCCCTCCCCTCCACCTGAAATCAAAAATTGTCCCCTTCTTCCCTTCCTAAAGACTACATGAATTCTAAAAGTCTGTGTAGGAGGAAGCACGTCTGGACGTTTCCAAGTATGGTACGTGTACATGTACATTGTGTATGTCATGAAAGGAAGAACACTGTACCTGGAATTGAGGGAACCAGGCCATGACTCACTGCTGGAAGAACTTGTCCGAGGCCTGCAGGGGAAAAAAAACATGCGGGTCACAAAAACATAAGGAAATGCACTACTCTACACAATTAGGAAAATGACATTTTGGAAAAGAAAATCCACCTGGGCCTAAAAATATTTCATGCCAATCAGCACGTACATGTAGTTAGTCTGTGAAAAGACAACAAGCCTCACGGCATTTAATCACCGTTTTTTGTTGTGTTTGACTTCTGACTAGCGCCCACCCGAACAAAGATACTGGCAATTTGGGAGACCGCCAACATAGGGCAAGATATAGCTCAGTTGGTAGAGCGCCGGTACGGTAAGCCGGAGGTCGCAGGTTAGAATCCTGCTCCTCCCAGTTTCTTTGTTCACTTTGAAAATGTTTGTTTGATTGTTTGTTTTCAGTTTCACAGTTGAGTTTCTGTGGCACCAATATTTTTCAAGTAAACTTAAACCAAGGCTCAAAAATCTTTTTCAGAAATTCCTAAATTTTTCTACAAAATGCAACCTTGCCTGGATCAGGAAAAAATGTATCAAGACTATTCACAGCACAGCTCAGATATTGTTCTGCTTTTACTGGCAATTCTAAATACACTACCGGTACATGTACATGTACAATCTGTACATGTGTGTACAATGTACATTTTGTACATATGTGTGCGCGCCCTGCGTGAAGCCGTCTTCAAGCTTTACATCACCCCGATGCAAAAATTCCATCTTAGAAATAGTTTGGTTGCAGTACCCGCCGCTATACCAGATTCGAACCAGCCAGCCGATTCCTACAGGCTCGGTGGGGGAGTGGTAAGACATCTGCACTAGAAAGCAGGAGGAGGTCGTGGGTTCGAGTCGCACCCAAGTGATTTTTTCCAAATAATCTCTTGGGACAACACTGAGTAAACAGTATTTATAAAATACGTCAGTGAAGGGCAAAACCCAATTTTGAATTTACATCAAATGCATAGCAAAATGTTCGTTGAAGTTTTTGTTTTTGGGCACATGCTGACAATACACGTACAATGTACATACATGTAGCTGTAACTCTAGAAGCCCGTTTCGAAAAATGGCCTTACATGAGTACTTTGCCTTTCGTTCCCTCACACTAAAAAGGAAATATTTCACTTCGTACATATTGATTGTGCTGTGAAGAACAGGAAAATGAATATTGACACAACACAAAGCAAGCTGCTCAAATCCTGTTCAACAGTGGCCAGGAAGTATAGTTTAAGGTGTCAAGTTGAAGATAAAATATACATGTACAGAGATATATTGGTACTAGCTACTGTTTAATACTGTACTGCCTAATACATAAAATCTTTCAGTGTCATATTGTACCATTTCAAAAAAAGGAAGGAAGAGTTGCCCCTCCCCGATTTGAAATCCCCAAACTAATTGAAAACAAGGAATACGTACATGTTGATTGACTGGGTACCATTTTCTCTCCTCCCCTTGCAAAAAAAGAGGTGGCCTCCTTAATAGTAAAAGGAAGTCGACAGGGAGGCTGGACATGTTTACTTTTTATTTATCTTTTTGAGAAAGAACTTGCTTAAGTTTAAAACATCAGGCCACCTAATTTTTAGATTTTTTTATTTATCTTGTAACAGTACAGAAACTCTGGAATGTACACTGTGCAATGTACAAATGTACATGTACATGTACATGAACCGGTATACGCCTATACCATCATGGTGTCATGGAATTATAGCCTACAAACATGTACAATGTAAATGTACATGTTTGTACATTTATCTTGCTGTTGGTGAATTTTGTATTTAACGCCTGTAATGATTCAGGGTCAAACCACATTTTTGACCCTGTACTACATGTAGAAATGAATGTAGATGAAAAAAACAACCATCACAAACCTTTAGCCATGTAAACATCCAGAGTGATTTAATACAAACCTAAATACAATGTACATGAACATGGTTAATTGCATTGAAGGACTTGCTTTCAAAATGCTTTTAAGGGATAAATCGTACCAATATTTTGCATCCTTGGTGTGTGTTTAACCAAATTATTCTCAACCAGAAGCTTAAAACTGATGTTAACCAAATAATGTGACGTACATGTACATGTACATGTACACGTACATGTACACTGTGGGACACATTGCTGCATCCTATTATGTACAATGTTTTATTGGCACAACAGTAATGTCTCAACAACAACATTTTGAGATATTTTTATCATACAGTGTACAATGTAGTACATGTACATGTAGTTTCAATTTTTCCTGTATTATAAAAGGTTGCCAAAGTAACAGATTTTGTTATGATTTACAATGTACCACAAAGTACTGGAATATTTCACTGAAGAAAGCAGTTCGTACATAGTACATGTACATGTATTGTACATGTACCTTTATTGTAACTCCCTGGGTGGTGTGAAAAATCGTATTGAAATTGGATGATCCAGGACTGTTAAGGTTAATGTTTTAAATTCACGAATACATGTACAATGTATAAGTACAGATGAATGAACAACAAAATTGAATGTTTAAACAAATCTCCTGATAAACTTGCAGGGAACGATAATCTCAATGCGCAGATGCACAGGGATGTTGGTCTCAACTTGGTCATGTTGTTCTGCTTGTCCATACTACTGTACAGTGTATACAAATGTACATGTACATTTTTGTACATGTACAATGTAGGTTTTGTAAAAACTGTACACAATTTATAAATTCATGTTAATTTGGATTTCATCCAGCTCCTTAAACACAGTTGACAAATTCAACGACATTGTACATCATCAGAATTTACAATACAGCTAGAGTACACTACATGTACAATGTATGTAAGCCTGTTCGATATGACGATATTTTCCGTTATTTCGATATTTTTTTCATATCAAAAATTGTATCGGCCCCGGAATATCGGGGAATTCGATATACCGAAGAATATCGCGATACATTTATGTTCCTTTTGGCCGCAATAAATGTGGATTTGTCCAGTTTATCTTGCTCGAAATTCCAGTTATTTTCAATTATTGGACGGTAGAATGGTATCATGATGTACATTGTACAAATGTACCATGGAAGAATAAAAAGTACTAAATGTGTCATTTGACCGTTTTCTGATGCGCCTATCAATTGCTGCGCCTATCAATTGCTTCCCCCATCCCTCTCCTCTCCCCTCCCCCCCCCCCCCCCCCCCCCGGGTGCCCCAGGTCTTATGTGGGGGTTTGGTCACATTTTTCAAGCCCCAGGGTGGGGATTTTTGTCACTAATTTTGCCATTGTTTTCACATCAGAAGTTCAAAACCATGAGGTGGGGTGCCCCACCCATGTATGTCGGGGATTGTCACTAAAATGTTGCCCCAGGGGTGGGGATTTTTTCACTTCAAAAGAAGCCAACTGAAGGTAAATGTCGTAATACTCCAAATACTCAACGAGCAGAGGGAAGCCTTGTCAAACCGGCCCCCGATCTTGCCGGCCCCGGCCCCGAACTTGCCAGCCACGGCCCAATTCGCGATCTCAGTGGCCGGCCCCAATATTAAATTTTAGCGGATCTGAGCTCAATCCCGGCAGGTCCAATCCCGGTGGCCCCGATCTCACGATGCCGTGGTGACTTCTATCATGTATTTTTTTATTCCTCCATTCTTCCGGTAAGGAAAAAGTGACGTCATCACGATAATATCGAATATCGCGATATTTTTTTGCCGATATTTCGGTATCAAAATAAAGGGATATCGAACAGCCTTACATGTACAATGTATGTGTATGTGTACAGTATACATGTAGTGTACTGTACATGTAGTCTTGTCATGCATTATGAAATTATACAAGTCATTCTGCAAAGTGCAATTCTTTTTATGAAACTAAACAAAAACAATGGTGCTTCTACAGAGTGAACCTAAAAAACATGAAACCGAGAAATAAATTAGTATTTCTGATTTGTTGGGATTGATCATGTAATTAAAACTCCTAAAAAAAAGTTTGGAAACTTAAGTTGACATACAATTTCTCTCTTGTTTCCAACTCCTTTTCCTTGCATTTGGTATCATTGGAAAGCCCTGTTATTCTTCTTTACATTGATGTGTCATTTGTTATGATTAAGCAATTGGGGGATGTGCAGCACAGCTGAATATGGGTTATTCCATGAAATTGAGACACACACACATTTTGGCATTCTTTGATCATGTAATTGTTATTGTATAAACCAAACTGGCTTTAATGATGATTATGGTATGAACTTGAAGAGTAAAAGGAAGGCTTTTGAATGATACAAAACATAAGGGCATTATATGTGATATATTTATGTTTTGTTAACAAGTGTGATGGTGTCCTGGGCTAAATTATTGGGGAATTTTTTTGGGAAGTACAAATAGCGTTCAGAAGTTAAAAACAATTAACTTTCTTTTCTTTTGCAGAGGTACATGTATGCAAAACTGCATGTAACTTAACAACAACAAATTCTATTTTCAGTATCTCTTACATCTTTTCTGTAATTTGGCTAACAAATCTGTGGTTAAGTGGTAACAGGTGGTGTCCCACTCTGTTATATTTTGTTACATCCTGCCTGCATGTCTAGCTTCCTTACATACATGTACCTTTCATCAAATGAAGTCTGAATTAAATTAAATTTAATTTCTTTTGTGTGATTACCGTTTTAATCACAGTAACTTGTATCTAGTCAATATATTGGACTGCCTTTTCAAAATGGACAAAAATGGACTCGGAGGTAACGGCGGTGTCCCACGTTACATCCTTACAATTTTGGGAACTTTCTTCTATAATTCATCTCTGAGCAGTGTGAAATGTCCATGCAACATAACAAAGACTTGAAGAACCTCTTTTTTAAAACATAAAAAAGACCCCCTAAATTGGTGTCATGTGTTAGTTTTCCACCCTTGATGGAGTGGTGTCCCATGTTACATCCTTGCAGGCTTGCCAAATCAATTATTACATCAAATGTTTTAACCAACTCTATTTGATGGGTACATGTATGTAAAAGGATGACATTTTCTAACCACCACATACAGATTTGGATGCTTTAACATGTATTATTTATGAATTATGAGCAACATAAACTAAAATGTAACCAGGTCCCTTGTTACATCGTTGATTTATCCATAGTACATGTAAGTCTATGGGAGTTGATGTAAAGCTCAAAGAGAGAGGACCCTAAACTAAATATTATGTCAGAATGAATCTAAGCTATGATAGTAGGATAATACACGAGCGCACCGTTCGTGGGTGAGAATGGCCCGAGGGCGCAGCTCGAGGGCCATTCGTCACCTACGAACAGTGCGCTACCGAGTGTATTAACCTTCTTAACACCCTCCAAGAATGTTTCATTATTGTATAAACGAATGTCATTTTTTTGTAAAATCAAGAAAGCCAGTAAAGGAATGTTGACAATACATTGGTATGTCGGTCAGTGACTAAACTGTATTGTTGGTTATGTAATCTCTATTATTCTGTGCGCTCCAAGTAGTATGCGCGGTACAAATAAGTTGTAAAATTCGCATTTTGTCCTATTAATATTTCCTACTGGGATTGAGTGCAGCACGCCATTCGTAAAATGCAGAATGGCGCGTCGCGTTCCATTCGTGCAAAATAATGGAGAGAAAAAAACAATAGTGTGACGTCACAGGAGGGTGTTAAGTTCAAATAATTGTATAGAATCCCATGTGGTGCAACAAATGTATTTTATAGCAATTTTAAATCTGTATTAATATGTCACACATTGTGTCTCAACTTCATGGAATATAATATGGCGGTGGGTGTAAAGTGAAATGTTACAAATGCATACAGTGCATTCCCCTTTTTCTTGGAGGATGGGAATGTGTCTTGCGTAACTGATTTTTAGATAATCATTGTGCTTCCAAGTTCCAGGATAGAGCATTACTGGGCGTTTGAGTGCAGAAAATAACAATTTCTTTTATACTCTGTTTGAAATGCAAGCACATTGACAACAGAGTTGCTATCCCGAAGGCAATTTATTGTGACAGGCCATGTGGATTTCTAATCTTTTCCCGCACATTTATGGCTTACAACCTTTAAATATTGGTTAAGCAGAGAATCATTCAAGACACACCAATCCTCCAAACAACTCCAAACAGCATGAACAGCAAGAGTCAATACACTTTTGGACAACAGCAATGCATTTTGTAACATTTCACTTTACACCCACCCCCATATTCAGCTGTGCTGCACATCCTTCAATTGCTTTAATAACAAATGACACATCATTGTAAAGAAGAATAACAGGGCTTTTAGACCGTGGGGCATCCGTTCGTATCGTTCAGCCTTGTTCTCTTCGGCAGAGGGGGGACACAATATAACTCTCTAAAGCAAGTTAACAATACAATAGTTAATATTTTTGTTGATCCCGCATTCATAGGTCTCGCATGTTATGTAATTTTGATGATAAAAAGTATCTATTTTGTGCGGAATAATATCATACAGAATCAGTCGTGCGTGTGTTTGTCCAATGAAATCGGGTTTCTCGTACCTCGCGATCTTTGTCACTTTTGGCTTGGCGTTCATTGGATACTAAATTTCATGCGCAAATAGAAAGCGATTTTGTAGCCAATGAAAATGGCTGTTATGGCCACACGCGGGACGTCAAAACCAGTGGCAACGTACGTAAACAAAACGACCGCCATGACGGTTTTCATCGCAAATGCTCATCCAGTACCAAATTCCAACGATTCTACAAACAGAAACGGGCTCTCCTTACTTGGAAAGCAGAAACAAGAAGCAAACCTAAACCTTGTCAGCTGCGGGTAAGCATTGCGTTTATTTATTTTTTATTTTCAAACGAGTACTAGCCCCACATTAGTCATGTTGGTGGTTTTCCCTAACGTCGTGAACGTGGCGCACAGTACGTAGGCCTAACGTTAGCGTTAGGCCCTTGCATACGTACCCTAACTTTACTCATGCAATGTTGCCAAACTTCTTTGTTGACAAAAACATCAAATTCATTCAGTGAAATACTGGTACTTTTACCTTATATTGCTTGCTATTTAACCTCTGTGAACAACTTCGGTGTCATGAAATTTATTCCGAAAATAAAAAACGGCGGTGTCCGGAAATTGGGCACAAAATCTGCCGAGTCGCGTAAACCATCATGCCGACCTAGCCCAGGTTGGACGTCCTTATTTCATTGCATTACACAGTAGTAGTAGTGCAATGTAATGAAGATACTGAGGAGTCCAACATGGGCTACATGCCGACCATGCTAACGTGGCGCACTTGAATACATCTCGGAAAATTCCAATTTAACATTGAAGAATTTCTTTAAAGTTGATAAATTCTGATAAACCATTAGGCCTATTATCTCTAGTCTCTACTTACAATGTTACATAGGCTACCCATTACCCAGCTGCAAGTTTGTCAGAAAATTGTTTTCTTATAATATTTTGCTGGGGGGCATTTTCAAAGGGTTTATTGTGCACTTCAAAATAAAATCGGAAAATCACGCTGAAATAAATTTCTCTTCTAACTTTGTAACGGGTAGGCCCCCTAGATAAACTCGCAATTTATGAACGGGAGTGTTTAGAACTTGAAGTTTCACTTTCTGTGAAATTAAATTTTCAGTTAAAACGTTTGCTCCAGCAAAAAGCGCTTGTAGCGCACAAGCGCTTTTTGCAATACAATTTTATTTTTTTTTTTTTAAATATGAAGCTTGACTGCAGGCATTCATTTTGGTTGCACTAATTATACACATTTTGTTATGAATAAGATAATTTATATC
Source organism: Hippasteria phrygiana (assembly GCA_037893225.1). Lineage (NCBI taxonomy): Eukaryota > Metazoa > Echinodermata > Asteroidea > Valvatida > Goniasteridae > Hippasteria > Hippasteria phrygiana. Next base: position 405,487 of record JAZGUH010000321.1, read on the forward strand.
TTAACTATCATATTCATGCAAACTGTTTTATTGGGTTCACCACCCATAGGGAAACCCCCTGGCCAATTTTTGAACTGACAAATGCACAAAGTATACATGTATACTGCAAACAGATCCTTCGGGGGGGGGGGGGGGGGGGGGGGGGCTGAACAAAACAGCTTTGTTGAAAATCAGCTTTGTTGGGAATAGAATGTTGAAAAGAATTTACACACTAATGTTATTATATTGTCTTGCATCGGTGTTATGTTTATTTAAATAAGGGTTTGCATTTCTATTAATTTACCCTTCAGATAATAATAACGGTTGACCTGGTGGCTGATATTTTTGGGCCGAAATATACATTTAATAAACATTTCAGTTTTAATGTGTTGTGTGTATTTCCTTTGTTTTACAGATCAACGCCGGTGCACGGACAAGACTAGAGAGCGCTTCAGACACTGAGCCTGCTGAACAAACAGATTTTGTAGCTGATGAACATGGCTGTTATTACCACATGTGGGACGTCGAAACCAGTGGCAACGTCAAAACAATGAACATAGCTGTTTTAATACTACCCATGGGACGTCCAAACCAGTGGCAACGTCAAACAAATCGTCTTAAGTCAATATGGCCGATACTTGTAACGAAAATGAAACAGAGTCCACCAAATTAAAATGCTATGCACATTTATCTGAAGTTTATGAAGACATCAAACCAATAACTGAGACAGCGTGGACAAAGTTTTTAGAAAGTGTACAAATTTGGAAGGATTTGGGTGGGAAATCGTCTGACATAACGAGGTGTTTCGTAGCAGATTATGATGGCAGTGACGGTATACTACCTGGTTCCAGACTCGCGATGCCTAAGAAATACGCCTTAAACTGCACACAAGAAACAAACGTTGAGGTACACATTTTTCGGTGGGAAAACTTTAATTATGTTAATAGTCCAATCCAGGATAGCAATCCACAATGTAACAAACTTTGTTGAGAACAAGTTGGAAACTCTGGCTTTTTCATATTTTCAAGATTACGGTACATGTAGCTCGATTACCATATTTTCAAGTTACATTTTTAAAGGTGTAATGGCAGATGTGTATTGCCTGAGAGATTTGGTTTTTAAATTGTTTAGATAACAATTTTAAGCTTAAAAATAAAAGCAAAATAGGCACTTTGAAAAAACAATCTTGAAATAAGGTAATGTTACAATTCGGATGTGTTGATAGAATTTGTTCAATCAAATCCGCCTTAAAAATACTTTTTAAACTGTCAACAAGAAACAAACGTTGAGGTACGCATTTTATCAGTGGATAATAAAACATTGATCCTGTTAATAGTCCAGTCTAGGATAGCAATCCACATTCAACAATGTAACAAACTTTGTAGAGAACAAGTTGCTAACTGTGGCTTTATATAATTATAAATCAGCTATAAATAATGGATAGACATGAAGAGAATATGCTATTGGAATGAAAAGAAAATTAAGGTATTTGCACCTAATGAGAAATTGTTGTGATTTGCGTCATTGTAATATTAACTCAAATATAAGGGTTAGCCCTTCCAGCTGACTGCATGCGATATAGCATAGGGATCAAATTTGTCAGTGATCCCATCTGCACAAGAGTGGAAGGTTGTGGGTTCGAATTCCACCCAAATAGTATGTGATTTTTTATACCTCACATAGACTGGAAAGCACTGAGCATGCAGTGCTAATTGTAATGCATGTAATACTAAGTCGGGAAGGGCAAACCCTTATTTGAAATTAAAATAGCAGAATGATATTAGGACACACAGGGCTCTGTTTTTCCATCAGATTGGAAATGTTGGATTTTCCAAAATGCCAAAGGAATGCTTCTTACAAAGACTACTTGTAAACTACAAAAGCTGCATGTACATGTATATTGTTTATACAATGTAATTATTCTTTTGTGTCCGGTTGAAACATGACAAGTAATGCAACTGAGGTAATGTTACCACTGATGTCGTTCACCTTTTTGAGGGTTGTGTTGATTTCTTTAGACCTTATAAGACATTTTTCATAAATTGCAAATAAATATTATCCATACTTTTTGAAAAAAATAGCATTTTTTTCAATGAACACATTTTCTTCAACAGATAACAAAATGTTTTTATGAATTTTTGAAACCCTCTATTTTTTTTACCTAAAAATGTTCGCACACTTGGAGAATTGTGTGGATCAAACTTTTAGACATGGCATTTGCCATAAAGTCTAAAACTTGTAATAAGTGATCCTATTGATTTATCTTAACAGGTAATTCTATATAATTGTCAATCAAGTGGCATGTTTGAATTAATTCTGTTCATAGTGAATTTTACTGAAAGCATGGATAACACAAGGAAACGCATGGAAATACTTGAAGGAAATACTTTAATAATACATGTGCATGCACATGTTTTGAAATTCCTAATCTACCCCGAGATGTGTTATCTTTTTTAGTTCAATGCAAACAAATAGTTTCTACATGCGTTAAGCCAAATATATTTCATTTTACATTACCTCAGTGAACTTAAAAATGACCTAATAAAAAATATGAAGCAAAATCACATATTACACCTTTTCAAACCCACGTACATGTAGTTTGTGTACTCCAGCTTTATCGGCGAAAAAATGTGGGGATTATAATGCCTCAACAAAACATTTTCATTAAATTTCAATAACAATAAGTCGAACCATATTTGACGAAAATTAATCTGGTAAAAATAATAGAATACCTATAAAATCTTTGAAAATAACAATTCACATAGCTGTGTTTACTATATAAAACAAATTAATAATTTCCTTGAACATGAAAAAGAAATTCCCATCGTATCATAATATTTGAGGCACAATATACTGAGCTTGATATATTTTTTCAATATATTTTTGGTCAAGCGAGGGCGCTGTTTTTCTTATGTTTTTCTTTAAAGTGAAAAATGTGAAGATTATTTCGGGAATTACACATTAATGTGCAATTTTTGAGCGTGGGATCAAGTGAATCCTTGATTATACACATGCTATCTACCATTTGAGCCATATTGTGTGTCCCCCCCAAACGTTGGAGAACAAAAATCGCTTTCTGAAAGGATTTCAGGCCCATGCCCTACAGCAGTGTACAGTCTATTTCCAATTATACCAAATTCAAGGAAAAGGAGTTGGAAACAAGAGAGAAAACGTCTGTCAAACTTAAGTTTCCTAACTTTTTTGAGGAGTTTATATACATGTACTTCATGTACATTGTACATTTACAAATGTATATACCAGAAAGGTTAAAATGTCAGCTTTCATGACACCTTTATGAGACATATCAGGAATTATGACACGAGTTCTTTACTAAGACGGGTGCTTTAAATGCTGTTTTTGTCACATGGTCATTTCAGCCCTTCCATGGTAACAAATGTTTCCTTTTCTTCACAGTGATGCCCTACCGGTAGCTCAATGGCGAAAAACTGAAAGTGTCAAAAACAGCATTTGCACCCGTCTTAGTAAAGTGCTCATTACATGAATGTCATAATTCCTGATTGGATTACATTACATCACGTGGCAACCTTAAATAAAATTAAGCCTTCCTTTTTTTTATGACACAAGCTAAAGAGAACAACTGGAACATCCTCCAATTTGCTCTGGCCTCTGATTGTAGTCTTTTTAGTGTATGAATTGCCTGCCCGTCCATTTTTTTTGGTGTGCAAAATTACAGCTCTGGAGTGTTTTTGTAAAGGTCCAGTGTTCACTGAATCCTGCAAAGGCACCCGGCTTTTCATGCAGCACCTCACTTGTCATTTTTTGTTGCCATGACTATGAGCTAGATTAAAATTAGGTTTGATTAAAATTAGGAAAACCCGATTTTGAAATCTCTGATTTCTTCCACCACTACATACATGTACATACATGTACAATGTAGTACTGTTCCACTTGAAGCCACTGTCTGCCATATAATCACTCCCAATACAACAGGTCTTGTTTATAAATTTTTACTTTCATCCTCGTTCTCAATCATACATGTACATGTAGTACACATTGACCCTCCCTCTCTTGGTGCCAAAATTGAGCCAACTACCCTACCTACATACATGTACATGTATCAAAACCTATCGAGTTTCAGGTTGAAACACACAAGCTGTTGGAGATCGAGCCGAGTTCGAGCCGAGATCGAGCCGAGATCGAGCATGTCGCAGTCGGCACCGAGCGGCTCGATAATCGAGCCTTTCGAGTGGCTCGATATGTAACCTAGATTTTGAAACGGACTGTACACACAATACATCCTATAGTACCAATATGGCAACTGCTGGCTCAGTTTTTCACACAGCACCCAATGGCCAAGGGCCAATGAGTTATCCAGTTTACACAGACCAGTGGTGTGCGCTGGCATGGTATAAATCCCTCCAGAAAACATTTGTACACTGTACTGTATAGTTCATACACTGGGGGATTAAGGGCATTTACCTGGCTGCAATTGTGTCTAGTCAGAAAGACTTCACAGCATAGTCTGCATCACAACAACTGCAAAACCGCCTAGTGCTGGTAAAAAGTCCCCATGTACAAATGTACATGAAATGCTAGCCATGTCCACGCCTCAGGCTGTACAGATTGTTGGATCTGAACAGTGGTCTGATGTGTGTTTATTGAAATGTGATCTGGGGAAGTTGGCTGAATTCTGTAGTAACTAAGACCGCGTTCCCACTCGAATTGGGAAAAGGTGGATCAAGATCCGGCATTTTGGTGTGACCGTTGTCTAACCGCAACGAAACCGCAAGTCGCGTTCCCACTTATGCTTGATCCACCTTTTCGAACGGAAGTGTCGAGTCCGAAAGGTCACCGAGTTCGGTATTACGCATGCGCTTGCTTGCTGAGCGCGCGCTGTGTGGCTGCGTTGCATGCTGGGACGGGTAAAATACATGTGCGATGTTTTGATGTTCGAAGTTTCAACATGGAGGAAGAAATCCAAATGCTTCTCGGTCTGATTTTGCCCATGGATGCGGAGAGCAGTCCAAACTTAATCGTAATATTATAAGTACTGGCTCGAATCGGATCGTAAAACGTATTTTCTTCAAACTTTGCTACGGTTGTTGTTCTATGACACGCTGCAGGCTATACACTAACACGGAGTTATTTGTGGATGGAAAAATAAGTAAAATTACACGAATGAAAAAGGTTTAGAAGCGGACGACTTTCCAGTACGGAACGAAAGGAATACACATGTACGCTGAATGAATGCATGCACGCTTGCATCGCGCACGCGTGGTGACACATTTTGTATACAGCCCGTAGTTCAGTAGTTGTTTATTGTGATGTCTTGCACGTGGGAAATTTTCACATGAGCTACACGCCTAAACGTATTTCTTCGTTCATCAGACCGCAAACTTTTCGCGCCACTCGTGCACCATCCGGATGTTGACAGGTCAAATTGCCGGATCAGATCCACCTTTTGCGTTCCCACTTGATCGTGATCCACTAATTGCAGGATCTGATCCACCAATTGGGGGATCTGTATCCTGGTCTTTAGGTGGATCAAGAAAGGTGGATCAGATCCTGATCCACCTTATAACGGTTAGCGTTCCCACTAACACAATTGCAGGATCTGATCCACCAATTGGGGGATCTGATCCGGCAATTTGGCAAAAGGTGGATCAGATCCCCCAATTGGTGGATCTAGTGGGAACGGGGTCTAATTTTCTTGCCTCTTCCTCAAACCAAGTTGGAGGTGCTTTATTCCTGGGGAGGAGGTAACAGATAAACAATGCTGCCTGTAGCTTGACCACTGGTATAAATTTAAATTCTGTGAATATATCTTGTTGCTGGCTTGTTGGCCACTGACAAAGGAAAGGTATAAATTTCCTTACTTTACAACAAGAATGTACACACATGTATGTACACATAGAAATGAGCCACACTGAAAAAGCCTGGTATTTTTTATTTATAAGTAACTTTTTAATCTTTTTTGTGCGTGATCTGTTTGCTACATGTACCAGGGATTTTGAAGGGCACGTCTTTTTCGTGACAGTTTATTAACTTCAGCAATTCCCCTTGTAACTCCTGCTAATGAACATTCTTACTGTCATAAGATTTTAAAGCAAGTGTATTCAAGCCCATTTCACACGAGCGCTGGAAACACACATCTGCGATGATTGGCGGCAGGTTTCTGACACCCCATAATGCCTGCGATTTCCTCGCAGGCTTTCCCACGATACAACACAGTCCGGCAGCGAACGTCCCTCAATTTGTAGCGTTGTGTGCGTGGGTCAAAGGTTACCTGTTTTTCGCTGGTACTGCGATATTTTTTTTACGGTGGAATTTTCGCGCACCAGTGATTTTCCCGCGACGCGCGTGCTTTCATTCCGCATATACAAAATGTATTTAAAGCAAACAGACATATGAAGCCAAACCACAGTCCACAACCAGAACAATGCATGTTAAATGATATGTGCCGCTGGTTCCCTGTTAACATCCAGTATTCTTTATGTGTACGTGCTGTTGGAACCAGTGAATTGGGATAGTCTCTCATTCGTGCCGTTTTGCACCAAGTACATAGGTACAAGTCACACCAACATTGGGCGGTCCTTTCCATGATCAGGTGGACAAATTATATTTAATGAACAACTTTTCTCCTAATATTTAGTCAGGAAATACAACTACATGTAGGCTAACATTTATAGTAGAAAACACATGCCCTTGGCTTTGTAATTATAGTCGCAGACCATTCTGCTGTGTTTTATTCCTCCATGGCTATACCAACACATCGAAACATGAAAACAACCACGAAATTCTGACGCATTCAAAAAAGGCTAATGTGGCTTTGCACATGCGCATTTTCAGTGCAACCACGAACATTTGTGCACGTACAAAAAATTCTTCGACGATGAAACATTTTTCGCCTGTTGCAGATTACCCTTGTTATAAGTATCTCTCTCTGCGAGACGTCATATCACGATTTTGTGACCCTACTGGGCGTTTTTTGTTCATTTATATACATGTATGCAGGAGTAGTAACATCATCAGTATGTTTTCGTGAACCGCCATTTTGTAGCTGAGCAACAGCAAACTGCGTATGCATAATAGCGATTTCACACGACCAATCTCGGTGATCGTCGCACGGATGTCGCATCGATGCGAACTTTTGGAGGTCTCAATCCCCGTCACGAACCACACAGGACCCGCACTGCACTGAATCCGTGCGTTGGTGACATCAATGCGATTTCATTGCACAGGACCGTTGTATCCAGCGCTCGTGTGAAATGGGCTTAAGATACATCCAACTGCTGTCAAAAGCACCCACTCTTGTAATCAGAAAATATCAACTCACTACTTACATGTAACTGTTGCTGGAAAACTGAAGAGATAAATTTATCTAAATTGATGGGCAAAAAGTAAACACAAGTGCAATGATAAACACATGTGAAGAGCAGTTTATCTTTGCAGCTGTGTTGCGTTATTGATTGCACAGCAATAAATGTATCTCAGAAGGCTGATACATTGTACATGTTGCAATGTTGAACTGGTGGTCATAAGCCGTAGCATACAAATGGAGCAATCAGAAATTTGCTGCTGATGATGTGCATGCATACATACACTTTTATTTTCATCAGTGAAACCGTTCTGAATATATTGTACATTCTGTACACACAGGTACCGTACATACTGTACTTACATACTTTTGCCATTTCAACTTTCAATGAAACTACTGCAGGGATCGAAATATCCACTGGCCCGCTGGACCGAGTCCAGTGATTTGAGCTTTGGTCTAGTGAACTCTTGACCGAACTATGTAGTCCAGTGGTCTCCTGATTTTTTTCATAAACTGCGTGAAATGCTATCAACAATGTCCATTTTTTATAAATCTAGTGTTCAAACTGAAAAAGCCCCATAATTTTTGGCCATTTTTAGTTTTGAGGCAGGGAGTTTCAATCAAAACCGCATTTCTAACCCCTCCCCCAACAAGGCCGGCAAAGGGCAAAAAATTGAAACAGCACCCTCATTCAAAACACTGTGTGGTCTTATTAGCTGTTTCGGCACTCCAGCCGGAACAGCTCTTGCTTTCATTAAGATTTTTTTATTTTTAGCTGTTTCGGCATTCCAGCATTAGCTGTTTCGGCATTCCAGCCGGAACAGCTCTTGATTTCGTTAAGATTTTTTTTGTTTTTCTTTTTTTTTTTCTTTTTTGTCTACTCCTGTCCATTCGTTTAACGCACAGTTTCTTTCTCGCCGCCTCTTTTCGTCTTTAACTTTCTTCAATCAGACTGAGAAGTCCAACAATAATTCATCATCATTCGCTGATGTGCATATAACAATGACGTCATGATGACGTCAGCAGTTGTCAAGTTATGACCTCTTTGAATATTAATTAGTCGATTTTGTGGAACCCATATCTGAAAAACCAAAGTGGTGGCGTCATTTCTCTCTATTGCAAAGTCTTTGTTGGGTGACCAAAATGTTTCAGCCGGCGTGAAATTTTCGTGACGTCATCATGACGTCAATAGGAGGTCATTAAATTCAGGCTAGAAATTTTTATCTTTAGCAATTTCGTGTACCTAATTCCAACTTTTCGTGATCGTAGCTCACTCCATTGTCAAAATATGCCCATTTCAAAAGTTAGCCAAAAACAATATGATAACAAAGGAATTCTGGGAAGGCAGTAACCATGAGTATCTTGTGGCGGTCCGCGTACAAATCTGAGATTTTTTCATCTCTTGGGTTTCCCATTTTCAGACTCCTTTCCCATAGGGTTTGTGCAGGTTTTCTTCCACCAGGGCACTTGGGCACTTTGGTAAATCCGATCGACTTGAGACTTGGCACACAGGGGTCACGTGACGTCATCTTAAAGGTGCATTTTTGAAGGGCCCATATCTCGAGAACCGTATGTCCGATTAATTTCAAAGTTGCTTAATTGGTTGTCGGGCAGTATTTGTAAAACATGAAAATAAATCTTGACGTCATGATGACATCATCAGGGGTCACGTGACGTCATCTTAAAGGTGCTTTTTTGAATTGCCCATATCTAGAGAACCGTAGGTCCGATAAATTTCAAAGTTAGTTTGTTGGTCAGGCTGTATGGGTAAAAGAAAAAAATATATGATGACGTCATGATGACGTCATCAGACGTCACGTGACGTCATCCTAAAGGTGCATTTTTGAAGGGCCCATATCTAGAACCGTAAGTCTGATTTATTTCAAAATTGCTTAGTTGGTTGTCGGGCAGCATTCGTAAAAGATGGAAATAAATGATGACGTCATGATGACGTCATCAAAGGTCACGTGACGTCATCTTTTCTCATCACTTATTTCTAATCGTTTTGAAAACGGAATCAAACTTCACCTTAATCGTTTCGCATGATTTCAAAGTTCATTCCAAATCCTTGATCATTCATACTTCACATTAAGAACCGAATTAAGAACCAATTAAGAACCGAAACAGCTCTGTGTTTGTCCACAAACACATCTTAGGTCTCGTTTTTACCATTGGTCTTGTGAAATACATTTGTACCTTCTGGTCTAGTAAAATGTTTGTGCTACTAGCCCAGCTGTCAAGTAGATTTTTACCTGAAATTCGACCCCTGTACTGTGTATGTAGTTTCACTAGTGCTTTGAGGCAATGAATTCTTGTGTACAATGTAAATTGTACACAGTGATTGTAAGTGATTGTTTAAAGTTCCTTGTTCTATGGTTTGTGAAATGTCATTTCACAGGTCACTGATTGTACAGGTGCATAATTATAGAAAAAGAAAAGGTTTAATCTTACATACAAAAGGCAATGTTTCAGGAGCTTTCCCTACATGTAGCGTGACTGTGATTGTCATTTTTAGCAAGACAATCTTGTTTAGTTCTCTAAAAAATATTCAAATAAATTTACACACTGATATAGTGATAAGTTTGAGAATATCATACATGTACCTGGATGCCAGTGGTTATCAATATCATGCGCTGCAAAAATATGGTATAAAAAGAAAACAATTGTCCAGGAAAATGTTGCTGGAAGATACATGCCTTTTGGTAAAAATTGTGCCATGATGTACAGAAAATCTTGTGTACATCAGATCATGAGACCAGTCCTCCCTCTGATTTTAAATATTTCAGTACTTAAAAGAAAATGATACATGACTATTGACATTGGCAACAGATGAACAGGATGCATTCAACCCCATTTCAGGCTACCTATAATATTAATCTTTAATACTTTAATAGTTTAATTCCCCCCCCCCCCCCCCCACCAAAATCGGTCAGGAACAGCAAAAAAAATTCAACTTGGCACAACATTTAATTTGGAGACAATTTTCAGGAATTTTTAGTGCGAAATACAGAAGAAAAAAAGTTGGTGTTCTCTGTTACATTATCTTGGTAGTGTATGGTCACCTTGTTCACATGTCGATTTCTTCCTCAGTTTTGTCTAGATTTTGGCGATACATGTATAAATCTTGATTTAACAGGTTTTGCCAGCTGGCCAAGTACAATTTATTTAGACAGTTGTTATCAAGGCGGGTTGGTTATTTTCCAATATTTTCTGTTCCTGACCGATTTTGGTGGGAGTATTAAAGATGATGTTGATTGCTCAGAAAAGTCTGCGTCATTTTTAATTTTTATGTAGATTGCATATTTTAAAGTTAAACGGTTAAAAAGTGACTTTTGAGAGCTATTTTTATCAAGTCGCCTCTAGCCCGCTGGTGCCATTTGATTAAAAGTCGTCGCTGCAGGCAGCAAACAATTTGACGTCATAGGACAAACTCCCCTTTTGTGTCTAGCACTAGGTACAAAAGGGGAGTTCGTCATGACGTCGATTTGTTTGCTGCCCGCAGCGACGACTTTTAGACAAATGGCCCCAGGGGCTGTGCTGCGCTAGAGGGGACTTGATCAAAATAGCTCTCAAGTCACTTTTTTGGTATTTCATGGCAGAAATAATTTGCAGTTTGATTTTACAATACACAATCTACATAAAAATAAAAAATGACGCAGGCTTCTCTCAGCAATCAACATCATCTTTAAAGTAAAATCTTTCCAAGGATTGTTTTAGTTCCAGGTTAAAGGTGGTATTCAACATTTTCTTTTGCTGTAACTTTCAGAAATAAATGGATTTGGGGGCAAGTATTTTGTGCATACATGTTGATGCGGGAAAAACATAAAACAATTTTAAAATGTATGTTCTAGTAGCATGATTCCCTGACCCTACATGTACTTTAGACAAAACGGAGCAATTTATAGAGTCAAGGAATTATCAGGTCGGGGAACTACACTATTTCTAATGATTGTCGGCCGACAGTCGTTGGAAAAACGATATAAATTTCCACTTTTCTTGAAAATTACAGCACACCAGATGCCATGACTTCACATGATGCTTAAGACTGTTATTTATAAGCCTGTGACTTTACGTTTAATTTACTATCTGTTTAAACGAAACATTTCTAAACGGTTAAACGTTTAAACGTTTGTCGGCGGCAGGTAAATTCTTTTTTTTTTTAATACAGTACTACCAAAGACATGTTTATTTAAGGCTTAAAAGTTAATGTATCAGGGAGTCCCAACATAAACATGTTATTACTTACTACAATGAATTAATATTGTCAGTTTTCTCCACGGCCTGAACTTTTAGCAACTTTTAGCAACTTTTAGTAAATAACTTATTTACTTACAGTTGAGTAGTAGTATTTCGTAATAATTCAGTAGTTTTGTTACAATGTATTTGATATTTGCAAATGTTGTATACTACATGTACATTAAAAAAAAAAAAAAAGCGAGGTATTTTGGCTAGAAACCCTGCCAGACGCATCAGATTGCATACTTTGTCACATTGACTTGTGTGCAGAGTGCAGCAAGGTCAAGCTGTCACCACAGATGCACTGTGCTGCGTCTGGCAGGGTTAGGGTTAAAGAATTCTGCTGTTTTATTCCTGAAGGCTGAATATTTATTAGCAAATGATTATTCTCTTAAATTTCAAATTACATGAGCAGTTGTTTCCTTACAGATCTAGGCCTCCAGCACTTTTATTTCCCAAAAAATGTTGATTACTTTTACCACGCTGAAATGTGATGACACTCAGACACTATAAGGACAGTTTTGCTCCTTCGATCCCTAATTATTACAAGCCTTGTTGCCGTCTTGTGATTGGCCAGCAAGATTCTATGTACTTTGTATGGATGCTGGAGGACTGGTTCTCAGGTTTTTATTACCTTAAACAAAATCTCTAAACCACAAGGTAAAGAGAGAAATGGTTAACGTTTACTATAAATCATTTTTATTAAAACAGAGAATTTGGTAAACTGGGAATAAACCTTTTCGACATTCTCAATGCATTGTGGGTTTGGAGGCCAAACAAACCATGTAATTTATACACAAACCTATGGCACTGTGAACCAGTCCAAATATTAATTGATTTTATGCTAATACTGTCATGAGTTGAACGATACCCTTTTCACATATCTTTGCATGGAACATAAGGAAAATAATAACCAGAATAATCCATTTTAAATGGCAATAAAAATAAAGGAAATAATTGGGAAATCCCTCTCAGGGTACCAGTTACTGATGAATGCAAATTTCTGGAATTAGAACAGCTAGTAATGTCACATTATTAGCCAATCAGAACTCCAGAAGAGGATTTTTGCAAGCATGACAACAAACATGTGACCAATCACGTCCATTCTAACTTGATGCACGTGATCCAAATTCAGATGCTTTTTAATTTTACTACTAAGCCACAGAAACAGCTTGATCAAACTGCTGACTGTATTTGGGGAAAGAGTTCCATATCCGGACATCACTTATAGTCTTATACCTCGTGCACAAAGTCTATGGGCCACGATAGAAAAAGTCAAAGTATTTTCAAAGAATAAGTTGAACAATTTTCCTTCCTAAATTCGTGTTTCTTTATCAGATTTACACTTTTTGGTAGTTTTTAAGTCATATTAAGGGAAAATAAGTGATGTCCGGATATGGAACTCTTTCTGTATTTGTTTTTTTTATTAAATGCATACGCTGTACACAGCACACTGGAGCAACTATTCATGAACAAACATCAGCTAATCACAAGCAAGCTTGGATAGCAACCTGGCTAGGGCTACCGGGCAATTTTCATTCAGATGCATGACGTCCACGTCAAACTATCACGATGGCCGTGCTTAAAGGGAAAGTCCACCCTGAGTTTATAATAACATAATGTTAAAGAACGTTAATTGCAATTGTGACTTACTTTTTATTTCATTTTGATTGGTTTCGGTAATCGTATAAACCGAAGGTTTTTCATAACGCGCCTGCTGTCATGCGAGCCGCCCTTTTGCTCTGGAATATCGGTACATCCGGGATACTGTGACGTAGTGGCTGCACTACCAAGCCGGCCGGCCGGGTACCCGGCCGGCCCCGCGGCCTGAGCTGCGCGAGTGCAGGGAACCATTGTCCATACATGCAACACACACGAGAACGTGGCAGTGTTGTTCCTTGACGCACGTCTGTTTTCCATATTCCTGGCGAATTTTTGCCCGACTGCTAAAGCAAAACTCGGTCGTGCTGTAGTACAGCAACATCATGACGATTTGGCAAGCTTTTGGCTGCTCAAATAAACCGAATTCTCTAAAAGGTCTCAGCGCCTTCTTCCAAATTCCTAATCCCCCAAACGACCGGATATTTGTAAGAAATGGCTGAACAATATAAAAACGCGACGACTTCGAACCAGATTGCTTTGAGGAAAATCGGCAGGCAGTTCTCCTGGGGTAGGCTAAATAAGAATCTTCGAGATGATGCAGTGCCTAACATATTTTCTTTCCGACCAGAACAGACTTTGTGCTCTTCTAAAAAAATACGAAAAACCACGATAAATTGCAGCACGTCAAGTCGAAGTAAACATCAGCCTTACGCATACACGCAATAGTCGGGCGCCTTATAAAACATACGTATTCATATGCACTAAGCTGCGTCTAGGTGTGATACCAGTGCATACCGCACGTAGCCATGGGTTTCCATTGAGGTGCGGACACTACGTCATAATCTCCCGGATGTCGCGGGAACTTCGAACAGTATGGACGCGCCCTTTGTACTGCTGAATGGCAATAAATCGTAAATATAAAGGGCGCTTGTGTCGTTCTCCATAACAAAGAAAATCCAACTCTTGGTGCAGTCTGTATGTTAGTGTATGTTCTTTTAGACTAGATAAAATATTATAGAGCCTGGAATTCTCCTTTAAGTTTAGGCACTAGGACTATTTCCTAGTATAACTTTCCAAACAGGTTGAATCTACAAACAAGACATGTCTTGTTTCTACTGTGAAATGTATTTTTTGGTTTTAATTTTTATCTAAATAAACGACTAGGCCTACACTAAAGCAAAAGACTGACTCTACAAATTGGCTTTAGAACCCAACCATGAGGACCCAACCAACTCCCAAATCAAGTTGCATGTACATGTATACACTGTATACCCATCAACTTGATCAAGCTCTCTATAATTTAGTCGAAGTCTAAGGCTAAGCATGGAGGAAGGAAACATCCTTGCTCGCTCTATGGCTATGCTAAGTAAGGCCGAGCTTTCCATGTACACTGCATGTGCACAAGTTAGTCATTTGATACAGCCAGACATTAGCCCAGTCCCAGACAGATTATGTAACAGGTATTGCATGTTTGTGGTTTGGGCATCTCGGTTAATAAGTCGAGTCACATGTGATGTATATTGTACATTATGGCTGCCATGCATCACGAAGATCAATTACCCACCGTTTTTCACTATGTTGTTGCGGCATGGTAGAGTTTTATGCCGCCAGTAGCAACCGACCAGCAAAATCAGGGAGGTTCCACGACCGCAAGACGGCTACAAATTACCAGAAACATCGCCGCAATGGCGTTCTGAAATCCAGTTATAAATTCCAAGTGACTTCCTCATCATACACACGATGATCGCGTCGTACGTACTACTACTACTACTAGCACGGTTTAGCAGCCATATTGGGCAACTGAGTTCTGGAAAAGACGGGATAGGAGAGAGCGCCACTGTGTCGCCACACTCGGCCGATTACTGTGGTTTACAATGAGGGCGCATAATGCATAATACGTGTGCGCTTTTGTATCTAGGCACTGGTCACTCATTGTGCAGTACTTTTCACAGTTAGGCCTATAATTAAAATTTGCTCAGTGACCTGAAAGTTGTGGCTTGGTCAGTGATGGATTACTTTTTTTTATAAATGAATGGTTTGCGATTTTGTAATGTTTTTTTTGTTGTGCAGGTCACTTTTTCATATCGAATTTAGTGATATGCAGCGCCGCTGCTCTTTTTTGTGTATGTTTCTATGGGTGTAGTTTTGCCAGCTGGCGTTAATTTTGATAGATTTTTTTCCAAGGGTCACCATTTTCAGAGAAAATACAACGGCACTGCATTTCTCTCGTTTAATAAAAGATATATAGTGCTTTTGTACTTTTTCTGTGAGTAATCATAATAATTATGTGTAGGGCCTACTGCGCATAATGACACTAACACTTGTAACAGTGTATGATTTTCCCCAAGGCAGGGGTTAAAAGTATACGTGAATAAAAAAGGTTAAAATATAACATGTCTTATGAGTGAACGAGTCATTTATTTTATTTTATTTTCATTCACTTTGTTACCTTTTAATTCGAGGGGATATAATTTTCTAATCACAAAGCAACTCATTGAATATTACTCTACCTTCTATTTTAAGCCGTGAGCCGTCGGTGTTGAATTTTTTTCCATAGCGTTCTATTTATATTATATTACACCTCGTCCACAGATTCTGTGTCTTGATTGGCCGAGAGCGAGTCACATGGCATTTTCAATTTTTGCTATCTTCCTGTGCACGGCCAAAAGTACTATACCCATAGCAACCAAAGTACTTATACCATTAGCAGCTAAAGTACTATACCCATGGCGCGGTATTTGTGTGCATATGCATGCGGGTGTGCGCGTTGAGCGTTGCGCGTAACGCGTATTGTTTCGAAGTGCCAGCGCTACAGAGCTGGGTTCAAACATTTCGTTAAGGGGTGGTTTTGAAAAAAGGAAATGAATTTTCCACTAATTTTGTATTGAAATAGAAGTTCATTTTTAGTATTTAGATTTAAATAATGTTAAATTTTAAAATCAAGCAGAATATGTGGGTGAGGCGTTATAAAACAAATATTTACTGCTTTATCTCGTGGTGTGGTAAAACTAGCTTCCATGGAGCATTCTATTTTCCCGAGGCGAAGCTTCGGGAAAATAGAATGCTCCATAGATCACCTCGGGAGGCTAGTTTTACTACACCACTTGAAGCAGTAAATATTTGTATATTAAACACCTCATCCACAGATTCTGTGTCTTGATTGACCGAGAGCGAGTCACGTGGCATTTTCTATTTTTGCTACCTTCCTGTGCACGGCCAAAAGTATACTATAGACTAATCCGGCGACCAAAATTAGAAGCATTTACTGCGGTGGCGAGGTGCTCGCGTGCGTGTTAGACGCACGCGCTCGACGCAGCTTCGACCAACAGCGTACAACTTGCCAAAATGCGCACGCGAATCAAATTAAAGAACGCGGGCAGCCTGCACGCGGGCGCGGCACCACCGTAAAAATGGCTTCTAATTTTGTTCGGCGGATTCCCGCAACCAAAGTATAATACCATTAGCAAGCGCGGTATTTGTGTGCAGGGCCCAATTTCATGGCTCTGCTTACCGTTAGCGAAAAATCCCCGCTTACTGTAGCTCCTGAGCATGCGTACATCCCGTAACTAAGGATTCTGTGCTTACAGGGTTAACGCAGAATTTTTCCGCTAGCGCTGTTAGCGCAAAATGGTGATCGTAAGCGCGGAAAGCTGTGGTTAGCAGAGCCATGAATTAATTGGGCCCTGATCATGCATGCGGGTTTGTGAGCGTTGAGCTTTGCGCGTAACGCGTATTGTTCCAAAGTGCCAGCGCTACAGAGCTGGGTTCAAACATTTCGTTAAAGGGACACATTGCTTTGGATTTTGCGATTTGGGCTATAAAACTGAAATGGATATGGTTGGGAAGCTTTTCTTAAAGTAGAATATAAAGATTCACATAACTATCCCTTCAAATTGCGTGGTTTTTGATTAATTTCGTGACAAATAACGGTCCGCCATTTTGTAGAACCAAATTTTTGACTCCACAAAATGGCGGACTGTGTTCACCAGTCGTATTTCCAGTCGCATCTGGTTGAAGTACGTTCTGTTGATCCATTTTGATGTACTGTGGCACGGCGCGCAGCACTGGCGATATACATGTATGTCGAGAGGTAGAGAATATTGTACCTGGCGATCATCTGATAGGTTCACAAGGCCACTGGCTGCGGCGCCAGCCTAAAGACTCTTACAGCGTATTTTGCGCATTATTTAGACGGTGGTATTTAGTACTGGAAATAAGTCTATGTATCGCGGGTCAGATGTCAGGGGTAAGCGGCCAATTTTTGTGTTTCGTAATCACTAATCACTAATTACAACACATTATACGTGTGTTTTTGCATGAACAACTCTTATAAAAGATAAGGAACATTTCCAAACAGTAAAACTTCATGACATTTGAAGGCAATGTGTCCCTTTAAGGGGTGGTTTAGAGCAAATAAATTTTGAAATAGAAGTTCATTTTAACTGTATTTAGATTTAAATAATGTTAACATTTTTTAATCTGTGGGTGAGGTGTTATAAAACAAATATTTACTGATTTATCTCGTGGTGTGGTAAAACTAGCTTCCCTCGGTGATCCATGGAACATTCTATTTTCCCCGAGAGAATGCTCCATGGATTACCTCGGGAGGCTAGTTTTACTACACCACTCGAAGCAGTAAATATTTGTATAATAGTTGACTGCACCATTAATGAGCACTCTATAAATGCATATGGTGGGCGGGGAGGAAACTGGCAGGCTTTCCCGATCAGTTACACTATGAACATCTAACAAAAGAAAACCCACGCAGTCCTTTGTTTGTAACAAAGGACTGCGTGGGTTTTCTTTTGTTAGATGTTCATAGCGTTACAAGGCGGACCCGTGATTTTTTTGCGGGGGGGGGGGGGGGGGGTGGAGTTTGTAGAAAGGATGGGAATTAGTCGAGCTATAGCACCTGGCTGGGCAAGCAAAATAACACTGGGCAGCGGCATATGATGCGCGATATGGGGCAGGGGGACCCCCCCCCCCCCTCTTTTGTGTTATCACTGTGTTCCCGGAATCTCAGAAATTCTTTTCAGATCTCTAGGAAGGATGTGTTAGGTAACAATGAGTCTGGAGAGTGTATAGGGTATAGGGACAAAAGGTGGGTACCCCTCTGCCCCCTATCGTGCTGGGTATAGGCAGCGGATATTGGATGGTCCGACGCACTTGCGAAGCACTTTGTAACATTATTTCTAGAAAACACTATGATTTGGGGCCCAGAATGATGTCTAAATTGCGAGGATGGAGGGGGGGGGGGGGGGGGGGGGGTAAAATGACAGCGCTTTCCATTCATTGCCCTTATACACATACGTGCAATCTTGAACATATTTTCTGAGAGAGGGGGCTAGATGAACATCTCACTTGACAAGGAGACAAGCCAACCAATGATATAAAGATGAAATCTTAACGAAGGAAGAAACTAAACGAAAAAGAATCAGCCAGCCAGTCAGTTGGGGGGGGGGGGGGGGGGGGCATCTCTCAATCGGTTCGCGTATCGTCCTGCAACCATCCAACCAACCAACCTGAACCACGGCCAGCCAACCAACAATCAAACAAACAAACAAACAAACGAACAAACACCCCAACATACATACGGGCATACCCGCTTCCACCCGTACGCCGACACCCCGGCAAGAGCAAAATATCAACGGCAACGACAAGTGGGCGTCGGACCCTGCGATTTGTTGTTGGTCGGTTGGACGGTCGGTCGGTTTGGTTGTTTTTTTCAGAGGATCAAAACAAGAGGAAAAAGTTAATCATAACGCCTTATACTTTCATAAAGCCTCATTATATATGATTTCGACACCGCGAGCCCGGTCAGGTTTTAAAATAACCTAAAACACTTTTGCCGGAATGGACACATTACTGCTTACATGATTTCAATGCGGTGCAGTTTTTTTTAAATATTAAGGCACTAGTTATTACTGCAAAATTCGCGGACTTTATCTTCCAGAAACGACCCTCCCGGCCCCCTTAACTAATAGTGTTAGCGCCCACCCGAACAAAGATACTGACAGTTTGGGAGACCGCCAACATAGGGCAAGATAGCTCAGTTGGTAGAGCGCCGGTACGGTAACCCGGAGGTCGCAGGTTCGAATCCCGCTCCTGCCAGCTTCTTTGTTCACTTTGAAAGTGTATTACACCGATCCAGTAAGCCTCGCCCACTGCGCACGTGGGCAATTACACCCGTTTCTTTCCAATGCCACACTGCATGTTCCACCGGCGCGCGTTATATGCGCGTGCACGCATTTCGGACTTTACTGCACGCATGTCGGACATAAACTACGAATGTGATTGGTCAGAATACCACCGGGCGACGCACACTGGATCGGTACGGTCTATCTATTGGACAGATACCGAAAACCGCCTGTTGGCGTCCAGCCCCGGCCCGTTGTGTGAATGAGTGCGCGCGGAAATTTGTGATTGGTTTATGGGTTGTATAATTGTTGAAGTTCATCAGAGTCTTGGTTAAAAAAAAATAAATAAAGGAGAATTTAAAAAAAAGGAGAAACGATCAAAGAAGCAATAGGTAAAACTGTCACACTGCCTACCCCACCCGCCCGCCGCCGTCCTCGGCCACGCCCCGTATGGTATTGAGGGCGCTAGATAAATAATTCGGCAGCAAAACGGCTCTGCTCACGACGTACGTACGCGTATGATGAACGGCATGAACGAACACTTGACGTTGCACACGTGCGGTAAGATTAGAAGTAAAATTTATGCTTTTTATAATTTCTTGTTCTAAGAAAGAACGATTTAGAATATTCCAAATATATGCAGTTCAGTTTTGTAGCTGATTATCAGGAAACCAGTTAATTGACCTACCTGTACAGTTGTTTACCTGTACAGTTGTTTGCCTGACGCCCGAGGCAACTGGCGAGTAGATCAAGTACACCCTGCATCACAGATATGACGTCTATTTCCGACATGTAGGGGCCTATGGGGTAATGCTATTTAGCGTCAACAAGCGTCAACAAAGCGTCAACAATTTTTAAAAGCACTGTTAAGCTTTAAACATGTTGTTCACAATATTCAGTGGGCTCCTATGATTATTTAAAAGTATCATTAGTATTTAAAAGTATCTTAAAATGTGCGATTTTTAAGCGAAAAAGTATGACATCAACGGTGCTTTTCCCCGACAGCCATCTTGTTTTTCTGGACATTTTCATGTGGGGTGGGGGGGGGGGGGGGGGGTGTTGCAGATGACCGAAACAGGGTGGATTTTTATAAACATAAATTGTTTTTTAAAAGAACAGACAGTATATATCTTTAACTTTAATTGAATATTGTCCTTTTATCATCAATTTAGTTTTTAAATTTTATAGTATATTACCTCTTTTTTTGTTTAGTTTTGTTGGACATGTTGGAATAAAACTGTCGGAAAATGAATCCAGAAAGAGATGACCGTTTCGCCGTGATCAACCATGACCCCCGATTTCGAAAAATTCCTCGGCGGGAACGGAAGGTCAAAATAGACAAACGCTTCCATGGCATGTTCAAGGATGAGGGCTTCAAATTGAAATACACTGTGGACAAGAGAGGGCGCCCTGTCAGTCTAACGTCCGACAAGCACTTGCGGAAGTTTTACGAATTGTCTAGCTCAGAGGACGAAGAGAGTGACGAGGATGATGAAGTTTCTGTATCATCTACAGAGGAGACTCGTGGTGGTAATGTACAGGCAGACCAGAAGTCCAAGAGGCTTTCAGGGAGACAAAAAGTGATAGAACTCTTGAAGAAACGAAAGGAGAGAAGACCAGAGTGGTGGAAAACTCCAGGATCAAAAACTCCAGGATCAAAAACTCCAGCTTCAAAAACTCCAGGATCAAAAACTCCAGCTTCAAAAACTCCAGGATCAAAAACTCCAGCTTCAAAAACTCCAGCTTCAAAAACTCCAGGATCAAAAACTTTATCAAAAAACAGAGCTAAAACAACTGCCAGAATAGAGAAACAATCTGTGCAAGATGATGACGGTGAGGGTAATTTTTGGTGGCAAGTCCTTTAACCCCTAACCCCTTGGGTAACTTTACTAGAAAGTATCCTGAATCCGCCAAAATCCACTTATTTTGTCATGCACAAAAAGTTCGTTTCGGTGACTGCTCAATATGGAGGTATCCTGAATCTATCAAAATGCTGCAGTACCGCTAGGCTTACAATCCTCAATCTATCAAAATCCCCCAGTTTTCAATATGGAGGTATCCTGAATCCGCCGAAATCCCCCAAAACAGGGTTTGGATTTTGATGGATTTAGGTAGGGTTAGGGTTAAAATGTCATCCCATGCCAAGTGGGACAGGGCTTTATCACTAGAAAGCTGCAAATTGTTTAATATCATGTTCAGTTTAAAATGTTAATGTTAATGACTTGACTCATATCTACCCTTCACTGGCCATATAGTCTTGCGGATGCAAGACATTCTTAGTGGTGGGTTTAAATGTTGTTTTATTATTTCTGAGAAATTAAAGACAGATTTATGAGGTTTCTCAAATTTTCTGTTTTTCTCACTGATTGGTTTCACAGCCTTAGAAATCTGGACTTTGGTTGAATTTTGTAGAAGATGCAGATTTACTGGAAAAGGTACATGTAAATGTTTCAGATTCTCACATTACATGAACCTCACTTTGCTTGTTTTACAGCCGATTGTGGTGATTCAGATCAAGATTCCAGTGACTCTAGCCAAGACGAACCACCCCTCCGATCCCCATTGCTAAGAGCCAGGCATAAAGGACGGTCAGTCCCCCAAGAAGTTGATCTGGCTCGAGGCCAGGGGAACGTAGAGAGCTCTTCGGACTCTGACTCTGACTCAGACTATGGTAGCAGTGACAGAGAGGATGGAGAGGAGGAACTCCAATGGGGGGAGTTAGACCGTGATGCACAAAGGAGTGCTGATCAGTCATCACGTTTGGCACTCTGTAACATGGATTGGGACAGAGTCACAGCCAATGACCTGCTTGTTTTGTTCAACTCCTTCAAGCCAACTGGAGGGGTGGTACACTCTGTCAAGGTGCATAGAATGATTGGTTTGGTGTCTTGGGAATGTCAGAAAAAATATATAAACCTTGTGATTAAACCTTAAACATTGTTATAGAAATATTGCACTCCTTCACACAGGTATACGGTTGTCAGATAATACAATTTTAAATGAATATGTGCTATTTGCTTTCATTCAAAATATGACTTTACTTTTTGTACCTACCTTTCTTCGTGACTTATAAAGATACAGAAGCACTCCAACAGATTTTTTCTTTGCATGATTTGACATATTCTTCCAGTATTACAACACACTCTTTGAACACATTGCCGAGGTAACTGATCATGAAAAGTTTCCCTTCCGGTTTTCTGTAGGCACCCTGCTGATTTTTTCTTCACTGCCCACACCAACAACATCTAACAGAAAGTACCCACTGTTGGTAATTTTGCAAGCAATATGTATAACAATATCCTTAGAAATAGAATAGGATGTCGTTTGTTTTTTTAATTGAAATGTAATTACTCCATTTTCACCACAGATTTATCCTTCGGATTACGGTCTTGAGAAAATGCAGCAAGAAGATGCCATGGGTCCAGCTGAACTGGGTGAGGCTGGAGGCAAAGACGAAGAGATATCTGCTGAGCCACATAATGATGACATGCTGCAGAAGAAACTCAGAAAATACCAGCTGCAAAGGTCAGCCTTGATTGTCTAAGAATAAGCCAGTTCGGTATCTCAAAGGTCAAAGGTTATTCGGGATAAACTTGCTGGAATAATGTCACACTTTTTGACGCGAACGCCCATTTTGATTGAATTTAACACGTACGTGTTGTGCTTATTGTCAACCCCTTGCCTCATTTTCTAACCACCCTGCAATGCTAAGCTTATCAGGCTCCTAGTATTGGGGATAAATGTGCAAAAAAGGTCTTAAAGTATCTAAACTTTCAATGAGTCCTATCTGCTGATGATACCACATGGTCATGACCACTTTGAATGTAATTAATGGAAGGTTTTGCATTTAGATATTTTATCTAATTCTGGTCCTGGAGGATGTGATGAATTGGTGGATTTTAGAACAGATTTACAATATACTGACAATTTGGGAGACTGCCAACAGAGGGCAAGTTAGCTCAGTTAATTGAGCGCCGGTACGGTAACCCGGAGGTCGCAGGTTCGAATCCCGCTCCTGCTTTTTTTCTTTGTTCACTTTGAAAATGTAATAAAATGATGAAAGACACTCCTCTGGTTTATCGTTGGTGGTAGTTTCTTTCTATTCGCTGCAAGTTCAAGGTAGAAGATGAAAGCATTCTTTATCTCTTCCAGGTTAAAATATTACTATGCTGTGATTGAATGTGACACTGATGAGACAGCTTCTGCAGTGTATGACCACTGTGACGGTATGGAGTATCAAAGCAGCTCAACTAAACTGGACCTCAGGTAATAGACGAGTCTTATCACACTGTAATATTGAAAGTGACAGCCTCTGGAAGACAATACCTGCTCACGTCTCCCTCAAGCTGAAAATGTGTGGAAGAGTCCACCCTTTTGCTTTAATTTTCAGAAATGAATGGATTTAGGGTTAGTATTTTATAGCAAATACTGTAACAGTGACCTGTTTGAAGTTTTGTCTACATAGATGCTGGGAAAACGAAGAGAAAAATCCTGTTCTTGTCGTCTGGTTCCCTGACCCTACTTCAGACAAAACGGAGCAATATATAGATGTCAAGGAATTATCAGGTCAGGGAACTAGACTTTCCAAGGATAGTTGGCCACCCATTGCTGGAAATTGATACAACAATTCCACTTTTCTTGAAAATTACAGCACATCAGGTGCCATGATTTCACAGGATGCTTGAGACTATTATTTACTTTCAGTCAAGTAAGGTATTTCATAATAATTCAGTAGTTTTGTGTTTTTATGTTTGCAAATGTTGTATATTACCTTTAAAATCTTTGACAATTTTGCCCTTATACATGAGAGTTGAATTCCTTTTGTAATGGCTCTTTCAGGTTCATTCCCAATGATGTGACCTTTGACCACGAGCCCAAGGAGGTTGTGTCAGAGCTACCAGACACTGCACTCTATAAACCGATTGAGTTCCGCACCAAGGCACTGCATCAGTCTAGGGTAGAGCTGACGTGGGATGAGACGAACCACCAGAGGACAATCAAGACTGCCGAGGCGTTCAAGAAGAAGAACATTGAGGAAATGGATGTCAGTGCTTTCCTGGCATCCTCCAGTGATGAGGATGGAGAAGGTAAGTTCATTAATTTTGAAGCTGTTTTCATTCTCTGTTTTGGTTTACCAGTTGGTGTGTTGATATGATTTGTCTTTTTCCACATATAGCTATTCAAACTCATACTCGCAGTTCTTTTCTTAAAAGTGCCGTTCCAAGTTACAAAACCCTCCGGTTGACTACATGTACATGCATACTGGCTGTGACTTTGAGAGCTTTGTTGTAAGGTTTTGTCAGGTCATGCAGTGCTTATTAGATTTTAGTGGAGCGATGCCAATAGCTTTTCCCTTATTCTGTATCTCTATGCAATTCTTTGCCTGGTGCATGTTTCCCTTCATCATAGGATCTTTGCTGCTTCAAGAAGAATTTTAATTCCTACCTCATATCTTTGATTCTTTTTATTTTTGTACCACTGTACTTCAAGTGGCATTTAGCCCTGTTGGCGATGAACTTGCATTCAAAAATAAAATGCCAATCATGAGCATGACCTGATTTTTATTATTTCTTTCTTGATTATTGCAGAAAGATGGGAGCTTGATTTCAACCAAAGCAAGGCAGCAAGTGGACAGGAAGAAGAGGAATGTAACATTTCTCTCAGCGAGGATCAGCACATTGCCAAGTACCGGGCACTCCTTAAGGAAGTGGAGAAAGACCATCAGATGCAGGGAGATAAACAGATGGAGATTGAGATCACATGGGAGCCAGGTAGGTCATTTGCATAATCAGACATATCACATGGGAGCCAGGTAGGTCATTTGCATATTCAGGCTATCACATGGGAGCCAGGTAGGTCATTTGCATATTTATGCATATCACATGGGAGCCAGGTAGGTCATTTGCATAATCAGGCTATCACATGGGAGCCAGGTAGGTCATTTGCATATTTAGGCATATCACATGGGAGCCAGGTAGGTCATTTGCATAATCAGGAATATCACATGGGCTTCAGAGGCCATTGATGTCGAGCTTGAGCTTGTAACAAATAATCACTTTGTAATCCTTGTTTGCGCTGTACTTTGGGGGTAAAATTCCTTGAGTAATGACAACGTCACCCATGTCAAGTCTAGTTCAGAGAGCCTGGGATAGTTTCTTGGTTAATTTTCCTGAGTGGGGCTGTTACTTTAATTTTACCTGAACCGTCCCAAATCCACCACAATCTAACACCAATGTTGTATTTTGATGGGTTCAGTACTGTAGAGCATTGGCACCATTACATTACATGGAGCTATGATGCCCCAATTTGTCTAAGTCCAAAGAATGTGCCATAGCAATACTGCACGGTGTTGGACTTTTGACAGGTTCAGGAAACTTCCAAGTAAAGGTGCCACATGGGTTATGGCCAACCTCAGGCAGGCCTGTAAATCCAGGTCAGTTTTTGCTGATGCAGTTTTACAGACACAAAAGTATCGTAAAAATGTGCTGGTTGAAAGAGCAACACGGTACATCTGACCAGAACTCGAGGTCAATATACAAGCACTTTCTACGAATATGCTGAATGTGATTCACTGCCCTTGTTTGGAATAACATAGAAATCCTGTCTTGACATTTATATGGTAGTAATTTATGCAAATATCACGGAAATCCAGTCAGGACAAAGATGGTAGGGATTTTGTGATGTTTAAATGGTAGGAATTTATGCAAATAGCATGGTAGGGATTGGTGCAAATAACCAGCAATCTAGTCATGACATAAAGTTGCTAGGAATTTGTGCGAATAACAAAGATATCCAGTCAACTTTTTACATTGTATGAAACGGGTACAAGAATTTACACACTTGTGTGTGCTTCAAGTACATAAAATAAGTCCAGTTTTGTTTTGCAGATGCTGTGCCCATGCTTTCTGGGCGTGGCACCCGAAAAATAAATGTCCAAATTTTATTGGTAATTTATTAGCATTAGATAATATGTCCAATAAATAATGCAGTTAATAAGTTAAATGTTTGCAATAGGAGCGCGGTGCTCCTATTCTTACAGTGTTAATGTATAGAGCAATCATCATACGTAAAGTTAAGCCAAAATAGATTGTAGAATGCAGTATTAAAGTTTTCCTCCATTATTTGTTTGTATGAGGGAATGCATTGAATTGAAGTTTCCTGGCGGAGCGTGGACAATGCAGTTATTAACCCTGTGTGGAATGTGTGAATTGCCTCGTATGAAAAACAGGTTTGAAAGAAACGACAGAGGACCTAGTGAAGAAGAAATCTGAAAAGGCAGCGGAGGCGACACCTTGGGAGAAGTTTCTTGAGAAGAAGAAGAAAAAGAAACAGAAGGGATTGAAGGATGAGGTATGCCAAATTAGGAATCTTCCTCGGTCACTTCTACTTGGTGTCTTGGTACCAAACTGAGCAGTCACAGATGTCTTTACCAAACAGCAATATACATGATCAATTGAACAAAAGTTGGCCCAAATTGTATTGTTGTGTTAGTCAACAATGTATACGAGGTGCGATCAAAAAGTTCCGAGACTGTTCCTGTTGCGAACGAACGGAGCGCAGCACAGTAAAGTACATATAGCAGATGTAAGCAATAACTTTCGTGAGTAAGTATTCCAAGTTACATGCTTGGAATAGGGTGGCATAGGTGGCTTGTGCGTAAAGTGCTCGCCTCTCACCAATGTGGCCTGGGTTCGATTCCCGGCTTGGACCATATGTGAGTAGAGTTGTGCGTTGGTTCTCTCCTGTGCCACGAGGGTTTTTCTCCGGGTCCTCCGGCTTTCCTCCCTCCGGAAAAATCAAACACTTTCGATCTCTGGCTGTGCTCCGTGGTCATATGTGGGTCGATGTAGGCCGGCTGCCAGAGGCGCCTTTACGTGCCAGCGACTCGACCACGTTGTAGCCGCGTCCTTCGCAATTCAGCATCCCAGCTGCAAATAAGGATGATTAGCCTCCCAATTATTATTATTATTATTATTATTATAACATCAGCACCTGTGTTACACGCATTTTTGTGACCACTGGTACATGTGCATTTGCGATTTCACCATGGACCTGAAAAGCGAGCAGAGCAGCACCGTGTCGAAGTCTGCGAGGATCTCCGTCAACAGGCCTGGGATGACCCAAACGTCATGTCGAGGATCATCAGCGGTGACAAGAGTTGGGTCTATGGCTACGACCCAGAGACCAAACAGCAGTCTTCGCAGTGGAAGAGCCCGCAGTCTCCAAGACCGAAGAAGGCGCGTCAGGTCAGGAGCGCAACCAAGAGCTTGCTAATCGTTTTCTTTGACATTCAGTGCACAACCCTGCGAATTCCTCCCCCAGGGTCAAACTGTCAACGCTCAGTTCTACTTCACCGTTTTGAGATTTCTGAAGGAGAACATTCGGCGCAAACGGCTTGTTCTGTGGCGCGCTGGCAATTGGGTGCTCCAACATGACAATGTGCCCGCTCACAGCGTGTTGAAAACGCGTGAGTTTCTCGCCCGCAACAACACAATCATCGCTCCCCACCCACCTACTCACCGGATTTGGCTCCCTACGACTTCTTTCTGTTCCCTAAAATGAAGTTCAAGCTGAAGGGTCGCCGTTTTGACACTGGAGGAGATCCAGCGAGAATCCCAGATGGTGCTTGACTCGCTTAGGGAACGGGATTTCCAGGGAGCGTTGCAAGCGTGGCAGGAGCGCTGGGAGCGGTGTATCGCTGCACAAGGGGACTACTTTGAAGGGGATGGTGGCCAGATTTAAATCACGTACGGTTTTTGCTTGTTATAGGCACAGTCTCAGAACTTTTTGATCGCACCTCGTATTTTCAGTAAACCTTTTCTTTCACAAAACTACATACTTCACTTTTTCAGCTCAGCCCAGTTAGAAAATAAGATCATTAGCCCTAACTCCTTGGGTATCTTTTCTATCCTGAATCCGCCAAAATCCACCTATTTTGTCATGCACAAAAAGTTGGTTTTGGTGACTGCTCAATATAGAGGTATCCTGAATCCATCAAAATCCTGCAGTACCGCTAGGCTTATAATCCTCAATCCATCAAAATCCCCCAGTTTTCAATATGGAGGTATCCTGAATCCGCCGAAATCCTCCAAAACAGGGTATGGATTTTGATGGATACAGGTAGGTTAGGATTAAAATAGAGTGTCGCCCATGTTGTAGCTCGTATGACTCGGTACAGTTTGTAGAAATATGCGTGGGAGGTAGACAGAAACATTTTGTATTGACAGATATACCATAGGTATGAGACTCGTAACAATTTCTGCTGTAGGTCTATTTTGTTTGGTAGGAAATTTATAATTGCTTCCTCGTGAAATAGTTTCATATTTTGGTGTAAATTAGCCCTGTCCACAAATACAATGCAGTATGAGGTCAAACACGGGTCACACAAGTACATTGACATGACATTGACGCATATATGTGCGATGTGATGCTTGTCAGTCAGACACACATTATGGTAGCTGTCCGAGCGACATCAAACCATTTTTAGAAGAAAACAAATAGTTGAGTTAGCGAACAACACTACTGCAACAATTTTTTTTCAGATGCTTACAGACAAACACGTATTTATAAAGAATGATATTGGTCAATGCTTTTTTTGAGGAGCAGATAAAAGAAACCGCTCAGAATGATGAACTTGCCTTCAGCGATGACGAACTACCTCCTGGCGTGGATCTTAATGATTCCTACTTTAGAGATGCCTTGAAAGAGGATGGGGTCAAAGGTGAGATAGCTTATTTGTTGATTGTCAAAGGGTGAACTATTTTACCAATGTAGGAACATTTGGGCATTGTAAGTGGTCTTTATGTTTGGCCGTTATCTTTCCCTTCCCCAAGAAAAAAATCTATAAAGAAATAAAAAGAAAGACAAACTGGAATGGTAAAACCTCTTTGAAGAGTTTAAAAGTTTGTTTCAAACTGCGGACTTAACTGGTGCTAAAATGGGCTTCTCTCATGAAAGTTCATTTAGTAAATTTTATCATGTGAGTAGCCAAAACTGTACTGATTTTGCCACATATAGATAAAAAGGGGAAAACCCACAAGTTGGCTGAATTATTTGTCTTTATCTTTGCTTGCTTGAGTTAAGTAGCCAGACAGACTAATTTGTGAGTAGATATATATTTGTGTCTTGTAACTCCTGCTCTCCCGGTGCCAAAGTAGAGTCAAATACCTTATCTATCAAAACCTATCAAGTGATAGGTTGTAACACACAAGCTACATGTATGAGAGAGGAAGGGGTTGGTTTTTGGATAGTTTGAACAGTAGGAGGGTTAATAATTACTTTAAATACATGTAAACAAAAATTGCGGGTGACACCATGTGAAGTTAATCTCTTCTGGGAAGATGTGTGGCTCTGAAAAGAACCGGGGTGAGACTCACACGTCTGAGGACGGACAGAGCACACTGTCTGAAACATCGAGTTCTACTCTCACCCCGGTTCTTTTCAGAACCACACATCTTCCCAGCAATTCTCGTTTACATTCTAGTTACTTTAAACTTGTTTTATTCTTAGTTGTCAAGAAGAGCAAGAAGACAGGAGACAGGAAGGAAGAGGAAGTCGATGAGGACAAAGAGAAAATTCAACAGAATAAGGTAAAGATTATTTCACCTTGTAGAGGTGTTTGTATATACATGTAGTGGCAAACAAGCCAATAATACCCACACTAAATAAGGGTATTGCATCAGAGGGTACATGTTAGGTGATTATACCTCTTGATGCATTTTAACGTCATTGTTCAGTTTTCAAAGTGAACACAGAAAACTGGCAGCAGCAGGATTTGAACCTGCGACCTCCGGAATGCCATGCGGAGCAATCTTGCCCTATGTTGGCGGTCTCCCAAATTGTCAGTGTCTTTTTTTGGGGGGCGCTAGTCAGAAGTCATAAACACATTATGCTGTATAGCCAGGGATCGCACCCAATTTTACGATACAACCTGGGAAGCAACATTTTAACATAATACAGTCACTTGTGGCCATTTGTCTGTTATTGTTGAGTGACATATTTGATGTTAAAGGTAGTGTACACGATTGGTAATCCATTTTTTTTTACTGAATTATTACGAAATACCTTACTAGACTGTAAGTTAATAGTAGTCTCAATCATCCTGTGAAATGATGGCACCAGGTGGAAATTTATATCGTTTTTCAATGATTTCAAGCTGGAAATCGTTGGAAAACTGCCCTGTAGCCTTTAGTCAAGGTGCGCGTGGCTACTCGGACGAATGCCAGCATGTCCATTGTCCAGGGCGCGTCATGCGTCCAGGTAGCCACGCCTGCCTTGACTAAAGGCTATCATCCGCCCGAAAGTTGAAAACGAGCACCAGTTTTCTCTCGTCTTTTTCGCCATCCAACAACGCCAAACTTAGAACAGGTCAGTGGAACGATATTTCCTATAAAATACTAACCCCCAAATCCGCCCATTTCTGAAAATTGCAACAATGACCAATCATGTACACTACCTTTAAGCACAATTACACAGTATTAGTGAAGGCCATAGAACTACATTAAATTACTAGATCACTGCCTCAATGTGTGAAGTGGAGCCTGCTGGACATATTCATGTTTCTAAACAAATGTATGGAATTTTTAAAATGTACTTTTCGGTCTATTTGCATGTCTGCGTTCGCACTGATTTTCATGGTTAAAGAACTTAGTCTGAAAGAGTGTTTCTCACAGTGATAAAAGCTGAGCGAGTTAAAGATGCCAACTAAATGTGTATTTGGAATCTTAAGTAAGCGAATAAAGCAACACTCTCAGGCCACTGTTTTGGATGCTGACAGACACATGTAGAACAGTAGTCGATAGTCTTCACAGATAATTTATATTGACCCTAACAGTCCCAAATTCTCCAATTTTAATATGACTTTGCATGCACCCCAGGGGTTAGGGTTAATCTTCAGTCATGCACACAACACACACAACCCTTCAAACATTTCCACGTCTAGTTTTAAAGTATCCACACAAGAATATGAATCGTTAGTACTCTGTGATTTAGGCATAACAAATTTGACGACATGAATAATATGCTGAAGACATTTGTGATACAGTGATGAAGTGTCCAAAGTTGAGATAGCTCTGAAATTCAGTTTTGCTTGCCATTTCCATCATAGTCTGAGCTGGAGTTGTTATTCATGGACAACGATGACGGCAAGAAACACTTCAACTTGAAGCAGATCATGGAAAGTGAGAAGAGCCAAGGCAAGAAGGCAAAGAGGAAGAAACGACGGCAGCAGGAAGAGACTTTAGCGTATCAGGATGACTTCCAGGTTGATGTGACAGACCATCGCTTCCAGGCAATGTTCACATCACACCTATATGCCATGGACCCATCCAACCCACAATTTAAAAAGACTAAGGCCACCGAGGCACTACTGGCTGAAAGGCAGAGGCGGAGACAGAGGGAAGAGGAGCAGGAGCGACTGGGTGTGGCCACCACGACTGAGGCCACGCCTATAACCACATCCACAAGTGAAGCTCTGAAACCAGTCAAGAGAGATGCGGAACTCTCAATGCTTGTGAAGTCTGTGAAGAATAAGACAGATCAGTTCAAGGAGAGGAAGTTAAAATGGCAGAAAGTCAGATGAACAAATTGAACCTTATCCAGTTGTGAAGGTCAAACGGTTTGTAATACAGCGCATCAATCACCACGTTTACACTGGATCCGGCAAGGGGGATTGAAGGGGGATCAATGAGGTGGATCGGGGTCTGATCCGGATCTGATCCATGTTTCTTGATCCCCCTTTCGGGAGAGATTCAATTTCGATCTGATCCCACAATGCTTGAGTGTAAACGCAAGTGGTGAATCAGACCCCGCAATTTGACACAACCACATCCAGTGTGCATAAAGCTGTAGATATGTCCGCGAAAAAAGTTTATTGAGGAGATATGCGTACGCTGCGCTGGCCCCCACGTGTTACATGTACAAATGTACACTGCAAATGCATGGTTGGTACTTCGCCAGCACCTTGTCATTCTCTCTTTTTATGTGCATGGCATCATCATCATCTCAACAGCTCTGAATTTCCAAATATCATACACCTTTTTACCTATACATAGTTTATGATTCATTTCTTTGTAGGCCCTACCTTAAGTTCAGGCTATATATTCCTTCTAAGATTTGTGATATATTTCGGCGTTTTGTATCCGACATGATTAATGCAGTTATGAAAACATCCATCTCGATATTCTGTAATGAGAGCAACAAGAAATGACAATTGATACAAATGACATGCTTGTACGTAAATTAGAACAGAGATTTCTCTCTTTTTGCCCTATCCCGACGTAATGTATGAAGCACTGTATACTCAGTGCTTTCCGAGAGCCTGTGTGAAAAAATTCACAGGCTTACTCGGGCGGGATTCGAACCCACGACTTCCTGCTTACTAGTGCAGACGTCTTAACCACTCGACCACCGAGCTTGCGTGTTACACTGATTAAATAGCGTGCGAAAAACAGCCACAAGGTCGGCTACTACGCACACAATGACCTTCCTTCTGGTGTAAATGGTGGATGGAAGTAGGATCGGGATTGAGTGTAAAAACGTGGCACAGTTTATTTGCGGTTAAGCTTCCCTGTAGTTTTATTAGCCCACAGGACCCGATCCACCTTTACCGGATTCAGTGTAAACAAGGTGAATGATGCCAAGCTGTTACCTCAAGATCATAGTGTCATAGCTTTCAGC
Source organism: Hippasteria phrygiana (assembly GCA_037893225.1). Lineage (NCBI taxonomy): Eukaryota > Metazoa > Echinodermata > Asteroidea > Valvatida > Goniasteridae > Hippasteria > Hippasteria phrygiana. Next base: position 438,397 of record JAZGUH010000321.1, read on the forward strand.
CAAGGCAATTTTGTGTATTTTTAACCCAATCCTATGTCTCTTAGCTTGCTGCTTTCTCACATACGTCTAAATTAAAGTAAATGGTTGATGGAGCAGCAAGGAATGAGAGTTAAATCTGTTGAAATTATGAAATTGTGAAGTTGAATGTCAAGTTATTGGAGGATTTCGTAAAGAGTTGAAGGGTATTTTGGACAGGAGTTTGCCTGTCAACTTTATTGAAGTACCCTTGAATTCTTAATACTAATTGGTCAATACCATAGCAACAGTGTGTATTTTATACTCTGTTGTCCTCCAAGTGTCATCTTTCTTCAGAGCATTTGCAAGCTTAACATTGAACTTCAGATTATGTCTACATGATTTGTGATAGTCCTACGTGCCAAATGGTTGCAGGAAAGCCGACAGCTCTAATCAAGACTTTAAGTCAAAGACTGCTATTGCAGAGGTTTGTGACATCAGTCAACCAAAAATTTAAACAAAACTGTTTCTGAACTGTCAACAATTGTCATTTTAAATAGCGCTATTTCATACATTTGTGTAGTTTAACTTTCTGAAAGTTGAAATGATACTTCAATAGATTTCAGTTATTTAAGTAATTTTATTAACAATTATGCTCTGATTTGGTTGTCTTCAGGACAAAAATGGGCCAAATTCATTGTACTTCATATCAAGAAAAAGCATACATCTTTTATATGTGTTTGGTTAGCAAAGTTTCAAGTTTGGCAAAACATGAATTATTTATCCCGTGTGTGCTTGTGGTACACTGAAAAATGTATGCCTCATGGCATACAAAGGCTGCAGAAATGCTACATTGTCCCATGTATCATGGGCAAGCATGGGAAAACATACAGTGACTTCAGTATAAACACCCACCCAGATTTAATCATGACAAAATTAAAAATGCATATGAAATTCATTCAATACTATTAAAATTGCAAAGCTGAACTACAGCTTTATGTAGGTCATAATGGATGTTTGGTTGTTGGAATAAATTTAGTAATTCTTTGCAAAAGAAATGATGAAGTGGTTTGAACGTTCTATTACACATTCTCATACTTTGCAAGTTCTCCCCAAAGGTTTGTGTATCACTTGAATTTTATGTAAGTCTCCAAGTGACATTTACAAAATGAGTTCAATCAGTTGCCTTGCCCAAAAACATCAAACGGTTCCAATTTGAAAAAGAAAGAACATCATGCTTGAAAAGACTAATCTTACTAGATTTTTCAAGAAAGCAGGTGGGCTTGGTTTTTTGGGCATATGGTTTCACTGTACTAGCAATATAATTTTTTGGAAATATTTTACTTTAATACCCAACCAAAATTGGTCAAGAACAGCAAAATCTTGGAAAATAACCATCCATCCTTGATAACAACTGTAAAAACTTGTGGCACAACCTGTTGTTTCAAGATTTATGTCAGCAAAATCCATAACTGAAGCAGAAATCAACATGTATGTGAACACCAAGTGACCGTACACTGTGCCAAGAACATCTAACACAAAACACCAACCTCCTTCGCCTATATTACACGAAAGTCTCAGAAAAAGCTTGTGCCAAGTGTTTATACTGAACTCAAATGATGGTTATTTTCGGCCAAGGTTTTGCTGTTCCTGACCAATATTAAAGTAAAATCTATCAGAACTTTGAATTGGTTTGTCTTGGTTCCCCCCAACAAATTGGAAATATCCGGCAAAACCAGTTCCTAAATAAATCAAGAATAAGTCACTGTTGTCAATTTCCTACAAAAGACGGAAATATGGGACCAAGGGTACCCCCTCTTGTCCCTAATAAGTTATACACTCCAGACTTGATACCTAACCCCCCCCCCCCCCCCCCCACCCCACCCGTCAGATATCTGAAAGGAATTCCTGAGATTCCGGGAACACAATGACCAACACAAAAGTGAGGAGGGGGTGGTTCTCTCTGTCCCATATCTTGGTTCAAATGGCCTGTGGACGGAAAACAAACCGAAGCGGACTCCCATTGAGACTAGAGAGGGCGCTAGATAATTTGCGGATCAAGTTGTGAGGTAGGCCCTAAATTCGTTGTAGTGTAACGGGATTAGCGTTACTTTACAGATTCGGATGACTATAAATGACTCGGGAGACCAAGACGATTATGTTGATTTACATACAATTACGAACTGGTTTAATCACACACATGATCAACACATAGGAGGGTTGTCGGTCACTTCGCCCAAAAACCACTTCGCCCTCAACCACTTCGCCCAAACCCCACTTCGCCCAAACCCCACTTCGCCCAATTACCCCTTCGCCCAAACGCCACTTCGCCCAAAAACCACTTCGCCCAATTACTACTTCGCCCAAAAACCACTTCGCCCATAAACCACTTCGCCCAAAAACCACTTCGCCCAAAAAACACTTACCAGTGTATTTATACTTTTTAAAAAACATGCACCGCCACTGCCCTGGAAGAGTTTTAAGCCAAAAAAGGATAGGGCCTATCCGTGTTTTTCGAAAGTACAAAATGACTTTCGCGGTGTTTTTATCGCCCTTCCCGCCCGTACGGTAAAGCAGGAATCACGACAATACTGGAATAAGTTAAAACCTAAGTTATTGTATAATATGCAGATTTAATTTATTTGTGTGGGTACTTGTATGCGTGTAAATATTAATGCCATATATAGTCGTGTTTGTAATATAGGTTTTCCTGGCGGGCAATTAATTTGCCGTTTTCGTTTATTTGGTCATATTCAAATTATGATGCAGACTGTATTTGCGTTCTTAAATTGAGTTTTGTGACATCCTTTTTGTGACCATGCTTTTCTTTTCTTATTAGTAATATGCCTTATATATGGGCAATTATTTTCATCAAGCAGTGGCGGATCTACGGGGGGGGGGGGGGGTTGGGGGTTTAAATCCCCCCCCCCCCCTTGGGCTGAGAAAAAATTTAAAATAGTGTCGGGTGTCGAAAATTCGGCACGCTGGGGTGTGTAGGCCAGCGCCAATCACCTCAGGTAATCCCCCCCCCCCCCCCCCCCTTAGTGAAAACCTAGATCCGCCCCTGTCAAGTGGTCATTCAAATGATTACGATTTTTAAAATTGATATATTTTCCAAGAGGTTTTTATAAAAATTGCGTGAAATTTACAATGTAATTTTTTACAAACATTTATAATGTAACATCTTAACTGATATGAGGGATTATGATGTATGTAACGAACTAATAAAATGAAAATAAGGCATACGGATCGGGCATGGGCGAAGTGGTTTTTGGGCGAAGTGGTTTTTGGGCGAAGTGGTAATTGGGCGAAGTAGTAATTGGGCGAAGTGGTTTTTGGGCGAAGTGGCGTTTGGGCGAAGGGGTAATTGGGCGAAGTGGGATTTGGGCGAAGTGGCGTTTGGGCGAAGTGGTTGAGGGCGAAGTGGTTGAGGGCGATGTGGTTTTTGGGCGAAGTGACTGTAAAGCCATAGGAGCCATCTTGCCAACCAAGGCATGGCATTTCCCATCATGCACTTGTCTAAAGTATGGAGTGCAAAAGGACAATAAATGAGTATGTACATTTATACCGCTACACTCCCCCCTCCTATGGCGAGACGTGGGAGAATGAAAGTGGATTACATATCTCCAATAAACGATTACAATGTATGTAGTGTCATACTTTGCAAGGATATACCCAAGATCATGAGCAATAAAGGTTTAAACAATGTTTTGTTCCATTTGTCCTATGTATAGAATCTGGTTCTATATATTAATCAAAATCAAAGTGTTCAAGTTCGGTTTCGGAGGATCCGAACTAAATCCAAACGGACATCAGCAAAATGTTCATTTAACACCAGTGGCAGTGATTTAGTGTTCACATCAAACGCTCATCTCGATAAATGATTAACAGTCACAGTCACAAAATCAGAGTCATGGCAGATCAGCATCATCAGAATGATCTGATCATCGGCAGATCAGTCACGTCATGGGTTGACATCGTTGGTGATTGGTTGGTTGGAAGGCGAGATGGGTCCCATGAGCTGACCAAGTTCAACAGTTCAAGGGGGCTTGAACAGGACGGTGCAGATGACGATCATCTTGACATCAACAGGAATACGAAGGGTAGGGGTGGATCAGACCACAGCAACACAGTCAGCGTGACGGGAACAAGGCACCGCGGGGGAACTCCTTGTTGTCACTCAGCAACACGAATAATGTCTCATCAGGTCATGTGAGAGTAAGGGAACTCCTCACGGGCGTGACGGGCGAGGTTTCTGGGGGAAACTCCTCTTGCCACAGGTAAACGCTACTCAGCAGCAGCAAAACGTGACGGGAACGTGGCACGTACGGAACGGCTTCCACGTTGTCACCAAAGTCGAACACGAAACAGTCTTGCGAGTCGAACTCTCGTACCTATGTTGACGCGTGACTTGATCAACTGTCAACAATACAGCAGAGCAGACGAACTCGTTAACAATGTCCACAGCAACGTAAACAGATACTTGGAGAACCACAATTACAAGTAGCACAACAGCAGAGTTGAAGACTTGCAAACTGATCCAGTCAGTATGTGTGTTTAAAGCCGAACTCGCATATGCACGTGTGACATGGGTTTGCCGACACACACAGTTTACAACAGTCATGACAGCTCACAACAAAATCGTCAAAAATCTCAGGAATCACAAATCATCCTGCCGACTACGCCAGTGTAACGTGATTAGCGTTACTTTACAGATTCGGATGACTACCGGATTAAGGATTAAGTCTTACTCATTGGTTACATTATTCGGATGATTGGTTTATTCCAAATATGTACAACTACCACGGCCAGTCGGCCATGATGAAGAGCACACACAACACATGCTATTTTTCATCATGCACTTCGGGAGCACTATGGATTAGACTTAGCACTAGTCCCTAAATCGGTGTATATACAACATGTACAATAAACGTGTATAAAGACTGGATAGTCCCGTTACGAAATTGTACACAGTTCATGACGAAACAGTCAAAACGGCAGACAGTCAATGGAAGACATCACAGGCACGAAGAGCTGGTGCTCCTCCCTGGGCGAAGGGTTATCGCAAACGTTGCCGAAGAGATCCCCATACACTGTATGATACAGCTAGGACTCTTCCCCTGCAGTGATCAGCACGATACAAGGTCGACGCAAACATGCTCGAAGAGTGTTCTCTTCCCCTGGGCGAAGGTTGTTACAAACAACGACGTTAGACATCAGAGACAGACAGTTTCAGGAAAACTCAGTAAGGACTGATGACGATCATGGTGCCGGCAATTGGAAGACATGCTTAGCATGATCCGACATGCATCACACAAAAAGTCAAACAAACAGTTAGGTTGGCACGAAGAGCTTTTGGGGCTCCTGGGTTGGCACGAAGAGCTTTTGGGGCTCCTGGGTTCTGGGTTGGCACGAAGAGCTTTTGGGGCTCCTCCCCTGGGCAAAGGGTTATCGCAAACGTTGCCGAAGAAATCTACAGGACTCTTTCCCTGTGGCAATCAGTGCAGCACAAGGTTGATGCAACTTTGCTCGAAGAGCTTTTGGGGCTCTTCCCCCGGGCGAAGGGTTGTTGCCAGACAAACCCGGTGTTGACAAACTCCGTCCTGTGAGTGTGAAACAGGGACATGACACGGCATGCTCGCCTTGCATTTCACACGGACATGACGACAAAGTCAATGAAGACAGGAATGGCGATTCACAGCAATCACAGTCACACAGTCAGACATCAGGACGACTCGAAAATGTTGACAGTTAGTTACATACAGCATGGCGACAAGCGATGGAAGACATGGTGGCATGCTTCAACACGCGTCGTTACAGTGCACGCACGAGGACGTGACGACGACAAACTTAATCCGCAAAAATCACATTTTCTCCGGGACCATCCTGCCGACTACGCCAGTGTAACGGGATTAGCGTTACTTTACAGATTCGGATGACTATAAATGACTCGGGAGACCAAGACGATTATGTTGATTTACATACAATTACGAACTGGTTTAATCACACACATGATCAACACATAGGAGCCATCTTGCCAACCAAGGCATGGCATTTCCCATCATGCACTTGTCTAAAGTATGGAGTGCAAAAGGACAATAAATGAGTATGTACATTTATACCGCTACAGTAGTTCGTATTTTAATTAAAGCATACATTTTTTGAAGGAATGGACCCAAACATTATGCTAAGTTCGCTTTGTTGAAACGGGTAGATGGGAGTGTTCAGTGTTGAAAGAGGGTGGGTTTGGTAAGATTTTACGTTAATACCCCCACCAAAATCGGTCAAGAACAGCAAAATCTTGGAAAATAACCAACCCTCTTGATGATAACAACTGTCTAACGTTAAACATGTGGCACAACCTGTTATTTCAAGATTTATTTCAGCAAAATCTGTAAAAAATGAGGAAGAAATCAACATGTATGTGCACACTTTGGAGTGACTATACACGGTGCCAACTGCCAAGAACTTCTAACACAGAAAACACAAACTTTCTTCCCCTATATTGCACTAAAATGTCCCAACAAAATTCTCAAAATTAAAGGTTGTGCCAATATACAATTATGAACACAAATGGATGGTTATTTTCCAAGATTTGCTGTTTCTAACCGATTTTGGTGGGGTATTAAAGTAAAATCTTTCCGACAGTTGTTATCAAGGAGGGTTGGTTATTTTCTAAGATTTTGCTGTTCTTGACCGATTTTATTGGGGGGTATTAAAAGTAAAATCTTTCCATGGGGTTTTCACAGTCATGACAGTTTTCCGAGTAACGGAAAGAGTTCTATATCTGGCCATCACTTTGGACCTCGTGCACAAAGTCTATGGGCCATGACAGAAAAAGTTGAAGTATTTTTGGTAATCGTTACCTCTTCAGGACACCTCTATTTTGTTTACGAGTTCCATTCGAAACTGACTTTTGCAGATGACTTTACACTACAGTACCAAAGTGAATTTTGCAGGCTAAAGCAGTCTTTTTGTCTTCAGATTAACTCATGTTTGTTGTAATTTTTAAATGCACTTTCAAAGAAAATGTGACTTTCCTACCTTTGTTTGCAGTCAGAGACATTGCCGTTTTACCCCATAATTTCCCTCATAAATCAAAACCCTGCCCTCTTTCCACAAAATTAAGCTTGCTCATATTCAACATGATATCTTAGCGAACTATTTAGATGATTTCAAGCACACAGAGTGACTTTTCCTGCTTGTATCATCGCAAAATATTGAGGTAAGTTTTGAAGCATAAACTGTCTCCTTCGAAGGCTTCGTTCTCGTAAATGAGGGAGGTTGGAACCGTTTGCTTCCAAGTATTTAAAAAAGGCGATAAGTAGAGTCCAAGTTACTCGGACTAGCAGACTAGGACTGACTGCTAGGACATACACTTGATTGTACATTGTTGTTGTATGTTCATCCATGTCTAGGCAATAAGCATTCATCACATGTATGGATCCAAGTTGGAACATGACCGATACTTCATCTGCCTCTATTTCCAATGCAATCAAACCTGAAGATGATGGTCTGGAAGCCTATAACGTGGAGATGCTACGGCAGGCAGAAGCACAATGTGAGCTGACGATCAGGCAGGCAAACATTCAACAACTGACCAAGGATATAAGTGGCCTATCAAAGGTAGAATGTCCACTGAATGCTGCGAGTAATTTCACACTCCTAGGTTAAACAATGACAACAAAATGGCATCTGGCATGTTGGACGACCCTAACTTTGTACTGCTGCAGGCTGTGCCAACTCTTCAAACTTAAAATCCACTACTTCTCCGTACTTTAATTGATATTTTTCTAGCAATATAAAAGTTAAAAGTTTTAAACATCAAACGAAAAAATCCGCCCATGTTATAGAATAAGTTACAAATATCAAATTATTTGTGGCCCAACAATAAAAATTCAGTTTTGGCAGGGCAAATCTTTTTGTGGATTAGAGGCACAAGTAGTTTTACGTTAAAATAAAACATACAATTCAAAAATTCCTTAGAAAGAAAAAAAATCCATTCATGGCATAAGATGAGATTTGCGTCAAGGTGATGTAAATTCAATATGTTTTTAGCCCTTCACCGACGTATTTTATAAACACTGTATACTAAAAAAAATCAACTTTTTTGAAGACTCTGAGACAATACATCTGAAGTGCTATATAAAGTGATTGTTTAGCAGGTAATCACAAACTTATGCTTGAAAGCATGTAGAATTACAAATTGCTGCTCAACTGTGGGTAGAATAACTCAAATAACGTTGAATGATAATGTACATGTAGTCGTCTCGGACTTACCACGGGGAGAGGATGTATTGTCACTTTGTTTGTACATATAAATATACATTTTTATTTAGTTATTTTACATTGTGGAACTTGTCCATCAGAGCACAGAAAAAAAGCTGTTTCAAGAATGCATGACATGTCTGCAGATTTGCTGAAAACCGGTGTCTTAAATAGTGAAATTATTATTTTTGTTTTAAAAGGAAGTGAAGAGGGAATACTTGGTTCAGAAATGGGGAAGTTCGCCTCGGAATGACGGTTCAAAGCGAGTCCGACCAGAAATCCAAACTGCAGCACTGTGTGATGAGGTTGCAGCAAACTCTGATATACTGGATGGTAAAGCAAAACTTTTTATGCAGCTATTTATTTTGCTTTGTAGGTAATCTACAGGCTTTTTCATAAACTCTTGTCTTTATCTGTCTTGTTTGCTTGTGCTTGTATTCTTTGTTACATGTATGCCTGGAATGGGTGATTTAGCAATTGTGACTTGCTTTGTGAATATAAGATCTCAAAATGGACATTTTGAGATTACGGCATGATTGGAATATGCATGAAATATGTCTGTTTGGTCACTTTGTCTTGGGCCTCCAATGGATGTGTGCTTCAAGAGATGATTGAAACCTGTGCTGTTTCACACAATTTAACCCTAACCCTCCAGGGTATTTTGGCTAGAAACCCTGCCAGACGCATCAGATTGCATACTTTGTCACATTGACTTGTGTGCAGAGTGCAGCAAGGTCAAGCTGTCACCACAGATGCACTGTGCTGCGTCTGGCAGGGTGAGGGTTAAGCAGAAAGCAAGCTTATTTGAAAAATGAACGTTTTGCATAAGTGAACCAAAACGCAAGTTGGCCTCACAGAAAAAAATCTGATTGTGGAACAAAAACCCTGCATCTTGTGGAAACATTGTTCGAATGACTTCTTAAGGCTGATATACATTTTGAAAAAGAGTATGTTAATGGTGGTATTTCTTACACACTCAAAAAATTGCATTTGTCATTAATTTCAATAATTAGACTTTTTCCCTAGACTGAACATGTTTCTATTTCTGGTACTGAAACCAAGGATTCCTTAAAAGTGCATATAGCTTGCAAGCCTGAGGAAATGTGTGAACAGAAGACAAAGAAATGTTCAGTTTTACAGGTGGGAGGAAACCAAAGAATAATTGTGTCGGGTAAACCTACGGAATACGGTAGGGACTGAAAAACCAATCCATATGTTGGCCCTGGTGGGATTCGAACCTGGATCAGAGGTGGAAGGCAAGGGACCTACCACTTGGCCAATCTGACTCCCAACCTGACTGTCCACTCAAAGACAGCTGGGACAAAGGTTGTACAAATGTCTTCCATATTTATGTTGATTCAATTATCAAGCACAAATTCTAAATTAACTTCAGGGGCAGCTTTTCGTTGTCTGATTCCAATTGTAATAAAAGACTTTTCCTTTGATTTTGACAGACATGCTTTCGAAGATTCAGTACCAAAAATCCAAGCTGCAGTCGGAGGTTGCAGTGGTCATGTCAAAGTTGAAGGATTTTGAGGCCATGAGCTGAGGTCAGCTAGTTGAAGGACTCTGAGGTCATGAGCTTAGGTATCTAGTTGAAGGACTCTGAGGTCATGAGCTTAGGTCATCTAGTTAAAGGATTCTGGGGTCATCTAAACTCCTCAAAAAAGTTCGGAAACTCAAGTTTGACACGATTTCTCTCATTTCCAACTCCTTTTCCTTGAATTTGGTATCATTGGAAAGCCCTGTTATTCTTCTTTACAATGACATGTCATTTGTTATGATTAAGCAATTGGGGGATGTGCAGCATGACAGAAGAATAACAGGGCTTTCCAGTGATGCCAAATTCAAGGAAAAAGGGTTGGAAACGAGAGAAATTATCAAACTTGAGTTTCCAAACTTTTTTTGAGGAGTTTAGTTGAAGGACTCTGAGGTCATAAGCTGAGGTCATCTAGTTAAAGGACTCTGAGGTCATGGGCTGAGGCCATCTGGTTGAAGGACTCTGAGGTCATGAGTTAAGTTCATCTAGTTGAAGGACTCCGAGGTCATGAGCTGAGGTCATCTAGTTGAAGGACTCTGAGGTCATGAGCTGAGGTCATCTAGTTGAAGGACTCTGAGGTCATGAGCTGAGGTCATCTAGTTGAAGGACTCTGAGGTCATGAGCTGAGGTCATCTAGTTGAAGGACTCTGAGGTCATGAGCTGAGGTCATCTAGTTGAAGGACTCTGAGGTCATCTAGTTGAAGGACTCTGAGGTCATGAGCTGAGGTAGACTTGAGATCAAGTCCTCGGACTTGTTGTCTGTGCAGTATACTGCCCTCTTGCATCCAATCCAAGTTCCAAGGACTTGAAAGATCTGAAATGACTTTGTGCACAGCCTATGTCGACTTCTTCCAATATTGGAAGGAGCCAGTGAGATTGGTTTACATTATGCAAGTGTAATGGCCAAAGTTCGATTGTATATGAATATTCAAATTACTACTTTGTACCAGATAGTATGTGACAGCGCGTTTGTCACTAATCTCCCTGGCAACTGCAATTTCATAACAATGTCTGCCGCCCCAGGTTCCCTCATTCTAGATTGCAGTTGTGCAATATATAGTTAGATCAATTGTGACCTGCTCTACAAAAATGGGTATTATGTTGCAATTGTTTAATGAGTTATATACATAGTTGAATTGGTCACATCTTAAGCTTTAATTTGGTGTAGGTTTGAACACTGTGGCAATTTGTAGTCTTGAGATATATTGAAATTAGAATACTCTTATTTTCCAGTTCACCGGAATTGTGTTTAGAAATGGAAAGAGATGAGTAATTTCTGGTGCTCTAAATATTTTGTTTTCATCTTTATGGATCAATATTAATGTTTCTGAAAATAAATTACAAAATTAGATATAATAGAGGTCAACCAACCAAAGACAAAAAATCACTTAAATGAAGATTTTTACGCCCTCCTTACATAAATAAAACAGCCCTGTGTGTGTTTGTAGATCGGGTCACAATTGAATACCCGATTGAAAGAAGGGCCCAACTCCATCGTGAATGTTTCTGAAAAAAAAAATGACAAGTTGAAAAGTGACAGTATGGGCTTTCCTGATGGTACTGGTAATAAGTTTTAATTTGATGTATCGTGTGTTGCTGTAGCTCGTTCCTGAGCCACACTTATCTTTTGAAGTCGGGTCCCCATCTTTGAGAAAAGCTCGAGGTCAATAAACCATGCACACTCGGTGCAAAAAAATAGATTCCCCACCCCCCCACAAACAATTTTTTTAAATTGTATTTTAGTACAAAACTTTTACTTCTCCAGTGAAAAGCTTGTAACTTGGAAAGTCAGTTTGAATTTTCTATCATTTCAAAATTTAATGCCAAGGGGTTAAAGACAAAAGCCCTTTTAAATTAAAACAGACAAAATTTCACAGAAGTTAAAAAATAATTTGGTTTATTGTTATAAATGTACATTGTGAGTTAACAGATCACCTATATTGAACAGAAGAACCTTGGGTTGTGAAGTATTAAGTACAGTATTATACTCGCAAAGTGATTTATGCAGACTTCAAGGTCTGTAGTTTAAAAACGTTTTGTGGGTGTAAAATTAATGGACAGTACAAACAAAAGGAAAAATTGAAATCATTGGTATGGCACTGACTAGGTTAAAGAATATTAGTGGATAACTAGCAAGTGATTCACATTTAATTCAAAGTTACACATTTCCTAAAACCAAAATCTGTACCAAAAGAGAAATTGTATTTATATGCTACATATAATTACTGCCAAGTTTTACCATAAACTTATCATACCATGTCAAAGAAACAAAAAGATGACAGAAAAATACACTTCACTACTCATTTTAAAAAGTACTGGGCTGAAAAATTATCCATTGCTGATATATAAATGAATTCTTTACGTGTGTATGAGTTTCACATCTCACATTTGTGGACAAGTTGAAAGAAAATTACTTGGTTCTCTTGGTCATTAAAATGCATTTTTTTATGTCTTGTACTTTAAAAAGTAGGAATGGGGTACTTGAGGGATATTTATTGCATCGTACCACTGCTGATGTAGCTACCTTAACTCATAAAATATGAATGCTGTTAGTTTTTTATACCATTTCTGGTTTCGTGGGGGGGGGGGGGAACTCACGGAAATTTTGACAAACCCAAGAATTAAAGAATTTCACAAGTTTGGTGTATGTGCATCTTGTGCCGCGTGTCCAAGTTTTGATACAAGTTGCAGAAAATGGAAATAAATTAAAATAATTATATGCGCACAGTGAGGAAAAGATGGGTGTAAGGGGAGAGAGGATGCAATTAATTGTCAAGTTGCTTGTGTATTATCAGTATCTTAGTTGTTTTGCTGCAACCACCTGTTGACTTCGTGTTAAAAGTGAAAATATTTCTCAGAAAAATTTGGAAATTCCTCAGGGAAAAACTCTGGGATTTTTGTGGTTTCATAAAATGCTGGAAACCATGCTAGACCATTAAATTTGGAGTGGTTGATAATAATTATTGTTGAGAAGGTACATTAGAAATTTTATTTTGTTTGACATTCTCGAAAAGTTTAAGTTACAATTAAAAATGAATACTTAATAATGGATATTAATATGTAGGGGAACATTTCCCCAATAGACCTTTTTCCCTAGAGGTCACGTGAAGTGTTCTTATTAAAATGCAACAGTCATAGAGTTCCTGCATATTTAGATTGGAGGTCGTTGGCTGTGGTATTGTAGAGAAAACTGGCCACTATCTCATTGTGTTTGCAATGAATATCTCAATGTGGAATCTCATAAACAAGTACTTCCCTCACTTAGCCACATAAATACTCACAGTAGGGATCAAGCTATTTATAAGCTTTCATAATTTGCCTGCCATTCTATATAATTCTATACTTGCAGACGTCTCAGTGCTGTATGATCAACAGTTCACATGCCAACACCCCTGAAAACCTCCAAAAGTGATGCTTTGGGATTAGATATGGATCTGATGTCTTCATTATATGTGATTTCCAACTCATCAGTTCATAGGTACTAAATGAGTGAGGAAAAAGCTATCCACACATGATGGTATTGTTTACATTTAACGCTATCTTGGCCCATTGAGTGAAAAAGGTCTATAGAGAATCACACCAACATGGTTTACTGCAGAGGACAAGGTTTTGCAGCACCTAGTAGCTCCTTGAGGCATCATCCCTCATTCAAATATTTTCTTGGCTCCTAGTATCAAGGCACCTAGGCAAAGTTCCTTCCCTCAACTCCGCCTGTTGCAACCTCTTCAGCCACACCCAGACATCATCCCTTGTTTGCTATTCTTTCTTGGCTCCTAGTCTCAAGGCACCCATGCCAGGTTTCTTGGCGGCCCGTTTGTCCCTCATCTCCTTCTCCCGTTGCAATCTCTTCTCTTCGCGTTTCCTCTTTGCTTCCTCTGCTTTGCTCTTACCTGAAGTACAAACCAGACGTTGTGTCAGGGTAGTAGAGACCATTTCCAATCAGATACAGATGTACAATTTTTCAATCATCTGATACATAGACAACACAGCAAGTAAACATGAGTACTGTCCATGGTGTGGCGTGCCTCCTAAAAGAGGGACACTTTGATTTATCAACTTGCTGCTTGTTTGAAAATAGTTCCCCTCAAATTGCAACTTGAATTAATCGTGCATCAAATTAATAAAAATGTTTTAAAGCTACAGGCCAAATTCAATTTTGAATCCTTCAATATGTGTCGAAAAATAGGATAATACTTTTCTAACCAGCATTATGTTGAGTTTATGAATCGCATTAATAAAACAGCCAACATTATTTGTCAATTTGAAAATGTTACCCCAGGCTAACTTTGGAATGCTACAAATTCAAATATGCCACGTTAGGAAACCAGTTCTAACCATGTAATGGGCGTCTGGACTAAATTTCAAGATACCAGAATCTTCTCGAACAATATATAAACAAGGTTTATCAAGTATAGCAGTGTTTTGGTCCAGTATTTATTGTGAGTATGGGTTAACAAAAAATGTACTCATAATACAACTTTTCATGTCAACCTTTTACTGGATGTGTTTGAAACCTCACCAACAAAGAATGCTGGCAACACTACTTCAAGAAAACTAGGAAAAAAGTGAATGTTCACGAAGTTAGGTGAACGGTTACTGAACGGCAAAGCTGTCTTAGTCGCTACTCCATAAAATGTTATATGACTCTGGACTTATACTTGGAATCTACAGTGGGGTGTCAGAATTAAACTGAGACTCGGACTTACACAAAATACTGATACACCAAATTGTGCTTCCAGTTATCTCCCGTTGCAACCAACCTTACCCGAATCATTCCCACATGATCCCCAGTTATCTCCAGTTGCACCCAGCCTTACCCGAGTCATTCCCACATGATCCCCATTCGTCTCCCATTGCACCCAGCCTTACCCGAGTCATTCCCAAATGATCCCCAGTCGTCTCCAGTTGCACCCCATCCATCCTCTTCCCCCCAGCCAGATACAGGAGCTGGTTGAGATGACACCTGGGTCTTCTTGGCAGCTGGGGCTGTTGTGGTTTCTGGCTTCTTTGAGTGCGTAGTGGACATAGTTGACTTTGATTTCTGAGTGGATGGCTGTAAATAATTTAAGAGAGATAACATTCAATTGCCTGATTGATTTGATATATTTGCCAGAGAGCCAACGCAGGAATATTTATTGGCCTAATGATCAGGTGCAGCAATAATGAACTGTACTCCAGTTGCAGTTTCATGGCGGTGTTTTGGGAGGGGGGGGGGGGGGGCTTTTGAGCCAAGATAACTCTTTAAAATGTCTAAAATTTTCAACATTATTTTTAAAATGTAAAAAATTCAAGTATTTTCAAACATTGCATTCCCAAAAAATTTTAAACCTAAAACCGCATCTGATGTTTACATTTTTCAGCAATCTGTGGGCAAAGAAAGGTCCATTTAAAGTATTAAACTGTTAACACACTATTCAATCAACCGTAATATTTGACTCAAGTCCCTAGCAACTGTTGCTGTAGATCAAACCACGACTTCACAACAAGGCCATACAGACAACAACCTTTACACAAGAAGGGATTCTCAAGGACAATCTTGTCAGAAATTGCAATATTAACTTTGCAATATTAAATTTCAAAAGCCATTTATTGCAGCTGTCAAAATCCAGCCCTGCTAGATTGAACCTGTAATTACCTCTAATTATGGCTACAATTGTTAGTCATTTTCTCACTCAAGAACTTCAATGCTAATGCCATGACGTACACTGGGTGATGAGATCAGAAAATGCATATTGAAGTTTTTGTACAAGGATACCAATACAGATATTAGGAAGAAAATCATCAAGAGAATTATTATCTATATCAGTTGATGGAGTCTGTAGTGGGGGTGATACACATTTAGTATTCAGCACTGTATTTTCAGCCAATAATACAGGAGGAAGTTATATCTGCATTGCCTGTGAAGTTTATTCACAGGCTTTCAAGTTGGGATATGTCTATGCATAAGGCTCCAATATTATACTTTTATTTATATAATGGAAATTGTGTAAATTTCCTTTTTTTTATTTGTTAATACTGTTATTGTACTCCACACAGTAACTCTCTATTTTTTCTCTCTCCTTTTCTTAATGTATCTGTAAAGGAACCTGGCCTTACATAAGCTCGTGTTTTTGCCACGTTCCTCTGACCATGCATCACTCTGTATATTTGGCTTTGTAAAGTTGTTTTTCATTTGTTGGCCTGGTCTGGCTCAAATTAACTTAAAATGCCATCAAATGCTGTGTCCATACATCTCTCTTGCACACACATCTTCACACAGTCATGTAAACGGGTGCAATCGTGGACCTCCTATTGTTTCTCTTTTGTTTATTTTCGGAAGGCCTCCCATTGGTTTTGTACACGATTTTCAATCGTGGACGTTATGTCTACGCTCGAATTCTTTTGTCCTAGGTCCACGATTGCCGGCATATACAAACTCACACATGCACCCTTATGGGGAACCACTATTGCCCACTTTCATTTCCTTCTATTGTTCACCTTTTGTTCCTATTGAAATCTCTAATGTAGAGTTTTCCTTGTTGGGCCCAAGATTTCTAAAGACTACATCGCGGGGGCCCCATTGTCTCTAATGTTAGCCATTGTGCATGGGACCCCCAAAGGCAGTCTTTGTAGGAATACCGAAACACATCCAGAACATTCAGCACAAAGAATGTTCCTTGCTCTGTCTATTGGGCTGATTGGAGAACTTTATTAACACACAAAGGTTTTTTTAGTAATTATTTGTTCAATCAAAGAATTAAGAATGAAATGGAAATCCTTGTAAACAGATAAATGGACGAGAATTGGAAATGTTTGTAGGGCCTGGAGGTGGGGTGGGCCACTGCAGGATTAATGCTCTACATGGGTTACATTGCAAACCACGGTGTACTTGACTAAAGTCCTTAGTACCAAGGAAACATAAAAATTGACGGATAGCCAAGAATCGAGTACAATTGTGCCATTTTATAGGTTTGATTGCCATGTCTCCATAACCTCGTACAGTCCCTACCCAACTGATCAGCATGTGCAGTAACAGCATGGATTTACAACATAAACTTGCCATAAACTTTGCATGAAGTAAGAAATTAATGCAAACTCTTTCATCTGATACAAGATGTCAATGGAATCGCATGTCAAGAAAGTTTGCCAAACGTCATACTACCATATTAGAAACATCAACAGCATCCGCCGAATCCTGACTGATGAGTCGGCTGCCATCCTTATCCATGCTCTCGTAACATCAAGGTTGGATAATGGCAACTCACTTCTGTTTGGAATCACCAACACTCTCATGCGCAAACTTCAACATGTTCAAAACACTGCGGCTCGTGTCTTATCCCGAACACGGAAATTTGACCACATTACTCCAGTCCTGAGAAATCTTCACTGGCTTCCAGTCAAACAGAGGGTTGCCTTCAAAATAATCCTACTTACCTGGAAAGCCCTCAATGACAGCGCACCAACATATCTGCAGGATCTCTTCACCCAGTATTCCCCTAATCGCCACCTAAGGTCATCTGACAAACATCTTCTTGTGACACCAAGAACTAGAACATCGTATGGGGACTATGCCTTCTCAGTTACGGCGCCCACTCTATGGAACTCTTTGCCTCAGGAAATTTGTAGCTGTCAATCTTTACATACCTTCAGATCAAATGCCTTCTTAAAACATTCCTGTTTAACTCAACTTATAATTAGATTGCTGGTTTTGTTTCTAGTATACATACATGTACATGTATATTTAATTATTTGTAGAGTTCTGGACAGTTTCTTTTCTTCAAGCGCCTCGGAATATGTCTACATAGATAGATGGCGCTTTACAAATGCTTGTATTATTATACAAGAAGATTACCCAGGTATTGATCGACCTTGCAGTATGATATGCAATTGCACTGTGATTCGCTTGAGTCTGTAGGGAGATTGGTATTTGGCAGCACTCCATGTTGAAACTTCGAACATCAAAACATCGCACATGTACGACATGTTTACGGACCCGTCCCAGCATCCAACGCTGCCACAGAGCGTGCGCTCAGCAAGCAAGTGCAAGCGTAATACCGAACTCAGTGACCTTTCGGACTCGAGTCTTCCATTTGAAAAGGTGGATCAAACATAAGTGGAAACGCGACTTGCGGTTTCGTTGCGGTTAGACAACGATCACACAAAAATGCCGGATCTTGATCCACCTTTTCCCAATTCAAGTGGGAACGCGGTCTTTCAGTGGATCAAAAATAGCAGTATACAGTTAGGCTCAACTCTGGACTCCACTAATCATTTTGCAATTAACCCCTTGAGTACAGTTATTTATAGCATGGAGGTAGGAAAGGCGCCAGGGTGCCGGGGTGGCCTGTGCAGCTAAGCGAAACAGACACAAGAGGTTTGTGCAACCAAACCTAACACACAATAATCCAACAATGGACTGAAAATGCAACAAATGGTGTGTAAAGATGTCATCCGGCCTGGTGGAAATGTTTTTTTTTTGGGGGGGGGGGGTCAATTGGCATCATCCAGCTTCAAAGGATTAAGATACATCCAAGCGTGATTATAATGACCTTGGGTAAGCTCTGCTGATAAGGTCAAGAGAGTTTTCACAGACTTGCTATTAAACAATAACACGGAGGATTAGCAGCTAATGTATAAGCTGTGTAAGTCAGGCCTCTGATGGGACAGGATAATTAATGGACTTTCACGGTTCATTAAATGGATGTCAGGGTCTTTGGATTGTTTCACTGCAAAACACCAATCAAGGGTTTTTAAGGGGCAAAGATTATCATAGTGTGAATAGTTCTTACTTAAAATAGTGATGAATTGTACTTGGAGGCAATTATAGAGATAATTAAACAAACCATCAGGGATGGGACCTTGGATAATTAACTAGACTTCAAGCCACAACACTACTGACTTCAGTCTTTCAAACAGCCACATCAGTTTCTAATAAGCACGCTCACCCACTGGTCACATTCAATACCGAGTTGACGACAGTGTCGACTTTGATAAAATAAGATGAATACATGTCTAGTTGTATTTAGCATTGGGATGGTGTCAATGGCTGGGTCTACCACATGTCCCGAGGGATGGAGTCCGTTCCAGACAAGCTGCATCAAGCTGACCTTTGACCTGGAAAAACAGAACAGGGCCGACGCCCGTCAAACATGCCAGCAGCTCGGTGGGGACCTAGCGGTGCCTAAATCTATACTGGAGGAAGAGTTCTTCAATGAGATGGCAATTAGAGGCCAAGAAATTTACTTACCAGCTTGGATTGGATGTGATAAAGACCAAAATGGGATATGGACATGTATTGGGGACAGCACATATCAGAATTGGGCACCTCAATCTACAATCTTTCCTTGGGATTCCTGCGCTGTAATGATCAATGGGGGTCAGTGGTTTAAATACCACTGTGGAAATGCCTTCTATGCATTCTGTGAGCTGAAGGAAATCCCACAAGTTCAAGAGTCTACCTGCATCGGGAAAAGCTTGGGCTATGCTGCTGTTACCGACGTCCATGGGTTACCCATGGAGTTCTGTCTTACTGGCCACGCCTACAGAGAAATGAAGGTTATACATCCCATACAATGCCTGATTATCTGTGTCAAGACTACCAAGTGCCACTCATTCAACCTGCAAGGGAACAGGTGTCAACTCAACAATGCCTCATAGTCAGCCAGATTGGTGGGGAGTTCCTTGAATGGCAGGACAGGTGCATTTACTATGAAAAGAACTAAACAGAAATCAAGACAAGACCCTTGGCAATGTATTCGGTCTGTGACCGGTCATCCCAACTGACTGAATCTGCATCATTAAGTGCGCCAGAAGCAACATGGATGGACAATGTGATCCACTTCGCATATCTCCTGACATGAAACCAACTCATCTCATTCAGAAAGCTCTATAAAACTCACAGTGACTCTACATAATGTTATACTCACAATGTTGGCTTAATACAAAATATTGATGATACATCATGCATGTAGTTTTATAGTTAGAAACATTTTCTGTGACATCACATTTACACTGTAATTTTGTCTGTCAGAAAAATGTTGCCAAGTCACAATATTTAAAGGTGAATTGAAGCATTTGCACATGACTGTTGTAGATAGCACAAATCAATGAGTGAGTGAGTACTGTACAGTGTACATAGTTCTTGTAGTTATTTTAATTCATCTTCAAGCAAAACCTCTGAATCCCCAATCCTGATTGATCTATCTATAGCAACAATGTGATATTGACACATACTGCTCAATCTACACTGCACCATGCATACCAAGTGTTTTGCACATTCTTCGCTCAACTTGCACAACTCTCGAAAATGGACCCCACAACCCCTACATTACGCGTACACCCGCACGCGTACACCCGCACACGTACACCCACCCACACACGTTGGCTGTGGTCAGTTTTCAGCGGTCATTATTGTCAGGATGACCACTGAAAAGTGTACACAATGTATGCATTTGGTTAAGATCTTTACTATGCATTAAGTTTGCTTGAAGATACATTAATTATCCCTTTTACGCTCATTGAACACAAAGAATATAGTGTGCCTATGTCCTGCCTGAGTGGCATACGGGACACAAATGCACTCAATTCTTCCATGTTCCAGTCCTACTCATGGATAATAATAAACAACAAACTGGGGCAAGAGATGTCTGCACAAGAAGCAAACGCCTGCACGTTGGAATGCACTTTCATAGAGAGATATACATAAAGGTGACAAATGCCACTGAGAAATTTCTAGAACTTTTTGTAAATTATGCAAAGTTGACAAGGAACTTTGACGTCGACTGTATTTTTGTAGGTATGATCCTGAAACACCATCTCATTTCCCATTAACCATAAGTGCTTTCGAGCAGATATCGGCACTCTATAAGATTCTGTTATTATTATTATTATGAAAATGAATAAAACTGCTGCAAACTGCTGACTGACTGAATGGACCTGAAATATACAAATCAAAAAATTAGCTGGCCTGACGTTTCGAACTTAAGCAAGTTCTTTCTCAAAGGCAAATGACAGAGTACAAGAAACAAACATGTAGGGAACACACATGCATGAGGGGGTGGGTGGAGAAACACAAAAGAGGGATGCAAGGGAGCAAGGCAGTGGGTAAACATCAAAGAGAGAGGTTTGGGTAAGGATGAATGCGGGGAGGGATTAGGATGAAGGTTGAAGCTGGGGAATTGGACAAAGGAATGTGGTTAGTGGCAAAGATAAACAGGAAATGGTAAGACAACCCCATTTGGCCAAGAGACCCCAAGAGGGTTTGCCAGGAGGATAATCTGTAAACAAATGACAATGGGGGAAAAATTAAAAGTTAATCATTCCCTTCCTGG
Organism: Hippasteria phrygiana; assembly: GCA_037893225.1. Lineage (NCBI taxonomy): Eukaryota > Metazoa > Echinodermata > Asteroidea > Valvatida > Goniasteridae > Hippasteria > Hippasteria phrygiana. The sequence continues at coordinate 459,469 of JAZGUH010000321.1, forward strand.
ATGTTTAGACCATGTGGTTGAATAGTCCGAAGACGTTTCATCCAAACTTTCTCTCGGCTGAGGCGAACTGAGTCCTTGCGGTGGAAAAGTGATTCTATGCCCTGTAGAATCATATCAGAAATGGAATGGTTAGGCAAGTTGAAGTGATGACCAACAGGGGTGTCAATTTTCTTGGTGTTTACAGTCGATCGATGGCCATAGAAACGCTTCTTGAGCGTGTTCTTGGTCTCCCCGACATACTGGATACCACAAACCCTGCAAGAAATGAGATATATGACATTAGAGGTGTTGCAAGTAATGTTGCCATTGGTTCTGTGAGTAGTTCCAGATGAATGGCCAGAAAAGGAGTCAGACTCCTGCATGTGAGTCTGGCAAACAACACACCTGGAATCGCACTTAAAAGTACCATGCTGTATGGGAGGGGATGCAGCCAAGGTGGGGACCTCGGCTCGAACAATCAGGTCTCGTAGATTGCGGGGGCGCCTATAAGCCAATATAGGGTTGTCAGGGGCGGCACGGGCAAGGCGATCTGAAGTATGAAGGATATGATGGTTGTCATTAGTTATTTTACGAAGGGGAGGGAGACTAGGATGAAAGGTGGTGACCAAGGGAATCTTGGGGTCGTCATTAGTGCTAGGTGTCTTTTTCTTGAGCGCAAAATCTCTGGTGATAGATTTGGCTCTGGCGATAGCACGTTGAACTTGGCGGGAGCTGTGGCCCCTGGCAACCAAGTTATTCTTCAGTACCTGTACATGATGGGAAAAGTCAGAATTATTAGAACAAATCCTTCTGAGTCTAAGTGCCTGGCTGAATGCTATGCCTGTCTTGCAATGCCTGGGGTGACATGGCCATCGATCGACTGTAAACACCAAGAAAATTGACACCCCTGTTGGTCATCACTTCAACTTGCCTAACCATTCCATTTCTGATATGATTCTACAGGGCATAGAATCACTTTTCCACCGCAAGGACTCAGTTCGCCTCAGCCGAGAGAAAGTTTGGATGAAACGTCTTCGGACTATTCAACCACATGGTCTAAACATCCAGGAAGGGAATGATTAACTTTTAATTTTTCCCCCATTGTCATTTGTTTACAGATTATCCTCCTGGCAAACCCTCTTGGGGTCTCTTGGCCAAATGGGGTTGTCTTACCATTTCCTGTTTATCTTTGCCACTAACCACATTCCTTTGTCCAATTCCCCAGCTTCAACCTTCATCCTAATCCCTCCCCGCATTCATCCTTACCCAAACCTCTCTCTTTGATGTTTACCCACTGCCTTGCTCCCTTGCATCCCTCTTTTGTGTTTCTCCACCCACCCCCTCATGCATGTGTGTTCCCTACATGTTTGTTTCTTGTACTCTGTCATTTGCCTTTGAGAAAGAACTTGCTTAAGTTCGAAACGTCAGGCCAGCTAATTTTTTGATTATTATTATTAATCTCTTGTACTGTGTAAATATGTAAATTAATACCGGACTATTTGGGATGTTTTAATAAGGTTCTGGGCTTATGACTTCTGACCAGCGCCAACCCGAACAAAGATACTGACAATTTGGGAGACCGCCGACATAGGGCAAGATAGCTCAGTTGGTGGAGCGCCGGTACGGTGTTCCGGAGGTCGAATCCTGCTCCTGCCAGTTTTCTTTGTTCACTTTGAAAATGTTCTAGCAGATTAGCATTTCTCACTTTGCCTTTGAGAAAGGACTTTCAAAATGTTAGGCCAGCTAATTTTATTCATTTCTCACATTGATTGTTTTGTCGTTTTTGCTTGCATGCCATGCCACATCCATTTCAGAAAAGTATGCCGACTTAAAGGTAGTATACACCATTTGCTTTTGCTGTACTTTTCAGAAATAAATGGATTTGGGGGTTAGTATTTCAGAGGGGGTTAGTCTTTTTAGCCAATACTGTATCACTGACCTGTTTAAAGTTTTGTGTGCATAGATGCTGGGAAAACAGAGAGATTTTTTTCCAGTAGTCTGGTTCCCTGACCATACTTTAGTCAGGGAATTATCAGGTCGGGGAACTATTGTCAGCCCAATCATTAGAAAACGATATAAATTTCCACTTTCCTTGAAAACGACAACAATCTAGGTGCCATGATTTCACAGGATGCTTGAGACTACTATTTACGTACAGTCTAGTGCGGTATTTTGTAATAATTCAGTAGTTTTGTTTTTTGATGTTTGCAAATGTTGTTTACTACCTTTAATGTCCACGTGAACACACACTAAACATTTCAAATGCCGCTACCTTTTTTAAGGCTGTGCTGAAGAAGTCATGTCCTGTTGATGGCTCGTCCCCCCAGTTGTAGGTACTAGCTGGGGTGTGACTGGTGTCCTTAGAGAACTCCAGACTATCTCCCCACCCTGGGGGAGGTGGTGTCGACTTGGCAGCAGGTGGCTTATCAGCCTGTATGGCCAACACAAACAGAAATCCACACTTAATACACATAGGTATACACAGCCTTTGAAATCAATTACAGTGGTTTTTGTCTGTAGTTTTAGGCATATTGATAAGGAAATAAACACCAAAATGCAAGTTAAATATTGAAGAAAAAAAAGATTTTGGCAGCAAGCATTGTGGACCACACCAGTAAAATGAGTCAGGGGAAATGTTAAAAGCTTGTACTCACAGGCCTCAAATATATAATAGTTATGTGTAAATCAACAGGAGTTACCAAACATTTCCACTGTATATTAATGGTCACTAAAATGTAGTTCTTAGTGTCTGGCTCATTATTAACTGATTCAATGTTACAAATAATTAATGCATTTAATGATAATGGAGACCACTATGTACATAGGCTCTCGACATTCAAATGAGTCCATCCAAAACTCCCCCACCCCACAAAAAATTGTTTTTTGTAGTCAAGGGAATTTTTTATATTATCTGATATTTTTCAAAACATTGTATGAAAAGTTGATCGGACAACAAAATATTGTATCTTGTTTAAAAAATTTTTTTTAAAAATTTCTTCAAAAAATGTTAGCCCCATGTTTTTTTTTCAGGCTATAGCCGTACCTACTTCCCCATGAGTCCCACTCCACTCACAATTGATCGTATTCACAGGCTGCATTTTTTTCTCAACTAGTTTTTAACTACCATTGTAATTATGAAAAAATCTGATGAAATTGGAAACAATTACTTGTGTAGTATGTGTTCAATATCTGTCCTTCCATTGTCCTTTTAACTCTTTTAAACAATATTTGTCTAATTCCTGACAATCGCAAACACCTGTTGAAAAGTAACGAACTGAAAATCCCTATTTCAATTACAAAAATGTGCACACACAAGAAGTGTCCAAGACCTGTTTACAGGCCTAAAATACATGTTCCATTCTTGACAAATGGTGCTATCAGCCCCTACCCCACCCTAACACTCAACCATTAAATTGCACTAAATGAACATCCAATAGTACTACAATGTGGCATTTGACCTGTAATACTCAACAACCTATAAAGCACTTAGAAAAGTTTTTCCTTCAACTTTTCAAACTTATATAAATTGCATATGGTATACAGTATAATGGGAGAAATTAAATATTCATGATATGCTAATAGTACTGCTTAAACAAAACCTTGTTTCTTTTGTAGAGGACTTCACTGATTATACTGAAAGATTTCTCTTTTACTGTGCAACGCTTTCAACTTCTAAGCATTTTAAGCATCAAGAGACTTTTTATAACAATGAAAAAATGGTCTTTCAGATAGAATCAAACATTTACATGAATTTGCATAATTTATGCAGAAATCTTCAATTTGGCAAATTTGACCATCACTTCCACTGCCACCCAACATATGTTGCATTTTATAAAATGGAAATTTCTTCTCATTGGTTTTTGAGTGGTTCCTCCTAATAGTTATGCTCTATGATAAAAACAAACATTTTGGTTGTACTACCGTGACTTCATAAATAACAGGTTTGTAATCACTTAAATAGGAAAGTCAGCACTTAACAATTGAGGAACCGGGAAGACCTGTATACCAAGCAACAAACTGAGAAGATTTCTTTCTCAAACATGCTTGGGGGAAAGTCCCCGGACACCGAGTAGAAAGTACTGGGTCATGAATGACCTCTGCTTTCCCAGTGCGCATTAAACTAGCCAAGATGCCCATGGGCTGAGCTATGCTGCAAGGGAATGGTGATAGTCGCAGCACAGACACATACAGGTGGCAGGCCAGTTTCTGATTGGTCAGCTAACTCAATGGGGCTTACTCTCTCGGTAACTCTATTCTTTTTTGAGTTTGAACAATTGTAATTAGAATTCTTTTTTAACCATTCAAATTCACTTGCAGATTAATTCTATTAAAAAAATTAGTATCAGACTCTGAACAGGCCATTACACACAGAGACCACTGTTCCCAAACAGGAACAGTAATTTCCCTCTTTGAACACACCAAGTTCTTGTTAGAATGTTTTAAGCATTCCATGTTTCAAGCACCCCCCCCCCCCCCCCCCCCTCCTAAGCGTGAAATACCAAGGATAAAATACAGTAATTCTTTGTATAGAATTGAAAGAATTCAGTAACATCTGAACAAAAGCTAAATTTTATCCAAGAAAGAAATCTCAAATATTACTTTAGTGATTTTGACAATTTTTTCAGGTATTGCTTTTTCTTGGCATACCAACCTGTAATCTAGATCCATGGGTTGGGGCAGTGTCTTCAAATGAACCCCATTCATCCGCACCCCACTCATCCATAGCGCCGCCCTGTTTCTTCTTCATCTCAAACTTTGTTCCGCCCACATCCATCGTCCCCCAGTCCTCATCGTTCCATCCACCTAGATCCACCTCAGTTCTCACGTTTACTTTCTCCTTCTTGGGAGAGCTCTTAGCACCTGTCCTCACTGTCTTCTTATTTGTGGAAGTCCTACTTGGATTGGAGGAGGTTGCTGAGCTATTTACGGACCCCCAGGCATCATCCGCTGTCCCCCAGTCATCAAACGCAGCACCGGTTTGTTTCTTACTGCCTAGTTTCATCCCACCCGTTCTGGATTGGGCCGGTTTAGCCTGCGTGGCCTTCCTGCTAGCTGCTGGCGGCGGTGCTGACTCCAAGAAATCATCGGTATCACCCCAGCTTCCTGAGTCCCAGCCTAGGTCTTGCTGCTCCTGCCGCGAGGATGATGAATCCTGGTGGGAATCACGGGAGGCAGCGGTTTTGGAGGATGATGTCGAAAAACTCTGAAAGCCACGGAAACAAAACAAAGGAAATAGATGACTTTACTACAAATGCTTTGGTATTTGGTATGATACACAAGGCAAGGTCTATCAAACTAAGCTAATTATAAACTAGACATACGTTTGTTTTAGAACAAACGTGCGGTGTTCGGGGGTTTCTTTTTGGTGCTCGGGGAAATGTGGTTTATGCTTCAAACAAGAGTGAGAACGATGTTCGTAACTTCTGATGTTCAAATATGAATACCTAAAATATCATACTTCATAGGATATGACGTTTCTAATGTGCATTTTTTGAGGTTTTCTGCTTGTAAATTGACATCTGATGACGTCATCGTGACGTCATTGTATTTTTGAACATCTTTAACAGAGTGTGCATGTATATACCAAGTCTGAACTTTATATGAAGGTTGCATGTTGATAACAGAAAGAGAAAAGAAGAAAAAAATTAACGATTATCGGCGATGGGTCATTTGGGAGACATTGCCATAGACTCGTACAAAATGTTTTCAACTTTCATGAAGCCTAACTCTACTTTCCCTTATTCTACCCCAACGAATGTTGGTATATTTATGTTTTGGACTATTCTCTATCGATTTAACTCACTGTCAAAAGTAAAATGTTGCCTCTAAATAGGAGCTGTGACATTAGGGAGACATTGAAATGTCTCACTAATGTTCAACAGGTTTAATTCATAGAATAATAATCACATAACAATATGATGAGGGTGTTATTGACACGTGTGGAACCCCGGACGGAGATCAACAGTATGGAAAATGTGCGGCTTTCTGACTAATCAGCAAATGAATTTTCTTATTACGTAACGTCACATTGCAATGCTGCCAACAACAGCCTCATGGAAAAAATATCAAAGGGAGGGCGCTAGACCGACCTAATGGTCCCGAACTGCACGACGCTGATGCACGTTCTATGAGGGGTTGGCGGGTCGTCGAAGTGACATTGCAAGAGCGCCGTAGAAATTGTTCAAGTACACATCCGGCAAGAAATGTACACCAAGGTTTAGTATGGAGGACGAAAAGTGGCCATCTGCTTTCCAGCTATTAAACAGATTTAACGTTTTTGTAAAATTAATTTTTCGACTTTTCTACTTTTCTGCCGTACGTAATGTTTAAGTTCGCTTATTACCAATAAATACAAAGAAGTTTGAGATCTACTTTTGTTCTGCCATTTATGTCCGCATTATATTTGTATTCATGTTACTCATCCGTGAATTGCTAACAGTGTCCCTGCATCATCCGTTGACTTTGAGTTTCCGATGATCCCAGACGTAGAGGTCAAATAAATAACCACCAAAAATTTCGATCTGCATTAGATCTATCTGACGTTCAATTATGAAAACCTGAAATATCATACTTCTGCTTGTGAATTGATACATCATAACGTCATTACATTTTTGCACATCTTCAATAGAGTGTGCATGTATGTACAAAGTTTAAACTTGATATTATGTTGCATGTTGTTATACAGTTCTGGGGAATAAAGAGAGAAAGAGACAAGAAGAAAAACAATTCATACAATTATTGAACAATATGATAAGGCTATTATTTATCGACACTTGCGGAGCCTGGGATTTAGATCAAAATTATGGGAAATGTACGGCTTGCTACTCAATCAGCAAATGAATGTTCTCATAGCATCATGTCCCATTCCAATGCTACCCTAACAGCCTCATGGGAAAAAATACCAAAAAGAGGGTGCTGGACCGACCTGACGGTCGTGCAGTTCGAGACCGTTAGGTAGTTCTAGCGCCCTCTCTTGAGTATTTTTTTCCACGAGGCACTACGCTAATGCACGTTTTATGAGGTAGTTGGTGGGTGGTCGAAGTGACAATTCAAGGGTGCCGTGGGGAATGTTCAAGTGCGCTGATTGCCAAGAAACACAAGGAAGTTTGAGACCTACTTTTCTCTGCCATTTGACTATAGCTCTTAGGGTTGATTTTTCAGAATTGTTCCAATGATAAAGGCTCTTTTCATTGCTATTTCCGGTCTGATGACGTCATCAATCTGATCATGCACACATGTGTCTGCCCGAGGGTCATTATTATATAACCCATGAAGTGTAAATCGCAAACTTCGCCAAAGACATTGAATGAACATGCATTTTGGAGATTTTTCAACATACCGCAAGAGGGCGGCCAAATATTTCATGACGTCATCGGTAACATTTTTTACATCTTTCTCTAATGTCGAATTATAAGGTACTTCCGGTTTTGACCAGAAGGGAGGGTCACGTGATTTTGCACGTAATATAAAAAATGAAGACCCTGGATTATTCTATCAATTCTCGTAAAAAGCAAAATCAGATCTCTCATGGTTGATTTTATATTGATTTTCAAAGATTAAATCTAGAAATATTTGATTGCTTGTAATCTGATACTTGATGACGTCATCGTAACGTCATTATCAGAAAGCTCGAGAGCTATATCAACTTTGCTATCTGAAGCACAAATCTAGATTATATCTTTCGCCGTTGATTTTTCAGCAATTTTTGAAGGTTTCAACGTCTTTTCATTGTCACTTCCGGTCTGATGACGTCATCAATCTAGGCCCTCGCACACGTGTTGCCTGCTTAAAAGTCATCATATATATCAATTATCAAGTGATTTTAATAAACTTCGCCATACACATCAACGGATTATTCATTTTAAACATTTTCCAACCTGCCGCTAGAGGGCGCTCTAACATTTTATGACGTCACCGGTAATTTGTTTGTGAAGTACAACCTAGCCAGAGACTACCATCGTTGAAAGCAAGTTCACATCTTTTTCCAATTTCAAATTATAAGGTACTTCCTGTTTGGACCGGAAGGAAGGGTCATGTGATTTTGAACGTAATATCAAAAATGAAGATCTTGGATTATTCTATCAATTCCAGTAAAAAGCAAAATCAGATCTCTCTCGGTTGATTTTATATTGATTTTCAAAGATCAAATCTAGAAATCTTTGATGCTTGTAATCTGATACTTAATGACGTCATCGTGACGTCATTAACAGAAAGCTTGAGAGCTATATCAACTGTGCTATCTGAAGCAAAAATCTGGATTATATTTTTCGCCGTTGATTTTTCAGCAATTTTTGAAGGTTTCAACATCTTTTCATTGTCACTTCCGGTCTGATGACGTCATCAATCTGAGCTCTCGCACACGTGTTCCCTGCATGAAGGTCATCATATATATCAATTATAAAGTGATTTCATCAAACTTCGCCACACACATCGACTAAAAGTTCATTTTGAACATTTTTCAAGCTGCCGCTAGAGGGCGCTCAAATATTTTATGACGTCACTGCACACATTTTTGAAAAGTTCAGCCAGGCCAAAGACTAACATCGCTGAAAGCAAGTTCAAATCTTTTTCCACTTTCAAATTATAAGGCACTTCCGGTTTCGACCGGAAGGAAGGGTCACGTGATTTTGCACGCACGATCAAAATGGAAGATCTAATATTATCCTATCGATTGCCGTAAAAATCAAGTTCAGGTCTTTCACGGTTGATTTTATATTGATTTTCAAAGATTAAATTTATTAGTCTTTAATTGCTTGTAATCTGATACCCGATGACGTCATCATGACGTCATTACAAAAAAACACATCTTACGTTGGTTGTGTATTCATGTGTTCAATATGAACTTGATATGAGTTTGCATGTAGTCAAACGACTCCGGATAAAAATCTTCGAGAAAAAGAAAAAGTAAGAATAACAACTAGAGCTTAGAGTTTGTTGTAACAAACTCAAGGTGTTTGGCTTTGTCTGTTTTTTTTATTTACGGATAAGGAAAGTACAGTATTAAGAGGTACATTTGTTGAAAGAAGTGATTAGGAAAAAAAATAAAACATGAAAACATCAATGTAATAATTTTTTAGCAAATTATGTACTCTTAAGCAGAAGGCCTGGCTTTCTGCTGTCGTGGGGTGACCAACAGTGACGTCTAGTAGACTGTTCGACAATAAAATACATTAGAGAAAAGATGCATATGTTGGTTATTTTGATTTCAACAATCGAAAGAAGCACAGAATGAATGTGCAGTGAACTATACCCAATAAAACGGATTGGTTTTTGATTATTTTGTTGTGAGTCGGATGACGGATTGAGGCCATGTTAGAGGGCGCTCGAGTATTTTATGACGTAACTGGTAACATTTTTTGAAAAGCACAGTCTTGCCGGAGACTAACATCTTTGAACGCAAGTTCACATCTTTTACCAATTTCAAATAAAAAGGCACTTCTGGTTTGGACCGGAAGAAAGGGTCATATACAAAATTAAGACCCTGGATTATTCTATCAATTCCCGTAAAAAGCAAAATCAGATCTCCCTCGGTTGATTTTATATTGATTTTCAAAGATTAAATCCAGAAATCTTTGATTGATTGTAATCTAATACTTGATGACGTCATCGTGACGTCATTATCAGAAAGCTTGAGAGCTCTGTCAACTGTGCTATCTGAAGCAAAAATCAGGATTATATCTTTCGCCGTTGATTTTTCAGCAATTTTTAAAGGTTTAAAGGTCTTTTCATTACAACTTCCGGTCTAATGACGTCATCAATCTGAGCCCTCGCACACGTGTTGCCTGCATGAATGTCATCATATTTATCCATTATAAAGTGATTACCGCAAATTTCGCAACATACATCGACTGAAAGTTCTTTCACTTTCAAATGAAAAGGCACTTCCGGTTTGGACCGGAAGGAAGGGTCATGTGATTTTGCATGTAATCTAAAAAATGAAGACCCTGGATTATTCTATCAATTCCCGTAAAAAGCAAAATCAGATCTCTCTCGGTTGATTTTATATTGATTTTTAAAGATTAAATCTAGAAATCTTTGATTGCTTGTAATCTGATACTTGATGACGTCACCGTGACGTCATTACCAAAAAGCTTGAGAACTATGTCAACTGTGCTATCTGAAGCAAAAATCTGGATTATATTTTTCGCCGTTGATTTTTCAGCAATTTTTAAAGGTTTCAACGTCTTTTCATTGTCACTTCCGGTCTGATGACGTCATCAATCTGAGCCGTTGGACACGTGTTGCCTGCATGAAGGTCATCATAAATATCAATGATGAAGTGATTTCAGCAAACTTCGCAACACACATCAACGGATTATTCATTTTAAACATTTTTCAACCTGCCGCTAGAGGGCGCTCTAACATTTTATGACGTCACCGGTAATTTTTTTGTGAAGTACAACCTAGCCAGAGACTAACATCGTTGAAAGCAAGTTCACATCTTTTTCAATTTCAAATTATAAGGCACTTCCGGTTTGGACCGGAAGGAAGGGTCATGTGATTTTGAAGGTAATATAACAAATGAAGATCTTGGATTATTCTATCAATTCCAGTAAAAAGCAAAATCAGATCTCTCTCGGTTGCTTTTATATTGATTTTCAAAGATTAAATCAAGAAATCTTTGATTGCCTGTAATCTGATACTTGATGACGTCATCGCAACGTCATTATCAGAAAGCTTGAGAGCTATATCAACTGATCCAATTGAAGCAAAAATCTGGATTATATTTTTTGCCGTTGATTTTTCAGCAATTTTTGAAGGTTTCAACGTCTTTTCATTGTCACTTCCGGTCTGATGACGTCATCAATCTGAGCCCTCGCACACGTGTTCCCTGCATGAAGGTCATCATATATATCAATTATAAAGTGATTTCAGAAAACTTCGCCACACACATCGACTAAAAGTTCATTTTGAACATTTTTCAACCTGCCGCTAGAGGGCGCTCGAATATTTTATGACGTCACCGCACACATTTTTGAAAAGTTCAGCCAGGCTAAAGACTAACATCGTTGAAAGCAAGTTCAAATCTTTTTCCACTTTCAAATTATAAGGCACTTCCGGTTTCGACCGGAAGGAAGGGTCATGTGATTTTGCACGCAGAACAAAAAATGAAGACCTATATTTATCCTATCAATTGCCGTAAAAATCAAGTTCAGGTCTGTCACGGTTGATTTTATATTGATTTTCAAAGATTAAATCTAGAAATCTTAGATTGCTTGTAATCTAATACATGATGACGTCATCATGACGTCATTACATTTTTATACATCTTCAATACAGTGTGCATGCATATGTGAGGTTTGAACTTGATACGAGTTTGCATGTGGCCAAAACATTCAGGAAAAAAAGAGCTGGAAAAAGTAAGAATAATAATAAATAATAAGAATAATCCAAACAATAACAATAGGTGTTTGGGCTTGAGCCCAAACACCTAATAACTAGAGTTTGTAGTACAAACACAACGGTGTTGGGCTTTTTCAGTCTGATTACATAAGATAATAGATCCACCTGTATGTAATCACCAATTGTGAAAAGCTTGAGTGCTGCAGTTCATGAAGCATGACGTTCCAAAAAATGTAGATTTTTGAGGTTTTTGTAATTTGACCTTGATGACGTCATCACGACTTCATTACATCTGTGCACATTACCAACGCAGTTAATTTGCAGTTTGCGACGTCACTGGTCACATTTTTGAAAAGCCCACACCTACCAGAGACTAACATCGTTAAAAGCAAGTTCATATATTTTACCCATTTCAAATTATAAGGCACTTCCGGTTTCGACAGGAATGAAGGGTCACGTGATTTTGCACTCAATATTTAATAAATGAAGACCTAGTATTACTCTATTCATTGCCGTAAACAGAAATTTCAGGTCTTTCACAATTGATTATATATTGATTTTTAAAGATTTAAAATGTTCATTTCGAACTGCTTGTTATTTGATACATGATGACGTCATCATGACGTCATTACAATAAAGCTTGAGATCTATGTTTACCATGTCATTTGAAGTACATGTAAACATCTGGATTATATCTCTCACGGTTGATTTTTCAGCATTTGTTTTAAGATTAAAGGTCTTGTGAATGTTACTTCCGGTTTCGACCGGAAGGAAGGGTCATGTGATTTTGCACGTAATATCAAAAATGAAGACCCTGGATTATTCTATCAATTCCCGTAAAAAGCAAAATCAGATACCTCTCGGTTGATTTTATATTGATTTTCAAAGATTAAATCTAGAAATCTTTGATTGCTTGTAATCTGATACTTGATGACGTCATCATGACGTCATTACCAGAAAGGTCGAGAGCTATGTGAACTGTGCCATCTGAAGCCAAAATCTGATTTATTCTGTCGCGGTTGATTTCTTAGCGATTTTTTAAGGTTTAAAGGTCTTTTCATTGCAACTTCCGGTCTGATGACGTCATCAATCTGAGCCCTCGGACACATGTTGCCTGCATGAAGGTCATCATATCGATCAATTATAAAGTGATTACCGCAAACTTCGCCACACACATAGACTAAAAGTTCTTTCACTTTCAAATTATCAGACACTTCCCGTTGGACAGGAAGGAAGGGTCATGTGATTTTGCACGTAATATCAAAAATGAAGACCCTGGATTATTCTATCAATTCCCGTAAAAAGCAAAATCAGGTCTCTCTCGGTTGATTTTATATTGATTTTCAAAGATTAAATCTAGAAATCTTTGATTGCTTGTAATCCGACACTTGATGACGTTATCGTGACGTCATTATCAAAAAGCTCGAGAGCTATGTCAACTGTGCCATCTGAAGCAAAAATCTAAATTATATCTGTCGCGGTTGATTTTTCAGCGATTTTTTAAGGTTTAAAGGTTTTTTCATTGCAACTTCCGGTCTGATGACGTCATCAATCTGAGCCCTTGCATACGTGTTGCCTGCATGAAGGTCATCATATATATCAATTATAAAGTGATTTCAGCAAACTTCGCCAAACACATCAACGGATTATTCATTTTAAACATTTTTCAACCTGCCGCTAGAGGGCGCTCTAACATTTTATGACGTCACCGGTAATTTTTTTGAAAAGTACAAACTAGCCAGAGACTAACATCGTTGAAAGCAAGTTCACATCTTTCTCCACTTTCAAATTATAAGGCACTTCCGGTTTGGACCGGAAGGAAGGGTCATGTGATTTTGCACGTAATATCAAAAATGAAGACCCTGGATTATTCTGTCAATTCCCGTAAAAAGCAAAATCAGATCTCTCTCCGTTGATTTCATATTGATTTTCAAAGATTAATTCTAGAAATCTTTGATTGCTTGTAATCTGATACTTGATGACGTCATCGTGACGTCATTATCAGAAAGCTCGAGAACTATGTCAACTTTGCCATCTGAAGCAAAAATCTGAATTACATCTGTCGCGGTTGATTTTTCAGCAATTTTTGAAGGTTTATAAGTCTTTTCATTGTCACTTCCGGTTTGATGACGTCATGAATCTGAGCCCTCGCACACGTGTTGCCTGCATGAAGGTCATCATATATATCAATTATAAAGTGATTACCGCAAACTTCGCCACACACATCGACTGAAAGTTCATTTTGAACATTTTTCAAGCTGCCGCTAGAGGGCGCTCGAATATTTCATGACGTCACCGCACACATTTTCGAAAAGTTCAGCCTGGCCAAAGACTAACATCGTTGAAAGCAAGTTAAAATCTTTTTCCACTTTCAAATTATAAAGCACTTCCGGTTTCGACCGGAAGGAAGGGTCAGGTGATTTTGCACGCACGATCAAAAATGAAGACCTAATATTATCCTATCAATTGCCGTAAAAATCAAGTTCAGGTCTTTCACGGTTGATTTTATATTGATTTTCAAAGATTAAAAATTGAAATGTTTAATTGCTTGTAATTTGAAACCTGATGACGTCATCATGACGTCATTACATTTTCCGGAATCTTCAATGTGATGTACATATATGTACCAGATATGAACTTGATATGAGTTTGCATGTAGTCAAACAACTCCGGAGAAGAAAGTTATGGTAAGAAGAAAAAAAAGAATAACAAGAATAATCAATAGAATAACAATAGGTTTTGGGCTGAAGCCCAAAACCTAATAATTCTAACAAAAACAATAGGTGTTTGGGCTTAAGCCCAAACACCTAATAATGCAGCACTACAAGTTTGACAGATGATATTCAATTCAAATAGAACAATTTTATCCAATTTGGCTAGTACTTTTTGTAAAATTGAAATCACCTAATACAATCTAGGTAAAGGGTTACAATTTGAAGTGGATAGACGTGACGACATTTTGAATTGCCAACCCTACCACTCTTAGTTTCCAGGGCCCGAATCTAAATAGAGGATAATTCTTCCACAGATTCCAGAGAAATTATCCCAATTTCAGACCAATAGACCCAGGTGGGGTAACTTCCAACGTCGGTGGGACCAACTCACCTCTAATACACACAACTTCTGCACACAAAACGGCTAGTATCATGCAAACTATTGGCATGTGATGAACACTTACATCAATGTTGCCCCATTCCTCATTATCATCCCATCCGACACCACCTCCATCACCCCCTGTGTCATCATAGTCTGACGCAGAGTCCCTTGCCTCTACTTCTGTGTCTTGCCTTGCGTCTTGCCTTGTGTCCTGGGGTTTTGCAGGATTGGCTGCATTTGGAGTTGAAGGCTTCTGTGCTTCAGCTATGGGAAATTGAAATGATGATTTTTCATATCTAGAAAACCACAAACAGGAGCCTGGGCTTGAATTTCACATCAATATTCACTAGACTATCAGGAAAGCAGTACAAGTGATCTAATAGACAGGAGTCATTTGTTTCCTTGACTAGAGTAAAAGTTACTTGACATTCTTTGCAGATGCGCTATTAACACGTTGACTGCCAGCCAAAATGTATAGGGCACCACCACATTGCCACTGATGATCTTTGCTTTCAAGCTGTCTCTATCGATCACAACCATTCCATACATTGATGTATTCATACTGCCAGCAACGTATTTGATGCGTCTTCGGTGATGCCAGAGTATTCAATTACCATAACAATAGCGTTTAGTTCACTATGAGTATACTCGTAGTGGCAGAATCCAGTACACCCGTGACTATGAATATACTCGTAGTTGGCAGTCAATGTGTTAACTACAGTATACAAGTGAAGTAACAATTTGAAAACGAGTAAAATTGAAAATCCGTCGGGTGACTGAATATAAAAAAGGCAAACTTCATTGTTTGAAGTATGAAATATGAGATTGATTCACAAAATGCAAGATTATTTGGAAGAAAATTCACCAGCAAACTGGTCTAGTTTGGTTTGAAGTCTGCTAGACCAAGACCTAAATTACTGGACTTGGACCACTGGTCAACTGCGAATTTCAAGCCCTAGGGTTGATTTATTACGATTTTGATTGACTTTATCTGTGTTCACACAGGATATGACTGATGTAAAATGGCGTTGACTTCCCACACAATGCAGTGATTCTTACATTGTCACCTCCAGACGGCCAGGATGGGTACAAACAACTGTGTAATTTTTGTTTCAATGAGAGTAAAAACGTTGCCTTCCTTTATAAGACGTTGCGTAGATATGCAAAGCTCCATCGCCCTCCCTGAACAGTACTCATATTTTGGCTCCAAAGCCCTACTAGCTCTTCCCTACCAATGAAACCTACATGTACCTGCACCTGTTGTAGGAGGACCACTAGCCTTAACTGCTGGTTGGTTGGCTGTAGGACCCGGTCGGTAAAACCTTGAAGTGAGGGAGGTAACGGCCCAACCTGTCCAACTAGTGCTTGCTCCCTGGCGTGTGCTTGCAGCTGCATTCACTTCAGACTCTGTCGGTAGGATAGTAGTTATTCCGTCTTTGAAGGTTAGATTTGATATTTGAAATTTGTAACTTTCAAGAGTAAATCTGTCTTTACTTCATGTATTCATAATAATTACTAATTTTTCATTAAAGCTGACAGCTATGTGTCCGAGGCTATTTTTTTTGTGCGTGGGGAAGAAAATCGGAGTTCAAAATTCTCCCAAAAGTAACTTTCACTCCATGCAACTTACTCTATGGGCTAAGGGTTAGCTAAATTAGGGATGCCAGTAGGTCTTGGCTGCAGGGTCGGAAAAAATTGCGTGTCCAGAATCTGGGCCACGCTACAATTGCATACATGTACATGTATGCGTATACCTACATGTACATTGTACAATAAACTTTGCCCAATTTTTCGGAAGCCGCCTTCTGCATTATTTTTATGAAGTGCTCGATTTATTTTTCTAACGAGAATGTTTCCAAAGCGAACGTAGATCTAATTTACAACAATGAACAGTACTAGTATATACGCAATCACATCGTAGATGTTCAATACGCTATGCATAATCATTTCAACGTCAAATGATCCCCGCTCTTGTTATTCCGCCATGTTGTATACACGCTGCAGACTAAGGCTGTTCGATATCCATTTATTTTGATACCGAAATATCGGCAGAAAAATATCGCGATATTCGATATTATCGTGATGACGTCACTTTTTCATTACCGGAAGAACGGAGGAATAAAAAAATACATGACGGAAGTCACCACGGCATCATGAGATCGGGGCCACCGCCGGGAACGGGCCCGCCGGGATTGAGCGACAGGAACGGGGGGGGCCGGTTTGACAAAGCTTCCCTTCGCTCGTTGAGTATTTGGAGTTTTACGACATTTACCTTCAGTTGGCTACTTTATGGCACTCCAGAAAGACTAGCGTTTGTTTCTATTTCAGCATTGTTGATTAGTAACACAGATGATAATACCATGGACGATCACATGCGAGCTGTCAACAAACGATCGTGTCGTATATTTTGTGAAGACGACATGACATTGCACAATGTACAATGGATGCGCGGCACGTGTTTTAATCTTTTCTCAAGACGCGGCGCAGTTCGCTACACGTAACTACACCTAACTGCTTGTGCCTTGTACACTGGGGAAAGACGGTGGCATTCAGTGCGGTTGCTTGCACTTGACCAAGGCTAGCAACAAAGCAACGCGCACGCGCAGATGCGCTACAGGGGTTGACCTTATTGCAAACAATTGCCATACCCCTCGATCCCAAGATGAGTTCGCAAGCGTGTAGGTACAGGTAGGTACGTACATTGTACATTGTACACTGGGAATAAGACGTTGTTTGCACTTGACAACGTACGGCGCGGAGGGTAAATTGCTCGGAAGGTAAATCGCGCGGAGCGGAGATGTCATGTCGGGGTTTAGAAAACGGTCAAAGAAAGACACATTTAGTGCATGTATGTATTTTTTTTATTCCTCCATAGTACATCATGATACATTATATACTATTCTACCGTCCAATAATTGGAAATAACTGGAATTTCGAGCAAAGTAAACTGGACAAATCCACACGTAATGCGGCCAAAAGGAACATATATCGCGATATTTTTCGGTATATCGAATTCCCCGATATTCCGTTTTTTTTTAAAGGGGCCGATACGATTTTCGATATGAAAAAAATATCAAAATATCGGGAAATATCGTCATATCGAACAGGCTTACTGCACACGCGGTACGGTACGCACGCTCGCAAAACAATTTTATGCACGAAAATAACTGGTTCCCTACTTTGACAGCGTAAAGTGAATACAAGTTGCATGAGAATCAACGAAATCAGCAATCTCTGTGGAAGTAAACTTGACCAAGTCGTCGATTGATTGCATTTTGTTCTGCACGCACATTGTGTGTACGCACCAGTGGTACGCAACGTACACAAAAATTGTGACCGTTCCTCACAGACTGAAATTTACCAGTTGCGTGTACATAGTATGTAAGTCTAGTGTCCGCTGCATAGTGCCGGCCCCGTAAATCGAATCGTTGTACACGTGTATTGCAGCATCAAGGTAGGAAAGCACTGTGTATGGTCTTACGGTAATTTGTATTAATATTGTCGTTCCGGCCCACATCGGCTTTTGCACTGGGCTGGGTATTAACGTCTTGAATACGGACAACGTCCATAGCCAAGGTCCGAAATAGACCACCTGGCCGGTTGACGTCTATAGGCGCATTCCTGCGTGTACTCAATGCATTCATGTTTCAACTATATTGTTCTTGAATGGGAGTGTTATGAATAGATTGAGCTTTTTCAAACAAAGCTTTTATTCACACGAAAGGAGGGTTCCATGTGCGATGAATAGGACCACTTTAATCAGGTTGTGTTTACGCTTGGCTGCCCAGCCCATTCTTGGCTGCCCAGCCCATTCTTGGCATACCAGCCCCTGATCAATAACAACCGGACACAAGGGGTTAACACAGATGGGTCATACTAATCACCGTCAACACACCGTCAACACCTCCAAAACACATTCTAAATTTACAAAAGAGGCACAGAAATGTAATACATACATGTGTAGGCTAAAATTTTGGTCGGTTTGACATGTTTGAATTCACATTTCATTTTATGAATATGGAATTGTTTTTTTCATGCGAAAAATTATCTCTCAGCAGCACGGCCGTTGGCCACCATCTTGCTTTCGCACGCGCTGCCCGCTGAGGCAACATGCATGGCTGCCGCTTTTAGAGCTGCGTGGAGACGTCCGTTTTCTTGAACAAAAATTTGCATTTTCTGACGTTTAACCTTACATTTTAAAGCCCAAATCTCGTGTTGACCCACACTTTACGGTTATGTTATGTACCGCATTTGTCAAATTCTAAGGTGCTTTGAAGGAGTTGACAGGGTTTTGCGTATTGACGGTGTGTTGACGGTGATTAGTATTACAGACAGAGATAGTCTGTTATCTTTTAAGAAGTTCTTTTAAGCAACTACGCACAAATAAGACAATGAGTCTGACTCACCCATCTCTACTGCTGCCTCGGGATTATCAGACACAGTCTGGAGCCTCTTCAGGAATACACCAATAGCCTTGAAGGTCTGATCCCGAACTCCCTTATCGGGATCAACGGTCAGCGTACAGAGCACGGGCAGTACCTTGAAGGCCGTGTCACGGATGGAATAGTAGCTCTGAGTAGCGAGCATGGACATGATTCCTGCCGTACGAGCTGGCGGGAAAGGATCCTTCATAGCACGCACAAATGCCGAGGACAGCACTTTCTGCCGTGTCTACTTAAAAGAAATTGTTTTAAGACAAATTCTTTAGATTTTTATATGGACATTAAAAAGAGAATTTAACATCACATATTAAGTAGGAAACTGAATCACTTGCTCTGAAAGTGAAATATCTATTTGGTCGATGTACTTGGATTGATTTATTATTTAATTCTATTTCTGTGCAGTTTCCATTATATGATGAAGGTCGGTTTCTTATTTAATATTTTTGCCGCAATTTTGCTGCCCTTCCTCTCATCTTTGTGACAGGGACCTTTTTTTTTTATTTCCTTTCGTTTTGGTGCTGTTGCATTGATGATAGGAGGGCTGGGAAGACTTCGAATGACTTGCAAATATCCCATTAATGTTGAATTAAATTTTAGGAACATTTGTGAAATTCATTATACACATTAATTTTTTAGTGGCCCTAGAATTACGTGTTGATATTTAAAATATAGGAATTGGTGTTAGAATTTTTTTTAGAAACTTATGAATAAATATACCGTTGAAATACATGTTAATATTAAATCTGCTACGGATGTGGAAATGTAAATTTGTATTACAGGAAAATTGTGATTAGATTAATTGTGATTAGTTTAATTTAGAGTTTTCTTTAAAAAAGTTTTTAAGAATTGCCTTGAGCTTATTTATCTTATGATTCACCATCACGTTAGTTTTACTTTTTTGTTTGTTCTTATATTTTCTAATCTTTCGAAGAATCGGACATTTTTAAATTAGAGACACTCCTCACCGCTGGGTTGAGATAGCAGGCAATCTTGCCTAGACAAATGGTGGTATTGGTTCGAATCCCTCCTTGTTCATCCTTGGCCTGCATCTTGGCAAAGTGCTTCAGTAACTCCCCATTCAGGTTCTTGTCGTTCAGCTTGGGGGCCAGCAAAAGTATTGCCTGTAACATCAATTGAGGTTTCTTCATCGTAACTTTGATAATGCATTTTTATTGCCTTAGAACTGAAACATGTCAATTTTTTCACAGAGGTGAGATTTGAGGATATGTCAAATCCACAAAACATTAGGAGGCATTTGATTCATATGGCATTGCTGAAAACTACATTTTCTACCAAAAGATATGGTCCAAAATTGCCAAAAATAGGGTCATCAGAATTAAAAGAAAACCGTGTTAGTTTGTAGATTTTGAAATAATGAAAACAATTTAAGAACCGGAAAAATCTCACCCCCATTTTCAAAATGACTTTGAGTTGTTTACCATCTTTCATATCACCCATTATGTCACACGGATACCATTGTGAAAATCACTTACTTTTACATTATCCTTTTTCACCCACTTTACCAGATAGCACTAAATGTAAAGAATGCTACCAAATCTAGACTTCCATGAATGATCACAGTACGTGCATTGTACGGGACTGGTCAAACAAAGTGTGTTCACAAGGTACGCTCAACTGGTTAACTTGAATAAGCACTTATTAGCATCAATGAAGACACATGATGACAGATGCATTGCTCACACGCATTCAGAATTCCTATATTTGCAACTGCATTATAAGCCAATGCATCTGTGCAAAGGACGTTTGTTTACCTTGACTGTGTGTTCCCTAATAACAGGGTTAGTGTCGTTGAATCCATGACAGATGTGTGGGAATATCTGGTCATTCACAACTGGCGGTTGAAGATGCTCAACAAAATATTCCATCTACAATTTAAAATGATAACAAATAAATGCAGCATTAATCCAACTTATTCAGTGTGTGACCGAATAATACATGGAATATACATGACTTATGATGATGTACTGGACAAATACAGTAACATACGTCAGGAAACAAGTTCCACAAAATACCACATGTAGAAAACAGCTACTTTAACTCTTAGTTATACAGGGTAAACCCCCCCCACCCCCCAGGGTTCGACCTTAACGCTGGTCCGCTAGACAAATTCTAGTCAAAACAGCGGCGGTCTAGTCAAAACCCTTTTCTAAGTAGTCCGGCGGTCTAGTGAAAAAAATGCCAAGATAAGCTAAGCGCGCACGTCTTCAGAGCCAGATTGTCAACAGCGATCCCCGATTGCGTGGAGTTTACTCTCACTTCAGCTAAGGCTGTTCGATATCCATTTATTTTGATACCGAAATATCGGCAGAAAAATATCGCGATATTCGATATTATCGTGATGACGTCACTTTTTCATTACCGGAAGAACGGAGGAATAAAAAAATACATGACGGAAGTCACCACGGCATTATGAGTTTGGGGCCACCAGGATCGGGCCCGCCGGGATTGAGCGGCAGGAACGGGGGGGCCGGTTTGACAAAGCTTCCCTTCGCTCGTTGAGTATTTGGAGTTTTACGACATTTACCTTCAGTTTGCTACTTTATGGCACTCCAGAAAGACTAGCGTTTGTTTCTATTTCAGCATTGTTGATTAGTAACACAGATGATAATACCATGGACGATCACATGCGAGCTGTCAACAAACGACCGTGTCGTATATTTTGTGAAGACGACATGACATTGCACAATGTACAATGGATGCGCGCCACGTGTTTTAATCTTTTCTCAAGACGCGACGCAGTTCGCTACAAGTAACTACACCTAACTACGTGTGCCTTGTACACTGGGGAAAGACGGTGGCATTCAGTGCGGTTGCTTGCACTTGACCAAGGCTAGCAACAAAGCAACGCGCACGTGCAGATGCGCTACAGGGGTTGACCTTATTGCAAACAATTGCCATACCCCTCGATCTCAAGATGAGTTCGCAAGCGTGTAGGTACGTCCGTACGTACATTGTACACTGGGAATAAGACGTTGTTTGCACTTGACAACGTTACGTACGGAAGGTAAAATGACAATGTTCCGTAACATTTGGGACCGGGTAGTACTCAATAAATTTGTGTGAAAACATTTACAATTTAAAGGGGAAAAAGCATGTAAATACAAGTAACTGCTAATTTATTTATCATTTATTTTTGGGAAAATTAACATCGTTAAATTCGATTGAATGATTTAACGTAACGATACAACATATGCATACAGCGGCATTCAACTGTTTTAGCACATGTACGTAGCCTCTGTTAAAGCCTGAAAGGATGTATTGCAGCAATAAGCGCACGTGTATAAGGATCACTGTGCAAACCTGCGTCTTGAGAAAAGGCTAGTCAAAAAGACGTGCATGCGTAGTTATAGTTTCAAAGCCGGGTTAGTGGGCGACACCGTGATTTGTAAGCAAGTGATTTCAATGTGGTATATATACGACGTTCGTGAACAATTGAAATAAGTGATCTCAATGTTATTGTCGGGTGCAAAGTTGTGTGACGTTCTATGATTTGCAGAAGTATTTGCCGTACGCTAGAATTTCAGACTTTTGGAAATGCCTCAGATTGCACCACACAGAGCATCTAGAATCCAAAATTTCCCGGGGACCTTAAGCGGGCCCCGGATCGACTCCACGCCGTAAGGGCGTCGCGCTACGCGCTCGCATTGTGTCTGCCGCCCTGCTAAAATTTCAGGCCGTGGAGTTACTGGAATTTCGAGCAAAGTAAACTGGACAAATCCACACGTAATGCGGCCAAAAAGAAACATATATCGCGATATTCTTCGGTATATCGAATTCCCCGATATTCCGGGTTTTTTTAAAGGGGCCGATACGATTTTAGATATGAAAAAAATATCGAACAGGCTTTTATACTCTCAGCTTGTAATAAATGTTTGTAAATACAGTGTACTTGGTCAGGTTACTTACAAAAAAAGTAGCCTAAAAGGTGAAAAAAACATGCGGACCAGTGAAAATGCTGGCGGGCTAGTAAAAAGTCAACATTACTGGTCCGGCCGGCTAGTGAAAAAAAAAGTTAAGGGGAAACCCTGCCCCCCCCCCCCCCCCCCCCCAAAAAAAAAAGAGAAAAAAAGGGTTACTGTTCCCAAAATATACATGTCATGGATATATCAATTATTGCACCATAGTAGGAGCTACAACCTTCTTTTAACCCTAACCTACCTGAATCCATCAAAATCCATACATCTGTTTTGGAGGATTTCGGCGGATTCAGGACACCTCCATATTGAAAACTGTTGGATTTTGATGGATTGAGGATTGTAAGCCTAGCGGTACTGCAGGATTTTGATGGATTCAGGATACTTCCATATTGAGCAGTCACCAAAACCCACTTTTTGTGCATGACAAAATAGGTGGATTATGGCAGATTCAGGATACTTTCTAGTCAAGTTACCCAAGGGGTTAGGGTTAATACATATGTCACAAGGCTACAGTCACGGATGGCTAAGTATACCAGGGAACTGGGGATCGCTAAGGTGTACAAGTTTAAATAGAAACCAAACAAATGTCACCTGCTGAAGCAGCTTGACTCTGGTTGCTCTGTCTGTCGATGAAAACATCTTCACAACACAAGGGACTATCTTCTTCTGATACTCATCAGCTTCTAGTAGTTTACCGAGCTTTCAAAAAATCAATTGCAGAAAAACATTAAGATGGCATCGTTGCAAACCATGACGTTTTGCTCCAAGACAGACATCTTATAACCCTTCAACCGTAAAATCTGACAAATCAACTGGCCACTTTTAGTTAGAGCTGTGCATTTACGGGTAGTAAGGGAATCAAGTACTAGGGCTGTTCATTTTCGAATAATTCAGTATTTGATTACTCGAAACTTGATTTGACCGAATATTCGATACTCGCCGATCAAGTTTTTCACACATCAGCTGCAACTGCATGCCACGCCATTACGCCAGTGTTTTACGTGAGCCGATCAATATTGCTCAATCGACATTATTGTGCATGTGCCCATTAAATCAAGATCATTACGGCAGGCCTCGAAATAGTACTAGCCCGGCGTACAAATTCCAGCGAAAAATGCTCCGGGCTACCTAAACTTGGTTCCTTGGTTGCCCGGTGGGCTAGTGAACAATTCAGTAACCTACCATGGAAATAGCTGGATTAGCAGTTTTTGCGAATTAAAATTTCTCATAAGATCATGCAGAACAACGACGGCCGATGCTCGACACAAAACTGTGCAGTGACGACGGAAATTAAACCACCATAACATGCAGATCGTTTTTATCCGATCCGTTCTTTGGGCAAACACGCTGGCGCAATCTTACCCCCAGTCAGTCTGCAGTTTCTTTCAATGGTTTTGCGCGATAAGGATAGTTTGGGAAACGAGGTTGCTGCAGTTTTGTGTGGAGATTAGTACGTGTAGTTCGGTACAGTCCCACGTGTGGGCGCAGACGTTCACACACCACATACACTTTACGGTACATAGATACTGTAGCGCGGCTTCGGCGCGCTACATACAGCACACTGTATTCCGTGTTTGTTATACCGACATGAACTATATGCTCCAGGATGACACGATCATGTTTGACGCACGCACGTACATTGTATGCTGCATCCTGCCTGTGCTGGTGATGCGTGTACAATGAACAAATGTATGTATAAAATGTCGAAAGTACCGTCGAATTTCACCGTTCGAAAACGGCTGAAACATATGCCATGGTTGAAACAGGAGGATCAGTCGAAGGAGATCATCCTTTATTGTGCTCTTTGCAGATCACAAGAAGCTAAAATTAAAGCTGTGCGGAATTTTTGTCTACTTTCGTTTCGTTTTTTTTTTACTTGGCCTCATTGTGTACAAATCTGCAACTGGGAAATTATTTGTTTTTGAATCCAACATACCCTGTGCAAGAACGTTTTGTTTGTTTTTGCTAGTCATTGTTATCATATTGCTAATTAAATAACAATATGATTAGCAAAATTTGTTAATCAATTTTTTTCCTTATTTCCATCACATTTAATACTAATACCTGTTAAAATTTTGATCAAAATAATGCTTTCGGTAATAATAAATAAAACTTGACAGTACATGCCATCAGCCTTTTATTTTCCAAAATATCAACTTCTTTATTGGTGAGCTAAAACATATAGGGGTTTTCTTATTTTTTATATACGGGCTAGTAAAACTCTAAACGGGCTAGTAAAAGCTCCAGTTAACTAGCCCAGTGGGCTAGCCAGGAAAAAAAGTTAGCGCAAGGCCTGTTACGGGTGCATAACGTTCTGATAAGAAACCAAACTCGAGCCTGCATTTTTGCAGGAGTATATTTTTACAAGTGTCAAGGTTTTTACGGACGGAAACAAAAACTTCTGGCCACAAAAAAGTTACCTTCGACAAAAATGCGGCATTTGACACTGCTAAGCTCCGTAACGTTTCTACTAAAATAGCATCAGAGTCATATCTGTACGTGCATATATATTTTTTCGAATATTCGAACTTCCAAAAAGATATTCGAATATTCGAACTGCCAAAAAGATATTCGAATATTCGGTTGACAATCGAATATTCGAATATTCGGTTGACAATCGCATATTCGAATATTCGGTATATTTGGGACAGCCCTATCAAGTACCCGACTGAAAAAAGCACAAATACCCGGGTATCTGGGTACCTGTTAAAGAAAGCTAATCCTAAAAATTAAATCTCGAAAATTAATGTTCATATTGTTTGTAAAAGTCCGCACATTAATACTACCACTAAGGTACATCAATGCAGCAAGATGCAAGTGTGTACAGTGAGCTCTAAAGCTTTACAGTGTAAATAGAATTTTCGCAAGCGTCATAAATGTTTATCTGATTTGTGTTTACATGTACCCTGGTTTTCATTTTGAAAATTCCCTACAAATGACATTCAAAAACGTTCTTTTTCAATATGTTAATTCGGTTACGGGTATCGTTTGCATAATCTGGATGCACAGCCCTACTTTTAGTCCAGCCAATCAGCAGGTCTTACAGATACTGGTTCCCTTACCTTGAGTAGGGGGGTCAGGACAGCGGAACCGGCACCCCCGAACTGAAATGCTTCCAGGAGCAGTGGTAAGATGCGATATCGGCAGAACTCCTGGGGAAACTCGTCGATGGTAGAACTCAGACTGGCAAAGAACTTGTTCTTCTCCGTTTGCTCCTTGATCTACACATTTCAATCATTAAAATCAAAGGATTCGTTTTGAAATTTGCTCTGAAATGCACATTTCATTTTAGAAGTTTTCCAAAATAAAGAAACGAGAGATAACATAATATTAAAGCATTCATGGCTTATCAAAGTGAGAAACACTCAATTCAAAACCCAAAACATCTGCAAAAAAACCTCTTGATTCGGGGCTGAGGCATGAAATCTTAATATTTCCCCCAAATAGTGGGTACATGTAAAATGGTTACATAGGCTTAAATTGCAGCCAGAGGTACCAGTGTGCAAAATATGTCTAGGAGTTTACAGGCAACGTTTTTAATCATTCATTAGTGGCAAATAGGTAGAGTTCAGTTTATCCTCGACAGAACCCTACATTCTACATTAACCCTCATTCATCCATGTTTTGGATATCGTTTTACCTCTACATACCCACAGTTCTCACCTGAATCTCTTCCAGGAACAGGTTGGTGTCTACGAAGCTGTTGTGAAGAAAGCCACCACTGACTCGGCAACTGTCGATGAACTTGGCTGGATTGGGCCTGGACAGGGGATTGGCACCGACTATCTCACAGTAGTTGGCTACTAATGACTTGGGAATCTGTCCAAAAAGGCAATGTCAAAGGTCATAAAACCCCAATTCAAGTGGAATCGTTTCAAATTTTGGGGACAAATAATCTGTGTTTATGCTATAACAGAACTTATTTCCACTAAAACCCCACCCCCCAAAAAATTCAAATAAAAAATACCGGTTTTGATTTGGAGTCACAAGTTTAGGAATGCCCAAAACAATTACAAGGCAACTCACAGAAGTGTGTCAACACGTTCAATCAGAGACCTCCTATTGTCTCCTGTTGTTCATACTTTAACTTTTTGGCAAGAACCCTCATTGGTTTTGTACACGATTTTCAACCGCTGACCTGTCTCAACCAGGGACCCTATTGACCTCTATAGTTAAAGGTCCCCAATTGAATGCAAAAACAAATCTACAGAATCAGGTAGGGAGTAAAACCCATTCACATTTCTGGTGCAGGTGGGTTTCAGACTGTGGATACAGAGTGGAGATAGTGACACTGTGCAACCCAACCAGCATTTAAACTTTTCTAAGTGGCTTTATATAGCAAATGATTTAAAGAATGCAAGTTCACCAAGTATGGATAAGTTATTACATCAGATCAAACAGAAAGCTGTAACTAATTAATGGGACGTACATGGATGCCTGAAGAAAGATGGGCAGTGGGACATGCCAAGAAAATGTGGTACGTAACAGCAGAGAAGGAGTAAAGGTTGCTAGGGTAGACATCTTGAAAGCAGACTAAGAGTAGGTTATACAAAGACAATGTGGCAAACAACAGTTGGGGAGAAGTAGATGAATCTAGGACAGAGGTTTGGGATAAAGCAAATAATATATCATGTGGAAAAAAAACCTGGAAAGACTATAATGTAAATTTAAAATCCACTTCTGCACAGGATAAATATGAGGTAAACATCCGTTGTGAAATGTGAGTAATAGTAATACCCATAGAAAAGAAAAAACATTTCTATATGCACAACTTTTTCTTGTTTAAAATCTGACGATTGTATTTTTGAATGATAAGATATGATTTTCATTTCAAGGTTACCTTCCCGAGGGCTTTAAGAGAAGATGTTCTTGGCAGAGGCCCATTGAAGATTTCCCATATTAGGCAACCCAACCCCCACATATCTGCCGACCTAAAAAAAATAAATAAAAACAAGACAGAATAACAACCATGCAAACAATCTCTAGAGAGGAGCTTCCATGTTTTATTGTATTTCCATATGAAACAGTGCCACCAGGCCGGATGACGCCATTGGCCGCTGTTTGTGCAGTTTCAATCCATTGTTGAATTAAACAGTGCCACCAGGCCGGATGACGCCATTGGCCGCTGTTTGTGCAGTTTCAATCCATTGTTGGATTATTGTGTATAGGTTACGCTTGACTGCACAAACACATTGTAACGGTTTGCTTGGCTGCCAGAGCCGCCGCGGCACCCCGACGTCTCCCGTAAAATACCGTACTCAAGGGGTTAACAAACATTTCTTCAAAACATTCAACCCCAACCTTGTTAAATCCAACAAAATCCAACAAAATCCAACAAAATCCAACAATAGCAAAAAGATGTTGTAATTTGTTGGATTTAGCAGTCAACACAAACTACAGGTCGTGTTGGATATTGCTAAATTTACCTTGTCGTATTTAGCATGGTGGAAGATAAGTATGCATGTTGGATTTTGTCGTATTAGGAGGATGGAAGCAGACTTCCAGCAACATTTCTGTTGTGTTTATTTATTACATTTCTTTACCCAGGGTATGCCCAAACAGTTTAAAACTGGTTTCCATTGGGGCCCTGCATATTATGTGTTTTGTTGGATTCACAGGGTATCTGCAAAATGCTGTGTCTGCAGGCTTCTCATTTCAGGTTTGTTGGAAATTGTTGGATTTAACAGGGCCATGTGAAAAACATTGAAGGGGTTAATGAATGACTTGGACAGATATTGAAAGAATTGAAAAAAATGCTAGCATTGCAGTGAGACACGATTATCTGTGCAAAAACAAGTTATACTTTACACAAATCCTTTCTTGTATGGGCATCTTCTTACCATGTGTGTGTCTTCTTTCTTGTCCTTGCATCCGACATCTCAGGAGGGTTGTACGTCTCTAAGGCCTGCATTCCTTTGTTGGGTGGTTCACTTCCCTCCCCTTCCGCTGGCCCTACGTAGGCCACACCCCCTACTTTCCACTCACCGGCCTTGCTGACAAACACGGAGCTCATGTTGACATTGTTGTGCTTGAGTTTACAGTCGTTGTGCAAGAAGCTGAGTCCTTTCTTTGGGTCAGAAAAGGCCAGGATATTTGTTAGTCACGGACTAAACGTGCCTTTTGGTTGACAGACCTGACTGACACTAAGATCTAAGCCCATACATTTATCAACTTAATCCTGAAATCAAATCCAAATTTGCAAGTTAAAAATTATGTAAAAAGAATGAGGGGCAAGTCAAAGTGTACATTGTAATAAATGTTTACCAGTCCTTCTGGCATTTTTTTTCTTACCCCTAACTACCCCAAGCCTTACAAACTCCAACAGCAGGTTTTGTCTAATTTTGATGGGCTCAGTAATGTAGGGCCATGGCATCATTACTTTACATGGAGCTATGATGCCCCAATTTGTCCAAGTCCAAAGAATGTGCCATACAATGTAGGTATACTGCACAGTGTTGGATTTTGACAGGTTGAGGAAACTTCCTAGTAAAAATGCCTAGAAGGTTAGGGTTAATGCAATAAAATCACGACACAAATCACGACATAGTGACAAAGACCCTACCACTTGGTGAATCAGACATTCAGTTCTTCAGAAAAATTCTGGGGTGAGCAAAATTTGTATTTGCAGCAGATATTGAAAAATGCGGCAACAATGATAACAAGTACCAAGTGGTACAGCTAGAGCCAATGATTTTCCGTTTCAGAAAAGTCAATTTTCCGTTTTGACAAATCTTCATTTCCGTTTCGCCCATTAGAACAGTGTACAAAAATCTGTTTCATTTCCATTTGACATTATTTCATACATGTAAATGAATGCACAATGAAAGAGGCCAATTCCGTTAATTCCGTTTGGTTTCCACTAAAACAGAAAATAATTGGCCCTATACAGCCCACGGCGGGTTTACGCGTTAAAACTTTACTCGGTCCACGAACTGTTCAACCGCGAATTTTGCAATGCAATGGGGCATGATCTAATATGCAGATTAAACCAGATTAGACGCATGCGCATCAGTGTTACCAAAACAGCTATTCCCAACTGACTTGCAAAGCCGTGATACACGCATGACATGGAAACATATACACCCAAGTAAACTGTCCACCCACCCACCCACACACACATGTTTGTAAACACCTTCAATCGTGGACCTCCTATTGTCCCTCTTTTGTTTGTACTTCAATTTTTCGGAAGGCCTCCCATATGTTTTGTACACGATTTTCAATCGTGGACCTTGACTCGATCGTGGACCCTATTGTCCTCTTTGTTAAAGGTCCATGGTTTGAATAGCCATACAAACTCACTCACTCACCCACTCATGGAGTCATGTAAACGGGTGCAATCGTGGACTTCCCATTGTTCCTCTTTTGTTTATACTCTAACTTTTTCGGAAGGCCTCCCATTGGTTTTGTACACGATTTTCAATCGTGGACGTTAGGTCAAACGTGGACCCTTTGTCTACGCTCGAATTCTTTTGTCCTAGGTCCACGATTGCCGGCATATACAAACTCACCCACCCACCCACACACCCACCCACCCACACACCCACCCACCCACCAACATAAGCAGCAGTAGACCATGGCGCGTTTCACGCCGCCGTGGTAAAAAAGTTCAACCAGCGACCATCTGTCAACCAGTAGTCAATGTTCCAAGGTAGCCCATGAATGAAATATACCTGGATTCCAGGACAAATTGACCAGTGGTCAACAAATGGTCACTGCTTCATCTTGTTTCTTATTACACCTACTTTCAAATATTTGAAACTTCAAAGTCTTATGTTGTACCAAGAAAAAAAAAAAAAAACACAAAGAGGACTGAAAGGGGCAGAAATGGTCACAGAGCTGACATACATGTACCAGAAAATTAGCCAAAATCCCATTCGAGTAAAGCACCTTTAAAGTTGAGTGGATTTGGCGGTGTGTCAGCTGAGTGACGTAAACTGTTGGATCAATCTGTTGCCTTTATGCATGTATATACGTACCACTACTTGATGGAGACCCCATGAGAGAGCAAGTTCATTAGGTGAGTTGTTGTTTAAATGTGTCTGTAGCGGCGTGACTTGCTCTGTTACTACATAGTTGATATTGTCTGTCTGTAAACAAAATGGGTGTAAAATGTTACACACAATTACTCGTAAAAGAAAAATTATTCTTTTGGAACACCAAAACTCATTTGTGTCTACAGATTCACTATCTTGATTATTAAATTAATCCAGAGGGCTTGATTTTTTTTGTAACTACAAGTAGCTTAGTGCAAAACACAAGAGTTGCTGTGGTCTAGTAAATTTTATTTCTTCAGTCCCCCAGTGGGCTAGTGAAAACCTACTGGCGACTGCATGAATATGTGATTAATCTTGGAAATATAAGAGCAGAACAGTAATATGGGCCAGAGTTAAGGTGGGCTTGTGAATTGCACATACAGTGTATACAGAGATCTGGCATAGGGCTATTCATAAAAAAGTTTGCAGCAAAAAGTTAGATTCACATTGTGAATTCAAAGAAATAAGGACATGTAATGTAACAGTGACTGGGGTTTACTCTCCTGCAAAATCTTTCAAAGCCCCCCCCCCCCCCCCCCCCCCCCCCCCGGTACATTTTGTAGGATCTAGGAGGATTTGAATTATCCCTGTGCTATGCAGTGTCAAATTACATGTACCTCTAAGCCATCTATGTACTGCAGGAAGTTTGGATGCCTGATGGTCTTCATTCTCTTGTGCGCCATCTTGCCTCGTTCAATGGCTGCACTGGAACTATTCTTAGCATCCAGGACAAATATAGACACTGGTTGCCCATCCGCCTTCAATTGAGACAATTCAAAATAATACATTAAACAATGGTTGGCACTTTGAATTGAGCCCTGAAATTAAGACAAAAAACCTGCCTGACCAAGATGCTGCATGTAGTCCTGTACAAACTATGCAAGAGATATTATTGGGAACCAAGCATAGCAGCCAATTAGGTTTAAAAAAATGAGGTTGTACCAATGTCATTCATACATGTATGCTAGGTTCTCACTCATGGTTAATCTTAGTCCAACTTGGACATACTTTTTTTTTACATTGGGTATGTTGGGACATGATCTGGCAACAGTAGGGTCCAAGGCAAATGGCTGCCATCATCCTACAAACTAAAAAGGTCTGAAAACCCAACAAAAACATCAGATTTCACCCTTAGATTTCCATGATTAAAATGGACCCACACACACAGAGTGAAAATTTGTTAATGGAGACGTGTGCCAACCTGATATACAAATGTAGAAGAGCCTTGCTAATTGGAGGAATACGAATTTGCATATTTCTGACCTAAGCTCTGATTGGGCACCAGGGTTTAAAAACAGAATAGCCCAGGCATGCGCGGTATGATCAGCATTTAGAAGTCCTGTCATGATTAGCTAATCAGTACAAATACTTTCACTTGCATTTTCTGAAGGACATTTGATTGGTGAAAAGTTGTATCAAAGAAGGGCGTAAGTTTAATGAAAAAAAGGAACTTAGCAACACTGCAAAAATGTATGCGCACTCAAAATTCCATAGATTCCTCATTTGTGCCTCAAAGAAAAAAGTCAGCACTGTGAAAGTTGAGGAAAATATAGAAAAAATTGATCTTTTCAGCCTGGTTGCTGGAGTCGTGCAAGGAGCGGTTGAGATAAAGGGGACTCCTTGTCAAACCAGTCGTCCACCATAGTTGTGGAAATTGTGGCCACCATTTCACTGAGGTGCGATGCGGCCACAGAGGTGGGAGAACCAACTGCACCAAATTGATAATGCTGCGGCTGTCGGGGAGAGCACACCGGGAATTTTTTCTCTCGGAGCCGCCTCCCTTACGGGTGTTGACATCGCTCATGTTCCTGTTTGCATACTGAGCTCCCGTTGCATTTGTAGAAGCAGTCCCGAGTGAGTCGGTCACCAGGAAGTTATCATAGACTGGTTTTCTTTCTTCCATGACATCTGCTCCAGATGGCTCCTGGCTAATACCGTCAAGCTTGGAGGACCTGGGTGCATCGTAGAGGTAGACAAGTGCCTGATGAAGGGCAAATGCAAGTACAACCGCGGAAGGATCAACCCCCCCAGCCAATGGGTCTTCGGAGCCTGGGACCGCCGCCTTGCAAAGGGTATGGTAGGGGGCTAATAAATACATTTTCTACATTTGTTTTTTATGTACTGACAGACCTACTTGAAATTCAATAGAACTGTATGAATGTGTCAAATATAAAAAAATTCATCATAGTTTCCTATTATACTAGGCAGATTCAGAAAAAATTTAAGTTGCTTCAAACCTTTTAAATATTATATCACTGGAAAGAGTACAAAATTAGAAATAAAATGAGGGGTCAATGGTCATGAAAGGTTAACCCTGTGCAAAGTTATGGATTTTTGTTGAATACAATTTTGGGTCATTTTGGAGGACAATTTCAGTTAAAAAGTTGTGACCATATTGTTAATTGCTACATTTTTAAATTGAAAATGTGAGCCTCATTTATTTCATTAACAATTAACAAACACCAATTATTTGCCAATAAATGATCAAAAACTAAATAAAAACAAATTATAAGCCGGTCACAGTGCTGACAGAAGATTGGGTATCGCAAATAGCGCCGCCAACGCCGGTTCACGTGAATCTGCCTACCTATTAAGAAAAGAAGTCATCAAATGAACAATGCCCTCATACATGTACATTTATTAATATCCCTAGGTATGGTGTGGATTGTGTCGGACAAGACAAGAGAATCACTGCTGCCCATCATCAAGCAGTCCATCAAAGTAGGTTCCATCATCTACTCTGATGGAGCAGCCATGTATGAGACCAGCGACCAAGAATATATCACCATGATGCCGTCATCTATGATCGGGGGTTTGTTGCCAACAATGCCTATGGTATACAGGTCCATACCAACAAGCGTGGAGGGTTGGTGGGGCAACATCAAGGCAGACCTGAAGCACATGAGAGAGACAACAAAGACATGCTGCCCCAACACCTGGACGAGCTTATATATCGTCTACATCGTGGAGACGGGGACATGCTTGATCACCTCATCGAGGACATTCGTCAGTTTTATCAGTTGCCCCAAGAAATTGATTAGCATTCTTGGGGCAAAGTTTGTAGTTGATGCTTTTCCCATGTCACTTTTTTCCCAAAATTTATTGTTGCGACCTAATGCAAATTTGAAGGTTTCCAAATTTTCCAAGTTGCGGCCTTTATTTATCCATGTCAATTAAAAAAAAAATAGCAATTTATTGTTGCGGCCTAATATTACTTGAAACGTTTTCCTAGTTGTGGCTGTATTTATATATGAAATACCAGTTGCGGCCTTGATAAAATTAAACAAATTTCTGTTTCGGATAAAACAGAAACAAATTGTTTCTTTTTTGGCATTTTTGTTTAAAATTTTATTCACTAAATGGGGAGTAGGTTTCACAGATGGAACAGCTCAGCTTGGCGCTTGGTCACCGTACGCCTGCACAGCAATATTGTATGCAACCACGATGACTTGCGTAGCACTGTTTGGGGGAAAACATGTAAGAATCTCACATTTTCTGACCTAAATACCTCCCAAAATTACAAAATTTGTGGTCACTTTAACCCTAACCCTCTAGGGTATTTTGGCTAGAAACCCTGCCAGACGCATCAGATTGCATACTTTGTCACATTGACTTGTGTGCAGAGTGCAGCAAGGTCAAGCTGTCACCACAGATGCACTGTGCTGCGTCTGGCAGGGTTAGGGTTAATAGACGAGTTCGATAATACTCAGGTCAAAAGTCAGTTGTACCAAATTCCGCCTCATCGTACCGGCCCAGCATGCTGTTTTGGTAGCACTGACCTGTGACCTTTTACCCATATTGCATTGCAAAAGTTAATTATCAAACTCGTACATGTATATTCAGGGAATACGTCTAGAGGTGACTGTTGTCATTTTGAACTAATTAACATGATCCAAGAATTAAAAAGAGAGATAGGCACTACACAACACAATCGCCGAAATCGACTAGTACTAGTAGTACTAGTACTAGTACGCCTATGTGAACACTTTCAAAGTTTGAGTGACCAAGAACATCTAACACAGAAAACACAAACTTTCTTCCTGACTAACGTGCATGACAGTCACCAAATTAATAAAGGTTCCCAGCAAACACAAAACGTTCAAAAAAAGTTTTGGTTAGGTTCTACTAGGTCACTTACGTCTTCGTCTTAAAAGGACGTTTTTAAAACGCGTATAAAACGTTGCAGATAACGTACAATTCAGAGGTTTTTCCAGGACGTTCTAACAACGTTTTGCTGACGTTAGAAAATGTACCTACATTAAACGGTCTTTTGCGACGTTTAAAAAACGTTTTTCGGACGTCAGAAAATGTACATATATTAAACGGTCTTCTAGTGACGTTTTCAAAACGTATTTCCCCGAACGTTTAAAAAACTTTGAAATCAAACGTACAGAAACTAACACAAAACGTTTTGGATAGGTTCTGTGTAGGTTACTTACGTCTTCTTTTTCAAAAACGTTTTTAAAACGTGTCTTAAACGTTTCATTTTGGAGGTCTTAAGTACGTTTTTCCAGAACGTTCGCGTAACGATTTTTGGACGTTGCAAAATGTACCAACATTAAACGTTCTTTTGTAACGTTTAAAAAACATTTTTTTTCTGGACGTACCAACTGACCAATCAGAACTGAGGAAATTTGTGTTCACAAAAGTCATGTTAAATGTTGGTGTTTAGTCCAAAATCACACTTTCTTGACCATAATGTGTAACTATTCAAACAATTTTACATAGAAATATGGATTTTTTGCAAACATAGGTGAACAATTGTATTAAATCTCCTTTTGTATTCAAATATTGTAATTGTTCATGAAAAACCATGACTTCATCATGGCAGGAAAAGTTGAATATAAAGGTAACTCACGACAATGCCTAGTTTGTAGTGTGTAGTAGGTTATAGTATTTGTATACATTCGTAGCTTTATATATCGTATCTTTCCATATATAATCCCAGCCAGCAAGCCCAAGTGGGGCCTTGTTGGGCCTTTGATGGGCAATTGAGTGGTCCCAATTGAGTGGTCCCAATGGGGTTGCCCATATGGGCCCCGTACAGTTTTGGCTGATGGGGCCACTTAAGGGCTAGCCCAGACCTGCCCAAAAGGGTCCCACATGGGTGTATAAATGAGTTACTTCTATTCCATTCATTTCTGTAAATTTGCACTTACTATCTGGCAACTAGCTTAATTCCAGTAAAGTTTTTAATATGTTTTTAATTTTATGTTCTGGGAAAGTTCTTGGAACGTTCTTAGAACGTCACAAAGTTACGTTTTTAAGACGTCCAAAACTGTCCACAAACTTTCGTCCAAAAACGTTTTTTGGAAACGTCCGCAAAACATCATAAAACGTTCAGAAAACGTGCCGAAAACGTTAAATGGTTTGCTGGGTTGTGCCTAGTGTTTATACAATTCTGAACACAAATATAGTTATTTTCGAAAATGTTGCTGTTCCTGATGGATTTTGGTGGGGGGTAGGATTTAAAGTAAAATCTTTCCCTTTAATTAAACTTTTATAATGAATGTCAGTGGCAGGCATAAAAAAAAAGACGATATAAAGTAGGGTTCAAGTGTTAAAAACTAACCTAGGGCTAGGCTAAGCGTTCATGAAGGGATGAACTTTAACTTAACTTAAAGTTCATTTTCAAAGTGAACAAAGAAACTGGCAGGAGCAGGATTCGAACCTGCGACCTCCGGGTTACCGTACCGGGGCTCTTCCAAATGAGCTATCTTGCCCTATGTTGGCGGTCTCCCAAATTGTCAGTATCTTTGTTCGGGTGGGCACTAACGTTAGTCAGAAGTCATAAACCCTGAATGCCGTCAGGGTTTATGACTTCTGACTAGTACTAGTACTAGTACTAGTAGTAGCGCCCACCCGAACAAAGATACTGACAGTGACAATTTGGGAGACCGCCAACGTCATAGGGCAAGATAGCTCATTTGGAAGAGCCCCGGTACGGTAACCCGGAGGTCGCAGGTTCGAATCCCGCTCCTGCCGGTTTCTTTGTTCACTTTGAAAATGTATTCAAATTTACCTAGTCAGTTTCCCTTGTGGCTTGTTTGACGAATTAATTCAAGTTAAACTAGTTCGTTAGGTTTAAAATTCATGATGAATGAATACCTTTTTCTTTCCATTATGCACACTCCACACTGACTTATCTTCAAGACCTTCAGTCTTTTCCCCGATTTCATATGGAAAGCTGCTTGCAGGGTCTCTTGAGAAAAATGACCACATTTTCACTTAAAATCTCCAAAACACCATTAATTAACAGTGAACACACAGCGAAGACATCGGTCATCCACGTATCATTTGCACACGTAACGTAAATTTAGTGCAACTTTTGTCGATGGTAATCGACGGTGCACGATTCACACGCAGTGTGATGCATCTGTTACCCAGACGTCACTTATCGGTAACTATAATTCCTTATGGAAGTAACACTTTTTCCAGGAAAGGGGATCTACTGGTATCGGGTACCAGTGATTTAGTTGGATGATGAGCACGCTGGAGTTCGGATGCATACATGCCTCGGATGAGTTCGAGTACGACGACGACTACGGTACGAGACTGATGCATGATACTCGAGATAGAGGAGTGGAAGTGGTTAGGTTAAGGTTACGGACTTGCGCTTACGCGGGCGGGAGGGGGGGGGGGGGGGGGGGTTGAGATATTAAAAACAAAAATCACAACTTGTTTTGGCTTATTTTCAGTTTCATAATTTGTTGCCGAGTTCAAATATGAATGCAGATGGAAAATAATTTGATAGGACTGAAATGGCAAACTAGCTAAAAAAATTCTTCCGTGTTCTCTTGATCCGAGTTCCTCTTCCTCACACAGACTTGACGTGTCATGTAAGATCAAGGCTTCAATTACAAGCAAGTCACAATCAAGTTACAAGCAACTGCAAGTCAAGCCAGTATTCCATAAGCTACACACGAATGCTCATTGAATGTGATGCGGCTTACATGGCTTAGCTAAAGGGGAGGGGGGTGGGCATGGGGGGCGGCGCACGCTAAAAACAAATCGTCGCAGTCTCCCCCCCCCCCTCCCCCACTGTAAATTTCGCAAACGCAGAAAATAACAGTATTATTAAGAAAAATACAGTTTGCTCCCCCTCCACTGTAACACCCATTAATTGTTACTTTGCATTAAATCCATTGTTACTTGTTCACAGTGATACAAGCTTTTTTGGTTTCTTATGGCTTACACAACAGGGCTAACAGAAACCGTACCGTATCGGAATTTAACCTCGCAAAAGTTCAGTGGGGGAAATCAATTACAAAAACACACAATGCATGAGCAAACCAAACTTATTGCCAAAAAAATCCGTAAACTTGGTGCACAATAAAGAAACTAGAGTTGATTATTTCCATGGCTTTACGGAGCCTTGGCGCGCAATACGCGCGCGTATGCTCAAGCTCCAAATGAAATCACAGTTATACAGTTTTGATCAGTGACGTCACAAGAACGCTCAAGGACACAACTGCGCTTGCAAAGAAACCTCAAACACAACGGTTGACGCCTTGACGGACGTGTCTATTATTTGTCATAACCAAGGCATGACTGGAGAAAACTGATACCGCGAAATTCACATAATTGGGACGAATGGGCTGCACAAAATCCAGAGTTGGACCAATGCCCACAAAATTATTATTATTACTGGTTTATTCAAATCTGCTCGTCGCAGCCGGCAGGCTGAATTAAAATACAGATTTACAATAGAAATGTAAAACAAGAGGTAAGCAATCAGCTCTCGCGAAAAGCGAAGACTCAAGATCTGTCGGGAGGGCATGGAGACGCATGATCCGATTCCGAAGAGTAAAGGTAAGACAAGCAGCCAGAAAATGGATGGACGGACAAAGAAATTGTAAAATGACTTCTGCTTAAAGGAAACATGCTTCTCAAATTGACCGGATCACATTTTATTTCATAAATAAATTCATTTATATGTATTAAATCTGAATTTTAAGCCAAACTGCTTCAAGTGAAGTTTTAGTGTTATTATTTGCCGCTCAAAAATTGACCCCCCCTTTTTGAAATTTGTTGAGACTCATATTGAGGGCGCTGTTCGTGACGTAGACCGAGGCACCGAAATTCATGGATCGATTCGAGTCTGGACCCGGCCCGTATACACACACTACTAGGTCTACACGTGCAATTTCGTAAGTTGCAACAACAACTAACATAGAACTTACCCTGATTTTCTCCCTTTTAGCGACGGCTCCTCGGGGAATGGGCCGTTTGAACTGCATTTGCCTATATCTTACTCACATCTGGGAACTTTGTTGGGATGGCAGTGGACTTGAGCATATTTTTAATGGTCATCCCAAAGGATTTGAAAATACCAGTATCGAAACACGACGGCTCAAAGTGGTCGCTACATAACGCTGAGAAGCTGCTGGGGCCGGACCACTACGCTCTTGTCACCTTCACTTTCGCCGTCCAAATTCTCCGATATTCCGCATCAGTTGGAAATACATGAAGGCTTACTCCATCCTTTGTTGTTTTGCAGACGCAGCTGCACCCAGCAGCCACACACCTTGTCGGCATGGCCGAAAAACACTATATTTTGCTTAGATTTTGGACGAAGAATTTTCGCCGTACAACAATGTACACACAATGCATACCCGTGATGAATGGGTAATGTCCTCGATCTACGTCACACACTTATGTTAATGAGGGTCCCACTCAAGGGGCGGAGTAGCTTGGACAAACATTTTCAAAAATTGTTTTCTCATATTTAATCTGGGAAATAATTGTCTCTAGACACAAAATATCATTGTCAAGATAATACTCTATTGTTTTAAGCAGGAATAATGCAATATAAATCCTAAATCATGTTTCCTTTAAAGGCTACCATTAACTTTCCAGTTTGTTACCAACTGTTTCCCCGTCTTTATTTAAGTAATTGATACATTGAGGCGTATGCGCATTGTTTTACCATTCAATATCAGGGACTCAAAGTAGCCACCGATAGTCAAAAATAATAATTAAAAAGTCCATTTGTAAAAATAAAATCTTTGAATCGCCATTAGAAAATAATCTTTTATCGCGTGTTAAATGCCCGTTCCTCCTCTCGTCTTCACAGGTTGCCCCTGCCAAATCTCACTTGGGTGGAGGTGATAACCCCGAGTATGCAGACAAACTTACAACCAGTGCCCGCCCAAAGAGTCGCCTGGAATCTTTCCTTTACACACGTAACAAACGGAGCATGAGGGAAGACATATCTCCCAGCACTGCAGCTGCTCCAAGGCCTGACAACATCCATCCCATGTTCGCCAAAGCGCGTTAGTACCGTGACTAAACTGCCGTTAGTTTCATTGTAACAGCCATGATGACGACGACATCGTCACAACAGTAACAAAATCAGCTTTTGCATCAGCCACCAAACACGTGCAAATGCTACTACTGCAGCGAACAAAGCATCAGAACCCAACTTATAATATTCCCAGCATAAATAATAAATAAATAAATAAACTTAGTATTCCCGATCCCACAATACTGAAAGGTTCTAACAAATTGTTTAACGTTTCGATGAACAACCTCCATCAAAATAAAGGTTCCCCACCAAAAGACGATGATTCGGTCCCAATGAAAAACTTTCCTAAATTAATACTATCCAAGCCAAACTAATGGTATACACTTCTCGTTCTCATTCGACATGAGCTGAATTCTCAACCACAAAAGTCAAGAAGGAAGTGCCGAGCGCACACCAACTCCCACAAAAGGTCCGCTTTTGCAATTTTTTGTATTGTTATTTTTTTTCTCTTTAGGTTTGCTTGTTTGTTTTAATCGGTGAAGGCCCACCATCTTGTTAGCGTCCTACTTGGAAGTAAGTATGTGTAAAGGCTATAGAAAGGGCCTCCATTAAAAAGTAAAAATCCTGCGTGGTTTTAAATATATTTTGCGAGGCACAAAAATGTCGGGCATCCTGCGTGTGGGCCTGAAAACGTCATACAATTTGTGACTCCCAAAACAATGTCAATTTTTCCCGCTCAGAGCGAAGCCAAATCCAGACTGACATTCTCCGAGATTTGAGAGCTACCGGTATCTTGGACTGGCATGCCTCTTCATCTGGCTCCATCTCGTACACCGTACCTGATCCGGTAGGGCCTGTAGGCACTAGGCAGCCGCCACGCCGCCGGCCTGCACGTCTTGCTAGGCTTGATAAGGCGTCCTCGGTGAGTGATCCCAAGGAAGCTGAAAGACTGAAGAAGAAGTTGGAGGCTGCTGAGAAACGACGGAAGGTACCGGTACGAAGACTCCGGGCAATTAACACGAAAAGAAAACGATTTTTGTCGACATTGTTTGATTTTGTCTGCATGCTTAATCCCTCCTCACGTCGGTGCCG
Organism: Hippasteria phrygiana; assembly: GCA_037893225.1. Classification (NCBI taxonomy): domain Eukaryota; kingdom Metazoa; phylum Echinodermata; class Asteroidea; order Valvatida; family Goniasteridae; genus Hippasteria; species Hippasteria phrygiana. The sequence continues at coordinate 500,639 of JAZGUH010000321.1, forward strand.
GGGGATGAGAAATAGGAACGTATCCTACTAGGTTTCGAAAAAAATCCATCAAAACCTTTGTTTCTGGTTCCCTAGATGAAACAAGATGCCATGAAGGAACGCCTCCGCGCCCATTCCCGCCTTGGGATGGAACACAGTTAGGTAGCGGCCCAGGCCGAGCTCGCCCTGCAGCAGAAAGTCGCGGATAAGATCATTGAGAAAGAGTTAGCATTCAACAAGCGAGTGGATCAACTCAGAGAAACGAGAAGGGATCGTGCACGGGCCATGTCACGCAAGGGGATCATGCGAAACAGGTGAGATCCGAAACATTCAATCTTCAAATAAATATATGAAATAATAGTCGTGGCGGTGGTGGTGAAGGAATGTAATGATTTGTGTTGGTCGCTTTGCATACCACAAATATAACAGCGAAGGCGTGTATCGATGATGGGGTTGACGACCGATGGCATAACTAAAGGGGGGGGGGGGGGGGGGGCGTTTAAATCTTGAAATGAAAACAAATTATACAAGCTGCATTTTTATTTACTATAAACGCCTTCTTTGAAAAAAATGTGCACCCCGGTTTCCCCCAGAAGTTTCACGCGGTTACGCCACAACTGTTGACGACAGTGTACATCTATATAGCTCATCAAAAAAATGTAATAATATAATTGTCAAAGTGAACAAAGAAACTGGCAGGAGTGAGATTCGAACCTGCGACCTCCAGGTTACCGTACCGGCGCTCTACCAAATTGTCAGTATCTTTGTTCGGGTGGGCGCTAGTCAGAAGTCATAAACCCAGAATGCCGTATAGCCAGGGATCACACCCAATTTTACGATACAACCTGGGAAGCGACATTGTTGGGATCACTCAATGAGGATAAGACTTATTTTTTAAAACTTATAATTCGTCAAACAATTTGTTTGACGAATTATTCGAATGGTTCGAATCCCTCTCCTGCCAGTTTCTTTGTTCACTTTGAAAATGTATTCAAATTTACCTAGTCAGTTTCCCTTGTGGATTGTTTGACGAATTCTAAATAATATAATTGTAATCGTAATATAATTGGTTAATACATGCAGTTATGTTCAAGTTACGACCTTGGCCACTGGCTTGCGAGCCTTCCATTAATACCTTCCTTGCATCTCTGAAGCCATGGAGATGACTGAGCATCACCGATTGTTTTCGTTTACTCTATGCAGGTTGTGCAGATCTTAGACAAGGAATGCCAAATGCGAGCAGCAGAGTCCGTTGCTAAGAAACAAAAGATCCTCCTGGCCAATCTTAAACGTCAGGAGAGTCTCTGTGCAAACAGGTACGGCAATTTTTTCTATTTCCTAATTAATCGCATAAAACCAAGTATAATTTTAGATGAGGGGGAACCCATGTCATGAGTTCATATCCAGCCTCTGGAACATACCATTATTTTAAACAATCTTAAGGATCCTTCCAATCCCGTTTTGCTACATCTCTGGGCACCACCCTCTCAAACCGCATCACCGTACCGTCCATTTCTGGTCTGCGTGTCTGTACATGTACAATGTTCTATTGTGGAGGGTTGGAGTAACACGTCCCCATTGTGAATAATATGCTTTATACGATTTATTGCATACTTTTCTTTATTGTATTAATCATTGTCTGTATTGACCATTGCCCACACTAACTCTGCCCAAGTGACAATGGGATGGCCTTTTTTCTCGACAGGGCGAGGCTGAATCAGAAACACCGGGAGAATGTCCGGAATGCCGTGGCGCGACGGTTGGTGGATAAAGATGAATGGACCGAGATGGAGATGGATTATGAGATAGAGACAGCCAAGGATAGCGGGGATGAGGGAGACTTGGAGCCTGAGATACAATGGATCATGTAGATATTAGGAAGTGGTTTTATTATTCTTCCTGGGAAAATGGGTTGAAAAGGGACGATCTACGGCAGGCAAGAAAGTACTTCTATTTGTAGTTTATGCTGGACGGACCGGCCAGGTCACATTCATACTTCCCCGAACTCAGAAAAATGCCAATGTCATTTCTTGATTTGTTCTTGCAAACTCATGATTTCATATCGCACTACACACTTTTTAACATCTGGTCTAAAATGGGGTGGGAGGGGGATGTTAAATTCTCATAGTACATGCCAACGAAATTGGAGGAAGGGAATGAATACTAGACTGAAATTCTAAATTCCGAAGAAATCCTTGTCGAACAATCAGAAACGTTTGACGTTACAGCGATCAAATGTTAAAAGAAGTGCATAGTTTCTGGATGCCTATTCCTTGCATAAAATACCCAACAGTCACCTGTGTTCACTATGATGTACAGCTGCATGTGAATATTGTATTATTTTTTGACATTTTTATTTTAACCATTGGTAATTATCCAATATACGGACAAAAACATAAATACCTTTACATCAACACACATCCTTGTTAGGCATTCCATGTGACATTGTCAGAATGGACGTCTTACTTGAACAAGAAATTGAAACGTGCATCCCGACAGCTAAAACAATCATTTCTGAACCAATTACATGTATAGTAGTAAGATTAAACCTAATAATGCCTGTCTGTCCCTCCCTATCTTTGTACTATCTGGATTATATAACAAGCAGCACTACAGTAATAATCAATAGTATCGGATAAGACCATCACAATATGATTTGTCTACACTTGTTTCATCCCACACAGGTATTCAGTAAATGGATTTCCCGACTCGATGAATTGCTGATCTTTTTGACCCTCATACATAGAAGCTCCTGCCACCTCAGAAATGATACAGGGAGGCATATGAGTTTGAATTTACTCTGAGAACAATCATTTTTAGATGACAAACTGCGCTCAAAAGGTTTCCGACTCTGACATTCCTGTAAACCCAATTTTCCCTGCAAAATGAATTTTTATACCATGTTTTCATTGGGTCAATACATTACAAAAAAAAATAAAAATTTAAATGAGTTAAATTTATGCAAAATGAAAAACAACACCATGTGGTGCTAATATTATTGATCTTTCAATACTCCCCCCCCCCCCCCCCCCCCCTACCAAAAGAAAAACCAACATCTTCAAATATCTTCATGGAAAGGGTAAAAAAACAAGGATTCATGGATAATCATATGCCTCTACCAAACAAGACCAGTCAGTTATGATTTTGGAGGATGATAAACATTTAGAGAGTAGTAGATATGTAATTTTTCATTAACCCCTTGAGTACGGTATTTTACGGGAGACGTCGGGGTGCCACAGCGGTTATGGCAGCCAAGCGAACTGCTACAATGTGTTTGTGCAGTCAAGCATAACCTACACACAATAATCCAACAATGGATTGAAACTGCACAAACAGCAGCCAATGGCGTCATCCAGCCTGGTGGCACTGTTTAATCCAACAATGGACTGAAACTGCACAACCGGCGGACAATTGCATCATCCGGCCTGGTGGCACTGTTTTTTTTTCGCACATTTGCGGCATCCGTACGCAAGGGGTTAATAAGCAGAATATACTGAGATAATACTAACCCATGGCAATGTGATTCTATGTTATGCCAAAATTTGTTGACACTTTGTATTTTTTATGTCACATACATGTACAATCATGTAGGCAGTGTTAGAAAGTGGCATATTCTCTAAAAAATGTGTGGTTTTTTGCTGAACTGTTTTTTCTTAGATTAAATTGCATTTGCATCACAGATTGATTTTTATGACCTGTAATTACAACATGAAAATAAACTTTCATTAACTAATCTTCAAATTTACATCACCCCCGATAACCAATTCCACCATCACTTGATTGCGGTACCCGCTGCTACACAGGATTCAAATTGGCCAGCCGACCCCGGCAAGCTCGGTGATCTAGTGGTTAAGATGTCTGCACTAGTAAGTAGGATGTCATGGGTTCGAGTCCTGCCCGAGTAAGTCTGAATTTTTTTCACACAGATTCTCAGGAAACACCGAGCATACATTGCTTTATGCACCATCAAATTTACATCACCCTGATGCAAAAATTCCATAATCAAGCACAGAGATAGAGGACTGGCAATTTTACAGACTTTGTGACCATCAAGCCACAGTGTTGCTGTTAAGTCCAAGACAATAACGGTAACAAAGTTGACTTGCAGTTCTTTGGAATCAAAAACTTTATAAAAATATTAATACAAAAATTGCCAAGTCTGAACTTGCATTGAGTTCTGGATCCAACAGACTTAAAAACTTGGTGTGAAGATGGAATTTGTGCGGGGATGATGTAAATTAAAGAGCAACTAAAACGCTGAATACAATTTTGACTTTTTTCGACTTTTCTGACAGTTTAAATACTCTTAACTGATGGAGATTAGTTTGCAGACGAGAGGGATATTTTTATTTATCCTGTTTCGCGAAAGCTCATTATGTATGTGACCCCGTGATGTACACGTGTAGAGTCGGTTGATGCTACAGCCAAACACTGGTGCATATGTACGTACATGTACGTGGAGCTGATGCTGCTGGAAGAGTTTTAGTAGACATAAATCCTCCGTTTTCCCATTTATTTTGTCTAATTTTGATATTTCAGTATGAGCATGGTTCTGAGATAATCATTATGCCTTGATCGTGTGTAGTTGGGGGTTGCACGAGGAACAGCGACAAAAACCCTGACCTAACCTTCCTGCGATTCCCAGTGCTGAATGGAGTTTAAAGGCGACAGTGGGTCCGCTTTGTATAGACAATACAATATCTGATTTTCGGCTGTCGAAATGGTCGAAAATATGTGCAGAACATTTCGCCAAAGACTGTATTGATGATAGTGTTAGTATGAAAACTCAGCTGGGTTTGAAGGCACAATTCCGTTTGAAGGCTGGAGCCATTCCAACTCTAAAGGCACCGAGCATTCCAATCCTGTCCGGGACTCACGCACCCCAGACCACGACGACGTTCCCTGCGGTTGGCGGCTCGAGCAGCCAGAGCCCCGACCGTCTCCCTGTCCACGCTCGCTTGACTCAACATGCATTGTACATGTACGATACCGTATAGGCTGCATGCGATTGCGTCTGGTACCTTATAACAGAAATTGTGTGTATGGTTCTGAGAAGGTGCGGGTCCTTATGAGGGCTGCATAAGCAAAGTCGCCAGACTAGAGTATAGCATCAGCTCACACACAACTCGCTACGCAGGTCCCAATAAAAGCCGACTGCAAACAACGGAAAGTATGACTCATAACTAACTTTTCAGCAAGAACAAGCCTACAACCTCAATTCAAAATGTGTCTCACAAAGATGTCAACACTTTCAAATATGTTTACCGTGGTGTTACACATGAATCATCATGCAAAAAGCACAGCAAGTAATACTAGCCTTAGAAAAAAAATACGTACAGACTCAACGTAAAACATTGTCGTATAATACAGTGACGTCATATGTTTCTACACATATACGTCATCACTCACGCGATACGGCACGCAGTTGACCTCTGCCTTTTTTATTCGAGTCAAAGTGGCTCAGAAGGAAAAGGCTCAGAAACATTTTTTTTGATTTTTCAGAATCATGAAACTTGTTACATTAGTTTTGGGTAGACATATACTATCAGATAAGTCCAAAAAGTCAAAATAGAATTTGGGCGTTTTAGTTGGTCTTTAAAAGAGCCTTTTGCTCTTTTCCAGGCAGAAAACAGGAAATACATTTCCCAAACATATTCGGACTCTTGATCAGTTCTCAAAAGTGAGGAAAAATATCCAAAGCAGTCTATAGACCATTAATACATCACGACACTCTGTCTAACGCTCTCTGTTCATCTAAATCCTTCCTGATCTCCTGAACTTCCTCCAAGAACTTCCCATACTCTTCCGGGTCCAAACTCCGGACGACCTCTACTCCGAGGGAGCGGCAAGACCCGATGATCTGCTTGCAGACTTCTTGAAGACTCAAGTCTCTCAGGGGAGGATCTTGCTGCTTGATTTTGGCAATCTCATACACATGTTTCGGGGTAATCTTTCCGAAGATTTGCTTTCCTGAAACAAAGAACGATAACCTCTTCCACTCAATGATTTTACATTTGTATCTTTATCTTCAAAATCAACAAATTGCAGGGAAAAAAATGAGATAATGGAGGCCTTCATATATGTAATCGGGGACAACCATTCCCCGAACCTAACCATTCCCCCAGATTTTACCTCAAAATCTTCGCAATTTAAATGTCCTGCCCGGGATATGGAAAGTTATTTAGCATTCGATTTGCAATAAGCTATCTAAGCACTAACCGAGTTACAACACTATACTATTTTTATTGTTCATATTTCACATGAATTTGAAAGCCAAGTGAATTTTATGATGTCGGCAACTCATTTGATTTTGACGTCTACTATTACCCTGACAAAGTATATTTCCTCTCAAATTCGAGCTAAGTATAAGTCAGTTTACAATGCATTTACGATGTCTACTTCTGCTATGAATGCAAGCTTTGCAAAATAAAAAAATCCAAGTAAGGAATCCCATTTGTAAGGAATCCTATAAGTAAGGAATCCCTTAGTGACCAATTTGTCCTACCTTCATGTACACCTCTGCTCATTCCTGCTGCCTGCTTTAAAAGGTAGGATACCGGAGGTGTCCTCATCTCTATGTCATATGATCTGTCGGGCTGGAAACAAAACAAGTATTGAAATGTCAAACAAGTTCCCATCAGAAATCCATTTTTCTGTCTCACCACATGGTGACCTTTGACCTTTTGACTCCAAAACCAATAGAGTACCGAAGTCCGATGTCAGTTGGCACGACAACTGGCTCCAAACAAATGGAGATTTCGACTTCCTTTGTTAAAAGCCAGTCATGCAAACACATTGACACAAAATAACCGACACAAATAATTGACACAAAATAACGTCATCACTTCGGTACTCTATGCTATCTTTCCAATCCTACAGCTATGAAATGGCAATCCTTTACTAAAGTTTCATATTAAAAAACGCTACTTCAAACGACTGCTTATCTGGAAACAATCACAGCCCAATCGAGCCGAGGAGTAAAAATAGTGGCTGCCGTGTAGTCTCGGTATGTAGAAAAAAGAATGAACAAGTTTAGTTTTTGAACATGGTTGTTTCTTAAGACAATATTCCTCTCTTCAACAACCACTTTCATTCAAAAAGTCTGCAAAAAGAACTTTAAACTGAAAATGTATTGTTCATTCTACTTTTGAAAATGAATTTAGAGATCCAACCATCCAACCCCCCCCCCCCCCCCGATAAATTATTCCGGAGGAAAACCACACAATCAGGTGGGGGACTTACAACCCAATCTACATATAGTGGCCTGGAAGAAACTGCACAAGGTCAGAGTGGAAGGTCAGAGTGGAAGGTCAGAGTGGAAGGTCAGAGTGGAAGGTCAGAGTGGAAGGTCAGAGTGGAAGGTCAGAGTGGAAGGTCAGAGTGGAAGGTCAGAGTGGAAGGTCAGAGTGGAAGGTCAGAGTGGAAGGTCAGAGTGGAAGGTCAGAGTGGAAGGTCAGAGTGGAAGGTCAGAGTGGAAGGTCAGAGTGGAAGGTCAGAGTGGAAGGTCAGAGTGGAAGGTCAGAGTGGAAGGTCAGAGTGGAAGGCCAGAGTGGAAGGCCAGAGTGGAAGGCCAGAGTGGAAGGCCAGAGTCGAAGGCCAGAGTCGAAGGCCAGAGTCGAAGGCCAGAGTCGAAGGCCAGAGTCGAAGGCCAGAGTCGAAGGCCAGAGTCGAAGGCCAGAGTTGAAGGCCAGAGTCGAAGGCCAGAGTCGAAGGCCAGAGTCGAAGGCCAGAGTCGAAGGCCAGAGTTGAAGGCCAGAAAACAGCCACAGCACCAAGCTAACCATCCTGAATGTCAATGGAGTGAATACACACAGGAACGAGCGTACTTACATTGATGTGAATGTAGCAGGGCAGCGGCACTCCATCTTTGATGTGTTTGGTCTTTTCATTGAAGTCTTTGCAGAACTGGCCAATGGCAACTCCCCTCTGCAGAGAGTAAAAATGACCAAAAATTATGCAAATACACAATGAAATTGGTCAGGTAATAACTATGGTTTTCTTTTGTGGTCAGCGTCATTTAGCGTTTCAGAAAAATGTGCACAATGACAGTTATCCCGAATGACCCGTGAGCTAACGCGTGCATATGAATGTGCGTATAACATGAACGTGCATGGTGGTCGCACAATGCGCACGTGTTAAATTCAGTCAGAATGGGCCTTTGCTTAACATCGCGTGACATTACGTCAGCAATTTTATTCCGTATAACCTTTGACCTTCGAGATACCGAATTGGCTTAATGTAAATCAGGCCGGAGGTCACAGGTTGCTCCTTTAATCCTTTTAATTAATGCTTTTTGGGTTTTGCCTGGAACCTTCCTGAATCCAATAAAAGCAAGGTGTAAAACCTGCTGAATCCAACACAATCCAATGAAAGCAAGGTGTGAAAGCCTGCTAATCCACCACAATCCAATGAAAGCAAGGTGTGAAAGCCTGCTAATCCACCACAATCCAATGAAAGCAAGGTGTGAAAGCCTGCTAATCCAACACAATTCAATGAAAGCAAGGTGTGAAGTGTGCTGAAACAAAAGGTTTTGTGTTCACTGAACCCACTTAACAAATCCAACTGAAATACTATAGCCCACTGTTGGATATATACATGTATTAGCAAGGTTTGGGGTGTAAGGGGGTCATTGACAAGTCAGTGAGATTTACTTGCTTACAATAGTTTTTACTAGTCTTTGTATGCCAAGCCAGTAAATAAGATCCAAAGAGCCGATTGTCATGAGCATTGTGTAGTACAATGTAGCTTGAAATAATTATTTTCCTGCACCAAACAGTACTGCAATAATTGAACACGTTTCGGGAGTCTACCATAGAGCTATAAATAGAGCTATAAATAAGCTCCATGTGTCTACACACTCACCTGACCCAACACCGGTCCTAGTGGGGGGCCCGGTGTTGCTCTACCAGCCTTGATATATGAACGAATCTTGTTGCCGTGCTCGACCGTCTTGGCTGCATCTCTAGCTGATTTCACAGCCCGGGCTGCCTTGGACATATTTGTTACTTTAATGAGAGGCTGTGGGTTAAGAGGAATTCACAGGTGGATGGATGTCCGGATTAATTGTTGCCTTTTCTGGAATCCTGGGGGAGAAATGTAATGAGATGACAAAGCTGATACATTAATACGGCATTAAATACATTTGCAGCAACATACAGGACAACAAAATTTGGACTCGTATGCGTGTAGATACAATACACACTACAAAGCAATAAAGTGCCCTTCCAGCACAGAAGTCCGAAATGTTTGGTTCCATATTTAGCTGGGTATAGCATGAAATCATCTGCTTCAGGAAGTCTAATCCGGGGCAAATACTGGACTTCCTGATTGGCCAATTCCACACCCATTTAACTCAATCAGGACAGGGAAATGATATTTGTAACTGCCCTAAAATTCTTTGGCAAATGATGTACCAGCAGTAGAAAGACTCAAATTCAACAGGACCTAAACCATCAATAATAGGTAGTTCAAGAGGGTAGGGGACAGGACCACACCCCTGCCCCTCGCACTATCACCCTCCCAAGAAAGGGAAACAAAGTGTTTTGATACATTACAAAACTTAAAAATAATCTGCAATGACTTTCAGATCTTATTCTTCGACTTAATTATTGTGAACTGCACAATGTCTTTGGCCTAAAGCAACTCTGACCCAGAATATCCTGTTGCTCAGTCTCTGTCAACTCTAGGCTATCAGGATGATGTAGTTTTCAGTCTGAAACATTTATTTCAAACGAATTGTTGCATTTATGCATTACATTTATGTATAATGACAGTTTCTCACTTGAGGTTCCCATGGAAATCTTAAAATGAAATTCCATGACTTTCCAGGACATTGCTTGCTTTTTAGGCGTGATCCAGAGTGACCTCACATATAACAGCACGGCACAAATGTATGCAATATACAATATGTAGCCCATGACGTTATGTGTGATCAAGTGACGGCAGGGATGTAGTCAAGTCCATCACAAGTCCCTGCAAGTCCATCACAAGTCCCTGCAAGTCCATCACAAGTCCCTGCAAGTCCATCACAAGTCCCTGCAAGTCCATCACAAGTCCCTGCAAGTCCTAATTCCAATCACAAGCTATTTAAATGAGCATTGACAAAGGCATTCCTTTGTCATTGTTCATCCAGTTACTTGTGACTGGCTTTATGAAAGGACTTCTGACAATCTGACTGGACTTGCGAAATGACTTGCAGGGACTCGACTACAACTCTGAACAACGGCCATTAGTACTGAACAAGCGCTTGCAGGTCGATGACGGGTGCCCTCAGAATTGAATTTCACTTTCTTCATCCAGATCGCAAATAAACTATGGTAGGCCCTAGTCCGAGTAACTTGGACCCTCTATCGCCTTTTTAAACATTTGGACATGATCTGGCGATAGTAGGGTCCAAGTAAGTCTGCAGTGGTCGTGCGGTGATTCCGAAAATATGTCTGAAGTCCCAACAAAAACATCGGATTTAACCCTTAAAACTACCACTAAAATAATAGATATGCCACCTGCGGAACAAGTGGAGTTCCATGATTATGTGGAGGTACTAAGGTTCACTCTGACTTACCATCCGGATAAAAAGTGAAATTTACCGTTCAATTCACAGAGACACCCGTAAGACATGTCTTTTCGCTGTCATGGAGTTCAAATCGTGACCCCTCGACCTTATGACGTCACCCCTGCACGGGCGCACACACGCATGCGTGACAAGTTTCACGTTCATTGTACCATTCATAAAACAGTCGACCGAATAGGGCTTGTCGCGCATGCATGCGTGCGCCCGCGCAGGGGCGACGTCATAAGGTCGAGGGGTCACAACAGTGCAAACGTGAGTGCATGGAAATGGCTTCTTTCTATGGGGTTTTGGTATGGTACATGGTAGGAGCCCCATATTTCTAGAGGTACTTGGACCTAATACTATCGCCACTCGCCAGATCATGTCCAAATGTTAAAAAAGGCGATAGAGGGTCCAAGTTACTCGGACTACTGTAGCTTGAAAATTCCAGCTCTTGGCTTATGACATGTGAGATTCGCCATTAGAGCTGGAAGGAATTCTATATGGTAGGTTAGGGTCGTTTAAGATCTTGCCCATATCTTCCGTTTCCCTGAATATATCAACTAAACACTCACCGTCAGGGTGGAGCAGTCATTCATGCAGCTTTGTATCCCCTCAAAATGAGAATATGATCAATTTAAACCCGAAAAACAAGTGAATTTTTCGTGCAACTAGGTGCATGCACAAAACCAGCTGTGTACAAAGCAATGGCGCAGTGATTCTTGGTGCCCGACCAAAACACGAAGGGCCAGACCACAACAATTTACCGTTTGAAGCTTACGGTGGTTTCCAATTACCATGCGGCTGGTGCGGTATGCACTGCGCGCACACCCCCTCGTGGATCGCTATACGACGGCTGTTTCCTGATGCAATGACAGCTATAAGATTATGGACAAGAACGCATGCAATACAATGACGGGCTGTTTTTATTTCCTCGTTGCCTTTGCCTCAAATTACTGCTATAGCCTCAATATTTTCATCTTGCTCTTATGTTACAATTTGGTCAGTGTTTACCCGCAAATTTAATTGAGCAGAAATTGTATATTTCTTAAGATTTATTATCATGGGATACTGCCTCAGTGGATTCTAGCCCAGGTTGGACGACGTCTTCATTGCATTACGACTGACGTCCAGGTTATAAATTTTCTGCTGCCACAGAAAACATTTTACAACAATTTTTTTCCTTATTTTTACCTGATGAAGGAAGCTGAAATTTCGCTCACATAGTCCTTGTGTCCGGATTTACAAAGATGCTTGGTTTAGAAAAAGTAAATATGTCCCTACGGGCAACGTTTTTAAAGAAAATAAATCGCAGATCCACGCTTCCGACGTAAACATCCTGTATGAACTTCTCGTGCAAAGACTTACGCGCATGCGCGAAATGCATAGCAACTGTGTTTCTTCACGCATGCGTGGTAGAGTTGTGGGCGTGTATGTTCGTCAAAGCTTTTAGATTTTCTGAATTAATTTTTGAAATTCGTCTTCTGTCGTTTTGCAGTTTCGGAAGTGGGTTTATTTGATGAAAGGTTCTTTTTATGAAACCCTTTGGGACGGTCTGGGAAATCAAAGTGTCCTTACACTGTGAACATAGGAATTGCGTCTTACATTCAAGGCCAACATGGCCAAGGGGTGTTGACTGTTGTTATGACCTTGCCAAAGACTTTTCTGAATGTGCCCGGGGCTAGACAAAACCTTTACCGAAAATCTCTTGTAACCCCTCTCGGCCTTTTTGAAGGTGGCCGTTTGGCAATTACCACAAATTACCGAAGACGAAGACATCGCACGGCAGGCAAAAGACGGCAAAATTTAGGAAATTCAGAAACCGAAACAGCGAATTTGCATGACTTCACCGTGTGACGTGACGAACACAACGCCCACAACTCTACCACGCATGCGTGGAAGCGACACAGTTGCTATGCATTTCGCGCATGCGTGCGCGTAAGTTTTTGCACGAGAAGTTTGTACAGGATTTTGTTGACGTCGAAAGTGTGGATTTGCGAATTATTTTCTGTAACCACGTCACCCAAGGACATATTTACTTTTTCTAATCCAAGCATCTTTGTAATTCCGGACACAAGGAATAATGTGAGCGCAATTCCAGCTTCCTTCATCAGGTAAAAATATTTAAAAAAATGTTTGTAAAATATTTCGCAATGGCAGCAGAAATTTATAATCTGGACTCCGTCGCGTTGCACACACAACGGAGGAGTCCAATCTGGGCTAAGTGGATTCTGAAAAGGCAACGAGGAAATAAGAACAGCCCGTCATTGTATTGCATGCATTCTTGTCCATAATCTTATAGCTGTCATTGCATCAGCAAACAGCCGTCGTATACGTATAGCGATCCAGGAGGGGGTGTGCGCGCAGTGCATACCACACCGGCCGCATGGTAATCGGAAACCACCGTAAGCTTCAAACGGTAAATTGTTGTGGTCTGGCCCTTCGTGTTTTGGTCGGGCACCAAGAATCACTGCGCCATTGCTTTGTACACAGCTGGTTTTGTGCATGCACCTAGTTGCACGAAAAATTCACTTGTTTTTCGGGTTTAAATTGATCATATTCTCATTTTGAGGGGATACAAAGCTGCATGAATGACTGCTCCACCCTGACGGTGAGTGTTTAGTTGATATATTCAGGGAAACGGAAGATATGGGCAAGATCTTAAACGACCCTAACCTACCATATAGAATTCCTTCCAGCTCTAATGGCGAATCTCACGTCATAAGCCAAGACTCAAGAGCTGGAATTTTCAAGCTAGGACTACTGCAGTACTGGCTACTTAGTGGGCTGGGGTGTTGGTAAAAGTCGGAGGTGGTCGGAGCTAGCCGGAGCTACCCGGAGGTAGCTTTATACACGATTTATACGACGTTTTCAAGTCTTAGAAATGGTTACCTGTTAATAATATTATACTTCCGTACTTTCTACCCCCAAAAAAATAAAAATGACTATTTATCTGCCATTTCAAAGTTGTCATTCCTCGACCTCCGGGTTTCACCGATTTAATGGTTGTAATCGTACGTACAATATACGTACGTACGGCACTGCTTCACGCGCGCACGGCCGATGTTCGTATAGTAGTGCGCCCTCGCATGACTAGTTTTGGCTATTCTATTTACTACGGAGGGGCTTATATGACATCACAAAGCTAATGAAACCAGTTTGTGTATACACCTCTGGTTTTATGCCGCTCATAAACATATGCTACCGTGGAACGACCGTTATTATAGGAAACAATTATTGTGAAACATATTTTACTTGGAACAATGGCAATCACAATTTTGAAGAAGAAAAAGTTACCGGTACACTGGTGCATCATAAAATTGTGAGAAAAAGTACAACTGACGCTCCATTTGGTGAGACGGAGGTTGATATAAAATATTTGGTAGAGCTCTGAAAAAGATACAAACCTGGAAAATAATATTTTGTACATATGAGAACATTGCGTTCTGGTCAAAATGATTGTTCACAGTTCTGTGTTAGGAGGAAACCACGCGCGAATATTGCCCGTAGAAAAGTACAAACAGTATCTGACGCTCCGTTTTGCATATATTTCGCGTCCAAATAGTGAGCCGGAGGTTGATATAAAATATTTGTTACAACTCTAAAAACTATATAAATCTGGGAAATGATACTTTGTACATATGGGAACATTGCGTTCTGGTCAAAATTATTGTTCAAAGTTCTGTGTTAGGAGTAAATCAGGCGCTAATATTGCCCGCAGAAAAGTACAAAGAGTACATCTGACGCACCCACCCCGTTTTGCATTATTTTCGCGTCCAAATAGTGAGCCGGAGGTTGATATAAAATATCTGTTACAACTCTAACAAACATATAAACCTGGGAAATGATACATTGTACATATGGGAACATTGCGTTCTGGTCAAAAGTATTGTTCACAGTTCTGTGTTAGGAGGAAATCAGGCGCTAATATTGCCCGCAGAATAGTACAAAAATTACATCAGTTTTTTGACGCTCCGTTTTGCATTATTTTCGCGTCCAAATAGTGAGCCGGAGGTTGATATAAAATATTTGTTACAGCTCTAAAAACCATATAAACCTAGGAAATCATACTTTGTACATGTGGGAACATTGCGTTCTGGTCACAATTATTGTTCAAAGTTCTGTGTTAAGAGGACGTCAGGCGCCAATAGTGCCCGCAGAAAAGTACAAAAAGTACATCAGTTTTTTGACGCTCCGTTTTGCATTATTTTCGCGTCCAAATAGTGAGCCGGAGGTTGATATAAAATATTTGTTACAGCTCTAAAAACCATATAAACCTGGGAAATGATACTTTGTACATGTGGGAATATTGCGTTCTGGTCAAAATTATTGTTCAAAGTTCTGTGTTAGGAGGAAATCAGGCGCTAATATTGCCCGCAGAAAAGTACAAAAAGTACATCAGTTTTTTGACGCTCCGTTTTGCAATATTTTCGCGTCCAAATAGTGAGCCGGAGGTTGATATAAAATATTTGTTACAGCTCTAAAAACCATATAAACCTGGGAAATGATACTTTGTACATGTGAAAACATTGCGTTCTGGTCAAAATGATTATTCACAGTTCTGTGTTAGGAGGAAATTAGGCGCTAATATTGCCCGCAGTAGAAAAGTACAAAAAGTACATCTGACGCTCCGTTTTGCATTATTTTCGCGTCCAAATAGTGAGCCGGAGGTTGATACAAAATATTTGTTACAGCTCTAAAAACCATATAAATCTGGGAAATGATACTTTGTACATGTGGGAACATTGCGTTCTGGTCAAAAAGATTATTCACAGTTCTGTGTTAGGAGGAAATCAGGCGCTAATATTGCCCGCAGAAAAGTACACAAAGTACATCTGACGCTCCGTTTTGCATTATTTTCGCGTCCAAATAGTGAGCCGGAGGTTGATATAAAATATTTGTTACAGCTCTAAAAACCATATAAACCTGGGAAATGATACTTTGTACATGTGAAAACATTGCGTTCTGGTCAAAATTATTATTCACAGTTCTGTGTTAGGAGGAAATTAGGCGCTAATATTGCCAGCAGTAGAAAAGTACAAAAAGTACATCTGACGCTCCGTTTTGCATTATTTTCGCGTCCAAATAGAGAGCCGGAGGTTGATATAAAATATTTGTTACAGCTCTAAAAACCATATAAACCTGGGAAATGATACTTTGTACATGTGGGAATATTGCGTTCTGGTCAAAATTATTATTCAAAGTTCTGTGTTAGGAGGAAATCAGGCGCTAATATTGCCCGCAGAAAAGTACAAAAAGTACATCTGACGCTCCGTTTTGCATTATTTTCGCGTCCAAATAGTGAGCCGGAGGTTGATACAAAATATTTGTTACAGCTCTAAAAACCATATAAACCTGGGAAATGATACTTTGTACATGTGAAAACATTGCGTTCTGGTCAAAATTATTATTCAAAGTTCTGTGTTAGGAGGAAATCAGGCGCTAATATTGCCCGCAGAAAAGTACAAAAAGTACATCTGACGCTCCGTTTTGCATTATTTTCGCGTCCAAATAGTGAGCCGGAGGTTGATATAAAATATTTGTTACAGCTCTAAAAACCATATAAACCTGGGAAATGATACTTTGTACATGTGAAAACATTGCGTTCTGGTCAAAATGATTATTCACAGTTCTGTGTTAGGAGGAAATTAGGCGCTAATATTGCCAGCAGTAGAAAAGTACAAAAAGTACATCTGACGCTCCGTTTTGCATTATTTTCGCGTCCAAATAGTGAGCCGGAGGTTGATATAAAATATTTGTTACAGCTCTAAAAACCATATAAACCTGGGAAATGATACTTTGTACATGTGGGAATATTGCGTTCTGGTCAAAATTATTATTCAAAGTTCTGTGTTAGGAGGAAATCAGGCGCTAATATTGCCCGCAGAAAAGTACAAAAAGTACATCTGACGCTCCGTTTTGCATTATTTTCGCGTCCAAATAGTGAGACGGAGGTTGATATAAAATATTTGTTACAGCTCTAAAAACCATATAAACCTGGGAAATGATACTTTGTACATGTGGGAATATTGCGTTCTGGTCAAAATTATTATTCAAAGTTCTGTGTTAGGAGGAAATCAGGCGCTAATATTGCCCGCAGAAAAGTACAAAAAGTACATCTGACGCTCCGTTTTGCATTATTTTCGCGTCCAAATAGTGAGCCGGAGGTTGATACAAAATATTTGTTACAGCTCTAAAAACCATATAAACCTGGGAAATGATACTTTGTACATTTGAAAACATTGCGTTCTGGTCAAAATTATTATTCAAAGTTCTGTGTTAGGAGGAAATCAGGCGCTAATATTGCCCGCAGAAAAGTACAAAAAGTACATCTGACGCTCCGTTTTGCATTATTTTCGCGTCCAAATAGTGAGCCGGAGGTTGATACAAAATATTTGTTACAGCTCTAAAAACCATATAAACCTGGGAAATGATACTTTGTACATGTGAAAACATTGCGTTCTGGTCAAAATTATTATTCAAAGTTCTGTGTTAGGAGGAAATCAGGCGCTAATATTGCCCGCAGAAAAGTACAAAAAGTACATCAGTTTTTTGACGCTCCGTTTTGCATTATTTTCGCGTCCAAATAGTGAGCCGGAGGTTGATATAAAATATTTGTTACAGCTCTAAAAACCATATAAACCTGGGAAATGATACTTTGTACATGTGAAAACATTGCGTTCTGGTCAAAATTATTATTCAAAGTTCTGTGTTAGGAGGAAATCAGGCGCTAATATTGCCCGCAGAAAAGTACAAAAAGTACATCAGTTTTTTGACGCTCCGTTTTGCATTATTTTCGCGTCCAAATAGTGAGCCGGAGGTTGATATAAAATATTTGTTACAACTCTAAAAACCATATAAACCTGGGAAATGATACTTTGTATATGTGGGAACATTGCGTTCTGGTCACAATTATTGTTCAAAGTTCTGTGTTAAAAGGATAATTTTCGCGTCCAAATACTGAGCCGGAGGTTTAAGCTCCCCCAATCGGCCCTTGAATATATCGGCAGTGGCGTAACTACGGGGGGGGGGGGGGGGGGGGGGTTGGGGGCAGGGGGGGGGGGGGGGGGCTGCGGGGGCACGTTCCCCCACCATTTGAAATTTCGAATTGCACACAAACAATACATCTGTTGCCATTCGGTGCCCCCTTAAAAAAATTGGTGCACCCCCAGGTGCCTCCTAGAAATTCAACCCTAATTACGCCGCTGTATATCGGCCCGTTTTACACAGATCTGGTTCGCTCCATCTAATATAGTCCAGTAAGAATTGACATGAAAAATGCCCAACCCTGACATTTTTCTTCACGGAATTTCTACTCATAAACCGTTATAATGGTTGCCCCGAACACACACAGAAATTTCAACCAATTTGGTACTTGGGGAAATGTGATTTTAAGCTCTTAAAGGAACCATGCTTCTCAAATTGACCGGATCACATTATATTTCATAAATATATTCATTTATATGTATTAATCGTGAATTAGAAGCCAAACTGGTTCAAGCGAAGTTTTAGTGTGATTATTTGCCGCTCAAAAATTGACCCCCCCCCTTTTTGAAATTTGTTGAGACTCAAATTGAGGGCGCTGTTCGTGACGTAGACCGAGGCACCGAAATTCATGGATCGACTCGATATTCTGGACCCGGCCCGTATACACATACTAGGTCTACACGTGCAATTTCGTAAGTTGCAACAACAACTAACATCGAACTTACCCTGATTTTCTCCCTTTTAGCGAAGGCTCCTCGGGGAATGGGCCGTTTAACTGCTTTCGCCTTTATCTTACTCACATCTGGGAACTTTGTTGGGATGGCAGTGGACTTGAGCATATTTTTAATGGTCATCCCAAAGGATTTGAAAATACCAGTATCGAAACACGACGGCTCAAAGTAGTCGCTACATAACGCTGAAAAGCTGCTGGGGCCGGACCTCATTGCTCTTGTCACCTTCACTTTCGCCGTCCAAATTCTCCGATATTTCGCTTCAGTTGGATATAAATGAAGGCTTACTCCACCCGTCGTTGTTTTGCTGCACCCAGCAGCCACACACATTGTCGGCATGGCCGAAAAACACTATATTTTGCTTAGATTTTGGACGAAGAATTTTCGCCGTACAATGTACACACAATGCATACCCGTGATGAATGGGTAATGTGCCTCGATCTACGTCACACACTTATGTTAATGAGGGTCCCACTCAGGGGGCGGAGTAGCTTGGACAAACATATTCAAAAATTGTTTTCTCATATTTAATCTGGAAAATAATTGTCTCTGGACACAAAATATCACTGTCAAGATAATACTGTATTGTTTTAAGCAGGAATAATGCAATATAAATCCTAAATCATGTTTCCTTTAAAAATGCCGATTTCTACATGCGAATGTGATATTAACCAATTCCTGATACCCAAATTGTAACAATGATTAGCCAATAGACCGTGTAAGTCTCGCGTAAAGGTCATGCACGATTGAACTTCCAGGCACCTCCGAGCCACCGGCTATATAGGACCTTTACGTGTGGTTGATTTTGTTTTCTATAATACTTTGTTTTAACGAAGACCTGAACCATGAAACGGCCATAAATATGGATGATGAATTCAAAATTAATTTTACAATATATGAAAACATGCACGACTGGTTAAATTATTGAAGAAAAGTAGAACAAAAATGTTTGACCTGAGCGTCAGGTTGCAACGTGATTGGCTCGTTGTCGGAAAGAGAGAGCCCGGCCCCCAAAACCCCTGTACTGTCCACGCTGCGGACGTAAGTGAACGTACAAACATAATGCAACGACCGCCTAATATACTGGCGCGTGAACCACCAGAACAATGGGGAATGACGTACGTTTGATGTACGAGACGTTTTCGTTCTCCTTTTCCCTAATTTGATATATCGTTCACATTTTGTAAATTGAAATGAAAAATAATATTTTTATAAAAGTTTGTATACCCTTTCAGTAAAAAGAACAGCGTCAAAACAAATTATTTCAAGAAAACTACTCGCTTTACACGTTGAAGCTCCTATTCGAGGTGCCCGGAAGTTCGGTTTTTCGTATAAACTCTCGTTCGTTCTCGGGGTCAACTTACACGCTATATTCAGGTGAGATGGTTGCATTGATCTCCACTTTTGATGAACCAATTCAAATAATGATAAACTGTGGAAATAAGTACCAACGGAAAAAATGTTTTGCACAAAAATATATGCAGTGGCTCTCATTAATAACACCAGCTTCTTACAAAACAGCCTACCAGTATCCACTAGTATCCACACGCTTTATACAGGCTCATCATAAGTTGGTCAGAATCCAATATGGGCAATAAAGCATGTCACGTAAAACCGTTGTAGCCAAGTTGTTACTTTTATTTAATCGATCACAGACTCAGTTAGCCTATAGCCATATTTTAACCGAACTGATGTTATTAACCGGATTGATATTATTTTGCAGCCTGATAAAATAACTTGCCGACAAAATTTGTCATTAGTTGATGTCTAATTTTAGGTTTTTTGTGCGATTTGTTTGGAAAAGTTCACATTTCTGTGAAAAATAATTACCCTCAATACGGCTAATTCCATAAAGTTTCACCCCGATTCTTTGCTGCAATTAATACGTGTTAACAATAACAAATGTATTTCTTTCTCCCAAAGTTATAATGATAATGGGGTAGGATGGGGAGCACAAGTGGTGGAGGGGGAAAGGCCTCAATGGCGGAGGGGGCGTGTCACAATGCCCTCGTACCCATTACACCACTCTAAAACGGTATTAGGATGAGTAATTGAAATATTTGTTTCAATAGGGCCATCTCTTCCCGAAAATCTTGAAGAATTTTAAGGGCAGAAGCCGTTTGGTACTTGACAATGATGATGATGATGACAATGATTTTGCGATGACGACGAAGACGTCCTTAAAATACTCTTTTCTCATGCAAATTTTGGTCAAAATCTTCATTAAGTTTTCTCATTTGCCATTTTGTATTAATTTAAGTTGAACATTTGCAATGACCCTTTCCCAATCTTTAAAAGGGTATGATTTAGCTTTAGGTGTCAGAAATACATGCCTTTCAATATACATTGTGCATCCATTTGGTTTTCAATTAATTAACATATTTCCCCAAGGTTGATTTTGGTTGAATTTTTATGGAAGGTAGCTATAGAGTCCCAATAAATACCTTGCCACTAAAATTTGCCTGTTAACCAAAATGTCAGGGTCCTCGTCAATTCTTACTGGACTAATAGGCGGGAGTCTGGTGTGTCAACGAAAGATAAGTCACTGATCGAGATCCCGATCTGTGTGAAACAAACAGGACCTATACCGGTATACGCGAATGCGAATTGAATTGGAACAAGAAACATTTTTAGCGAAATTCGCCGGCCTTGAAATGTGTTCAATTACCGCAGCGAGAGTTCTTGTCATGACGTCTAAAATTAATTTGCATTCGCGCTGAGTATGAACCGGTTATATCATCTCTGTCGAAATATACTTCTATGCCATCAAATTAACCCTTTCACAAAAATCTCCAGAAAACAAATTATCATAATTACCCCGGATGTCTCAAATGAAGTATGCTTAATTCTTGAAACTCGCTTAATTTCAGAAACATTCCAGGAACAACAATGGATCAGTTCTGCAAAAAAGTTTTTTAAAAAGGCACTTTTCCGGTGCAAGCTAATTTTGTTCACAAACCCAAAATAGCAGACAAACTTTACTGTTTAAGTGTATAACATAAACATTGGAATTCACTTTGCACTGTAAAGTCTCAAAAAGGAAAACTACTTTTCACGTTTTGAAAACGAATGCGTTGTTCACAGTATCACGGCTGTTCCTTTAGGATGCATTTCTGGCACACTCAGTGACTATCATCCAACGACTGTATGCACACTCCACTCTTTGAAATGACTTGAATATACAGCCAGTCTAACCCCTACAGAACGCTGTGGCATGGTATAAGCATATGTCGCCTCTATCAAACTGCTTTAATTAGTGACATTCATCATGTACGAAATTATGTTGCAGCCGCTCTTTGGAGGTTGTCGAGGTACATTGGAATTTGTTGATGATAAACCCCTGTAATTTTTTGAGGATTACGTGTACCTTTTTTAGCAACTTTCTTTAGCACTGACGGGCATGTTCGCATATATGTGGACGGGTGGGCTGTTTTATGTGAGACATCATTTTGAGCAACTGCTTCTTCGTTTTCGAGCTACTGAATTAATACCAGCGTATATTCAGACTACACCCATGCCGAATAACTGGACCGCGCTTTTGGGGACATAGTGGTATATATTTTTTTCGCACGCGGGGATGATCTTTATTCGGATTTATACAACACCTGAATAAATCCCCGCCATCCGATTGGTGGAGAGTCGATAACGTGCATTGAATTATTCGACCCATCACACGACGCGAACCCGCCCCGCCCAATACGTTCTATCACATGGGTCTATCACATGGTGCGCGCGCATTGATAGAACCAAAAAACTTTTCTAATTTCACGGTCACTAGGTGGCGCTACAACAGCGCTGTCATTCACACAACATGGCGGCCAAGTTAACCGAACTGCCGCGGTTTGTTTTCCTAACAGACGACGAAATATTGGAACTTGTAAGCAATGCTGACGCTCCAAATACAAAGAGACAAATCAAATATGCAGTGAAACGATTAGATGAATTTGCTAGACACGCAGGAACAACAATTGAAGCTTTAACTAATTCGGAACTCGACAATTTTTTGTCCCGGTTTTATGCGGGACTGAGAAAGGAAAACGGCACGTTGTACACAAAGAAATCCATGCATGCAATCCGCATTTTTAACTTTTCTGGACTAGTACAGTTGTAAACTTCCATAAATTGGATATGAAAGTGCATTAATTGAATACTGAAAGTTCTGAATTTGTGAAACAGCTTTTTAACAATTCTGAACAGTTTGATCTTCAACACTTCGGAACGGATATTTTTAGATGACATTCTGCATCTGAAGTGAATAATTCTTCTGAACTTGTTGAAAAACAGTGAACATTTTTAACTGTTTGAGACTTTTCGAGACAGTAATTGGTTACTGGAAGTTCTGAATTTGTGAAACATTTTTTTTACAATTCTGAACAGTTTTTAACTTGAATAAAATGCATTGAAAGTGTTCCCCCAGCTATCAGTGTTACTACATGTTTCTTACATTTATGTAAGCACCAGTTTACAAGTTACCAATCAGATGACGAGAATTTATTCAGGCGTTGTATAAAACAAATAATGAATGTTTCACATTCGTGCGATGGAAAGAATAATTTCATTCGGTGACAGATGGCATGTTCTATTCCACTCGGCTTCGCCTCGTGGAATAGAACATGCCATCTGTCACCTCATGAAATTATTCTTACCATCACACTCATAAACATTCATTATTTGTATAATAGTCTCACTCCATCCCCCGTGCTTATATACTTTGGCACACCTCCAGTCATCCTTTGCATTTGGGTTATTTGCCCATGCCCGTAAAAATGTACACATCGCCACCCTTTAGTTTAACTGGTGGTTCTATATACCACCTTTGCCATATCGTGACATGTATAAAACGGCCATGGCGAAGGTTCAAACAGCATGAAGATCCGCTAATTATGGTGTACTATAGACGACACATCGCGTCGACTCTTCCATACGCGACGCGACAGCACGACGCGACGGCTCCGTTGCATCGTGCCGTTGCGTCGTGCCGTCGCTTCTTTGTCATTACTTTTGTACACATTCTGGCGTCGCGTCGTAAGTCGCTTCGTGCCGTCGCCCGTCGCGTCGTGCCGTCGCGTCGTTTTTTTCAGCTTGCAGGTTTTTTCACCTTAGCGTCGCCCATCGCGTCGCACCGTCGCACGTCGCGTCGTGCTTCGCGTCGTGCGTCGCGTCGTGCGTCTCGTCGTGTGCCGCGTCGTCATTCATCGTCATGCATCGCGCCGCACCATCGTGGGTAGCGTCGTGCTTCGCATCGCGCTTCGCGTCGTGTTTCGCGTAGAATAGCCATGCCATTGTGAAAATGTGCAGTTGAAATACCGAACTTGTTCATGGACTAATCCGCTAATAAATTCAAATTGATGCGCGCATGCTCATAAGCGTGCGGTGAAAAAAAAGCCTGAACGCTGCATTGGAAATGTGTAAAAAGACGATTTTGCTAGATTTTTTTTAAATTCTCTTTGCGATTTTCGTGGCAAAAAACCTCCAGCATGCAGGCCCGTCACAAGGAGGGGGGGGGGGGGGGAAATCAAATTAGCATCACGTGTTACGAGAACGTCAACGCGAGCGCACAAGACATTTTTGCGTGGCCGGTATGTATATATGGGCCGGTCAAACAGAAATTACGCGTTGACGTTCACAGGAAACGTGCTGCTAAACCTATTATCTTTTTTTGTGGGCCTGAGAATTTTGTTTGTACAGCTACCGAAAATGATTCCTTGCGATTTCGCATATGTTTGGCGATTTTTTGTGTGAATAAAGACCTTGAACCAACCTTCAGTTTTGCCAGACACTGAAATTATTAGGTCACTCAAGTGAACTTTTTTGAATGGCGAAATAAAGCATATAGGGCCAGTGGTGGCGCCAGATTTTAAAAATGTGAAAGTGGGGGGGGGGGGGGGGGGGGGGGTTGGCAAGTGAGGGGTAAAGTTATAATTTGGGGGGGGGGGGGGGTGAAAGACTGAAAAATCGAAGGGGGGTGGACATCATTTGACGCATGAGGGTGCTGTTCAAAACATTAAGATACGTATATTTAGGCCTACATTTGGCCATGCTATAGGGTTTTTCCCGAGGATTTCCAGTTTTAAATAAGCAGTCACAGTGCAATAAAACTTTTGCTATAAGTCTGTTCCTTTATTTGGTACTTTTCTTTTAATTTGGTACTTTTTTCTCTCCCGCTGGATTTTCTTGGGGGGGGGGGGCAAGGCCGACGATTGGAGGGGGAAAAATCCCCCCCCCCCCCCCCCCCCCCCCCCCCTCCCCCAGCGCCGCCACTGTATATGGCCTAACTAGAGATTTGGTGTTCTTTTCAACATTAAAGGTGATTGAGAGAGAATAAGTAGCGTGTGATAACATGTGGAACGTTGTGGCCCCCTATCAAGCACTGTGGCCCCCTTATGCCTGGAGCTGGTGACGGGCCTGTCAGCATGAACAACGGTACCGCGCTACAGTCGTATTTGGCGGGACAAAATAAAAGAGAGTGAATTACCTCCCTCGCTGGTTTTGTAGAAGTATAAAATATCGGCAAATGAAATCGATCAGAGAAAGAATAGTGACAGGATAAAGTAAAATACATGTACATGGGAAATCTAGCCTTTTCAGAGGAAAAAAAATACAAATAAAACAAGGATGCGGCTTAATAAAGGAACTGGGTTTTCTTAATTGGCACTAGGCGCTAAGTAAAAGTTTCATGATGTGTAACATAGAGATGTTACACAATGTCTAGCAGTGTCCCCCAATAATTTCGGTCTTGTAATATACATTTAAGGTCATTGGCTTTCACATACACCAGTACTATGCATACTGTAGATACACCGAGTGCAATTTTTCCGATAAGACGTTTGCCCTAGTAAGCAGGAAGTCGTGGGTTCGAGTCCCGCCCGAGTAAAGCCTGTGATTTTTTCCACACAGGCTCTCGGAAAGCACCGAGTATACAGCGCTTCATACATTACGTCGGGACAGAGCAAAAAGAGAAAATCTATGTTTTAATTGACAATACAGCTGTAGAAACTGAAGTTGTGTTTCAAGTTCGATTTGTGATCCGCATGCCTCCATTTGGTCAGCAGTTACAATCTGGCAACCAAGCGGATTTCTCGTCAAGGTTGGGGGGGGGGGGGGGGAGCACACAGTCAATTAACAAACAAAAGTTGTTTGAACAAGGCCCATCACCATAATTCTTTTATTTCTATTTCAACCAGATATTGCAATGGGGATGCTCAAAATGGGTCAACTTACCGGTATATACCTATATATAGTTCTTGTATTGTATAATCTTGTTAAAGGGGGGGGGGGGGGGGGGGTTCGCCCATTATTAGTTTTGTCCGCCAAAACTATATAGAGGGTGGGAACAAAATTTCCCGTTCCCAAGATTGCAGGCCACTCATTCAACACTAACGAAAAATGTTGGAGATTGCACTATTCGGACGAATGCACTATTAATTCAACCTTTAATAAAAGTTTAATACATGTTACCGGAAAATTTGCACTCGGTGTCTTTACGGTATACAAAGTACTGGTGCATGTGAAAGCCAATGGTTTTCCGAGCTCAAACAAATAAGAACCTCGGCTCACTATTTGGACGCAAAACGGAGCGTCAGTAATGTACTTTTCTGCGGGCAATATTAGCGCCTGATTTCCTCTATAACACAGAACTGTGAACAATCATTTTGACCAGAACGCAATGTTCCCACATGTACAAAGTATCATTTCCCAGGTTTATATGGTTTTTAGAGTTGTAACTAATATTTTATATCAACCTCCCGCTCACTATTTGGACGCGAAAATAATGCAAAACGGGGCGTCAGATGTACTTTTTGAACTTTTCTGCGGGCAATATTAGCGCGTGATTTGAACTGTGCACAATAATTTTGACCGGAACGCAATGTTCCCATATGTACAAAGTATCATTTCCTAGGTTTATATGGTTTTCAGAGCTGTAACAAATATTTTATATCAACCTCCGGCTCACTATTTGGACGCGAAAATAATGCAAAACGGAGCGTCAGATGTACTTTTTGTACTTTTCTGCGGGCAATATTAGCGCCTTATTTCCTCCTAACACAGAATTGTGAACAATCATTTTGACCAGAACGTAATGTTCCCATATGTACAAAGTATCATTTCCCAGGTTTATATGGTTTTTAGAGCTGTAACAAATATTTTATATCAACCTCCGGTTCACTATTTGGACGCGAAAATAATGCAAAACGGAGCGTCAGATGTACTTTTTGTACTTTTCTGCGGGCAATATTAGCGCGCGATTTCCTCCTATAACACAGAACTTTGAACAATAATTTTGACCAGAACGCAATGTTCCCACATGTACAAAGTATCATTTCCCAGGTTTGTATGGTTTTCAGGGCTGTAACAAATATTTTATATCAACCTCCGGCTCACTATTTGGACGCGAAAATAATGCAAAACGGAGCGTCAGATGTACTTTTTGGACTTTTCTGCGGGCAATATTAGCGCCTTATTTCCTCCTAACACAGAATTGTGAACAATAATTTTGACCAGAACGCAATGTTCCCAAATGTACAAAGTATCATTTCCCAGGTTTATATGGTTTTCAGAGCTGTAACAAATATTTTATATCAACCTCCGGCTCACTATTTGGACGCGAAAATATAGTAAAACGGAGCTCCAGTTGTACTTTTCGGCCGGCAATATTTAGCACGTGCTTCTTAACACAGAAGTGTGAACAATCATTTTGACCAGAACGCAATGTTCCCACATGTACAAAGTATCATTTCCCAGGTTTATATGGTTTTTAGAGCTGTAACAAATATTTTATATCAACCTTCGGCTCACTATTTGGACGCGAAAATAATGCAAAACGGAGCGTCAGATGTACTTTTTGGACTTGTCTGCGGGCAATATTAGCGCCTTATTTCCAGAACGCAATGTTCCCACGTGTACAAAATATTATTTTTCAGGTTTATATCTTTTTCAGAGCTCTTCCAAATATTTTATATCAACCTCCGGCTCACTATTTGGACGCGAAAATAATGCAAAACGGAGCGTCAGATGTACTTTTTGGACTTTTCTGCGGGCAATATTAGCGCCTTATTTCCTCCTAACACAGAATTGTGAACAATCATTTTGACCAGAACGCAATGTTCCCAAATGTACAAAGTATCATTTCCCAGGTTTATATGGTTTTCAGAGCTGTAACTAATATTTTATATCAACCTCCGGCTCACTATTTGGACGCGAAAATAATGCAAAACGGAGCGTCAGATGTACTTTTTGTACTTTTCTGCGGGCAATATTAGCGCCTTATTTCCTCCTAACACAGAATTGTGAACAATAATTTTGACCAGAACGCAATGTTCCCAAATGTACAAAGTATCATTTCCCAGGTTTATATGGTTTTTAGAGCTGTAACAAATATTTTATATCAACCTCCGGCTCACTATTTGGACGCGAAAATAATGCAAAACGGAGCGTCAGATGTACTTTTTGTACTTTTCTGCGGGCAATATTAGCGCGCGATTTCCTCCTAACTGTATACTGTGAACAATCATTGTGACTAGAACGTAATGTTCCCACATGTAAAAAGTATCATTTCCCAGGTTTATATGGTTTTCAGAGCTGTAACAAATATTTTATATCAACCTCCGGCTCACTATTTGGACGCGAAAATAATGCAAAACGGAGAGTCAGATGTACTTTTTGTACTTTTCTGCGGGCAATATTAGCGCCTGATTTCCTCTATAACACAGAACTCTGAACAATAATTTTGACCAGAACGCAATGTTCCCACATGTACAAAGTATCATTTCCCAGGTTTATGTGGTTTTCAGAGCTGTAACAAATATTTTATATCAACCTCCGGCTCACTATTTGGACGCGAAAATATTGTAAAACGGAGCTCCAGTTGTACTTTTCGGCCGGCAATATTTAGCACGTGCTTCTTAACACAGAAGTGTGAACAATCATTTTGACCAGAACGCAATGTTCCCACATGTACAAAGTATCATTTCCCAGGTTTATATGGTTTTTAGAGCTGTAACAAATATTTTATATCAACCTCCGGCTCACTATTTGGACGCGAAAATATTGAAAAACGGAGCTCCAGTTGTACTTTTCGGCCGGCAATATTTAGCACGTGCTTCTTAACACAGAAGTGTGAACAATCATTTTGACCAGAACGCAATGTTCCCACATGTACAAAGTATCATTTCCCAGGTTTATATGGTTTTTAGAGCTGTAACAAATATTTTATATCAACCTTCGGCTCACTATTTGGACGCGAAAATAATGCAAAACGGAGCGTCAGATGTACTTTTTGGACTTGTCTGCGGGCAATATTAGCGCCTTATTTCCAGAACGCAATGTTCCCACGTGTACAAAATATTATTTTTAAGGTTTATATCTTTTTCAGAGCTCTTCCAAATATTTTATATCAACCTCCGGCTCACTATTTGGACGCGAAAATAATGCAAAACGGAGCGTCAGATGTACTTTTTGGACTTTTCTGCGGGCAATATTAGCGCCTTATTTCCTCCTAACACAGAATTGTGAACAATCATTTTGACCAGAACGCAATGTTCCCAAATGTACAAAGTATCATTTCCCAGGTTTATATGGTTTTCAGAGCTGTAACTAATATTTTATATCAACCTCCGGCTCACTATTTGGACGCGAAAATAATGCAAAACGGAGCGTCAGATGTACTTTTTGGACTTTTCTGCGGGCAATATTAGCGCCTTATTTCCTCTATAACACAGAACTCTGAACAATAATTTTGACCAGAACGCAATGTTCCCACATGTACAAAGTATCATTGCCCAGGTTTATGTGGTTTTCAGAGCTGTAACAAATATTTTATATCAACCTCCGGCTCACTATTTGGACGCGAAAATATTGTAAAACGGAGCTCCAGTTGTACTTTTCGGCCGGCAATATTTAGCACGTGCTTCTTAACACAGAAGTGTGAACAATCATTTTGACCAGAACGCAATGTTCCCACATGTACAAAGTATCATTTCCCAGGTTTATATGGTTTTTAGAGCTGTAACAAATATTTTATATGAACCTCCGGCTCACTATTTGGACGCGAAAATATTGAAAAACGGAGCTCCAGTTGTACTTTTCGGCCGGCAATATATAGCACGTGCCTCTTAACACAGAAGTGTGAACAATCATTTTGACTAGAACGTAATGTTCCCACATGTACAAAGTATCATTTCCCAGGTTTATATGGTTTTTAGAGCTGTAACAAATATTTTATATCAACCTCCGGCTCACTATTTGGACGCGACAATAATGCAAAACGGAGCTCCAGTTGTACTTTTCGGCCGGCAATATATAGCACGTGCCTCTTAACACAGAAGTGTGAACAATCATTTTGACCAGAACGTAATGTTCCCACATGTACAAAGTATCATTTCCCAGGTTTATATGGTTTTTAGAGCTTTAACAAATATTTTATATCAACCTCCGGCTCACTATTTGGACGCGAAAATAATGCAAAACGGAGCGTCAGATGTACTTTTTGGACTTTTCTGCGGGCACTATTAGCGCCTGATTTCCTCCTATAACACAGAACTTTGAACAATAATTGTGACCAGAACGCAATGTTCCCACATGTACAAAGTATCATTTCCCAGGTTTATATGGTTTTCAGGGCTGTAACAAATATTTTATATCAACCTCCGGCTCACTATTTGGACGCGAAAATAATGCAAAACGGAGCGTCAGATGTACTTTTTGGACTTTTCTGCGGGCAATATTAGCGCCTTATTTCCTCCTAACACAGAATTGTGAACAATCATTTTGACCAGAACGCAATGTTCCCAAATGTACAAAGTATCATTTCCCAGGTTTATATGGTTTTTAGAGCTGTAACAAATATTTTATATCAACCTCCGGCTCACTATTTGGACGCGAAAATAATGCAAAACGGAGCGTCAGATGTACTTTTTGTACTTTTCTGCGGGCAATATTAGCGCGCGATTTCCTCCTAACTGTATACTGTGAACAATCATTGTGACTAGAACGTAATGTTCCCACATGTAAAAAGTATCATTTCCCAGGTTTATATGGTTTTCAGAGCTGTAACAAATATTTTATATCAACCTCCGGCTCACTATTTGGACGCGAAAATAATGCAAAACGGAGAGTCAGATGTACTTTTTGTACTTTTCTGCGGGCAATATTAGCGCCTGATTTCCTCTATAACACAGAACTCTGAACAATAATTTTGACCAGAACGCAATGTTCCCACATGTACAAAGTATCATTGCCCAGGTTTATGTGGTTTTCAGAGCTGTAACAAATATTTTATATCAACCTCCGGCTCACTATTTGGACGCGAAAATATTGTAAAACGGAGCTCCAGTTGTACTTTTCGGCCGGCAATATTTAGCACGTGCTTCTTAACACAGAAGTGTGAACAATCATTTTGACCAGAACGCAATGTTCCCACATGTACAAAGTATCATTTCCCAGGTTTATATGGTTTTCAGGGCTGTAACAAATATTTTATATCAACCTCCGGCTCACTATTTGGACGCGAAAATAATGCAAAACGGAGCGTCAGATGTACTTTTTGGACTTTTCTGCGGGCAATATTAGCGCCTTATTTCCTCCTAACACAGAATTGTGAACAATCATTTTGACCAGAACGCAATGTTCTCAAATGTACAAAGTATCATTTCCCAGGTTTATATGGTTTTCAGAGCTGTAACTAATATTTTATATCAACCTCCGGCTCACTATTTGGACGCGAAAATATTGAAAAACGGAGCTCCAGTTGTACTTTTCGGCCGGCAATATATAGCACGTGCCTCTATAACACAGAACTCTGAACAATAATTTTGACCAGAACGCAATGTTCCCACATGTACAAAGTATCATTTCCCAGGTTTATATGGTTTTTAGAGCTGTAACAAATATTTTATATCAACCTCCGGTTCACTATTTGGACGCGAAAATAATGCAAAACGGAGCGTCAGATGTACTTTTTGTACTTTTCTGCGGGCAATATTAGCGCGCGATTTCCTCCTATAACACAGAACTTTGAACAATAATTTTGACCAGAACGCAATGTTCCCACATGTACAAAGTATCATTTCCCAGGTTTGTATGGTTTTCAGGGCTGTAACAAATATTTTATATCAACCTTCGGCTCACTATTTGGACGCGAAAATAATGCAAAACGGAGCGTCAGATGTACTTTTTGGACTTGTCTGCGGGCAATATTAGCGCCTTATTTCCAGAACGCAATGTTCCCACGTGTACAAAATATTATTTTTAAGGTTTATATCTTTTTCAGAGCTCTTCCAAATATTTTATATCAACCTCCGTCTCACCAAATGGAGCATCAGTTCTACTTTTTCTCACAATTTTATGATGCACCAGTGTACTGGTAACTTTTTCTTCTTCAAAATTGTGATTGCCATTGTTCCAAGTAAAATAAGTTTCACAATAATTGTTTTCTTCATTAACTGTCGTTCTATCACGGTAGCATAAGTTTATGAGCGGCATAAAACTAGAGGTGTATACACAAACTGGTTTCATTAGCTTTGTGATGTCATATAAGCCCCTCCGTAGTAAATAATATAGCCAAAACTAGTCATGCGAGGGCGCACTACTATACGAACATCGGCCGTGCTTCGCGTGCAGCAGTGCCGTACGTACGTACATTGTACGTACGATTACAACCATTAAATCGGTGAAACCCGGAGGTCGAGGAATTCGAATGACAACTTTGAAATGGCAGATAAATAGGTATTTTTTTGTTAGTAGAAAGTACGGAAGTATAATATTATTAACAGGTAACCATTTTTAAGACTTGAAAACGTCGTATAAATCGTGTATAAAGCTACCTCCGGGTAGCTCCGGCTAGCTCCGACCACCTCCGACTTTTACCAACACCCCTACTTAGTACTTACTATCGCCAGATACTTACTATCGCCAGATCATGTCCCATAAAAGGCGATAAGTATGGTCGAAGTTACTCGGGACTAAAACATCATGCATGTTGTAAGTGCAGTACAAATACCTTTCCCCGTGTTTTTCAGGGCTTTTCGAACTCCGCGATATGGCACCATTTGTAAAACTTTCAAGAGAACGAAATAGTTAGATGCCCTCTACACGCGTTTGCCGCTTACACACATTACGTTGCATGCAGAGAATACTTGGAACGTCAACTGAGTATTAGTATAGCGCCCTCTGTAGTTTTTTGGATAAACGTCAAAGCCTTTTGGAGTACCTTTTCCACGTACGTACGTGTCGGTGTAGGCAGATTCAGGAAAATTTGAAGTTGCTTCAATCCTTTTAAATATTATATCACTGGAAAGAGTACAAAATTAGAAATAAAATGAGGGGTCAATGGTCATGAAAGGTTAACCCTGTGCAAAGTTATGGATTTTTGTTGATTAACATTTTGGGTCATTTTGGAGGCCAATTTTAGTTAAAAAGTTGTGACCATATTGCCAATTGCTACATTTTTTAATTGAAAATGTGAGCCTCATATATTTCATATCAATTTGTTATCAATATAAATATAATTGTAGGAGTCATTTAAAATAGTAACAATTAACAAACACCAATTATTTGCCAATAAATGATCAAAAACTAAATAAAAACAAATTATAAGCCGGTCATAGTGCCGACAGAAGATTGGGTACCGCAAATAGCGCCGCCAACGCCGGTTCGCCTAACAGTGTAGTGTAATGCTAACGAAGTGCTTATTCAAGTAAACCGCGTGCGCCCGCGTCCCACTGATCTCTACTACACTGTCAGTGTAGTAGAGATAAAGTGGTGCGTCCACGTAGTTAACATGGCCTTTCTGATCATGGCCTTTGTGATCACACGTGGTGGTTTTGGGTATCACCCACTCAACACGTACTACAAGGCCAAACTCAAGTGTGGTTACAAAAGACAATCTCGTTTGAATTGTGAAAGATTAGGCGAAGTAAGAAAATATACCTATTTACCAGTTGGAAAATGAGGAAAAACCACCACAAATGTCACCGATCCATCGGGAAAATAAAATACTTACCGCGAGTCACTGGAACTTATAAAAAAAAAACACTGTATGTTCACAGGTTTTGTCCAACATGTTTTTTTTCGTTCTTGTGTCTGAACAAATAAAAAACCTGCGGTTGTCGGAAAAAAAAAATGGCTGCAATCTTGAAAATAAAAAATAAACAAAAAGCCCGTCCGTTTAAACATCTTTAAAAAATATAAAAACCATGTTTCATAGATATCCCTAAAAATGTTATGACAAGAGTTGACAACATTCTTAAAACATGTTATTAATGTTTATAGTGCATGGAAGAATCGGTTAAACGTTTAAATAATATGTTGCTGCAAAAGTACTTGTCTGAATTGTTAAATACCAGTATATCATAGAGCTTTTGATTTTTAAAAGACATCATTATAATGTTACCACCTAAATATAGTGGTGTACTATTATGAAGTTCTTAAAACATGTGTGTATAGCATTAAAACATGTTTCAGAAATATCTTACACAGGTTATGCCAAATTCTTGACAACATTAATAAATGTTCGAGTCCACAGAACTATACTATAAACGTTTTATTATTGTTGTAAAAACATTTCTGCCTGGTGTTTAAAACTTGTCTTAGATAATAAATATATCTCGGGGCATTTGATATTGTCGCGTGCGGTATTTCCGTCCCGTCGGCGGGAGAGGAAACTATAGAGGGCGCTCTCTCTTCAGCGTCCCGTCCGTCCAGCACCTGATGATGTTACTGAATGTCGACAATAAATTTATATTCCCGGATTCGTTTGGTTGAAATATACGACCAGGCAGTATTATTTTCTTCTGATAAAATACAGGGACTCAACAAAAGTAAAGGAGACTTCTGTGTACAGTTGAACAATCATTTATTAAGACTAACTCCAAAACATTCAGCTCCTATACAGGAAATAGCTTTAACAATAATTGGCCCTGCTAATTCTTATCTCAACCGCCCTCTATAATAACTGAATTTACTCCGCCAGTTCCCAACTGGATACACGTCAGCTCCCAGCTGAGTTTACTCCGCCAGTTCCCAACTGGATACACGTCAGCTCCTAGCTGAAATTACTCCGCCAGTTCCCAACTGGATACACGTCAGCTCCTAGCTGAATTTACTCCGCCAGTTCCCAACTGGATACACGTCAGCTCCTAGCTGAAATTACTCCGCCAGTTCCCAACTGGATACACGTCAGCTCCTAGCTGAAATTACTCCGCCAGTTCCCAACTGGATACACGTCAGCTCCTAGCTGAAATTACTCCTCCTGTGATAGAGCAAGGCCTACGCTGACATCGCAGTGATCTCAGCACTGGTAGCATAGAACCCTGAACGACACAGTCGGCTGTTTATGCGGCAACTCTTTCGTTAAGGTGAAACTCAAAGCTTTATACTTGCCGCGCGGCACCATGCTCGGATTTTATTGGTCAAAAGTTGACCTCGCAGCCGCAACTCGCGCTCATCGCAAAACACACTATTTATCAACAAGGAAAACCATATTTTCCATAAACGTTAAGTTGCACTTAAAAATCTTCCATCAAAAATAATTACAAGAACTTATAGTTTATAAAGTCAGCCCTAGCAATCCTCTAAAAAGCTGTAGATGTAAGAATCGGAAGATTATTACGTTGCCCAAATATGGTTACAAGTGACCTCCAATCTAATGAATATTCATAACAATTGCGAGTAATGAATGCACAGTATGTATGGTGCAAACAGACTATTTTCAGCGGTGTGACAACATTTCTTTCCATAATAGAGGCAAGTTAGAGAATTTATACAATCATAAGTATTAACATGTAAGACAATTTAATTAAGTGAGACTGACGTGAACCCACCTCACGTCACACTACCTCCTCCCAAGACCAACGCTGTCCTCAGCGTACAAGCCCCCCCAACAAAGAAAGTCTCACTTAATCCTAATAATTTTCATAGAAAACATCTTAAGTTTCAGCAACTTGAAATGACATTATTATTCGATCCGCAACAGTAAAAAAACATCATTAAATTATACATCCGCAACATTAACAATACAGTGATAAATTTATACGTCCGCAACAGTAAGAACAGTTTAAATGTCCAACAATTTGATCCGCAAGAGTTAAAATTGAATAAGTTTTTTTTATCCGCAACATTTCACTTATGTAATCAAACGGCCATGTAGTACGATCCGCAACAATAAGAATATGTTGAATACGTTATACCTCCGCAACATTAGAACAGTTTAATAGTCTAACAATTTCGATCCGCAACAATAATAAAGTGGTAATTGGCCGCATATTAAATTGCATATTATAATATTAATCCTCCTTCAAAATATACTCTCTCCGAACGACCTCTTTCCTTATTTTTCTCCCCTTATTATAGATGTAGGACGATGTCGTCTCGATCAGTTTTTCTACTCTGTCGCCTAAGAGGCCCTCCACCAGCTGTAGGCTTGTCCTCCTAGTGGGTTGCCTTTCCTGCGGGTTGGACGAGGACGATGACAAGGACGAGGACGATGATGATGATGGTGTCGGACTGCTAGGGATATTAGAGGGGACACTTATATTCTTTCCCGCCGTTCCCACACCCAGCTGCGGTGTAGCTGTCGGGGTGAGATTCATACTTGACTCAGCTTCCATCAATGAGATGCTCGCCGCGTAGGCTTCATTCTCTCCCGCCTCTACAGCCAACATTTCCTCTACTGCCACTTCCACCTCCAGCAATGATCCTCTGACGACCCTCCTGTCCCCTCCGGAGTTTCCACGCTTTCTCTCTCCGCTCTTCCAGATTCCCTCGTACGCTCCGGTGTTCCGTCATTCTCCTTAGGTGTCTCGTCCGTCCGCTGCCTCTTTCTTGATCTCTCCTCCACGCCTTTCTCCGTCATTCTTACAGCTCTTTCGCCTTGCTCTCTCTCCCCGTTCTCACGTCTCGTCTTCTCCCTCCGCTTCTCCGCTACTTTTCCTTCATCTGCCTGTCTCCGGGACTCCCCTCCTTTTCTCCCACTTCTCTCTTCATGTCTTCCTCTCTCCAGCTTCTCTTCCCCCCTGTTCCGCCCCTCTTCTCTCCTGCTCTGCTTCTCCTCCCCTTTGCTCCGCCTCCCCTCCTTCTTGCTTTGCTCCTCCTCGCTTTTCCTCTCCTCCTTTCGTCTGCTCTGCTCTCCTTGTCCATCTTCTCTTCTAAGCTGGAGATGTTGCTCCCGTGTGTGACGTTTTAAGTCCTCAAATCTGACGAACGCCGCCGAACACTGGGGGCAGCGATGACGCTCCCTTTCCCGCTGATGTGTCTCCTCATGTCGCTGGAGATTCCACCTTCTCCAAAACATCTGCCCACAAGTTCTGCACTTTAACACTGGCCTCATTGTGATTCCTGATGAAAAGAAGGAACAAAAATTGTCTGAATTTCCCTTCCATTAAAAGAACTGTATTAGATTAGATATACACAGCAGCATGTCTCCTCTGGCCGTCCATTTACAGGTAACGAATTGGCACCCTACGTTGCCTCGCAGGGTTTCTACGCAGGTTCTCATCAGTGTCCATAAAAGTTGCGCCAGGAAGTTTCATCTCGATCCGGTTGCCAGCTGTTTGTGCCTCGGGCCAGCTGGTCCTCTCTCCACCCTCGTACGGCTTCAACCGGTCGGCATGTACCACCTGCAACTTCCCTCTAGGTTGTTCCTGAATTCTGAAAATAACATCAGATAATCGCTTTATTACAAGAAATGGGCCCTTCCATGGGTGACAAAGTTTGGTGGTCTGTCCCCGCTTGCACCTGGGGTTATGTAGCCAAACAAATGATCCTTCTTGGATCCCACTATCACGGGCTTTGCGGTCGTAGTTTCTCTTCTGTCGAACAGCTGCACCCTGAAGATTTTCCCTGGCTACTTCATGCGCCGCCTGCATTTGCAAACGTAGCTGTTCTGCATAGTCTTCCCCCTCCAAGTCTTCTTCGTGCCATGGTTTTTCTGCTATCACATCTATGGGAAGAGTCAAATCTCGCCCAAGCATCATCATGCTCGGGGTTTCACCTGTAGATTCTTGAACGGATGTCCGGTAGGCCAATGTTGCAAACGGTAGTTGATCGTCCCAATCTTTCTGCTTCTTGACCGGGTCGATCATGCTGGACACGATGTTTAACAGCGTTTTGTTGAATCTTTCCACCATACCATCTGACTTTGGATTGTAACCGGAAGTCCTCGTCTTTCTTATTCCAAGCCACTTACAGACTTCACGGATCAAGTTAGCCTCAAAATTCCGCCCTTGGTCCGTGTGAAGCTCTTGGGGAACCCCAAATCGGCATACAAATTCTTCCACAAATTTCTTGGCCACGGTTTCTGCTTTTTGGTCAGGTAATGGAAAAGCTTCCATCCACTTTGTGAAATAGTCCCCGATGACTAATACATATATGTTGCCTCTTTCTGTCTCCGGCAGTGGTCCCAGAATATCCATGGCAACGCGTTCTAAGGGTGCTCCCACTTTACTCTGCTGTAATGGTGCTCTTCTCTTCTTCTGAGGTGGCTTGCGTCTTGCGCACATTTCACATTTCCTTACATATGAGCGCACATAAGCTGACATTCCCACCCAGTAGTATCGTGTTCTCACTTTCTCCAGTGTTTTCCGAAGTCC
Source organism: Hippasteria phrygiana (assembly GCA_037893225.1). Taxonomy (NCBI): domain Eukaryota; kingdom Metazoa; phylum Echinodermata; class Asteroidea; order Valvatida; family Goniasteridae; genus Hippasteria; species Hippasteria phrygiana. The sequence goes on from JAZGUH010000321.1 coordinate 538,468, forward strand.
CATGTGTCCCGCTGACTTTGCTCCGTGTAACTCCTTCAAGACTGTTTCCCTGAGTTTGTGTGGCAATACAACCTGCATTCTCGTCAGTTTCGCATTAGCCGACTCCCATCTTTTGCACAGTACTCCATCGTGTACTTGTAATTGATCCCACATAGCCCAGTAGGTCTTTTTCGCTGGTGAAGATGCTGAAATGGCTTCCCATCGGGGTCGTTCTTCAGATGTTTCCTTGGCTACCAATATGCTGCTCATGGTTGAATCTTCCAACTGTCCTTGTCTCACATCCTCACAGCTTATTTCTGGCTGCCCGAACATTGATCTTGTCCAACCGTCAGGGCTGTCCTTAACTTTACTGCATTCAGCTACCGGTTGCTCAAGGTTTGATGAAATGGTAGTTTCCTCTTCAATTGTCGATGCGACACTGTCAGAATTCGTCTCTTGCCGGCCACACTGCTTACAAGGACGTCTGGAAAGACCATCAGCATTGCCATGCTGACGTCCAGGCCGGTGTTCAATCGTGATGTCATACTGACCTATGACCTCCATCCAGCGTGCTAACTGCCCTTCTGGATCCTTAAAGTTGGTGAGCCATCTCAGTGAGCTATGATCTGTTCTGATCAATACTTTCCTACCATATATATAATGACGGAAGTGTCTCAGGTAAGTTACTACCGCAAGAAGCTCTCTTCTTGTCACACAGTAGTTACGCTCTGGTGGGCTGAGGGTTTTACTGGCATAGGCCACCACCTTTTCATGCTCTCCTTGTTTCTGTGACAGAACTGCTCCTGTGGCGAAATTACTCGCGTCAGTATCCAATATGAAGTCTAGTTTTGGGTCAGGGTAAGCTAGCACCGGTGACTTTACAAGTCGACTCTTCAACTCCAGAAAAGCCTCCTCACAGACATCTGTCCACTCATACTTGTGATGTTTTTCAGTCAACTTGTGAAGAGGGCGGGCAATATCCGCAAACCCACGAATAAATCGTCTGTAGTATGAGGCTAAACCCAAGAAACTGCGCACTTGGCTGACATCTTTAGGACGCGGCCAATCCTGAACAGCTTTTATCTTCTCGGTGTCGGTTTCTATGCCGTTTTCAGAAACAACATAGCCCAGATACAGCACTTTGCGTTGATACAGGTGACATTTCTTCGGCTTTAGTTTGAGCCCAGCTTCTCTGAGCCTGTGCAAAACCGTCTTCAAGCGCAAGGTTGCTTCCGTCTCCGTCTTCCCGTATACTATGATGTCGTCTAGATAAATAAGTAAAATGTCCCACTGCAACCCCGCCATAACACGCTCCATCAGTCTCTCAAAAGTGGACGGTGCATTTGACAAACCAAAAGGCATCACGTTCCACGCGTAGAGGCCTCCCCTCACTGTAAAAGCGGACTTCTGTTTTGCCTCATCATCCAACTGTACTTGCCAATATCCAGATGCAAGGTCGAGCGTGGAAAACCACTTGGACCCTGTAAGTGCATCGATGGATTCCTCTATTCTCGGGATTGGGTAGGCATCCTTAATTGTGACGGCGTTCAGTCTGCGGTAATCAATGCAGAAACGTTTCGAGCCATCCTTTTTAGTTACCAAGACAACCGGCGATGCCCATGGGCTACTGGATGGTTCGATATGTCCCCTTTGTAGCATATCTTTAACCCGTTTATTTATTTCCTCTTGCTGGCCCATAGGAGCTCTGCGTGGTGGCTGTCGCAACGGTGCTGCATAACCAGTATTGATACTGTGCTTCACGAGACCAGTACACCCAATGTCGTGGTCCCCCTGCGAAAATACGTCCTGAAACTCAATCAGTAACTTCCCCACTTGAGATTGATATTTATCGTCTAGGTCTTTTATACTTCTTGAATACGAGTCCTTCAGATGCTCAGGAACCTCATCAGCTGTTTGAGTATTCTCCTCTGTATCTGTTTGCAACCCTCTTACACAGCCAGAAGTAACAACGATGGGCTCAACTTGTGCCAGTGAAATCACACCCGCCATTGTACCCTCCTTAACTACTTGGTCGTCCTGACTGATGTTAATGATACGGGCCGGCATTGTGTCCTTACCGGCGTCCACCAATGTCCTTGCAAGCATGAGACCCTTTTCCGTGAAATTTTCTCTGCCGGTCGGTTCGATGATGCCAAATCCACGAACTTTAGTAGATCTGGCTATCCTTACAGGAACTACTGCCTCATGACACGCTGGTATCACCGTCGTCTTTGACACCACAACTCTTGAGCAGAGCAGTAAATCGTCTTCATCTTTACATGGTATCTGCTCTCCGGCTATTTGTAACTTAAGGCGGTTGAAATCCAAAGTTCCACCTGTTGCTAGTAGGAAATCCATCCCCAAGATTCCCTCACTCTTTATTGTAGCCACAATTATGTCGAGCGACTGACTTTTTCTTCCTATCTGAAGATCCATCGTTGCATGCCCCCATGATTCGATTGGAGTACCGTCAGCCTGTTTCAGACAACTCCCCATTGAGTCCAGCTTTGGTTTCTTTCCCCGAGGAAGCTTTGAGTACGAAGTTGTAGACAACACAGTCTGCGTGGAACCGGTGTCCAGAAGAAATTTAATTTCCACCCCACGGATCACTCCGGTCACAAAAATTCCCCTCAGCCCACTTTCACTGCTAACAGTTTGGTTTGTATTCGCCAACAATTCATCTCCTATGCCTGCTGATTCCTCGGACCGTTTCTCAGTGTCGGCGTTCCCCCGGTCCGTTGAGTTCGCCCAAATTCGTTTCCCTGATTGGCCCTTCCACGAACCCCGCAATCTCTTGCATAATGTCCCCTGCCACCGCAGGCAAAACATGTGATCATCAGTGCGCTCTGTCGACCTTGTTGTTCCGCAATATTACTACTCTGTATCTGTTTTTGGTTCCTTACTTCCCACTTTAATTGGTCCACCATTTTCGTGACATTTGCCAACTTCATGTTCATCTCAGCTAGCTCTTTTTGCATCTTGTTGCTCTCTTCACCTGTATTTCCGGTGACAGCACAAGTAAATTTATGGGATCTTCCCTTCTCCCTGCTTCTCTCCACCTTCAAAAACGATTCAGTATCGAGTGCAGCTCTCACAGCTTGGTCGAGGGTATTCGGTCGAGCTCGAAAAATTCCGGCCCTGACCTCAGGGTCATCGATTGCATCTGCAAAATGTCCCTTTGCAAGCCGTTCTCGCACTTCACAGGGCAGCTCTGGGTATGCCATCGCCGAAAGGTCTCTTATCGCCTGGCCCAGCTCCTGTAGAGTTTCTCTTGTACCCCTCTTACGTAGCCGTAGTTCCAGAAGGAAATTCTCTGCTTGTTCACCAGGGCCGAATCTCGTCTGGAGTTGGAAAACCAATTCGTCGTATGTTGGATGCTCTTGCAGGGGAAAGTTCCCCAACACCTTCAATGCCGGTCCCTGTAGTCTGGTAGCGAGGTGATATGAAGCATCTTCCCTTGACCATCCGTTTACGATTCTGCAGGCCTCGAAATGTTTCTGATAATCTTTCCACGGAATTCGTCCGTCGAATTTGTCCGGAGTAACTTCTTTACGGCCCGCCAGCGAAGAACTCGAACCATGATGTCCGCCCGCTGGTCCACTAGTAAATTGCCGCTTTCCCCTCACATCACCGTAGACAAGGTCTACCCTTTCAGAACAATTATCAGGAACGAGGCGCCTCGTTCCTGATAATTGTTCTGAAAGGGTAGACCTTGTCGCTCCTCTGGATTCTGTCGATTGTCATCGTGTCTTGCGAAAGTTGCCCGGTTATCACCTCTGCCTCTCTCGGTGTCCCATGGTTGCATTCCTCGCCTCGGTTCGTCCATACCCCTATGTCCGTCTCGTCGGAATTGAATCTCTGGATCATCCTGGCACCAATACAGTTGAGGAGATTGCCAAGACTCATTTCCCGGCCCTTGACCATGACGTATACTGCTCCTTGGGTAAGGCGTAGACCTATCTGATGCTCTTACTGCCTCTTGATTAATCTTCAGTGAAAGTTGCTCCTCTTCACCTGGATTGTTAGCGCAGGATGTTGGTGTTTCTCCGCTACCCGCATTTCTGTTGTCCGTCTCGCCTTCCGCATTTAAATTGCCTCGGTCTGGTTCGCCATCCATGTCCTTTGTTTTCTCGGCCATCTCTGGATTTCTCAGAATAAAACAATAACTGCCAAATCCTGTCTACGACGCCAATTGTCGCGTGCGGTATTTCCGTCCCGTCGGCGGGAGAGGAAACTATAGAGGGCGCTCTCTCTTCTTCTGCGTCCCGTCCGTCCAGCACCTGATGATGTTACTGAATGTCGACAATAAATTTATATTCCCGGATTCGTTTGGTTGAAATATACGACCAGGCAGTATTATTTTCTTCTGATAAAATACAGGGACTCAACAAAAGTAAAGGAGACTTCTGTGTACAGTTGAACAATCATTTATTAAGACTAACTCCAAAACATTCAGCTCCTATACAGGAAATAGCTTTAACAATAATTGGCCCTGCTAATTCTTATCTCAACCGCCCTCTATAATAACTGAATTTACTCCGCCAGTTCCCAACTGGATACACGTCAGCTCCTAGCTGAATTTACTCCGCCAGTTCCCAACTGGATACACGTCAGCTCCTAGCTGAAATTACTCCGCCAGTTCCCAACTGGATACACGTCAGCTCCTAGCTGAATTTACTCCGCCAGTTCCAAACTGGATACACGTCAGCTCCTAGCTGAAATTACTCCGCCAGTTCCAAACTGGATACACGTCAGCTCCTAGCTGAAATTACTCCGCCAGTTCTTAACTGGATACACGTCAGCTCCTAGCTGAAATTACTCCTCCTGTGATAGAGCAAGGCCTACGCTGACATCGCAGTGATCTCAGCACTGGTAGCATAGAACCCTGAACGACACAGTCGGCTGTTTATGCGGCAACTCTTTCGTTAAGGTGAAACTCAAAGCTTTATACTTGCCGCGCGGCACCATGCTCGGATTTTATTGGTCAAAAGTTGACCTCGCAGCCGCAACTCGCGCTCATCGCAAAACACACTATTTATCAACAAGGAAAACCATATTTTCCATAAACGTTAAGTTGCACTTAAAAATCTTCCATCAAAAATAATTACAAGAACTTATAGTTTATAAAGTCAGCCCTAGCAATCCTCTAAAAAGCTGTAGATGTAAGAATCGGAAGATTATTACGTTGCCCAAATATGGTTACAAGTGACCTCCAATCTAATGAATATTCATAACAATTGCGAGTAATGAAGATGCACAGTATGTATGGTGCAAACAGACTATTTTCAGCGGTGTGACAACATTTCTTTCCATAATAGAGGCAAGTTAGAGAATTTATACAATCATAAGTATTAACATGTAAGACAATTTAATTAAGTGAGACTGACGTGAACCCACCTCACGTCACAATATCATAACGACGTCGTGATAATGTTACAATCTGAACATAGTTATGTTTTTATGATGTTCTGAAAACATCTTTGAAAAATATGAAACCATGTTTTACAGATATCCCTAAAATGTTATGCCAAATTCTTGACAACATTCTTAAAACATGTTCTAAATGTTCGAGTCCACAAAACTATACTATAAACGTTATAATAATGTTGTAAAAACATTTCTTCCTGGTGTTTAAAACTTGTCTTAGAAAATAAATATATCTTGGGGCATTTGATATCATAACGACGTCGTGATAATGTTACCATCTGAACATTTGTGATGATGTTGTGACAACGTTATAGTGACCTAAATTTGCATGTTGACCCCAAGTGGGCGTAGTAAACCTTGGTGAAACAATTTTGTCACTTTCTTTCAACATGAACGTTATGTTTTGCGTAACAGCGATATGTTTTAGGGTGTTTTCATAGAGATAATTGTGTAATATTTAACTATTCAAAGTCTCAAAGAAACAAATTTGCCAAAAAAGCAAAACAAAACAAATAGAAGAATGTTGACTTGCAAACTGTGACTAAAGACGACGGTGATATTGGGCATATATATACCATTTAGGGACGTACTTAAAGTGGAGGAGAGGCTTCCTCAGATATTTAATTATGTATAGTATGTATACATAGTATTATTGTATAGTATGTTGACCAATATTAATTAAGTATTAACCGATATATAAAATCATTGATTTTCAGGAGCAGAGTTGCCGAATCTTGCTAACATAAACCGTTTCATTAATTGCAGGAACGATTAAGTGTGGGAATGGCATAAAGTGCATACAGATCCATAGAGCTTGCAAATTACTGCTCCAACACGTAGTTCAAACGTTAATTAATACAAATTATAATATGATTTATTTTTACGTAAAAATAACATTTATTTTATAACATTTTAGTAAAATTTCGGTGCAATTCCCTAACATTTCTAAGATATATTATTAAAACAATGTAAGAGCTGAATGCCAGTTACAAGCAACCCAGCTAACACATTGATGTTTTGATAACGTGGTATAAATGTAATGTTGTGATGATATTACGAAATAATGTTATGGCGACATGGTCTTACAAACGTTTTAGTGATACCTACATGACATTAAAGGGACACATTGCTTTGGATTTTGCGATTTGGGCTATAAAACTGAAATGGATATGGTTGGGAAGCTTTTTTAAAAGTAGAATATAAAGATTCACATAACTATCCCTTCAAATTGCGTGGTTTTTGTTTAATTTCGTGACAAATAACGGTCCGCCATTTTGTAGAACCAAATTTTTGACTCCACAAAATGGCGGACTGTGTTCACTAGTATTTCCAGTCGCATCTGGTTGAAGTACGTTCTGTTGATCCATTTTGATGTACTGTGGCACGGCGCGCAGCACTGGCGATATGTGTCGCGAGGTAGAGAATTGTACCTGGCGATCATCTGATACATGTAGGTTCACAAGGCCACTGGCTGCGGCGCCCTAAAGACTCTTACAGCGTATTTTGCGCATTATTTAGACGGTGGTATTTAGTACTGGAAATAAGTCTATGTTTCGCGGGTCAGATGTCAGGGGTAAGCGGCCAATTTTTTGTTTTGTAATCACTACTCACTAATTACAACACATTATACGTGTTTTTTTGCATGAACAACTCTTATCAAAGGTAAGGAACATTTCTAAACAGCAAAATTTCATGACATTTGAAGGCAATGTGTCCCTTTAATGAAAAAACGTTGGTGCGATGTTTTCATAAGGTTTCAAAATGTTCACAAAACATTGCCCATGAAATATTTTTACGATGTCAAATTAATATTTCATGGGCAATGTTTGTAAACATTTTGAAACGTTATAAAAACATCGCACCAACGCTTTTTCATGAATGTCATGTCGGTATCACAAAAACGTTTGTAAGACCATGTCGCCATAACATTTTTGCGAAATATCACGACAACATTACCTTAAAGATGTTATTTTGATGTTTCAGCATCAGGTCAATGTAACGTTATGAAAACATCGCACCAACGCTTTTTCATGAATGTCATGTCGGTATCACAAAAACGTTTGTAAGACCATGTCGCCATAACATTATTTCGTAATACATGTATCATCAAAACATTACACATAACATTTATACCACGTTATAAAAACATCAATGTGTTAGCTGGGCCAGAGCGTGCATGCTTATTAATCATTTCTTATCTGTGGAGCACGCTTCTTGGGAGTCGGTTTATGGCCACTGTTTCTGCAGAGTGTCAGTCAGCGGGTTAGTTTTGTGGCACTGTCAATACACCAAACGTCCGGGGGCCAATTATTTATGTCTTTCCCAGAGAGCGGGAGTTTCAAAATTCGTCTCTGGTCTTGGCCACGCTAGGACATGTTTGTGCGTTACAACATGTGGCTTCTTGTTTTAATTTACTCGATGACTTTTTTACCGGTGATAATATGCTGCACCCCATGCTTTTCTTTCTTTGAGAGGGTTAGCAAATCATATTTTCTGTGCTTTATTCGCACTTCAGTCACCATCTTTTCCGTTTTCTTTTTGTATATGTACGCTCATGATAGCAGAGAAATCTTGCACATTTCAGCCATTCTTTTTAGATGATCGAAGCATGATCGAAGTAAGGGGATTTCGAAACTTATTTTATTTGAAGGTTATGAATCCACTGCTTACTGATCATTATTTTGTTCTAGTAGTTCTAAAAGAATTTGCACATTCTCCTCATCCAGATTTTTTTACTTGGTCGGATTGTGGAGGCGTTTTAATCCTAGATCGAACCAGGTCATCTTTAATGTTTTTATGCCGTTTGTATGCCAAGATGGGTTGGGTTTCGAATATCGCATTCAGATATTCATTTTCGCTTATTAAATGCCAATGTTTTAGCAGGGCTCGTTTGAGAGCTGGGTGTTCTATTTGTGGGTAGTATATGGTAGGACGAAAACAAGCGGGATGTTTTTCTCGTTTTTGTGACGCTTAGAGTTCACGGGAGTCTCGCGTATTTGAGGAAGGAGGGATAAATCTTTTTGTATCCGCGTTTTTGAAGTTTGTCTCTGAAGAATTTAACCTTATCCTCAAAATCTTCTGAGTGTGTACATATGCGGTTATATCTCGCTGTTTCTCCCTTAATCAACCCGCCAAATACTGACTTAGGGTGTGCTGAATCTCGAGCCAGATACTGAAATGTGTCCGTCTTTTTGGTAGCTACTCGAGTATCCAGTTTCCCTTCATTTTTAAATCGTTTGCCTTTGTAGATGACGAGGTCGAGAAAGGTGACTTGGCGATTTGAGATTTCAGACGTGAACTTCAGCGTTGGGTGAATTGTATTAAGTCTTTGGACAAGTTCACCAGCTTGTTTTTCGTTACCATCAAAGATAATAAGAACATCATCTCTGTATCTCATGTAGCTCACAATTGAAGGATTGTTGTGAAGAATTATTTCTTTTTCATATTTGAACAGGGTTATATCAGAGATTTCTGGACTGCATTCGCTTCCCATTGCCACGCCAATTTTCTGTCTAAAGAACTTTCCATTGAATTCAAACATGTTTCGATGCATGATGAGTTCTAGGAGACAGCGTGCGTGATCTGTTGTGGGTTTGGGTAATGCGTACAGTTTATCATCGGCCATCTCAAGTGCATCGCAAACTGATTCAATTGCCTCATCCTGTGGACAGTTTGTGTACATGGAGACAATATCCATAATTGTTATTAATAGGCTATTTTGCTTCATCATCAATTTATTCAGTCTTTCAAGCACATGCCCGGAATCGCGTGTGTACGTGCTTTGCTGTTTGACAATCGGAAGCAAAAAATTGTCTATATATTTTGATATAGGTTGAGTCGGACCTCCGCAACCACTAATAATTGGCCTTCCCACGAACCGTGTTCCCATGGGTGCTTCTTTGTGAACTTTCGGTAGGAGGTAAAGGCCAGGAGTTTTAGTGGCGTGGTTGTTATGGTTTAGGAACTCAAATGTTTCTTTAGATATGAATCCTTCCACGTGTAGTTTGCGTATGGCTTGAGAGACCAGTTGCGCTGTTTCCCCTGTCAAATCCCTATCAATCTCTTCATAATGTGGGCCTGATAATTGTCGCATCCCTTCACTCATATAGTCCTGTCTATTCAAAACGCATACACCGCGGCCTTTATCGAATGGTTTAATGACTATCTTGTCTTTTCTTAAGGCCGGTCAGTGCGATGCGTTCTGCTTTAGTCAAATTGGATTGGACCTTTCTTATTTTTACTCTGGATAATTCCTCCAATGTACCTTCAATGTATGATTCTAGATATAAGTTGAAGGTAGGTTGGGGATTCCAAGTTGGGGGAAGTTTGAAAGGATGTGAGCTAACAGATCTCACTCTCCCTGCCATTTTTAATCGTAATCTCATCTTTCTAAAGAAAGATTGGGAATGGCGAAGGATGGTAGATCTCTTTGGTTTTTGGGGGGTTGAAATAAAATTGAAACCCCTACCCAGTGCAATCAGTTCAATGTATGAGAGCTGAATGTCCGATAGGTTTTTCACATAATGCATATTTTTTTGGCTTGTAGCTCAAGAGAGATCGTCCTTGTCACATTTTTCCGCTTTCTGTTGAGTTTGCGGGAACGGACAGATCTTTTCTTGGCTTCGTTCGTTTTGTTGTGTTTTTGGCTTTTATTGATTCTCCTTGCCATACTCGGGCAGACTCAATTTATTATGCAGTTTGTATTTTGCTCTTTGAGATCTGCCAGAGTACGTGGAGTTTCTGGTTAGTATGGCATTCGTGTTGCGACTTCTTATAGTGTAGGTCAGGACCTTGTGGTTTTTATCGTGCATGCGCACTGTGTTATTCGGTCACGGACACTACACACAGAGGATATGTGACTGCGTGTGTGTGTGTGTGTGGGCGCGTTGGCGTATTCAAACCGCGGACGTAAAATGCCAGAGAACAAAAGAGAACAATATCGTCCGCGATTCCCAGCATACGTCCGCGATTGGAAGTGTGTACAAAGTCTATGGAGGCCTTCCGAAAAAGTTAGAGTATAAACAAAAGAGGAACAATGGGACGTCCGCGTTTGGAGGTCGGTACACGACTGTGTGTGTGTGTGAGTTTGTATATGCCGGCAATCGTGGACCTAGGACAAAAGAATTCGGGCGTAGACAAAGGGGTCCACGTTTGACCTAACGTCCACGATTGAAAATCGTGTACAAAACCAATGGGAGGCCTTCCGAAAAAGTTAGAGTATAAACAAAAGAGGAACAATGGGAGGTCCACGATTGCACCCGTTTACATGGGTGGGTGGGTGGGTGGGGGAGGGATGGGTTGGGGAGATACATGATATGTGTATACGTACATCGGCAACGTTAGTGTGGCTATAGATTTCAACAGCCATCAGAACATGTATTAATTTACATGTAGGTCATGTACATGTATATATTGATATACCGTAGGTGTCGAGTCAGGAGTCGCCGTTCTTTTTGTTAGGTTGTTTTAATCCTATGTATACAGGGAAGCTAGATCCTGACTGACACTTTTTTGTTGTGGAGTGGGAAAGAAAGTGGAAAGGTGACTATAGGTTAAGCTTTTAGCTATAATAAATGCTCTCCGGTTGATAATTGGACAGGTATACCATTTATGTGTTTAGGCCTCAGAAAAAAAGAGTGTCTGTTTTCAAGTTCTGCAGGAAACCAAGGGAGAGTTAGGGCGGGTAGAGAGAAAGTGAAAATAGGATGTGAAAAAGATTAAAGAATGGGAGAGAAAGTGAAGACAGGATGGGAAAAGGATTAAAGAATGAGGATTTATATATTTTGTTTGGTTACGGCATGACATTTCTGATCCGATATTAGGGACCATTAGATTTGATACGCGTACGGGATACGTGTGCAGCTCGAAAAATATCGCTTATTAAATCACCATTTTGTGTGATAATTTTATCAGTTTTACATTATGCATTTCAACATTTTGATATGAGAAGTAAATTGCCGATAGTGTACCACATGAAATAACGCAAAATGGTGATTGAACAGGGGGACTTTTTCGAGCCGCACACGTATCCCGTACTAGTCTTGGTTGAAGACGTTACGTACGTATATACGCGATAACCGCCGCCGCGAGAGGGCGTTATCACGACAAACTATTAATAGCCACGAACTGGCGGTTTCGCGGCTTAAGGGTGCATGCCACTAAATACTCTAAAAAATCACTGCGCGCGAGCTCATTAATATTTTGTGATCCCTCGGGTAATTTTGAATAAGAGGTCCCTGGGGCCTATAAATGGGACCGATTGTAGAAATATTTGTGGAAATCAAGAATTGGTGACCCGTGGCTTCCAACTCGGGGGATTCCGTTCACAAAAAAGACCAATACGGGGGGGGGGGGGGGGGGGGGGGCTACATTTAGACTTGGTCCCAGAGATGGGCCACCATTTTAGGGCCCAGATAAGTTGGGACTCGCTGCGGCTACTTCTTGGAATGATCCATCAAAGAATCCACTGATTATTCTTCTAACGTAGCCAGCACATATCATACCGGGACTGTCATCTTGCAGAAATAGTGGCTAAAACTGACTCCTTCGAAGCGTATTCCATTTTTAAAAAAAGAAAGAAAGAAATTACGCTTTGGCTGGGTCAGTCACACATCCACACGGCTGGCATACCCACCATGTACCAACCTATTCGTAAATATACAAAAACAATTTCTGCAAGACCAGTCACTTACGTACAAACCGATAATGAGACCTTGCTCAACAGAATCTTTCTTCATCCAACCTTTCCCACAAATAAAAAAAGAATGGAAAGAGAGATTTTGTTGATGCCTTACCTCCATGCTTTAACAACCCCCCACCCTCCCTACCCCCTAAACGAACTTTGACTCACTGCGGCTATTTCCTGAGATGATCAAAAAAATATGATAAACTGATCACTCTTTGAATTTTGCCTGCACACACCGGTTCTTTCTTTCTTGCTATTCTCAAAATTTAAAAAGCACTTCATCTTGTAAAGAGCAAAAAGTTCAACCAAAATGAACAATCGGTTAACCAAGGCCCTGAAACAAAAGTTCCATCACATTGACTCAAAATCGTAACAGTCTGCATGTATGATTACGCCCCCTCCCAATAAACACAATGATAACCTACCCCGACCACCCAGTCGGCGGTCGAGCGGGCGTGCATTTGTATCTTTGGAGTCGACCATCCCCGGCTCCAAATGATCCATGTTGACACACGAATTATCACGACGTAATTGAGTCACATGTAGACTGGGACCGATACAAGTCTAACGGCCTTGCACACCATGATTATTCATCAACCGAGTGCAATACTCTGTGCGTATCGTACACCGAACATGTTTGCCAAAAAACAAACAACCAGAAAACGGGTACAAATACGATAGCCTGAGTAGCTGAGCTCCATATCCCAGAACAAGCTCCTGATGATAAGAATGGACAGCCAAGAAGAGTTGCTAGAACTAATCTGCCCGCCCACTCCCGGCTCAAGAGAACATGCGGTCGGTGAGAACCTGATGCTCTTCAGCGACAGCGACGACGAACTCCCGTCAGCTCAACGGCAACCCTCCCCTCCACCCCGTCGAAGAAACCAAAACGGGCTTATTAAGCTTACACCTCTCGCCAAAAACGTTGTCCACCGCGCTAAGGTAGAGATTGTCCGCTTAGCCGGCTTGAGAAATCGGGTCCGGCGGCAGGCAGTCTCACTAGAAGAGAGCCTCACCCGTGGCGAAGCCCCCGACTGTTTCAGAGTAAAGAAAAATATCCCCACCCTTCCTCTGGGTACCTCCTGCCCTCCCGAGATGATCATCTCGTGGAACAAAACATTGGCGGAGTGCACTCTGGAATTGGGCCGTCTTACTATCAGACAATACCAGTCGAAGCTCGCCACGTGTGATTATCAACTAGCGCAGGCAAAAACGGCGGGTGTAAGCTTGATAGACGCCAAAATTCAGGCCGGGATGGAGAGACGGCGGGCCCAGCGAGTGCTACATATCATCGCTGACGCTGCAGAGCAAAAAGCAGGCCTAGTCCCCAAGTCACGGAGCGGGTGGCGCAGATAGTTCCGGCGTACTACAAACCAAACGGCTCTCTTCAGAGCCACCATATCCTCAAAGAAGAGTTCAGAAATTTCATGCCGTAACCAAATATAATCTATTAATTTCATTCCTTAATCCTGTTCCCATCCTGTCTTCACTTTCTCTCCACCCGCCTTAACTCTCCCTTGGTTTCCTGCAGAATTTGACAACTGACACTCTTCTTTTTGAGGCCTAAACACATGTATGCTATGGCTCTGTTCAGAGCCACCAAGACCTCAAGAGATCAGAAATGTCATACCGTAACTGTAGACTATTATTCCAATTTGACTGGGGCTCCGAAGAATATTCTTTATTTGTTCAAATGGTTTCAAACGTAGTCTTGTTTGTACTTTGTAGTATTTGTTCCCTCCCTAGATCGTCCCTCCCTTTCAAGTGAGCCTTGGGAAGAAATAGAGAACAGCTACATGTAATTTACTGCCATATAAATAAACAAATACACGTACATCTATTCTAAAGATACATGTGCAATATGAACTGAAAATTGGTGTGATTCATATCCCCAGATAATATAACACCACTCTCACTTAGGGTGAAAGAGTACAATAAACTGATATGAGGAAAGGTACACATGCAAGGACAGATCAATCGTTATACTGTTATACAGGTATTAACGTTAAATTATGTCAAACCCTGCTGGAAAACCCCCATCGGGAAAAGTCCCGGAATTATTCCCAACTAAGTCATAATTACACCCCTAAATAAGCCCCTCGGGGAAATAACCATTTTGCGGAAAGATCACTTACCCCACTGAGTAATTCTGAACCCTGATTAAGTCAATTACGTGCGAATTTGGGCCGAAAACTTTCACCAAACACCATGTTTTGTCATGCAAGGCGGCGGAAAAGCACGCCCTCTTGCGACTGCAGAAAAATGAAGAGCGCCCTCTCGCAAGGCAGGTAGCGCAGCTGCAACATGGCCGCCCCCAAATTTCAACTAGAAATTTGCAAACTACTTTTGCTAAATGCAAAGGCTTCAAACTTTGAAATAAACTCTGAACACGGAAACACGTTTTAACTATAAACAGCAGGTTTGTTTCTTTGACACAGGGGCTCAGTTCTTAATGCCACAGAGCCTAAAGGGAATGGGGATCTGGGTAAGTAAAGCCTTGGTCAAACCAGGAGTATCATCTTCGTCATACTTGGCCAGTTTTACAAGCCGGGCGACAGGACGCTTGTACTCTCGGTTCTTCACTTGAACGTTGACCACCCTAACTCGGTTGTCGTCACCAGGAAAGACATGGGAAACAGTCCCCACTGGCCACTGAGATCTTGGTAACTGAGGATCTGCTATCATGACAACATCTCCCTTTGACAGGTTCTCCTCTTCCCTTTGCCACTTCTGGCGGGTTTGAAGGGTAGGAAGATAGGACCTGACAAAGTGACGCCAGAATTGGTCGGCTAGCACCTGGCTGTGCCGCCAACTCCTGCGGCCCCTGAGCTCAGACTCGTCATAGACTACCATCGGTAGCGCTGGATCCCGTCGACCCATCAGAAGCATGTTTGGCGTCACAGGATCCACGTCGGCAATCTCAGATGAAGCATAACCAAGAGGTTTTGAGTTCAGGATGCCTTCCACCTCTGCAAGCACAGTGCGGAGCACAGCATCGGTTACTGTCCTGTCTCCTAGTACGGCCTTTAATGCCCCTTTGGCCGACCTAACCTCCCGTTCCCAAGTTCCACCAAAATGGGGTGCGTTGGGGGGATTGAATCTGAACTTGACTCGATACTCGGCAAGTCGCTGCACAACTTCTGGTTCCATCGCCTTCAAAGTCTGCCCGATTTCTGTGTCAGCCCCCTTGAAATTTGTTCCACAGTCACTGAGCAGTTCAAACGGAACCCCTCTAAGGGAGGCAAAGCGCCTATAAGCCATCAAAAAATGATCAGCATCAAGGCTCTCCAGAAGATCGAGATGCACTGCACGAGTGGTCATACATTTGAAAAGCAATCCCCACCTTTTCTCCTGCCTGCGACCAAACTTCACACGCATGGGCCCAAAACAATCTACTCCAGTAGAGTAGAAAGGTGGTTTGCCCAGACGCAACCTGCACTTTGGTAGATCGCCCATGCGTGGGACTTTGGGCTTCGCTCGCCAACGGCGACATTCTGTGCAGGCACGAAGGACTCCCTTGACCACACTACGTCCCCTCAGAATCCAAAATCTACGTCGTAAATGGGCGAACACCTGCTCCGTGCCAGCTTGGTGACTAAAATGGGCATCGGCATATTTAATCAGGAGTCTGGTGACAGGATGATGTGGGTCAAGTACAACTGGATGGGGCTCAATCAAGATCAGGTCAGTCTTGGCTACCTTCCTGAGCCGACCTCCGACTCTAATCAGTTTGTCCGCTGGATCAAGCTCAGGTGACAATTCCAGAAGACGACTGCTTCTGGGTATCTCCTTATTGGATGAGAGCGCAGTGACGTCTTCCTTGAAGGTGTCACTTTGTGCCTGTCGTAGGAGCAGGATTTCTATCTCACGAGTTTGCTCTGGAGTCAGCGTGCCGTCAAGCAACAGGTCATCTGGGTAGCGCTGCTTACCAACTGCACTCACCAATTCTGCCCAGCTGTGAAAGGTTGAGATATCAACATCTACCGATGGAGTGGTAGCTGTGAGTCCACAGAAGACGCTCTTTATTTCATTATGTACCTCTGAGGAGTTCACACGAGTTTGGGCCAAGATACCCGCACTGTCCTTCTGCCATTGCTCAGGCAGGTCAAGAAGCCACTTTGGGCCCTCAGTCCACCTCGAACCTTCCCCCAGGTTGTTAACTGGCAGGCCACGGGTTACATCATCAGCAGGGTTGTCCGCAGTACGGACATAACGCCACTCAATGCCATCTGTCAAGGTTTGTATCTCGGCTATTCGGGTCCCAACAAATACCTTGAAACGGCACGACTCTGACTGAATCCAGCTGAGCACTGTTGTGGAGTCACTCCACATCAAAGTGTACTGGATCTCAACTGTTAGGGCTTCAGTAACAACTTGACAAAGTTGTGCACCCAGGAGAGCTGCCATCAGCTCCAGACGTGGCATAGACAGGAGACGTTTCGGTGCAACCCGACATTTGGCCATTACAAAGCTCAAATGGACACCCCCTTGACGGTCAACTGTACGCAGGTAGGCAACTGCTCCGTATAGCTTCTCTGAAGCATCGCAAAAAATGTGCAGGGACCTCACTGCTGTTGCTGTGTCAAAATGTGGTGGGGTGTAACACCGCGGCAACCGTACTTGTGGGATATATTCCAACTCGGTGCACCACTCTTCCCATCTCTGAGTCAAGTCGGGGTCAGTCACCCTCTCATCCCAATCTAACTTTCCAATCCATAAGTCACGAACCAACAACTTGGCTCTGGCGGTAAATGGGGCAATGTCCCCCAGTGGCTCAAATTGGCTAGCCAGGACTCTAAGAGCTTTGCGCTTAGTCAGCACGTTGTTTTCTGGAACCTTAGCCGGGTGGTACAGCTCGTCACTCTTCCAGTCCCAACATAATCCAAGAGCCGGTTCTGGATCACCTTCTTGCAGACCGAGTGACAATGACTGCACCTGACGAGTTGAGCGTGCTTCCACGGGAAGACACTGGAGTGTGGTAGGGTGACTGCTTGCATATTTCACCATCTGAAAACCTGCCTCTTGCAGGCATTTGCGTGTGCTGAGGACAAGTTCGGTTGCATGTTGCTCGGTGTCTCGGCTAGCAAGCTGATTGTCCACATACGTCTCCTTCTCGATGGTATCCTGCACCTGAGGATACTGCTCTACCCGGTCTTTTGCTGCCTTCTGAAGGGCGAATGTGGCACAGCAAGGACTGCATGCGGCCCCAAACGGCAGCACCATCCACTCGATGATAACCCACTTGTCAAGTTGTTCATCCTTCCAAAGAAACCGGAACATGTGCCGCTCTTCGGGACAAAGCCTCACTTGATGGAACATGGCGGTAATATCACCCGACACCGCCACACGACCCTGGCGAAAGCGCAGGAGAACATCCAACAGTGATGGACCTAAAAATGGGCCCGCAAGCAGTTCACGGTTGAGGTTCTGGCCACCGTACTCAAACGAGCAATTAAAAACAAGACGGTACTTGCCACTGCTGTGCACAACGTGACATGGAATGTACCAACCATGTTGCTGATCTACTGACAAATCATCCACGGGTCCAAGGAGCCTCACGTGTCCCTGATCTTGGAGCTTCTGGATGTAGGTGCAGCAGTAATCAGCCAAATCTGGGTCTCGCTCAATCTTCTTTTGGTTAGAGCGTGCCAAGGCCAGTACTGCTTGGGGAAGACTGGAGGGTCTGTTGTGGTTTGGTTTCCATAAGAGTGGAGTCTCTAGTCGTTTCACACCGTCAACTTTGACCTCTTTGGTGTTCTCCTCCAAGGTGTTGATGGCAAGCTTGTCATTCCTTGAGCGGGTTGCTTGCTTCTCATTGACATGAGGTAACTTGTCGACCATCATAAATCGCTCCATCATTTGGTGCAGCTGCTGGTCTGGTTGCTGTGAGGCACATGAGGTGAACAAGACTCGCTGGCCTGCCAACGTCTTGCCTGGGATTTGCAGACCTTGGTGACCGAGGACAGTCCAGCCAAACAAAGTGTTTACCGCCACAGGTGAACTAAACTTAGGGCCAGTGCGAGCTTCCGTTGAGAGCGTCAATTCGACATGATCTGCACCAATAAGGACAGAAGGTTGGACTCTACGGGCAGAGAATAGCGGTAGCCCTCTCAAGTGTGGCCACTTGTCTTGTAGTTGTTCTGCAGACACAGTGTAGTCGACAAGTTGAACATCCGGGGCTGTGAATGCACACTGAATGGCATACTTCTCTTGATCTCCTCGAGCTGACACCTCGAAACTGACACATTTTCCCTTCCAGCTGGTGTCGCCCATCACTGTAGTGATGCAAAGTTGTTCGTCACGACCTGGAATGTTCAAGTTGTCTACAACTGACTGGAGAACCATCGTCCGTTCTGCACATTCATCCAACACACCAAAAGTTTCAATAGTACCTGCAGGCCCATGTACGGTAAGTGGTACGACTTTAATCAACACATCACGGTTGTAGTCAACTCTAGGACAAGGCCCAACTCCAGAGCACAACACAGCATTCTTAACTGCTGGTTCAATCAGCTCGTGGAGGCTGGTGCGATGGTCTCCAGAACATTCCTTGCACTTCTTGGGATAGGGACACTCCTTTTCATGTTTCTTTGCACATTTTGTGCATCTTTGGTTTGTCTTCAACCACTGGCACTTCTGGTCCCGTGTCAGTCCCTGAAATTTTTGACAAGTCTCCAGGTAGTGGCCTGATTCCTTTACTTTGCAATACAGACAGGTAACTCTTTCTGGAGTCATCACAGGTGTGCCATTACCACTTTGGTATTTGGTCTCCCCGTTGGTCTTGGTCGTTGATTTAGTTGTAGACTGAAGACCAGCTTGGGCCATATAAGACCTTGAAGGATGTGGTTGGTTCCCAGTAGACTTCTTCTGACTGCGATCCTTCCAATGAAAGGACTCCCGGCTGGACTTGGACTTGTTTGCCCTTTCGAGGAGGATCAATCCTGCAGGTCCAGTCTTCTTCTTCAACCAGTGGCTGAGGTTGTGCACTGTGTACTTCATTCCTTGACCTTGTTCCCACATCTTAGAGAGGAATTCCGAGTGGAGCCTCTCTGGTAGTTTCTTTACCAGTTCGGTGGCATAACGATGATGTTTGAGTTCGTCATGGAAGTCAAACTTCTCTGCTGTGTCTACTGCAGTGGCTAGCTCATCGGAGAAGTCACGAAGTCCAGACCAATCATTGTAAGGCAGGACTGGACGAGACTCAAGCTGATCGAGTAGGCCTTGGATGATTCTCCCTGGGTCCCCAAACGCGTTTTCAAATTGCTTTATAGTGGCTTCGTACGCTCCATCTCCCAAGATGAGGTTGCGGTCTGCAATGGCCAGTGGACGACCGCCTAGGTGGCTCCGTAGGTAGGTGAACTTGGTAGCCTCGGGCAGGTGGTTCATAGGACCGTTCATGATGCTGTCCCACAAGGATTTAAAGGTAACATACTGTTTAACATCATGCTCACTGTCAAACTTAGGGATGTCCAGCTTAGGGAGACTGTCCCAAATCCCAAAGCCATAGCCGAACGGGCCTGTGAAAGCTGTCACAGGACTTTTTCTGGCATTGGCAGTTGGAGTTGTGGACCTGTCCCTTACTTTGGAAGATCCCTTAGGACAGCATGAAAGCTTGTTACCTCCGTCACTGTCTGATGGGTCATCAGCACCAGGGGAATGTGACTCACTCTGCTCTTCAAATCTGGAGGTGTCTGCTCCGCAGGTTGGTGAGTTTGGACTCTTGTCGTTCCTGCTGGGTACCT
This sequence comes from Hippasteria phrygiana, assembly GCA_037893225.1. Taxonomy (NCBI): domain Eukaryota; kingdom Metazoa; phylum Echinodermata; class Asteroidea; order Valvatida; family Goniasteridae; genus Hippasteria; species Hippasteria phrygiana. Next base: position 558,301 of record JAZGUH010000321.1, read on the forward strand.
GCCTTGAAGGGTTGATTTGCGTTCTGCACTGACCACCCCACACTTCTGTTGCTGGCGCACCATTGGTGGACGGGAACTGGGGCACTGGTAAACTGTTAAACAAACGCACTGTGGGTGAAGACTGAACTAACACGGTGTTAGGTAAAAATGCAGGAAAATTTGGGTTGAAGGAATGTGGCAAAGAACTGGCTACATTCTCGCTTGCCGCCCCGTGAGCAACGTGACTTGGAATAGGGTTGGCCATACTAAGCTGCGACCGCGGCGCGAGCAAAGGTGCAGTTGCATGTGCGAGCGCAGGTGCAAGCGTAGCAGCATAATGAGTGACTGAGGCACTAGTACTAGTGCGCAAAATTAACCTGGGATCAGAATCACTCACCCCCCTTTCAACCCATGCCTGTGTTCTCTCTGGGACCGACTCATCCTGACCTGGCAAGTTACCACCTTGTTCTAACTGTTCAACTATTGCAAGTTCTTGCTGCAGTCTTTCAGTTTCAAGCTGAATTTGAGCCTGTCTCAAGTCCGAGTCAATCTGGATCTCTCTCTGCGCGACCTGGAACTGGAACTGTGCAGTCTGGAACTGGACTTGCGATCTCTCCTCCTCTGCTTTTCTCCGGAGCTCCTCAAGCTTCCTGCGTGACTCCTGGTCTGCCAGTCGTCTTGCGATCTCCGACTTGGATGATCTGACTGAGGAGTTGTGTGAGATCTTACTGCAGATGGAGGGGGGTTGGCCAGTATCCATAGGTCGCTGGGGCTGAGAAAAGTCCAGCAGACTGGGTGGGAGTGTCACTTGGTGGTCTTGAGAGAGGTGAGTCGGGATCCGACGATGACGAGCAGGTCGATCCATAGCAAGAGTAGTGACGGTTGGTTGAGTGGGTGCATGACAAATGGTTGCGTAGGTGTTTGGCAGTTGAGAAGCCACAGACGCAGTTGTAGTGGCAGGCATGGTTGGGTCTGCCATAGTGTGGTGTTCATCAGGGTACACGGGTGTTGTGATAGACATTCTAACGTATTCGATGAATGCCGAGTTATTCACTGGCTGTTTATCCGGCTCGAAGGACCAATTTTCTGTAGACTATTATTCCAATTTGACTGGGGCTCCGAAGAATATTCTTTATTTGTTCAAATGGTTTCAAACGTAGTCTTGTTTGTACTTTGTAGTATTTGTTCCCTCCCTAGATCGTCCCTCCCTTTCAAGTGAGCCTTGGGAAGAAATAGAGAACAGCTACATGTAATTTACTGCCATATAAATAAACAAATACACGTACATCTATTCTAAAGATACATGTGCAATATGAACTGAAAATTGGTGTGATTCATATCCCCAGATAATATAACACCACTCTCACTTAGGGTGAAAGAGTACAATAAACTGATATGAGGAAAGGTACACATGCAAGGACAGATCAATCGTTATACTGTTATACAGGTATTAACGTTAAATTATGTCAAACCCTGCTGGAAAACCCCCATCGGGAAAAGTCCCGGAATTATTCCCAACTAAGTCATAATTACACCCCTAAATAAGCCCCTCGGGGAAATAACCATTTTGCGGAAAGATCACTTACCCCACTGAGTAATTCTGAACCCTGATTAAGTCAATTACGTGCGAATTTGGGCCGAAAACTTTCACCAAACACCATGTTTTGTCATGCAAGGCGGCGGAAAAGCACGCCCTCTTGCGACTGCAGAAAAATGAAGAGCGCCCTCTCGCAAGGCAGGTAGCGCAGCTGCAACAGTAACCAAACAAAATCTATAAATCCCCCTCCCCCAGATAAGTTCGGACTCGCTGCGGCTACTTCTTGGAATGATCCATCAAAGAATCCACTGATTATTCTTCTAACGTAGCCAGCACATACCGGGACTGTCATCTTGCAGAAATAGTGGCTAAAACTGACTCCCTCGAAGCGTATTCCATTTTTAAAAAAAAGAAAGAAAGAAATTACGCTTTGGGTGGGTCAGTCACACATCCACACGGCTGGCATACCCACCAACCTATTCGTAAATATACAGAAACAATTTCTGCAAGACCAGTCACTTACGTAAAAACCGATAATGAGACCTTGCTCAACAGAATCTTTCTTCATCCAACTTTTCCCACAAATAGAAAAAGAATGGAAAGAGAGATTTTGTTGATGCCTTTACAAATCCTCCCCCCCCCCCCCTCCCCCAGATAAGTTCGGACTCGCTGCAGCTACTTCTTGGAATGATCCATCAAAGAATCCACTGATTATTCTTCTAACGTAGCCAGCACATACCGTGACTGTCATCTTGCAGAAATAGTGGCTAAAACTGACTCCCTCGAAGCGTATTCCATTTTTAAAAAAAGAAAGAAAGAAATTACGCTTTGGCTGGGTCAGTCACACATCCACACGGCTGGCATACCCACCATGTACCAACCTATTCGTAAATATACAAAAACAATTTCTGCAAGACCAGTCACTTACGTACAAACCGATAATGAGACCTTGCTCAACAGAATCTTTCTTCATCCAACCTTTCCCACAAATAAAAAAAGAATGGAAAGAGAGATTTTGTTGATGCCTTACCTCCATGCTTTAACAACCCCCACCCTCCCTACCCCCTAAACGAACTTTGACTCACTGCGGCTATTTCCTGAGATGATCAAAAAAATGATAAACTGATCACTCTTTGAATTTTGCCTGCACACACCGGTTCTTTCTTTCTTGCTATTCTCAAAATTTAAAAAGCACTTCATCTTGTAAAGAGCAAAAAGTTCAACCAAAATGAACAATCGGTTAACCAAGGCCCTGAAACAAAAGTTCCATCACATTGACTCAAAATCGTAACACAGTCTGCATGATTACGCCCCCTCCCAATAAACACATCGACAAAATATTCCATTTTTAATGTGAAATCCAAGTTCTATAACTTTTAATCAGATGAAATCTTTATTTTGTTCAAACTTTATTACATTTTTTGGCACGATACCTAAACAACTAAAAACATCTAAACATATATAAACGAATTTTAAAAGGGATCTATTCCACTGAAGCTTAAATGGTTCAATGAACTTTCCTGCCATGCACTGAAAAATTATTCGAAAAGGAATTACATAAAGGGACTGGAAACCAGTCTAGAACGCGAACATGTGGGACAACCTTTTCCCCAGATCAACCTTCTCCTTTGAACGCAAGAACAAGGATACGAAAATGCAAATAGCCTGGTCCCAAATTTTGCATTTGGCTTGAAGTGGACACGTCTGGGTACCGTCACCAGAACGCACCGTAAACGAAACCGAGAAAATTGAACGTTTTTGTCGCCGATTAACCCTCTTTACGCCATGATTCCGACATTAACGGAGCTGCGAAAGCTCCGTGTGGTTGATCTGAGGGAAAGATTGCAACAATTGGGCCTTACCACCTCAGGTTTGTGTGTGTTTTTCATTTCTCTGCCACCACTTAACAGGCAACACAAAAAACTTGCCGCTGTCGAACTCGGCACTCATTGCCACTGCTGTAAGTGTAACTGTTACCAACTCGCCCCGGCCTACTCAGAAGCTTTACAGTCACTTCGCCCTCAACCACATCGCCCTCAACCACTTCGCCCATGCCCGATCCGTATGCCCTATTTTCATTTCATTAGTTCGTTACATAAATTGTACATCATCCCTCATATCACTCAGTTAAGTGTTAGAATATAAATGTTTGTAAAAATAACGTTATAAATTTTACGATTTTTTTTATAAAAACCTCCGGAATACCGTACCGGCGCTCTACCAACTGAGCTATCTTGCCCTATGTTGGCGGTCTCCCAAATTCAGTATCTTTGTTCGGGTGGGCGCTAGTCAGAAGTCATAAAATCGTAATCATTTGAATGACCACTTGATAAAAATAATTGACCTATCGCGGTGGAATCGCATCAACGCAGCTTATGAATTATTGTCCAATCACATCAATTATAATTCCACGTGGAATGCGCAAAATCTGAGACAAACAAAAATTACCACACAAAAATCCCATAGGGTTGTCTAAGGGGCGTGGTTAACTCGTAAACGGCGATAGGTCAATTGCCTATAAACTAATAAGAAAAGAAAAGCATGGTCACAAAAAGGATGTCACAACGCAAATAAAGTTTTGAATGCACCATCAAAACGAAATAGAAAACGAAAACGAACATATTATTGGGAACAAAATCTTGGGTGCTTAAAAATTGAAACTGAATGCCCGGGAATCCATGTGTCTGTATTGCGATCATATCCGCAATGCGTATTGCGTTATCCATTTCGCGTGATCCATTGCTTTCCGTGTAATTTCATTTTTACGCATTAATGCAATAATGGACACATGGATTCCCGGGGGCCTAATTTGATCAGTCACGGTTGTGTAAAAACCACGCGAATTTTAATGACCAAATAACGAAAACGGCAAATTGGCCACCAGGAAAACCTATATTACAAACACGACTACATGGCATTAATATTTACACGCATACAAGTACATTACCCACACAAATCAATCGGGTTTTAGTATATTCCAGTATTGTCGTGGTTCCTGCTTTTAATAATACCGTTAGTCTGACTTTCAAAAAACACGGATAGGCCCTATCCTTTTTTTGGCTTAAAACTCTTCCAGGGCAGTGGCGGTGTCATTTTTCTCAAAAAGTTAGAACTGATAAATACATTGGTAAGTGTTTTTTGGGCGAAGGGGTAATTGGGCGAAGGGGTAATTGGGCGAAGGGGTAATTGGGCGAAGGGGTAATTGGGCGAAGGGGTAATTGGGCGAAGGGGTAATTGGGCGAAGGGGTAATTGGGCGAAGGGGTAATTGGGCGAAGTGGGATTTGGGCGAAGTGGGATTTGGGCGAAGTGGGATTTGGGCGAAGTGGGATTTGGGCGAAGTGGGATTTGGGCGAAGTGGGATTTGGGCGAAGTGGGATTTGGGCGAAGTGACCGACAACCACTCAGAATTCAGAGCATATGTACTAAAATTCGATAAATCAATTTTCGCTATATACTGTCGTAATGGAAAGAGTTCCATATCCGGACATCACTTAGGGGCCTATACCTCGTGCACAAAGTCTATGGGCCATGACAGAAAAAGTCAAAGTAGGCCTAGTGTCAGTCCGAGTAACTTGGACCCTTTATTTTTATCGCCTTTTTTAACATTTGGACATGATCTGGCGATAGTAGGGTCCAAGGCAATTGCGCGATAGAGAATGGCTTCTAATTCAATCCAACCAAGTTACTCGGACTAGATCAGATGAAGGTACCAAGGTTTACTTACCATCCAAATAAAGTGAAATTTACCGTTTAATTCCCAGAGACCCCCGCAGAACATGTCTTTTCGCCGTCTTGGAGTTAAAATCGTGACTCCTCGACCCTGCGTGACGTCAACCTGATGCGCAGCGCCCGCATGCACCGCGCGACAACCCGTTTATGCCGGCGGCTGTTTCGTGAGTGGTACAACGGTCACGTTACGTGTTCGTGTGTAGATATGCACGCTTGTCATGGGGGGGGGGGGGGGGGGGGGGGGGCGGGGAACTTCCTCCATAAACTTGGTTTTGTGTTTTGATTTCTTTTGTTTTGTTGTTGATGTTTTTGTTATTGTTTTGTGGGATCTTTCTTAATTACGTTCAAAGAGCTTGATTTAAATGTAATCCATGTATACTATAATGCATATATTTTCCTTTCAGTCCATCAATTGTTCGTTGACTTATTTGCGTTCCCTCAGGTTGTAATTCCTTCATGGTTTCATTATTTCACCACCCCCTCCCCCAAAAAATTCAATCAATCAATAAAAATTGTAAACAACCCCCCCCCCCCCCCCAAAAAAAAGAGGAAAATTAGATGTGCTTTAATTTCATGTTAAATCTCAGGCAGATACTTGTAATTAAATTAAGATCAAGCAGTTTGATCTTCCTTAACAAAATTACAGCCGCCCCCAATAATAAAACGCAACAGAACAATACAAAACAGAACGAGTCCCACGCGCGTGCAGCCTCCAAATCGGACCGACGCGACCGTTGTACCACTCACGAAACAGTCGCCGGCTGCGCATCAGGGTGACGTCATGCAAGGTCGAGGGGGGTCATGATTTGGATGGTAAGTAAACCTTGGTACCTTCATCTGATCATGGAACTCCACTTGTTCAGATGGTGGCGTATCTAGTATTTTGGTGGCCGCTGTAAGGTTGAATTCGGATGTTTTTGTTGGGATTTTAGACATTCAATTTATCAATAGAAAATGGTTGTACGCGTACTTGGACCCTACTATCGCCAGATCATGTCCAAATGTTAAAAAAGGCGATAAAGGGTCCAAGTTACTCGGACTAAAGTAGGCCTAGGCCTCTTTTCAAAGAATAAGTTGAAAATTTTTCCCTCCTAAATTCGTGTTTCTTCAGATTTACACTTTTTGGGATTTTAAGTCATATTAAGGGAAAATAAGTGATGTCCGGATAATGGAACTCTTTCCTCGGCATGTCCCGAATTTCGACACCCCTATTTAGCCTATGTGAAATGAAATTTTAAAGTTGTAGTAATGTATTAAAATAAACATATCCATTGTAAAAGGGTGCCAAATTTCTGGACAACACAAATGTCTTACAAAGTCGCGTGACATTACCGAAGTAGGTACGGGATCAATTTAGTTGTATCACAACATGTGCTATGTGTCGAAGGGAGTTCAAGGTAAATCGACACTGCATATGTCAAAAAAATAATAATCGACTCTAATGGTGCCGAAATTCGGAACGTTTACCCTAGGCCTTCGCCCTTATTCCCGAGACCGACTTGGGCACCTCCGACGGGTCAAAAGCATGCGGACGAGGATGATCAACTTTTTTTTGCTTGGCCTATTTTGCTGTGAACTGGTCTCGCCTATTATAAGTTCTGCTATTTAGCCATGAAATCTTTTGGGCATTCAGTCAATCATTTGCAAGTAGGCCAAACTCTAGGACCTGGCATGCTTAGGATGGGACACTTATCGCAGTTCTTGTCATGTTTCCGGATCGGAATAGAGATTGCTCACCAACCTTCCCAAATTGTCCTGTCATGTGTAGCATAATTTGCTTTTTTACATTGATAAAAAATCGGACGGTGGTTTGGTCATATGCGATGCCTGTGAAAATAGACATGCTCGCCGTTGCTCAGGAGATATTTACTATATTATCGCGGTAGCCGGGAAGTGGTTTTAAAAAAACAAATTGAGGGTTGGGGAGGGGCCATTATACATGTACCTCCCCTTTGGCTATGCCACTAATAAATACTACTAAATTTAAAATAAGACTAATTGATTTGTTTGACCATTTTGTAGGATTAAAGAATGACTTGGTGGACAGAGTGCACAATTATTACCAAGAGCAGGACCTGCAGAGTCCAGGTAAGTTGGATTCATAGCTCCAATCAGTCCATTCTTCCTTATCGTCCCAAGATAGTGTTTTACATTGCTATGTGCTACATGTACATGCAACACAACACACCTTAGTAGGGATTAATCAATTGTTGTTAGTCATGACCTTCTGATTAAAGTCCGAGCCTGCATGTTGAAATGGAAGTCGGATCAGCAATCTTGCATAATTTGAGAGCATCTAAACATTTGAAATTATTTTGATTCTATAAGCATAAGGGAAACAATGTAATTTTGATTTCCACATGTTACATTGTTACAGATTTGGCTTATATAAACCGGGTCTGGTCATCTCTGGCCAGATCTGGAGTAATTCTAAGAGCCATAATGTAGCTTGTGCATCATTACATTGAGGGGAGAGGGCTAGAAATAGAAACAAAGGTTATTGTTTTTATAAATACATGCTCTTGTTCAATTTTTGTTTTACAATGTCTAAAATTCTTGTTCCCAGGGCGACCTGAACCTCAAGATGCTGTCCTTGGTGGTGGAGTGCATCAAGAGGTAGGTAGAAACTAGTCCCAAGTCAGTATCTTTAGTTACTCATCAAAAACTTTGATTACTTACTATTGAAAACTTATCAGCATTTAAGCACAAATAGAAACTGACGAACAGACAGCCACAATTGTAGTCTGATTAATGATTACATGTAGATAAATAATGTGTATATATGCCGATTTACTCCGAGTACTCTTCAGTTCTAAACTAATCGATTTTATCAAGAAGCAGTCGGATACTAATAAACTGAACAAACAATGTAAGTGCAAATAATTTTATTAGATACCATTGTCAGAATTTTTAATCAGCAGTACATAGTGATCCGTTAGTTTCCCCCAGAAATGCTATTTAGATGGAAATATCAGAATGTTGACATGTTTGGTCCACTCATTTTCTCCCCCGTTTGGTGCGACCATATGTCACAATAAAAAAGCAAATTTAGTTCTACAACAATAAAAAAAATTGCATAAACACGAATTCGCAATTCAAAAAATATAATGTTTGGTTCAACTTTCTTCCAATTTCAGATAAGGGTTTTACAAACTCCAATCAATTCAGGAAGTTTAAATTATCAAAATTTGTTGTTTCTCGCATTTCTAAGAAATTTACAATCCACTAAATTTTGCTTCTAAATTCAGGAATGAGGTTCTTAAATTATAATCAATTCACAGTCTATTAATCCTCTAATTTGGTATTTCTTAAATTCTCTTCTAAATTGCAGAAAAATACATGTACTTCAAATGATTTGTCAAATTTCACAATCTCAATTCTATATTCTGGTTTCAAATTTTCCACCCGAATTTCGTCTAATTTTCAAATTATACATGTATATAGTCAAAATAATTGATATACCTTTCAAATTTTACCTTTTTACAATCTTCAACTACCTCCATATTCTGTCAACCTCAAAAGGGATTTCAATTATGCAAAAATAACCACTCTTATGTTCAGATCTCTTTAATCTCTGATTCAGCAAATCTCTGAAACCTTCAACAAACCTTCAACTAATTCAATACGATATTCAATCTATCATTTCAGTCTACAAAAGTGAAATTCCTAATGTCCTGGAAACCTTCAGATTTTGTACCAAGTAAAGATTAAATTGTTTCCACGATGCAGGATAGCCTGTACGTTGATTTTTACAGTAGCAGACAAGACAAGCACCATCAACTTTTTTCTACTTGCAACAAATATAAACACTCTTTCTAGACCTTTAAGTTTGAACAATTATTTAGAAGTTCTTGAAAAGTTAGTTATGTAGAATCTTATACACGTTACACAAAAAATAAGTTCACATTTTTTTTTGCTTGCTTTATAATGAATGAAGTTAGTGATGCAGATGCCACATTCGACCTTGTAAGTAGTCACTCCCTAGTTCCCTATCCGCCGACACACAGGTAGTAACAACTCTAACCCGTCAGGGAAATGGCAGATATGGTACGTTAGATCCCACCACACAATGCAAACTGGCTCAACTTCAAACCTTGGAATCAAGTGCCATCACATTGTACAATTAAGGTTATATTAAAACCACATTTACTAAATTAAAACTTAAGTTTAAATCCTAAAAAAAGTTATCGCCATATCTTAAAATGCCATAATCTTACACTCGATATGAACAATTTTGACATTTAATGCAATGATGTAAAAGGTGGATCAACACAAATATCAACCAAAACTTTATTACTTACAGTTAGGGGTTTCTTTACTCGAGTGCAAAAGATTCTGCTTGTCGCACAAGGCTGTCGATTAATTGCAACATATTTTCAGGCATTGGTACACTGCACCATGTCTGCAATAATGTTCTGGTCAAGAGTCTTGCAAAAGTTTGACCCTTCTGCTATCAGGCTCTGGTCCCAACTGACAAAAAATTTCAAGCTCCACTAACCACGACACTCAATACCAGACACATTCCAGCAACACACATACAATGAACTACTGCATACCCGTCCTTATACATGTAAGGTACATTCACTCAACTGAGAGAGAAAAGGCAGGGTACTCTTGAATATTCACTAGGCATAAACTATTAACCAATGAGGATAAGGGAAATAAAATATACACAGACTGGGTCTCAAAGGAAACTATTCATTTTAGGGATAACCTGTACACGTACATTTTGTACAAACTTACATGTACTTCCACAATGAAAATTTACAGATTAAATGTGATACAGTGCTCACCTGATGACCAGTCTGGAGAATAATCTTCAGCTTCAGAGCTTTTGGAGTTGAGTTTTGCATAATGATAGACCTACATGTAGCTTTGCATAACTATTTAGAGTACAATGCTTGTTGAAATATGTGGGCTACAGACAGGTGGACAGTAGTCAAAGAGCCTGAATGCCAAAAGAGCTTGTCTGAACTCTGCCTTCTTATTGTGCTGTTCATAATATCTACATGTAGTTAGATTTGAGTTATAGAGAGATGCACTCCAACAGCACATGTACATGTTCATTGAACTGTGTGTGCTTTATTTGAAGAACGCTGCAGCAGTACCAGGTAAAAGAGTGTACTTAAAGAAATGCAGAGAAGTAAGGAGTAAATTGAATTCTTTACACAGAATTTGTCAATTTCCAAACATACATGTACATATACTTTGATGGATTGTTTTTGAGTTAAAGTGAACTACTGCACATACATGTATGTACATGTACATGCATCAGATTGTGAAGGCGAATAAATTAATTGTTTGTATCATTGAAACATAATTCAGGATTATCCAAATGAAAAACGGGAATTTTAAAAACAGATCACTGCTCTAGTACTACACATGTACATGTATGTACAGCCAATGGAGGGTATGTGACTTGTGAATGGATAACTTGACTGTTTTTGTTTTTATTTAATTGTTTATATTTTTAAAATCTACATGTACATGTAATTTCAAGCCGTAGCCAGGTAATTTAGACACGGCCTTAATGTGTGGTGCCATCCTATACATGTACAATGTATGTAGACCTTTTCCAAATGTCGTCGGGAGGTACATGTTCGACGCCCATTCATTCATTCGTTCATTCATTTATTTACTTTATTTTCCACATAACAATAAGCAAAAGAACAAAACATCAGTTAATATTTAGTTAAATGTGGATGGGGGTTCCTAAAAAGCAAAGCTTGTCGAGTAGGGGCCCCCAACTTATATTAATTCAAGTTTCAACACAAGATAATAACCCTTGCACATCAGTGAGACAAAAGAATACAATAGATAGAAATAATTGAAGATAACACATAAAAGAAATCTGTAACCCGTAAACGCCAGTTAGCACATTGCCTATGTGCCACAATGTAAAAAACCTACATGTACATGTATGGCACATTCTTTTGACTTACAAATTGGGGCATCATAGCTCCATGTAAAGTAATGGTGCCAAGGCGCTACAGTCCTGAACCCATCAAAATTAGACAAAACCTGCTGTTGGAGTTTGTAAGGCTTGAGGTAGTTAGGGTTAAAACGAGGGTGTTATACCAACATAGTGCAGTGACACCAATAAAGTGGTTATTTAAGTAAACCATTCAAGTGTGCTGCTTGCGCGCACATGGTTCAACCCCTTGGGCACGGTATTTTACGGGAGACGTCGGGATGTTGCAGCGGTTCTGGCAGCCAAATCGAACCGCTACAATGTGTTTGTGCAGTCAAGCATGACATAAGCAATAATCCAACAATGTATTGAAACTGCGGCCAATGGCGTCATCCGGTCTGGTGGCACTTTTTATTTGGACACCATATGGCGTCATCCGTACACAAGGAGTTAACATGGCCTATATGATTATCACTCCAAGGCAGTGGTTTTGTGTACATTTCATACTATCTAGTGACTTGAGTGAAAATGGTCTGTAACATGTGATGCCATGCAATCGTGTTCGTTGTACTGTAACATTGCGGTACCTTTCTAATATTAAAGATGGATTATCCATGCTAGCCAAGACAAATCTTTCCTGCTAATGAATTACACAACATTGTACAACACAAAACTCTGCTATATACATTTTGTACATTGTACGTGTACATGTACTTAAAGATGATGTTGACTGCCGAGAGAAGTCTGCGTCATTTTGTAGTTTTATGTAGATTGCGTATTGTAAAATTACAAAGAAAATTATTTCTGCCATGAAATAACAAAAGTGACTTTTGAGAGCTATTTTTATCAAGTTCCACAAAAGGTGCAAGGTGTCAGATTTGTTTGCTGCCCGCAGTGACGACTTTTAGACAAATGGCACCAGTGGGGTAGAGAGGACCTGATAAAAACGGCTCTCCAAAGTTACTTTTTTGTAACATGTATTTCATGGCAGAAATAATTTTCTGTTTAATTTTACAATACGAAATCTACATAAAACTTCAAAATGACGCAGACTTCTCTTAGCAATCAACATAAATATATGATATGTATACATGTACATGTACACTGCAATCAATTCTATTTTAGCCTTGTACAGATTGTGCATATGTACATGTACATGTACAATGTAGTGTTTATTTATGCTTCATATGCAGTAAGTGTACTTTGGCCAGAAAGTCAATACTGTGGTGAATGCCATTGTTTTCCATTTAACTACAGGATGTGCCTGGCATCTCACAGCAGCATGACCTATTGCAGCAGCAACAGCAGCAAATGCTCTATCAGCAACACCAGCAACAGTTGGTACATCAGCAGCAGCTCCTCGTAGCCGAGCAGCAAAGGCAGCAGCAGCTAAAGGAACAGCAGCACATTTTGGAACAGCAACAGCAGCAACAACAACTGTTCGAAGAGCAACAGCGCCAACACCTGGAGCAACTCCGTGCTCAGCAATTGGAAGAACAGCAGCAAGCCCTGACAGAGCAGGCTCGTCAGCATCAACTCCTTGAGCAGCAACGTCAGCAACAATTGGAGCAACAGCTGCGAGAGCAGCAGAATATGGAACAACTTAGGCTGGAGGAGCAGAAGCGACAGCAGCAACTTGCCGAGCAACAGCAGCTGTTGGAGCAGCGCCATCTCCAGGAGATAGAGCAACGTCAGCTGGAACAGCAACAGCTTCTTGAGCAACAGCGTCAAAAGGAGCGGGAGGAAGAAGAGCGGCACCATCTGTTAGAGCAACAAGCCAAGGAGCGACAGCACAATCTGCAGCTTCAAGAGGAGCAGGAGCGTCATCGGCAGATCATGGAGGAACAACATCGCCAGCACCAGTTGCAAGAATTACAAGCAATAGAGGAGCAACGCCAACAGCAGCAAAAGTTGATGGAAGAGGAAAGACGGAAGGCTTTAATTGAAGAGCACCACCGCCTCCTGCAACAACAGCAGCAGCGAGAACTGGAGGAACAGAGGCAACGATTACTGGAAGAGCAGCATCAGCAGCAACTGATTGCAGAGCAGCAGAGATTGCTAGAAGATCAGCGACGACAAGAAGAGGAAGAGAGACAACGACAATTGATTCTGGAGCAGCAGAGACTGATAGAAGAGCAACGTCAACAGCAGCAGCTACAAGAGCAGCGACGACAGCAGGAAGAAGCCATGCAACAGCTGGAAGAAGAGAATCGCAGACGGCAGGAAGAAGCCATGTTGCAGATGGAAGAAGAGAAACGGAAACAGCAAGAGGAGGCAATGAAGCAAATGCAGGAAGAGAATCGCAGACAGCAAGAGGCATTGCAACAGCAGCGGGAGGAGCAGATGAGAATTGAGGAGCAGCAGCGACGTCTGGAGGAACAGCAGCAACAAGAAGCAGCAGCAAGGCAAGAGGAGATAAACCGAGCACGGCAGGCAGAAATTGAAGCACAGCAGCTGGCTGCAGCAGCAGAGATCGCTGCCAAAGAGAGGGAAGAGGAAGAGAGGATTCTGCAGCAGCAGCAGGAGCTTATTGAGAAAGAAAAACAGCGACTACTGCAACAACAGCAAGAGAGAATTAGACAGAGACAGGAAGAGAAGCAACGTCAGGCTGAGGAGGAGAGACAGAAGGTCCGTCAGCAACAGCAGATGCTTGAGGAACAACAGCGAGCTGAAAAGGAACGGCAGGTAAATCATATGAGTATTTAAAGACCAACTCAAACGATTCCCAACTTTATTGAGAAGAGTTATGTCTAATAAAATAGATACTTGTCAATATCCCTATCTTTGATGCCAGTTTTTATGTAAAAAAATATGCTTTTTTGTAAGCCTTGTACATGTACACAAATGTACAATGTACATGTACAGTACAAGTAGCAATGCACTTCTCAGGATCATTGTGCGAGTTTCGTCGAAATTAAAATGTCACAAAGTGACGACTCCTTAAAACAACACAGCTTCAATGAAGAACTATATTCAGGTGAATCTGACTGTACATGTATGTAGTTCAGACAGCAGTTTGGTTGGTTCATGATACGGATAGGACAGTAATACCAGCAATGGTGATCAGCTAGGTTTCGCGATGGCTGGTAAGTATCGGTAGTCAGCCCGTCGTTGCACCGGACAAAGTCGCCGCAGAAGTGGACAATAAAGGTGACCCAAATCATCTTCTGAATACAGATTCTATCGCAGAATTCCACGTGCAGCCTCCAATTATAACACACATGATGTGGGCATTTTGGTTAATTCATGTAGAAAAGACCAAAACTTGACGAAAAAACAAAGATATATTGATAAAGATATATTGTTTGAATGTATGTACACGTACTTAGTACATGTACGTCCCGTACGCATGTGGGCCCCATGCATATCGCATGCATACTCGCCAATATTGTTTGCCTGTGGGCACTGCGCTGCAGCTGTGCTGGGAACCAGTTTTCTTGCTTTCTCCGGTATGACGTAAAACGCTTTTCATTTCTCAACAGCGCCACCAGCAGTCCATTTGTAGATATCATCAACTCGAAAAAACTTATTTCTCACAAAATAGCACATTGAGATGCAAAATACACATATTTTTGTGATGAACAATTAATGCATTATATATTGAACACAATAATGTTTAATTGGAACACTTTTCAAAACTGTTGGGGTTGATCTTGAGCCGAGTCAACTCCTGTTTATTCTTACATGTCTTACACTTTGACTTTTTTTCTCAACATGACTGAGGGATTCCTTACCTGGCATACTTGATTGGAAATTTTGGTGTCGGCAAATAAGAAAATTGTTGAAATTTACAAATTATTGCAAATTTGTGCCACAATTTATTGCACATTTTAATGAGGTCCATGATGCACTTCAACATAAAATCCAATTAAATTGAATTTGCCAAAAATCTGACTTTTTGAGCAATTTGGGTTAAAAATGTTTATGTAAGCCATAAAAGGAAAGTAATCAAAGTGCACTGGGTCGGGAGATGTGCAGCATCGAGTTAATAAGGAAAAATGTATTTATAATGCTGCAACAGGGCCTTTTTATATGTGCCTTTTTATATTAAAATGAAAGAAAACAAAAAAACTATGTTATTACAATATTCTTGCCTTTGGATTGACCCAGATGCTTTTGGAGAAGCAGAAGAGGGAAGAGGAGGAAGCCAAGCAGACAGAGTTGCTACGGCAGCAGCAAATTGCCATGGAAGTGCAACGGCAGGAGGAGGAGAAGATACAACAGCACCAGGAGATGCTACGGCAACAGCAGAGGGAGGAACAGGAGCAAGAGGAATGGCAGCGAGAACAAAACAGACGTGAGTTCATCCTTGTTTATTTCCTCTGGTTTCTTACATGTGGTTAATGTTGATTACCTTATCATGGTTGAATTGGACAGATGGTAAGTAAATAATTGAGTTGCCGAGCTGGCTGCTCTAACCTTGCATACAGTGTCGTGCACAAACCCTAAATTTACATGTTGCTTGAAATTTGAAAATTTGAAATCGGGCCATTAACCCACCCATAGGTGCTTTTTTAGGCCGATAGCTTAGCTGATTCTTACAAGCATGCACCCATGAGATGTTAACGCTGCAAAGCGGAGATCCAATCTGTCAATTTTCGCGTGCTACTCCCCTGGTATCAGCCCATGCACAAACAACAAAAGAACCCATTCAATCGTGGCAACCATTCACTCGCACACACAAAGTGTTTAAATACCAGCAATCGTGGACCTCCTATTGTCCATCTTTTGTTTATACTCTTAACTTTTTCGGAAGGCCTCTCATATAATAATAATAATAATAATAATAATAATAATATTAAACTAAGGTTCAACCGATCCGATGGCCGATGTTTTTAAAGGACTAAAATCAAATGCCATCAAAAACGGTCGGTGCGTGATCGGTGGATCGTGCTGCGCTATCAGTAGATCGTGACGCTATGGGCCGATCGTGCTGCCACCAGTCGAACACATTTTCTTTCTAATTCACGGCTCTGGAGGAATTTTTTTAAAGGTAAGTAAAGTCCAAGATATCCGTCAGAATCGACTGATAGCGCAGCACGATCGACCGATCGCGCACATCGACCGATTGCGCCCAACCAACAGTGACATACCCAAGACAAACCACGACTCCCTTAACACAGTAATGCATTGGGCCAAACAAAAAAATGCCTTCGGTTCGGGTCACCCTATTTTTGAAAGCCATAAAATGTTATTAGGTAGAGCATGGAGGAATCCATGGGTAGAGGAAGACAAATTAATTCTACGATACCGATTTCCGATCATAATAGTACTAGTAGGAATTGCCGACCGGGCGTCCAGAATTCTCATACAGTAGCGGTTAGCCTTGCCTACATGTGAAACTATGCGTATACTCAAAGATCGTGTACATCTTGTCGATGTTCGGCCGGGAGTATTTGCGCATGCGGCAAAATAAGTATGGGCTCGATCGATCATGGGGAAAAAAATGTCTGCGCCTGCGCATTGCGCAGAGTGGGTCCGTTGTTGGGGGGTGTTTATTCATGCAACACCATAATTCATAGTCGGGTTTCGCCATCGTTATTTTGCGTGAAGTGAAGAATTCCATGAGATCAATGAGAATTCCCGTGTGTAGAGTCTGTAGCCAGGCACGCATGCTTGGAGCATGGAGGTTATTGGAGGCAACAAATTACTAAAAGATTCTGGAACTTCGTAGGCCCACTCGACAAGATTTGTTCATAAAATCCCGGCGAAAACCAACAAAGAATCGAACCAACAAGGATAGTCAAAATCAGGATGTGTTTCAATCAAAACTTTCGACAAATTGCGACAAGAAGTGGACCAGTGGTTGAGTGATGTGCGTGATAAACGGCTGTGTAGATAATTCCACGTGTCGCCAACGTGTTACGGTGACGCACCGTGCATGGAGCTGTCAGTTGGCCGGGCACGCCCGCGCGTTGTACGGCATGGACTGCTTTCGTATCGCGGCACTCTGTGCGTGCAGTTTGTGATATGGTGATCGCAGTTTCATATTTATTTTGTTTAGTTTATTGCTTTTGCTGATTAATAGGCTATCATTATCAATCATGTATCTATCTTTGTTCTGAATAAAAAAGGTAGATTATTCACAATACGAGAGTTTTGGCTTACCATACAAGTTTACAGTTTTAAAGAAATAGGAAGGAAGCTGATTATTTTTACAATACGTAAATTTGATATTCCACTTTGCAATGCTCGTATCACATAAAATTCATCAGGCATATGTCTCACAAAGCATCTCAAAATTTGTACATGTACTTCAATTCGGGAATCCTCTAACACAGGTATTGCGTTAATTATTCTCACCTTTAGCATTGAGGTAGAAAATTAACATGTTATGCCTACCAAAATTTTATTTTAACACTGCTGGTTGTTGGATAGAAGTTAAAATGGAGAACAAATTAGGACAATGGGCAAAACTAATCCAGGCATTTATTTACATGTACGTAGAAAAATCTCCGGGCGTAAAAATACGATGCCGAACTCGCAGTGATTTCAATTCAATTCAAGCTTCAGTCCAGCAAAATTGGCACACGTTAAGGGAATTCCCCATTAGGGTGTCTATGCTGGTCTTTTTTCCAGGGTATTTTGGTATTCACGCTGCATATAACATTACACGGTGCACACATATCGCCAATGCTGTGCATGCAAGATACATAAAGTCGGCTGAACTAAAGTCCACAACGCGTCGTGGCTTCACACAGTGTAGTTCCCCGACTCCG
This sequence comes from Hippasteria phrygiana, assembly GCA_037893225.1. Taxonomy (NCBI): domain Eukaryota; kingdom Metazoa; phylum Echinodermata; class Asteroidea; order Valvatida; family Goniasteridae; genus Hippasteria; species Hippasteria phrygiana. Next base: position 576,177 of record JAZGUH010000321.1, read on the forward strand.
TTCATGACGTTCAGTAGACCAGTACAGTCATGCACTGACTGCTCTGTTGTCTTCGGGCATGCGTTGCAGATAGCGCGGATCGCATAGACGCGGAGCTCGGAGATATTTATACCGGTATGATAATACATCACAGCATAAAACTGTTCATTTTTCACACAAAAATAAAACATCATTTTTACTCGCGCTCTAATAAAAAAAACCATGACATTTGTGTATGATAAAATTGAGTGTAAAGTTTGCTAATTGACATTGCCGAACATCGGTTCGTCATCGGTTAAACCTTACAAATTTTGCCGATCCGATGTTTTGCCGATATTGCCAAACATCGGCCCGATCCGATGTCCGATCCGATCATCGGTTAAACCTTAATAATAACAGGTACTTATATAGCGCTTTTAGCAAGATCAAAGCGCTTTACAAAGAAAAGAAAACAATAAACAAAATATCAAACAACCTGGAAGTGTCTACAAATTAAATGTACTTTTGGTATTTGGAAAACAAGTGAGTTTTGAGATGTTTTTTGAAAATTTGTATGGATGGTGCGTCTCGGATATGGGGTGGAATTCTGTTCCATTCTTTTGGACCTGCGATGGAGAACGCTTTGTCACCTGTGGTTTTTGTGTTTGTTGTGACGGGACTTATCAGATGAAGACCTAAGCCCCTCCCGACCTGCTTGATGTGGGAATAATAGGTCAGTAAGGTAGGAGGGTGATGAACCATGTTGAGATTTATACACAGTCAGAAGTAATTTGAAAAGAATACGGTAATTAAGTGGTAACCAGTGTAGTTGCATAATGAGATGTGATGCGTCATGAAATCTGTCGACTGAATACACGAGCCTAGCTGCACGATTCTGAAGTGTCTGTAGTCTGTTGAGCTCACCCTGACTGACACCATACAATAAAGAATTACAATAGTCAAGGCGAGAAATGATGAGGGAACGGACTACATGATTACAGGTGTCGAGATCACAGGTGTCGAGATCAATGAACTTGCGGATGCGTTGAAGGTTGCGTAAGTGGAAGTTGAGAGATTTACAGACTGATGTAATGTGAGGGGACATGGACATTGAAGAATCTAATATGACTCCTAGATTTCTAACTGTAGGGGAAGGATGAATTATGGAATCACCAACCTTGAGGACAATTTCAGGGAGTGTGTTCAAGATACGAGGTCTGGCTGCAATAAAAAGATGGGTTTTTATCATCGTTGAGTTTCATTTTGTTGGTAATCATCCAGTGCCTTACTTCAGTTATGCAAGCTGAGAGTTTACCAAGTGCTCGATTTGAATCACCTACTATGGAGGGGTTGAAATAGGTATAAATGTGGGTGTCATCGGCATAGATATGATAATTCATGTTGTGATTCTCAAGGATAGCACAAACGGGTTGGGTGTAAAAAATGAAGAGCAGTGGTCCCACAACAGAGCCCTGCGGAACACCAAAATCAACTGGTTGCTCATCAGAGAATGCTCCAGAGATGCCCACACGATGACGGCGTCCCGCAAGATAGCTGTCGAACCACTGCAAAGCCGAAACTTGAAAACCAAAAGATTTACAGAGTCGGTCATTCAGACGGTTGTGATCATATGTTTTGTACATGAATTTCAATCGTGGACGTTCGGTCAATCGTGGACCCTTTGTCTACCTTTCTCAACTGTGGACCCTATTGTCCTCTATTGTTAAAGGTACCCACTTGAATGCAAGAGTCTGTCCACACTATCGGTTACAACTGATAACTTTGTGGGTGAGACATGGGAGGTGGATTTCAAATCAGGTTTTTTTTAATTTTGGTTTTCTAGACATTCCTGTATCATTCGTGATTGCACTGATAAAAAAAATAGGCTGATTCACTGGATATGTAGGAAATTACAAGGCCATCTTTAAGATGAAATGGAGGATAATGTTCGTAACATGGACAGACATTCTTGAATCATACAAGTATATTCTTGTTATAATTAATCCAGCCCTTGTTCCATTAATATTACTTGTTCAATGTAGAATTATCACTCGACATTAAAACAACCTACATTGTATTTAGTATTCATGAAATCAGGATGCGACTTGATCAACGTTCATAACATACATGTAGACAGAAATTTTGTGACAAATGTCTGTTCCTGTTATGAACAGTGGTCCCTAGTAACAAACATTGGAGGATTTTGGAATCGAAGGATATTGGAGGATTCGGGTTATGTTGTACATGTGGGGAAAATGATGTAGGGAGTTGGGGATAATTGATGAAGTTACTGAAACCCAATTTACTAGCACTGCTCAGTACACGCTTTGCTGTTAAACTGAACATCATTTACATCACAAAGAAAGCAGGCTGTACATGTAGGTTTATTCAAAAGAATGTGAACTCCTTAGAAAATAGCGACACTGCAATGTGACACTACTTTTCTGGTAAAGTACACCACAGACTTTTTCACAAAGTGAGTAGCAGAAAGAAACGTTATTTCCAGTATGTGTGGTATACCTCGGAGTCCCCTTGCCTCCGGTTGAAATTCTTAGTTTCTCTGGTTTATGTTCCCAGCACCACTTCTTCCAACTCCTTTGATGGGTCAGCGAGGGCCTCCCAGACCACCAGGGGTCAACCGGCCATTCATGCAGAGACGCAGTGCCATGCCTGCACCACCAGGGGTGTCAGACCGAGATTTAGACAGCCCGACCCAAGATGACCGTGATGATGATAGTGACCAAGGTAAAACACAATGTTAACCTCTTGAAAATAGATGACGACCATAGCCACAGTTTGAAAAAAGACCACCTGGCTTATTGTCCTCTTTACCCACATTCCTGCACGTACTCAATCTATTGTTTGCCTTACCCTTGCTGCACAAGCCTGTATTGGCATACCAGCACCGCATTAATAACAGCCAGACACAAGGGGTTAACTTGAGACCCTATTCAACCCCAACCCCATAGTACATTACACGCTGCCCAGGTACTCCATGGATTTGGATTCATTCAGTTTTACATCACTGTCTGAACTGATTCTGGCAGATTTGGTCCAGAAGTCCGTTATGTGCTGTAGATTTAGATGTGGGATCCGCTGAATTTGGGAAGGTTTTTAACCCTAATCTTCCCAAATCCTCTTTGCCAAATGGAGGAATTTGGAGGATTGTAGGTCTTTGGAAGTTGAAACATCAGACTATTTTGCAGGATTGAGGGCAATATAGGATTTTCCTCTGAAGGAAAATGGAGGATCCAGGTCATCAGGCCCATTCTGGTGCTGGAGGATTTTAGAGGATTGAGGTTACTCGGGTTTTTATCCATAACACACTGGAGGATTTTGCAGGATTTTAGGCAGTAGCTTAAGTAACCAACATTGGAGGTTTTTGAATCGGAGGTTATTGGGGGATTCAGGTTTCATGGAAATGCCCAGGTGGTTAGGGATAATGACAATTATTTGTTTACATAGATTTATTTAAATTTACATTTAATTTATCTTGGGTTGTCTGATCAGTGTGTTGCAATGTTTCCCCTCTGGGCCTAGCTTTGAATTGAGAAGATATAAGAATTTCAGTTTAGTGTTAAAAATGGATGGAAAACTTGAGAACATTTGTATGTAGTCTGGGAAATGAAGGAACATCGTGCAACAAGTGTGAATTGAAGCGGGATCACCAGAGGTAATCGGCGCAGGAAGTAACACTGACAGGTGGACATTTGTATTACTTTGTCTTGTATGATTCAATGCTTCAGAGATAAAAACAAAAGATTTGTTGTCATTTGGATTGAGGGAACAGTTGTTGCTGAATAATGTTGAGATCATTGTGAATTTGATTTCCTTTTTCCAGAGGATGAAGATGTCATAAAGGCTGACGTAGAGCTACCCCAAGCCCTGGAGAAAGTGTTGGCTCTTAAGAATGTCCGTGCACAGGAGCTGGGAATCACAGAGGAGGAAGGTACACATCTACATGTTTGGTTAAGTTGACTTTCACTTATGGGTCCAGGGGCCGATTTCACGAAACGCTAAGACGCGTCTTAGGAAGAGTAACTCGTCTTAAATCGCCACTCGTCCTAGGATCGATTTCACCAAAGTTAGGACGCGTTCAACACGTCCTAACTTCCTTAGCAACGCGGCTGAACACGTCCTAACTTACGATCGGTCTGGGGGTCGTCTCATCTATATGCGAACACGTACAATTTACTGAAAAGCAACAATGGCGCTTATGTTTCTCGCTGATTACAAAGCTCGGCGGGCAATTAGGAGAGAGAGGATATTCCGAGATAGAAGAAATCCACTGGATAATCTAAATGACGAGGAAATCCTCAAGAGATATAGGTTCACCAGGCAGGGAATATTCCAATTTCTAGAAAGGGTTGGAGATGAATTGGAGCCCGATACCCGGGTGAGTGAGTGAGTGTAATATTAATAAAGGAATAAAAGTGTGATGAGCCGGTCTTTACCACGTCAATAATAACCGAGGAGGGGCGTGACCGCTGCTAATGGACCGAGCCGAAGGCGAGGTCCATTAACAGCGGTCACGACCCTTACGAAAATGCAAAAACCTCCCGTAAAAAGGAAAAAATGCGAAGCTTTTTCAACCCACTTTTTATCCCATTTGCTTAGTACAAAACACATGCGTACGTATCGGCCTTGTGAGCACGTGAAGGCGTTCCGCGCCTGTCTGTCGCGTGCACGTACGCACACGCACGAATGCAGCGTTTTATACGCGTGCATTAGCATTGTCTTACATTATGAAGTTCAGTACATCTTGTGCGCGCACCTACTACGCTCTCCCTGTTGCGTATCGGCTAAGAACAGCTGGTTATATGACGCGCCGTGTTTAAACAACCGTTTTTAACAGCCGTTTTTAGAAAGGGTTTTTAACAGCCGTTTTTAACAACCGTTTTTAACAGCCGTGTATAAACAACCGTTTAAACACACCTACGTGACAGGCTCTCGACTAATAGGGATAGTGAACCTCGCTGAGGCATTTATGAAACAGCATTTAAATTTTTAATCCAAAACAATCACCAATCAACCATCTTGAATATAATGGAGATCAATGACGCGCATACACATCCGACGGTGCGCTATATCGCTGGCGGAAAAAGCGTCAACGTTGTCGATCTCCTTTTCCAAGTCACCCAGTAAAAATAAGTTTGGTTCCGTGGGGCAGAAATGAGTTATATCATGATTCATGTCATTCTTGCACTTAATAGCCGACTTGTCGAGTTCAATTTGTCTGGAACGTTTTAATTAATTAAGCGATGCAAGGCACAATTGTCGAATAAATCGCAAACAGAAAACGCTTCGGTTTCCACGTGTCCGAGTCATCGCAGCACACATGCACACTATGCACGATCGTTTGCACGTGGGAGTTCGTTGTGTTAAGTTGAACAGGCAACGCTACTCCCTCTGGACCATCGCTAAACCGCACACATGGCTTAGCCGGCTTTGGGGGGTTCGGGTTACTGTAGTAAGAGCTACCTGGCTAAAGCTAGCCGCGGATTCGGCCGCGGATTCAGAGCTTGTTTTTTAGGCTGTGACTGGTTCCCGCCCCAGTGAGAAAGAAGAAAATAATGCACGGACGGGAACCAGTCTGCTTGGGGAATCGAGGTTTTGTGAAGGTTTTTACATGGGGGCGCACGTGCCATGCAGGCTCTAGCGCTCATCACGCGCACGGGCAATTACCAGCGCGATCGAAAAGCGCCGTTTTGTAGGATCCGGCAACGGTTTGGTACTAAAAAAATTGAGCAATTTGAGGGCTTGGTTCGGCAAGAAGGGCACAACGGCCAAAGTATTATTGGAGCACAGCACAACTGGCCGTGAATAGTGCATTTTTACAAGGGGCATCACGGCAACTAAGCCTTAGGGCATCGACGGCAGTGGCCGTCGTGAATTTCGAACCTTTGTGACTGATTTTATTCTTCAAACGTTGCCATATAAGCCGCCCGGAGTATAAGCCGCCCGGAGTATAAGCCGCAAGGACATTTTTCAGTGTGAGAATCAACGTATAAGCCGCGGCCTATATTCCGGAAATTACGGTATATCACATGGACATTTGGCTGGTAATCCTGGTTTTATCAAGCAAGACTCTTCATGCTTAGCAAATTTGTGTGCTTAGCATCGCCATGAAATTGACCCATGGACAGTTTATTCACTATGTGAATCTGAAGGTTGCAGATTCAAGTTCCACTCTGGTCAATTTTCTTTGACTTAATTAATATCTTTTAACTTGCATATTTGCTTTCAGATACAGCCAGGTTTAATGAGCAGCAGGTGGAGGGGGAGGAGCCTGTTGTTGAGGAGGAGGAGGAGGAGGAGGATTATGAGAGGGAGGAGGAAGAAGAAGATGAGGGATTTGGAGAGGTTTCATCTGAAGGACCTCAACAAGCAAGAAAACTGGTAAGTAAAGACTTCATAATGTTGACTTTAAACCCAATCTAGTTGAAAACTGTGTCTGGAGGGAAAGAAATATTTTGAGGAATTTCATAGTGGTGGGATATAATAACAGATTTTTTAACATTCGGTTTCAATTCCATTGTTCGGTTTAGATTTTGATAACCGCATATTCAAAAGCAACCTTTAAAAGAAATAAATTAAGCCATCAATTTTTGTGTGCGACGGGCTAAAGAAAACAACTGGAACATCGTCCAAATTGCTCCATGGTCTCTGATTGTGTATTCACTTGCTAGTGGTTTATGAATAGTCTGCCCATCCATTTTTTCCCAACATTAAAGCTCTGGAGTGTTTTTGTAAAGGCCCAGTGGTCACTGAATCCTGCAAACTATATCCAGTCATTGGGAGGGCTTTTCCTGCAGGAGACATCACTTGTCACTTTTTGTTGGCATGACTAAGAGCTTCCGGTGAAATCCGATAACTGTTATTCGGTTTGAATGAAATGAGAATAACCGGATTTTGAAATCTCAAATTTTTCCCACCAATAGAATTTTTATTCAAGTCCTGTACCACTGAACATGCTGAATGTGTTCAGACACAACATCCCCTTGGACGACTCTGGGTTAAAGCCCAACCGGAAGAGCACGGTGTTGGTGTCCCTTACATATGTTAATGTTGGTTCAATTGATTGTCAATGAACACCACGGATGACGATGTGGACGATATTTTGTGGTTTGCTTTTAGACCAAAAACCAGAGACGCAAGAAGAAGAAACAGCGTCGTAAGGCTGCCAAGAAAATGGAGCAATTAGTGAAGGCCCAGGAGGGTGATGAACCAGCCAGTGTAGAGGGGGATAGCGACCTAGGGGTAGAGGTGGAGTATGTAGCTGAACCAGTCGATATGAGCGACCCTAGTGTCAGGCAGTTCAGCAGAATCTTTGAGGCTTTCAAGGTATGTGAATAATATGGCGTTGATGTAGCACTTCGTACAAATTTCTCATAGTCCTTCACAATTACGCTGGTCGTTGGGCTATTCGATCAGCAGTTAGAAATCAGCGCAGTCCGTTCTGTACCGTCATTGGTACCCATTTGTACTCCTGGGTGGAGAGGCATTTGTAGTAAAATGTCTTGCCCAAGCACCGATCCCCTTAACAATTGGATCATGGTGCTGTTCATGTAGTATACACAGGGGTTTGCACCAACTTTTAATAGCAAAGGGTATTTTTTAGAAAGATGTTCAAAAAAGGAAAATATTGTCATTCAACAAAAAATTGGCTTGTTTGCATTTGCAAGTCGCAATACCATAATGTTTTTTACATTGTACATTTTACACTGTATCTTGAACTTTGGTTGATGTTAACAAGGAGTGTGATTGAGTGGAAAATTCACAATCAAGCAGATCATGCTGCTTTAATAACATGGCTAAAGTGAAACAAAAAAAAGAAAAAAAAAGAAGAAAAAAGCTCTTAATTTGAGGAGCCTTTGGCCTATTAAACAAATTTTTCATCTTACCTGGCATCTCATGTCTAGTATCATCATTTGTTTTTCTAGCTGTCGGAACCTGCCAAGACAGAGGCAGCAGTCAAAGAATCTAAAGTGGAAAAACTTCCTGAGAAGAAGCAAGAAGAGCTTAAGAAGAAGACATCAGATAATGAAGACTCGGATTCAGACAGCGAGGATGAAAAGGTGCGTTGTTATGGTAGTGGTAAGAGTAGATGTCAACCAGAAAGTTTGGTAGAGTACTGCATGTCTCCAACATAAAATGCAAACAAATTGTCACTCATCAAACTTTTGGCCCTCATACTAATCTTTTCCAATCTTTATATTTGTGACCCACTCTGCAAAAAGGGCACATAAGTCGCTGTATGCTTTTACGCTTAATGGGCCGTTCTATGTGAAGAGGGTGAAAAATTCTTAAAACAAGTGATTTTGAAAGGAGGGAATCTTTTGCATCATTTCATAACCAAAATCTTTGATTTCAGTTAATATAGTTGGAAAAAGAATGTGTTTGTGTCGAGTGCTTCCATCTATTGCTTTGCTTTTTGTTTTTTTAAATGGCTTGTTTCTCCTTAAGTCATTTCAAGAAATTCCTGGAAACAAACATGTAAATTTCCAAATATCTTGTGAATGCAAAATGCTACAAACCTCAGATATATACCATATGAAAGCTTATAAAATGCCCCTCCAGCTATATATAAAACACTATTTTCCAATTTTGCAACATAATTGCCCTTTTTGCAGATTGGGTCACATTTTGTCCTGCAAAAGTGGAAATTGGTCTTATTGGCTCAAATCGCAAAAAGAGTATTGTGTTTAAAAAATTGGCTGGGAGCGGACAAGCAGAGGGACAGGCAGATTTTAAACTTTTGCCGGGAGTGGGTAGGCAGTTTTTATATCTTTGCATGGAGTGGACACGCACAGTTCCTGCTTGATAGATGCCTGTCAAATCCTTATTTTATCAGAAACATTCTTGGACTTGTTTTTGAAACAAACTTTTTTATTTTTTTTTTACTGTGAAATGTTTTTTGAGAGTTTAGTCTTTTACAAACATCTCTCCATCCAGAAGGAAGATGAGGGACCTAAATTGTCCAAGAAGAAACTGCGGAAGATGAATCGTCTTAGCGTGGCTGAGTTGAAGCAGCTAGTACACAGGCCTGACGTAGTGGAGATGCATGATGTTACAGCTAGAGATCCTAAACTACTCGTCTACCTCAAGGTATCTCCACTGTTTTCCCCCAAGTTAGAATTCTTGCCATTTTAAGAAATCAAGTCTTGCAGCACAAATCTTTGGAAACAAAAAATAGTGTTTTATTTTTTACATTTAACCAATCTCAGTCATAAAATCATTGGCAAGCAAAAAAAGCAAAGCAGTTCCTTCTCCGTTTTCAAAAAAAAGTCTGGAACAATCCAGACCATGTTAGCAAACACAGGGTAGCAATTAGACATTGCCTTCTCTTCCTTGAATCTGTCAAAATCTACACAGGTTTTGCAGTGTTTTATGTATTCAATATAATTGCAAGTTGACTTAACCACATTAAGCACAATTTAAGCAAAACAATCCCATTAGAGTGGTATATTGTATTCCACTGTCAATTGTTATTTCTTGGTAAAAGAACTAGCAGTTCTTTTTTTTAACAGTATACGCACCTGTTAAGCTGAAACTTCGACAATTTTCCAAATGCATACGTTGAATGTAAAGACATAAATTGATGCACACAGGTTTGATATTGATCCTTCTTTCTCCCATTCAGGCTTACAGGAACACAGTTCCAGTACCCAGACATTGATCCTTCTTTCTCCCATTCCACGCTTACAGGAACACAGTTCCAGTACCCAGACATTGATCCTTCTTTCTCCCATTCCAGGCTTACAGGAACACAGTTCCAGTACTCAGACATTGATCCTTCTTTCTCCCATTCCAGGCTTACAGGAACACAGTTCCAGTACCCAGACATTTATCCTCCTTTCTCCCATTTCAGGCTTACAGGAAACGGTTCCAGTACCCAGACATTGATCCTTCTTTCTCCCATTCCAGGCTTACAGGAACACAGTTCCAGTACTCAGACATTGATCCTTCTTTCTCCCATTCCAGGCTTACAGGAACACAGTTCCAGTACCCAGACATTGATCCTTCTTTCTCCCATTCCAGGCTTACAGGAACACAGTTCCAGTACCCAGACACTGGTGCTTCAAGAGGAAGTACCTTCAGGGAAAGCGAGGTATTGAGAAGCCGGCCTTTGAGCTTCCTGAGTTCATTATGAGAACAGGAATCATGGAGATGAGACAGGCACTACAGGAGAAGGTACAAATATTCAGAATTCAGAAGTTTATTACAGAGGCCATGAGGCTTGCTATTTATTTACTAGTGGTGGGAGAAATCGGAGATTTTGAAATCCGGTTATCCTAATTTTCGCATCTAGCTCATAGTCATGCCAATAAAAAGTGACAAGTGACACGCGCATAAAAAAAACCCTCTCAATGACTGGATGTAATTTGCAGGATTCAGTGACCACTTGACCTTTACAAAAACACTCCAGAGCTGTAATTTTTAATATAAAATGGATGGGCAGACTATTCATATACCAAGAAGACCACGAGCGAGTGAATGCAGTTACAATCAGAGACCAAGGAGTAAATTGGAGGATGTTCCAGTTGTGTTTTTTAGCCCGTGCCACAAAAAAATGGATGGCTTAATTTTTGTAAGGTTGTTTTTGAATATCCGGTTTCCAAATTCTAAACTGAATGTTAAAAAATCCGGATTTATATCCCACCACTACTATTTACACCCCGTGGTGTTGTCTGTCTGTCTGTTTGTCCACATCAGGGACCACATGTGGGGTCATGATCCTGCAGTAAGGACACTCGGGGAGTGATGTTGTATTTCTAGCCTGATTTTGCCTCCAGTTCATTTATGGCCTTCCCCTCGAAGCAGGTAGAAAGTAACAAGTTGAAAATTAAGATGATGGTATATCCTGAACATACAAGTTAGAAGTTTTATTGTGATGTATTGTGTGTTGCTGTAACTCATTCCTGGGTCCTGCTGCAACCTCTGGAAGTTACCGAGTTGTGACCCCTTGTTTACAAAAAGTGAAGCTCAAAGTTTGTGACCAGTGCACACTGTATGCTGAGAAATTACCCCCCCCCCCCCCCCCCATAAAAGATTGTTTTGAGATTGAATTCCGTTTTTAAATTTTGAGATATGGTACAATTTGGTTTTTTAAATGTAAAAATCTCCAAATTGACTTTTCAGTGAAAACTTAGTAATTTTGCTACTAGGTCACATTGATGCCAGGTCACAGTTGAAGAGTTCGCCCCAGCATATCCCTGTACCATTAAAACAAATTGTTGGCAAACAAAAGGAGTGGTCTATCAGAGTTTGAATGGTGTCTGTCACTGATTGTATAAGAAAAACTCCCCGCTAAGCATGCTATTATCTTGTCACTCTCAGGAAGAGCAGCAGACAATGAAGACAAAGATGAGACAGAAAGTCCGACCTAAGATGGGCAAGATTGACATTGATTATCAGAAACTCCATGACGCCTTCTTCAAGTAAGTGTCTTCCTTCATACCGAAATTCAGCTTTGCTTGCTTTGCATCAGCGTGTCTCATGGACATGACAAGAGATATTTTTTATGCCCGATTTTTATTTCAATCTTATATTTAAAAAAAGATCTGACAATTTGTGATTTCAGCGATTCCAGACAGTATTGTCTAAGTAATTTCATTGGTTTTGCAATTTTTTCTTTTTGATTTAATTTGTTTTTACTTAAATTTAATTTTTTTTTACTTAATAACAAGGTTTCCCCCCAAATTAATTTGCATGCTCTCACAACCTTGGGTGTATGGTCTGAAGTTTGATTTGTTTAACACACTTTTTAAAGCAGTCACTGATCAATTCCTTCAGCTGTGGAATGGAAATACTGTTGGATTTCCACCCAAATTCTGGTGATTTTTATAATGGACGATTCCTCCCATCCACCCCCCCCCCCTTCAGATGGCAAACCAAGCCCAAGATGACAATACACGGTGATCTGTACTACGAGGGCAAGGAGTTTGAAACCAGACTGAAAGAGAAGAAGCCAGGAGAATTGTCTGACGAGTTAAAGACGGCGCTGGGAATGCCAATAGGCCCTGTGAGTACCATCATAATGTTTGTACTCAGCCCTTACACTATGAACCCCTTGGATGTGATTTCCTATTCAGAATGGACAGGAGGATTAAGAGAATGTGATTTTTACAATGAGGGTCCAAAATCACATCCAGAGTCCAGAATCACAATGCGGTTTAAGCTGTTAAACCCAGAAGTCACAATGTGATCTTTGTCAGGGTGGGATAATAGTTCACAGGCTTCAGATGTGATTTTAAATAGAGTAGGATGTGATTTTGGACCCTCATTGTTAAAATCACATCCTCTTAATCCTCATGTCCATTTTGAATAAAGGATGACATCCAAGGGATTCAGTGTTATTCAACCTTTTATTACCACGTAGTTCACTGGCTTATCTTCCCCACATAATGAGTTCTTTGTTCAATCATAAATCACTCGGCTAACTGCTTGCTGAATTGTATTTTGAAGAGAATGTTTTCACTCTCAAGAGTTGATTGAAAAAGAAAAATGTTACCCCTAAAGTTTTGAAAATATACCGTTTCATATGGTTTAAAAATTAGTCATATCTGCTAAAATAAGTCATCTGCTATGCTATGACTTTTCTCTTATGGCCCACTTTATACCAAACAGAAAATCTACATGTCAAATTTACAAATCAGTTGATATATAATATTGTACAAGGAAACTGGATAGTTCTCAATCTTATATGGGTAACATTTGAAAGCTGTTTGAATGATCTCAGCCAAATTTCATGGAATCTGTAATGCAGGGTTATATGTTGACAGCCTGCATTTCTGTACTAACTGAGCTTGCAAAGAAATTCTGACACATGAGTTTGACTTCACCATGACAGATCTGAACAAGCTCTGTCTGTTGGTATAAGGATCATGTATGAAAGGCAAAAAAGGAAGCAAGAGGTTAAGGGTATACATTTCAATTGATGTCTTGAATTCAAATTCATGCCCATTTATGCGTAACAATCCAAACTCATCTTGCAAGTGTTTATGTGTTGATACAAGCTTTGGTGTTAACCTTATAATTGATTGTTGATTTGTTCATCCATGCAGAACTCTCAGAAGTATCCGCCACCGTGGTTGATTGCTATGCAGCGCTACGGTCCACCACCCTCCTACCCCAACCTGAAGATTAATGGTCTCAATGCACCAATCCCAGAGGTCAGTCTATGATGTCATAACCAAGTGTCATTGGAGTCCGTCTATATTCTAGATGTTTAATTCTATTGAAATCGGCAGACTTCATGCGTCTATAGCTATTTTTGGATGCATTAGGCTGGTTGTGAAGTAAGGGTTGGTGTTGATGCTAAACATCTCTAAAAGATCAAGCAATTGTTTATCAAATTCCAGATTTTGAACTTTGAAATAAGATTCAATGTCGAGATAGTTCCAAGCCACTTTATTTAGATTTTTTTCAGCTTGTACACTTGGATTTTTGCCAATTCCCCTCCCCTAATGTAGCATTTATAGTCATTTGTAAAAAGACCCTTTTTCTTGTGTGGGAAAATGGGTACAAACAAAAACATTTTTGAAAGTCTGTCCAAAGCCAGTATGGCTTATTGGGGCCAGTGTTTATATTCCCCAGGACAGGATACCAGTCTATCGCATGTTACTCCCCAACCTTGCTGGTACCCATTTCTTTGTGTAGAGATGCAATTATGATAAAGTGTCTTGCTCAGAAACACAAGTGCCATGAGCCGCCAGGCTGGGATTGGAACCCACTGGGACTTAACCACCAGAATTTGGGTCTGCTATGCTAGACTGCTCACCTACGACACTCCACAAAATTGAAAATACATTGGACATAAATACATGTAATTGTGCAGCCTGTTTTGAAATGACCAAACTTTATCAACTGGATGTTGATCTGTCCGTAATTCATATTGCTGTGTGAGCAAATTTTAGCTGAATAACTGGATCAACAATCATATATTTTAATTACATTGCTATAATTTCAGGGCTGTTCCTTTGGCTACCATGCTGGAGGCTGGGGTAAGCCTCCAGTAGATGAATCAGGCAAACCGCTGTATGGAGATGTCTTTGGAACAAATGCAGCTGACTTTAAGGTAAGTGGAATCATTGCATTCCTTAGAAGTATCTAGTTTGATGCAGGCAACTCGAGCCATGTTACTGTTGGACTCTTTGGGGTCAGTTTTACTGCTACTTCATTGTAGAGTAAAAATTAAGTCCATTAGAACGGACAGAGAACTAACGTCCCTGTTAAGTTACCATGGCTGTGATGTAAAGCTGACAGGGGGGCATGGTAGACTTCCGCTCCGCCACGGTAGTTTTACAGGGACACTGATTGCTGCATAGATTAATGGGAACACACCAGCAAACTTAAGTCTGTGTAAACAAAAGTCCATGAATGTTGACAGAATAGGCAATTTTTTTTCTAGGCTTCACTCTAACCATGCTAAATTTAACACTTGTTAGATTTTGTTAAGAGCTATGAAACGATCTTTTCTTGTATTTGTTGGGTTTGGCAGGCTTCACACTTTCCTGTTGGATTCTGTGGGGTTTGGCAGGCTTCACACTTTCCTGTTGGATTCTGTGGGGTTTGGCAGGCTTGACACTTTCCTGTTGGATTCTGTGGGATTTGGTAGGCTTCACACTTTCCTGTTGGATTCTGTGGGGTTTGGCAGGCTTCACACTTTCCTGTTGGATTTTGTGGAGTTTAGCAGGCTTGACACTTTCCTGTTGGATTCTGTGGGGTTTGGCAGGCTTCACACTTTCCTGTTGGATTTTGTGGAGTTTAGCAGGCTTCACACTTTCCTGTTGGATTCTGTGGGGTTTGGCAGGCTTCACACTTTCCTGTTGGATTCTGTGGGGTTTGGCAGGCTTCAGACTTTCCTGTTGGATTCTGTTGGATTCAGCTGGGTGCTTGGAGAAAACCCTGAAAGGGGCGAGGGTTAAAGTGTACGTAGACTGGGCTCCCTGTGGAGACATGAGGACAATAGAGTGAAAAGGTCTCCACATGGAATTTCTAAAAAGGGGGTGTCTCTCTAAGATAAAGGTGTAGAAAGTCTATGGGGGTAGGTTCATATACAGGAACAAAGGAGAAGACAGACACTGCTCTGCAGGTGTGTGTTTCTTGAGAATGTGTGTTCACAAAAGTTCCTACAAAGTGGTGAATGATCTGTTGGAACTGGCATTTCCTAAAACTGATATATCGAGTCTTTAATTTAATTAAATTGAACTGATTTGACAGGCAAACATCTCTGGATTCACAACACATTGTACAGATGAAGGCCACTTAGCCCAGGGCAACCTTTGTATTCACAGCCTGGAATATATTAGCTAATAATGAAAAATATTTGCTTGTATTGGAGGGTTGTGTTTATTTAGTTTTCTGTAAGGCCGGAATACTTATTGTCCAAACACATCATTTTGAACAGAGAGGAATAAATGTGACCCGCTCTGCAAAATGGGCACATAAGTCGCTGTATGCTTTTATGTGTAATGGGCCGTTCTATGTGAAAAGGGTGACAAATTCTTCAAACAAGTGATTTTGAAGGGAGGAAATTTTTTGCCTCTTTGATACCTATATTATTCTATTTCATAACCAAAATCTTTGATTTTAGTGAATAAAGTTGGAAAAAGAATGTGCTTCAATATATTGCTTTTCTTTAATGGCTTGTTTCTCCCCAAGTCATTTCAAGAAATTCCTGAAAACAAACATGCAAATTTCCAAATATCTCGCGAATGCAAAATGCTACAGGCCTCAGACATATACCATATGAAAGCTTATAAAATGGCTTTTCTAGCTATATATATAAAGCACTATTTTAAAATTTTGCAACATAATTGCCCTTTTTGCAGAGTGGGTCACAAATGCACCATTCACTGGATTTGTCTTCCTCAGATTCACTCAACCTGTTGCTGCAGTTTTGAAATTATCTTGTTTGGTGTTTTATGTGTGCTAGCTTTAGCTTAGGGAGAATTGGAATGATTTGGTTTTGAATGATTGCAAGTTTAACGTGCTGTTTGTGAAATTGACCTGATGACGTTATTTATTTATTTATTACATTTCTTTACCCAGGGTGTGCCCAAACAGTTTAAAACTGGTTTCCATTGGGGCCCTGCATATTATTAGTTAAAACTGAATATTTACACATTCATACAAAATATTTAAACAAATACAATAATGTTTATTTTCGGTTAACTTTTCAACTCTCTCAACTCTCCAGTAGAAGTTATTGTTGTTGACCTATAGATGTTTGATTGGTTCGTTTCTTTGGAAAGAAAATACTTCCCTTCTTGCTTTGCAACCAAACGTATAATAGGTTGAAGATTAAAAGTTGACAATGGTAGATTTTCAAGACGCCTATGACAGAAGACATACCAGCCCTTCTTGTTTAACCAGTTCGCGTCGGAGGACGTGTTAACACAATCTGGCTGTTTTTATACACGGGCACGGCTGACGGGTTAAAACGTCAAGCTTGCCTCGACTCACCTCCGGGTGACGTCTCAACCTGCTAATCCCTCATTTGTTTTGTACACACACAAAGTCCGAGAAGTCTGTGGAGGCGGACTGTGTGTTGAACTTGAACTTGGCCGCTGTGCACGGCCTGTTCTACAATTTACGCTCCGGTGGACACACCTGGAGTATTGAAATATATAAGGTTTCGGCAAGAAATATTGTACAAATACTGTTATAATGACTCTTGCAAATCAGTATTTGTGGCGTTTGGCTGTATATCAGAAGTTGGCTGCTATATTTTGCCTTTTTTGAAAATATAAATTTTCGGCAAAAATAATCCCGGCGCGAACTGGTAAATAGTTCTGAGCATGCACGCGTCGTTCGGAGCATGCGCATGAATGAGAACAATGGAAACGGACCGGTATGTCCGCTGCCACAAGCGTCTCGAAAGTCTCCCAAGTATTTCCATGTAAATCTTGGATAAGTTATAAAGTCTGAGTAACTTGTAAAATGAAAGATTAACTTGTAAAATGAAAGATTAACTTGTAAAATGAAAGATTAACTTGAAGTGTGTCATGTCATGAAATCCAAACACCATTTAGGACTTGTCTGCAAAACTAGCACTTGAACAACTCTAGGCTTATTTCTTGATATTTAACACATTTTTACCCAAGGTATGACCATATTTATAAATGGTTTTCTTAGGGCTACAGCAAAATCAGTGACAAACATGAAAATAAGGTAATGCTGAAAATAATTATACAACCTCGCCAAGGAAAATAAATTATAAATCTGTTAGGATCTTTGTTAAAGCTGACAAAAAGAAAATTGTACATTTACGCTATTTTGAAATACAAATTTAAGGCATTCCAATATTGACTGAGTAAAGGATGGTCATAATGGTCATAACAACATAGTCATTACATGTTTGTGGTAATACGGTGTGAAAATTGAACTGTGTTATGGAATGGTTCCTATAAGCCTGTTCGATATGACGATATTTCCCGATATTTCGATATTTTTTTCATATCGAAAATCGTATCGGCCCCTTTAAAAAAAAACGGAATATCGGGGAATTCGATATACCGAAGAATATCGCGATATATGTTCCTTTTGGCCGCATTACGTGTGGATTTGTCCAGTTTACTTTGCTCGAAATTCCAGTTATTTCCAATTATTGGACGGTAGAATAGTATATAATGTATCATGATGTACAATGGAGGAATACAAAAATACATACATGCACTAAATGTCTTTCTTTGACCGTTTTCTAAACCCCGACATGACATCTCCGCTCCGCGCGATTTACCTTCCGAGCGATTTACCCTCCGCGCCGTACGTTGTCAAGTGCAAACAACGTCTTATTCCCAGTGCACAATATACCTACACGCTTGCGAACTCATCTTGAGATCGAGGGGTATGGCAATTGTTTGCAATAAGGTCAACCCCTGTAGCGCATCTGCGCGTGCGCGTTGCTTTGTTGCTAGCCTTGGTCAAGTGCAAGCAACCGCACTGAATGCCACCGTCTTTCCCCAGTGTACAATTAGGCACACGCAGTTTAGGTGTAGTTACGTGTAGCGAACTGCGCCGCGTCTTGAGAAAAGATTAAAACACGTGCCGCGCATCCATTGTACATTGTGCAATGTCATGTCGTCTTCACAAAATATACGACACGATCGTTTGTTGACAGCTCGCATGTGATCGTCCATGGTATTATCATCTGTGTTACTAATCAACAATGCTGAAATAGAAACAAACGCTAGTCTTTCTGGAGTGCCATAAAGTAGCCAACTGAAGGTAAATGTCGTAAAACTCCAAATACTCAACGAGCGAAGGGAAGCTTTGTCAAACCGGCCCCCCGTTCCTGCCGCTCAATCCCGGCGGGCCCGATCCCGGCGGTGGCCCCGATCTCATGATGCCGTGGTGACTTCCGTCATGTATTTTTTATTCCTCCGTTCTTCCGGTAATGAAAAAGTGACATCATCACGATAATATCGAATATCGCGATATTTTTCTGCCGATATTTCGGTATCAAAATAAATGGATATCGAACAGCCTTAGGTTCCTAAAATAACTGCCGATAAAGACTGCTCATTTAGATTTGAGATGTTTTTAGATGTTACTGCATTCTTAGATTGTGTTCCTCATGCAAAGCCTTAAATGGATTCAGAGTAAACATCTTTATTTCTATGCTCATCTTCTTGTAGGAGGAGGAAGAAGAGGACGAGATTGACCGTACTCGATGGGGAGAGCTAGAGAGCGAGTCAGAAGAATCCTCCTCAGAGGAAGAAAGTGAAGAAGAAGAAGATGAAGAAGTAGATGAGACGGGACTGATTACGCCGGCCGATGGGTGAGACAATGCTTTCATTACATATAAAGAACCTAAGTGTGATGTTGGTTGGAATGGCAAAATGCTAACGTGACCACCAAGGATCGTGGCAATAATATTATTAGATGAAAAATACGTCAAAAATGATGCTCAAGGTGCTTTACAATCATTAAAGAATTGACTAATTAACCCCTTGCGTACGGTTGACACAAATACGTGCAGATTGAAACTTGCCACCTGGCCGGTTGACGTCTATGCACGCCAATTTCTGCATTTTCAATCCATTATTGGGGTATTGTGTACGTTATGCTTGGCTGCACAAGCCTCTTGTTTCCGTTTCGCTTGGCTGCACAAGCCGGCATGGCGCCCCCAGTGCCAACATGAAATCCGGGGTCAAGGGGTTAACTCTTTCTGATTTAGAAGTGGTTCGCTTGTCAATATTGACTGTTAGTTCGATGAATTGCATAATCTTCTAAACACTGCAGCTTGATATCACCAGTTTGGTACTCTCAAACCCCCCCCCCCCCCCCCCTTGAAGAACCCTTTGTAGTTGGTCTATAAAGCCTACCCATTTATTCTAAGCAAGATAGACACCACCTAGGCCAGTTTAATGGCTGTGCTGTGCTCACTATTAAAATATTAGGTCCAGAAACGTTTACATAAATTGTTGATGCATCAAATCTTCTTGGCCAATCAAAGTCTTTAAGTACAAGAAGTATTGTTTTTCTAGTTATTATTATTCATGGTTTATTGTTTCACTGCACTTTCACTGCCAAAAGGCCAAATTGCAGTTTAATTAAATTACAAATACATACAAAATAAATTTAAAAACCACTAATGGAATCAGTATCAATCATTGTGGACTACAAGGGGATCAGACGGAACCGAATAAAATGAAGTTGATGAGCACGTACACAAGATACATCAGGGAACATATTCCTTAGTAGGTACACCTCAATTTACAGACCGAGGTGTTTCATTTTTGGCATCCGTCCTTTGTCTCTTAATGCCAGTGGTCTGATCACTCCGAGTGGATTAACCTCCATTCCCACCGGTATGGAAACACCTGAGATGATTGAACTCCGCAAGAGGAAGATTGAAGATGCCATGGATCAAGGAGGAGAAACACCTTCTCTCTACACCATCCTACCTGAGAAACGAGCCACGGTAGGCGGGGCCATGATGGGCTCCGCCCACGTCTACGAGACAACAGCTGTAAGTGTCACACAGTTCCATTGTCATATTCCGTGCAATTTGAATGGCAATGTTTTGCTGCAACTAGTTAAAGATGTTCAGATGCATTATTTCTGCTTTGTAATGAGTTGGATATCCACCAGCACAAACATTTTGCAATTAGGTTTTGTTGTTAGCATTGAATGGTCTACAGTCTGTTGAATGGTCTACAGTCTGTTGAATGGTCTACAGTCTGTTGAATGGTCTACAGTTTAAAATTGGTTTCCATTGAGGCCCTGCCTACATTTTTAATTAAAAATAAATATTCACACATGCAGACATGCCAAGTAGTACGATTTTGCCGTATTTCGTACGGGAAATCCTTGAAAATACGGGAATACGATTTTGACCCTCAAAAATACGAATCTTGTCCGTCTTGAAAAATAAATATAAAAATGCCGTAAAACGACTGCAAGCGGAGAATTTGAAAGTACCTCGAACTTTTTCTAGCCCGAATACGATGTCTGGACTGTATGTATACATCATGCGTATACCGTAATTTCTGGAATATTGGCCGCGGCGTATACATTATTTTCACCGCGAAAAATGTTGCTGAGGCTTATATTCTGGGCGGCTTATTCTCCAACACTTAAAGAATAAACCCGCGAACTATCCATTATATTCGAACACAATTTCCGGGTCGAGTCGGCACCACGATCATGAGTCATCGTTTTCGTTGATAACAATGCACTCCAGTACCCCCAGCGGCACGCGAATTTTTCCCCCTCCAAACTTTGTGGGTACATTGCCGTTTGTGATCCACTTTGTGATGACTTGCCGACTCCATGAAAGATATCGTGCGACTCTGCAAAGAAGCCTACATTTATTCTATATACATGTACATTGCGCCGCCGCGCCACGGTCGGCTGTTTCGTTGTTCAGTTGAATTGGCCTACAAGCTTATACGATAGCTCGTGGACGTCAACAAGTTTCCCCAGATCGACCGTAGGCGCGGCATGCCCGCTTTCTGAGTAAAGTGGCTGGTACTAGGCGAATGCGCAGACAGATGGTCGAACAGTTTGTTTACCAGCGATTCAATGCAATGGTTAACATGAATATTTAAATTTATGCAAATGTTACTCCGCCCCAATGCTTGCCTGTATGTAATGTGTACATGTACACATTACATACAGTTGATCGGAGTCGGAAGGATTAACCCTTAACATGAGCCGCCATATCTTTCAAAGTGCAAAAAGGCAACTGCATTGTATAACAGTACCACCACCAGCACTACTAGAAAACCATAGACAATTAATGTAAGTGATACTTGGAGCTAAAAGTGCAAGCAATAGTTCATGATGGAATGAATTATAACAGGGTATATTATTGTAAACATCATGCACTTGATGACTGAGTATGCTTAAATCCTACACTGGTATTGCAGCCAGTAAAATTGCTTTTTGTATGTATACGTACCTGCATTGTTATGCACCATTATGTGAGTGTACAATGACCGTTTTTGAAAATACATTTTTTTTGGAAAAAAATACAGTTTTTAGGTTGTCAGAATACAGTTTTTGGATTTTCAAAGTTGGCATGTCTGCACATGTATACAAGAATATTTACACAAGTGTTAAATGGCAGCATTCAGCGGTATCTATATTTGAGCTCAAATAAATTCACAAAACTCAAAAAAATTGTTGTATTGTTGTAATTGTTGTATATACATGTACATGTACATCTGTTGTTTTCGGTTTTTTTTATGAATTAACATACTGATTATTTTTGGTTAATAATGGTTGTGGCTATGAGATAAAAACAACTAAAGACAGATGTTTAGTAATTGAATGAAGCAAAGCTATTCTGGGCAACTGTTTCTAATCTTTATAGACGCATGTGAAACATGGGTTTGACAGACAACAATGCCAGGCCCCGATCATTGAAAGCTGCAATGTCTGTCCTCTGGCTGAAAGTTTCAATTCAATGGATTGCATTAGAACTACAAACGAATAATGGAGGAAAACTGTACTACTCTACAATCTATTTTGGCTTAACTTTACGTATGATGATTGCTCTATACATTAACACTGTAAGAATATGCGCATCGCGCTCCTATTGCAAACATTTAACTTTATATTTATCTTCAGTCATTAACCCTCCTGTGCACCTAGCCAAAATCGACCAAGCTGCTGTACAGATCAAAACCTATGAAATGTCAGATTAAAACACACACAAACTGTGAGAGTTGGTGTTTAGAGTTTTTGATAGGCTGTGATAGTTATAAGTATAGGCATGATAGGAGGGTTAAAGATGTTACATGTGTCAGGAGTGAGATGTCAGGATTTTTCCAGATTTCAGGATTTTGGTCGGGATTTCAGAATTCCTGAGGTTGTTGTCCTAAAGGTGTTTTTACCTGTAAAAGTGGATATAGACCAATAAAAAAGGATATTTTATGGGGGTGCCTTTAGGCAAATACAAACTATATGTTGATCTGGGGTCCTCGTGGATTTTTCGTGGATTTTTCATTTTTTGGCCAATCTCACCCCTGATGTATGTCGGTGCCTTTTGGGCGTGGCACCCCAAAAATAAATATTCAAATTGAATTGCTGATTTATTAACATAAGCTTTACAATCAGACATTCCACGCAAACAAAATGGACTGATAAGTAAGTTTCAATCTTTGAATTAGGAGCGGATTACCCCTATGGTGTTAATGTAGGTGGGTCATTCCATGAAGTTGAGACACAATGTGTGACATATTGGTAAAAATTTTAAATTGGTGTGAAATAAATTTGTTACACCACATGTGATTCTATACAATTATTTCATCATAGGTTAGATTCATTGTGACATAATATTTAGTTTAGGGTCCTCTCTCTTGAGTTTCACATTAACTCCCATAGACTTACTATGGATAAATCAACGATGTAACAAGGGACACGGTGTCCCGGTTACATCTTAGTTTATGTTTCTCATAATTCATTAATAATCATGTTAAAGCATCCAAATCTGTATGTGGTAGTTAGAAAATGTTATCCTTTTACATACCCCTCAAATACAGTTGGCTAAAACATTTGATGTAATAATTGATTTGGCAAGCCTGCAAGGATGTAACATGGGACACCGCTCCATCAAGGGTGGCAAACTAACACATGACACCAATTTAGGGGGTCTTTTTTATGTTTTTAAAAAGAGGTACTCCAAGTCTTTGTTATCATGTTGCATGGACATTTCACATACTGCTTACAGATAAATTATGGAAGAAAGTTCCCAAAATTGCTAGGATGTAACGTGGGACACCACCGTTACATCCTAGTCCATTTTGCCCTAATTTTGAAAAGGCAGTCCAATATATTGACTCTACAAGTTAATTTTATTAAAACGGTAATCAAACAAAAGAAAAGAAATTTAATTCAGACTTCATTTGATGAAAAGTAAGAAAGCTAGACATGCAAGCAGGATGTAACAAAATTTAACAGAGTGGGACACCATCCGTTACCTCTCTAACCACAGATTTGTTAGCCATATAACAGAAAACATGTAAGAGATACTGAAAATATGATTTGTTGTTAAGTTACATGCAGTTTTTGCTAACTGCTCATGTAAAAGAAAAGAAAATACTTAATTTTTTTAACCTCTGAACCCTATTTGTATTTTGTAAGTTTTTATGTCACAAAATTACCCCATAATTTAGCCCGGGACACCATCACACTTGGTGACAAAACATAAATATATCTCAAATAATGCCCTCATGTTTTGTATCATTCGAAAGCCTTCCTTTTACTCTTCAAGTTCATACCATAATCACCATTAAAGTCAGTTTAGTTTAAACAAGAAAAACAATTACATAATCAAAGAATGCCAAAATGTGTGTGTGTCTCAATTTCATGGAATAACCCAGATGGCAGTCTTCACGCGTAGCACTTAATATAGAAAGACAAAATAGATTGCAGAGGGTAGTTGGTGCTTTTTCTTGTTCACAAAATAGTTTTCTTCTATAATAAGCCAGTTCGGTGTCTCAAAGATCAAAGGTTATTCGGGATAAAATTGCTGACGTAATGTCACACCATGTTATGCGAATGCCCATTCTGATTGAATTTAACACTTGTGTGACCACCTTCTGCGTTCACATGCGCACGTTAAGTCACGCGGTTCATTCGGGATAAAATGTCATTGTGCACATGCGCAGTTGAAATACCAAACTGGCTTATTTGTAGGGGAAATCTATTGAATTGAAATTTTCAGTTGGAACACTGACATAGCAACCTTTTGTTGTTAGGTAACGCATACAACACAAACTCCTCTCCGATCATGTTAGCTGTTTGGATATCATTCCTTCACATTGAACAAATTCAAGTGAGGATGACAGATAAATATAGTTGGCAATTGCTAGACTAACATTGCCTGAACCCTGGGCTAGTCAACCATGTCTAGTCACCATCTGGGAATGGCTGTACTGGTTATCAATAACATTTTTATGCCAAAGTGGAGAGGGCACCAGTGACAATAGTTTGACTTGGTGTAATTCATGCTTGTTCTTACAGATGCCAGGTATGTCACAAGTTAAAAGTAGTATACACTATTTGCTTTTGCTGTAATTTTCAGAAAGAAAATGGATTTGGGGGTTAGTATTTTATAGCGTGCTAGCAAATACTGTAACACTGACCTGTGTCAAGTTTTGTGTGCATAGATGCTGGGAAAACGGAGAAAATAAATCTGTGCTAGTAGTCTGGTTCCCTGACCATACTTTAGACAGAGCGGAGCAATTTATAGACGTCGGGGGAATTATCAGGTCGTTAAACTACATTTTTGTAGACTATTTCCAACGATTGTCGGTTGACAATCGTTGGAAAATAATATAAATTTCCACTTTCCTTGAAAACGACAGCACCCTAGGTGCCATGATTTCACAGGATGCTTGAGACTGCAATTAACTTAGTATAGTGCGGTATTTCGTCATAATTCAGCAGTTTTGTTTTTTGATGTTTGCAAATGTTGTATACTACATTTAACCACTGACTGACCGATGGTCCCAGCTTGAACTTGTTCTTAGTGTGCATATCCATTTATACGTTATCTTGTTGGGATTGTTTGGACTTATTACTGAACACTGCATAATTCCTATTCAACCTACTCCCATCCAACAGACCAAGAAAGCTGGTGGTCCTGGAGAGGGCGTGGCCATCACTCTGGACCCTAGTGAACTGGACCTAGACACGGCAGCAATGGCGGCCAAGTAAGTATGAGTGGTCAGTCTGTGGTCAGTTCATGCTATGGACAGTTTGGACATTCAATTTGTGGTTACTTGGGGGTGTCTCAAAAGGTTGGAACCTTCTACGGAGAACATCTTTTCAAATTGAGAACATGCACTGTTCCCGCTAGGTACAGCCTGTGAATACCAGGTGATTTCATGATGGGAATGACGATAGACACTTGGGCACAAGCATTTGGGAATGATCTGCTCCAGATGGGAACTTGCTAGGAACAAAGTGCATTACCTAGAGTTTGGTGGGGATAAAAGGAAATTGAAAGACAAAAAGGAATTTTAAAAACAATCTTGGAAAACTTGACCATTCCTGATGTTTGAAGTGTCTACAAAACACAAGAATTTTTGTTTTCTTTTAAAATAAATGTTCAAAGTGAAAACAAAAAAACTGGCAGGAGTGGGACTTGAATCTGCAACCTCTGGAAAAGCATACCGGTGGTCCCCGGTTCAAAACCCGCTCCTGCCAGTTTTCTTTGTTTAATTTGAAAATTCATTCAAAACTACCATGTCAGTGTCCCTTGTGGTGTATTTGATCTATTTCAATACGTCAGTTTCTGTTAGAGATATCCAGAAGGAAAAATGATTTTCTGAAATGAATCAGTTTGCGTCATAGTTTGGTACTCATACTGTAATCGAGAGACCACCATTTTAAAACTTATGTTGATGTTGTCACGCTGCAGGTATTCGTACATGCAAAGCATGTGCACGTTTTCCCAAGCTACAAACTCATTATTACCTGATGGGGTATGCGGCGTATGGAAAAATTAATGGGTGACACATGGGAGGTGGATTTTAAAGCAGGTTTTTTGCAAATTTTTGTTTTCTAGACATTCCTGTATCAATTCGTGATTGCACTGAAAAATAACTAGGCTGATTCACTGGATATCATGTAGGAAATTATTAGTCAATCTTTAAGATGAAACGAAGGATAATGTTCATAACATGGACAGACATTCTTGAGTCATACAGGTATATTCTTGTTATAATTAATCCAGCCCTAGTTCCATTTATATTACTTGTTCAATGTAGAATTGTTAATCACTCAAACTAAAGTAGCCTGTTTATTATTTATGAAATTAAGATGCGACTTGAACAACGTTCATAACATGGACAGAATTTTGTGACAAATGTCTGTCCCTGTTATGAACATGAAGTTTTGAAGATGTACACCCTGTACTTTAAAAATATCTGGAGGTTTAACCTGAGATTGGCCAGTGGCAATGTCTCAATAGATAGCTTTACATTAGGAACAAATTTAGGATAATTCATGTATTTCATTACTACTTCCCAACACTTTAAAATGAAATGTCTGTCCATGTTAGGAACATTAAATCTTGAGGATAATCCTCTGTAATTCCTCCAAACCTGAGAAATTTATCAAACATTTTGGTGGGCAATATTCTTACTAGAATATTTGATGTTGAAAGAGGGAAAACATGGCAAATGACTTGATGTATGGACTCCTGTCCCTGGTTTCCTCTAAATGTCACACTTTTGTAACCGTTAGTGTGGAAAGACCCAGCTACATGTATTAGTCAGTGGATGAGTCTACATTTGGTGTGTGCATTGATGACATATGGTTTGTTAATGGGTTGCTTCTGAAATGGTTCGTCATACATCATTTATCACTGTCCTGATGGAATAATTACAGGTACGAGCAACAGGTTCGGGAGCAGCAGAGCCAACTAGAGAAGGAAGACTTTAGTGATATGGTCGCTGAGCATGCCGCAAAACAAAAGGTCAGTCTTCCAAAAAAAACATCTGTTTGCCATTATTTTCAAACCTACATGTACATTAAACAAATTTATTGGAAGTCTTTTCAGGCATATATTATGTGGTACAAATTGTTGCCGGTCTATACATTTTTTTTTTTACCATAATACCTTTGGAGAGCAGTCTCAATGCTTCTTAATCTAAACTTTTTCAAAGGTGCAGCTTTTCCTCATTGCCTCATTTGTGTATTCATTTACAACTAAATACTGGCTGCAGTCTTCAGTGAACACCACTGTCGTAGTATTCTTGGGGTGTTCAATGTTGTCCGTCACTAAACGAGTCTATAAAAAATGTCTTGTGACAATTACATAAACATGGCAAATTTGTTATATTCTGTTTTTTGTGTTATTTCATTTTCCATCAAGAATTATGTAAATTTGGCTTCATTAAATATGTGCAATTACATTCACACTATAGATGATGCAATGATGACATAATAATGTAATGTCATTGTGATGTTTTCAAATGACGATGTATATTCATTACTTCCATTCTAGTACATACATACAAAAAATATGTTTAAATATTTGTTTTTATTGTTTTGACATGCAGAAGTTAGATAAAATCGGAACAAAAATAAAACCCTCAATATTTTTTAGCAACAAGAGAACTTCTTAGCAAGTACGTGATACTTTTTATAAAAAAATATATTGTAAAATGTATTGTATATTGCATGAGGAGTCTGGGTACCAGATATCTTTTTAACCCCTTGCATCCGGATGAAGTCTATAGACGTCTATAGAAAATTACTACCTTGCCGGGTGATGTTTATACATGTACATGCATTCTCTGCATTTTCAATCCATTGTTGGATTATTGGCTGTTTCAGAAACTTTTCTAAAACAGCCCTTGTTTTCTTTAAGATTTTTCCCATAGCATTTGTACACGTTTTCCTCCTTACCGGCACTTTGGCTACTTTTAAGCAACCGATTGCCTTTAAACTTGGCAGACACTTAGACAAACTGCTCAAAATGTGTGCCGAACTTTTTGGTCATGATGACGTCATCACGTGATTTTTATGAATTTTTGTATTTTGAAAATCGTAACATTCTTTTCAATATATCTAGCGAACAAAACAGATATTTTCAAAATTATTTTTGTTATAGCTTTGGTATGTCTCAAAGATATGCCCTAAAAAGGAAAAATTGTGTGACGTCATCAAAAATGTGCTTTTTTGAAACACATATAAGGGTAGGTCCAATTGTCATAAATTGGTGGGTTGGTAGATAATGTCACTAGCATGCAAAATCCGAAGTGACGTCATGATGACGTCATCGGCTAATTTTCTATGATTTTTTTTAATTTTTGGAATTTAATTTCAATCACACAATTTTACACAAAAAAACGAAACAGCCCTGTGTTTGCCCACAAACACTGTACCGTTCGTCTAGTTGTGTATGTTATCTGCACAAGCCTCTTGTCCGTTTCGCTTGGCTGTAAAGCCAGCATGGCACCCCGGGCGCTCCATTATAACACCCATACTCAAGGGGTTAAAGATGAAGTCAGAGCTTGGATAACTTTGCCCTTTGCATTAAAACCAGACAGGTTCAGCCCCGTTTGTCTACAAACATACGGAAAGTGTGTTGGATATGCACAGAGCCTTAATAAATTGTATGCTAATTATGAGCACCAAGCGACCGGGCATACATGTGTATGTTGTATTTTAGTATTTGTACATGTAGATATGCATGTGAATAAGTTTACATACTTAATGAGCTACAATGACAGAGTATCCCATTGTAAAAAACTGCATTGTGAATTATTGTGGCATTGGAGAATATACACGTTGCTGTACGGTTCCAGAGGAATTGATGGAAATGTCTGGTTGAGAAATCGGCTTGTTACTACATATTCCTGTTGTAACCAAGCAGACTCAAGATGGTTTAAGAAACGTCTGACGGGAACCCCTTTCTGATATCAAGATGATTTATTCAAGTAGGACAACACACACAAATATAATTACATTTAAATTTTAGGTGAAACCAGAACTAGATTAGTGTACAGTGTTCAGCAATTTTGGGATCACATAAGAGCGCAATAACACGGTTATATAACAAGGCTGTAAAACGGTGAAAATCAAGGGTTATAAACAAGCGTGCATATCCTCCAGATGATAAAGGGGAGTCTGTGGAGAATTAACAAAAAACAATCAGTAATTAATGTCAAATACTTATTTTCAACATTCATGGAAAACTAAACGTAGTCACAAAAATTATCAAATTTACTAATTTTCCAAGATTCATAAAAAAAATTGTGTAAATAACTTCTGCAGTATACTCTAAATTTATCAGCAAACATAGCTCAAACACTGGTGACTCAATACTGCTTCATTTCAACAATCATGAACGAAAGTTTAGTGAAACCCTGCACCATTTAACACAATATTTTAGGAATTATTCCATATGTTCACACTGATACTACACAAACAATTCAGAAAATCAAACAAGTTGAATTGTATCGTACCTGCCAGAGATTTTGTAGTGAAAATTATGGTGAAGAATTTCATGCAACAGGTAGGTACTCTATCATCTGGTGTCACGAGACACGGGACCACCAGTTGCATACTGAAATAAAATTGATTACGCTCACAAATACAGGTAGGCCTACGCTACACTAAAACAGCTGCAGCAAAGCTCATCACGTTACCAAAAAGGTTTTTTTGTATAATGTACATCAAACAAACCAAAACTTGCAGTTATTTCAAAAAAATGTGAATGTTCAAAATACCACTAAATTTCATATCCAGAAATACTGCTTGGAAAAAAGATGAAATTGTTTCAACTCACTGATAATAATAATACTCATGGAAAACTAGCCAAACAAGGAAAACTTGGAACAGTAATAGCTAATAGAAAAGGCCACAATATTGCAATACAATAGTGCAATATCTCATGTAATAAGAATATTATATTCCACTACAAATTATCTGATAAAACTCGCCAAAAGATTCTACACACAAAGCATGTGTTAGGAGTAAGATAGAGGTACTCAGCACGGCCAATCAAATAATGTACAACGAAAAGCAAATATTGGGCTGAACTCAACAAACAAAGGAAACGAATAAATTAACGGCGCTCTTCACCATCCTTCTACGGCAGCATGTGGAGGGAATGACGCTGTTGCAGCAAATCCTATGCCTGAATGATCAGAGGCATTCACTTGTGCACGGGACAATGCATGAGTCAATCTTCTGATTCCCAATTAAGTAAAATTCCTCGGGTGAGAAGGCTACTGAATATTCATACATTTTGTTCCCAGAACTTTCAAATAGCCCAAATATTTTTGGTTACACTGTCTTAGCCAGGTTTTTTTTTAATAGGCGAAGTATGATAGCACTTGGCACTTGTTGCTGTTAGCTGTTGTAGATAGTGTGATGTACATGTATGTAACCTGGTCATTCTCAGTCTGTTCATACAGATTAGCTCTGGTACTACGCCATTATTTACAAATCCAAACAGTGAAATTCCATGGTTAAAATTATCCTACATGTACATCCAGAAATTCAAGGAAAAACCCAATGTAAACCACAACCACTCAAGTAGTTTTGTTGAATATGGATGACGGCCAGAGCCGTGGTTTGAAAAAGATCACCTGACCGGTAGTCATTTATGTGCACATTCCTGCACATACTCAATCCATTGTTTGCCTATTGGCATACCAGCACCTCATTAATAAGACGGCCAGAAGGGAAATATGTAATATTGGGAAAACCTTCAGAGCTGAGAAATTTTATTTCCAAATGGAGAATTCTATTCCCCAAATGTTCTTAATTTCATGCTCCAACAAGTTGATATTATAATTCAGCCAGTGCTGTTGGTGCATTCAAAATTTCTTACTTTGCGACTTGAAGTATATGTGACCTGCCACCACAAAATGAGCTTAAAGTCGCACTATGGCTTTCTGAGTTATAAGCAGAAACATTTTTTTCACTGAAAAGTAGGGCTGTTGTCGTTGGCGAATTTTCTTGTCGACATGTCGGCAAAATATAACTCTGACGTCGACAAATTATCGAAAAAAGCAAGTTCCGAGTCGGGTAAATAAATCACGCATTGACTACTGTAAAACCTTTCAGTTTATATTACTGAAACGCGTACGTGAAGTCCGATTTCTCACCTTTCTCATTTACTATAATAATTGTTGAATATAAAACAATAAATTCCTGGCCATTTTGACGTTCATATTTTAAGGTAAAATAAATGTATTATTTAAAACAATAAACATTGTTCTGCTGCAAGCCCCGATCCCGTTCTTAGCAATGTTTTAATTTGGAAATATTACGTGTCATGTATAAGCCAGGGCCGGCCATGTGCAGTCATGATCGGAAAATCCCCAGGCTATTATTAGAACAGCTCGCACAAAAATCGGTGCGGTTTGGACTGATCAAAAATACCAAATGCCATTGCATTCACGGACGCTACAGATCGTAACGATGACATTACTTTCGGGAACCGGAATTTTCCGACCACATTCCATAGAGAAATAAAAGGAACATACATTGTGTCATTTACTGTCCACAATCAGTTTTATTTTAGCTGGCAAAACCCGATCCACGATCCTACAATGAAGTGTTTCTTCCTCCATGGTACACCCTACATGCAGCTCCAGCTCACGTTTGGTGCGGCGTGCATGCAGACCACAGACTTGATGTGCGTGCCGTGCCCGCCCACGTGTATGCGATATGCATGATGCATGTTCGTTATCGGCCAATAGTAGGGCAATTGTGTGCACAACGGTTACATCATTGACCTTATATGGAAGTTAAGGGTGTGGTTACTGGATGATTGGCACGGCATAATACAGCAACCACGAATATAATGTAGTGAGAATTTGGCAAAATCACCCCACTTCCAAAAGCTGAACACACAATTCCTTCCTCCATGATTGAGTGTACATGTATGTCTCAGATGGGTAATATTTTTGCGGCACAAGTTTATAAAAACCTCTTAGTTTTTTGTTTGCACGATTACATTGTTTTTATTTTAGTGCTTACAAAATTCATACTATATTATGTGGAAATGGAGCATGTACATGCAACCATGGAGGAACAAAATATGCATTCATTCTTTATATCGTGTGGAAATAAAACACTTGCTTGGAAAGGTTCAGTTTGATTTTTTGGGCGGGGTGGTCTTTTTTATGTTTTGGTTTTGATGGGGTTATTCGTTTGTTTTTGTTTTTACGATACGTATCGCGACTGAACTTAGTATCATGAAAAAGTGGTATGGTGTGTTACACCCCTAATGAATGATATAGGTTTTATTCAGTATGCTTGACTTTTACAACTAATAACTACATTTAGCAATCATTGTAATTGAGAAAAAATTAATTGAACCCTGTAAACAATGGTCGTGACCTGAAGTTGTTTTGCAACTTGACAACTAGCCAAGGCTGGCGCGGTACGTGATGGGGATCATGTTGCAACTAGCTTGGTCCATCGACTCGACGTGCATTGAACTCAATTTCTGTTTCGTGTAGTGAAAGATTGGTCAAGAAAATGGTGGTGTTCGGGGAAACTCACGAGCTAAATACACCGCATTGGACAAGAAAGCACATCATAACACATGGGTTGCTAATACATACTAGAACATTATAGTAAGCTACATTGTAGGTCTCACATTAGTTTATGTGTAACTTGTGACAACAAATCGGCGTTTTTGCACACAAATGGCGTGCGATGTTTTTCATTTTATTATTTTGTTTGTCGACAATGAGTCATCTGTGTCAATATGTCGGAAAACTGGCATTGTGGCCAACATTGTCGACAAAAGGTCTGTCGACAACAGCCCTACTGAAAAGTCAATTTTGTGATTTTAGCAACTGTACATGTATATTTCAAAAACCCTATTCCATCATATCCCAAAGTTTTAAAACTGATTCGATCCTTGAAATATTTTTTTGAGGGGAATTCTTTTTTGAACTCGGGTTAAAGTGTGCACTGATCAGAAACTTTGAGCTTCATTTTCTCAAAACAAGGGGTTAAGACTCTGACAACTCTAAAAGGTTGTATCGGGGGCTAGGAATGAGATATCACAAATCACAATATATCAAATTAAAGCTCTTAACCTGTACTTTCAGGAAATTCCATAATCTTGATTTTCAAATGTTGCTACTTTATGCCCATTTTGTGGTAACAGGTCACATATATATACATGTATATATATTCAGTCAGAATAAATACATTGTCTTGTTGACATTAATGAATTCAAATTTAGACCATGCTTTAATCATCCAAGTTCCTTGTTTGCATCATAAATGCTGTGTTGTCAAGGATCTGCATTACATGTTGGTAACGCACTCGTTCCAGGAAGTCAATTGCTGCCAAGACAATGATAATGAAACTTGTGTGTCCGGGTTTTGATTTATTGTCTGTTAAAGTTCCTTCTATATTTATTATAAATAAAAAAAATATACACTTGAGAGATACTGTTGGTAGATGAATTACCTGGCTTATTTGTTTGTTTATTTGCTTGCTTTTTTGTAGTCGTTTGGTTTTTAAAGTTCAGGAAGTTATCTTTAAGTGGGTTTCTTTCACATAAGGGAACTTTAGACTCTCCTCTCCAAACCAAACCTTCATGTGGCTCCATAGCTATTTCCTCATGTCGTGCCAACACATATTCTCAACTCAAACTGACAAATTAAATGGTGAATTTAATGTGGAATAAAACAAAAATGTCTCTGAGATGAAATTGTGAATCGTCATTGACTGATCTCCATATTGCTGTTCAGGGCAGAAGTTGGAGGTGCGATCCCTGACTATAGACCCTTTTCACGTGTTTTGTCATAGTATAATGATCTTAAAGGTAGGATACACCATTAGCTTTTGCTGCAATTTTCAGAAATAAATGGATTTGGGGGTTAGTATTTTATAAGGTGCTAGCAAATACTGAAACACTGACCTGTTTAAAGTTTTGTGTACATAGATGCCGGGAAAACCGTAGTCTGCGCAGAGAGAAAAAATTGTTCTATTAGTCTGGTTCCCTGACCGTACTTTAGACAAAACGGAGCAACTTATAGACGTCCGGGAATTATCAGGTCGGCGAACTAGAATATTTCTAACGATTGTCGGCCGGCAATCGTTGAAAAACAATATAAATTTCCACTTTTCTTGAAAACGACTACACCAGGTGCCATCATTTCATAGGATGATTGAGACTACTATTAACTTACAGTCTAGTAAGGTATTTTGTAATAATTCAGTAAAAAATATTTTGGAGAATTACCAATCCTGTACACTACAGTGTACCTTTAATAAGTGCCTATTCAAGTAAACCAGTCCAGAGTGCCATATGCACACACATGATTTAACCTGCCCTATACAATGTATGATGATCACTCCATGGCGGTCCATCCGTGGTGGTTTTGTTTACATTTTACTCTATCTGGTCACATGGGTGATGTCTATTGATCCTTTACATGGTTGGGTTGAAAGAAAGGCTGTTACAGGCAAGGCTTCAACTACTTATGTAAAAGCTTAGCAACCTGTGTAGTAACTAGGGTTGATAAAAATCATGATTAAAAAAAAAAATCAAACCAAATATCAGATTTAAAAAATTTAAATCAGATATTTAAATAAATTTTTAATAAAAAAAAAAACATTTTACCATTTGCTTAAAACATTTGTTTTAAATAAGTCAATTTAAATGACCATCTCTGAAAGTCAAGTATAACCAAAATGAACACAATTGTTCATGAAATCGGTACTTGTCAAATCCCTTTCATTTATCATATTCTTTTCTAGAATACAGTTTGTCTTAAAATTTCTGTGGCATTATAAAGCATCATCATCATACTGCACATTTACCATCTAAGTTGATATTGATCCCCCCCCCCCACCCTTACACACAACCATGGTGGAATAAAACTATTTTATGCAGCCACCATTAATATCACAATGTAGGCATGTACAGTATTTTTTTGTTTTCTTTTAAAGTTTATAGTCGGAACAGATTGCATACAAACCTAATAACCCCCTAGGGTGTGTGAACAAAAATCATCATCTGAGAATTGAGGACTGTTAGGGTTAAGACATCATTTACATGTATTGCAAATCAAACGATGTTAGGTTTAATAATCAGCTTCCGTCTCTCACAATGTATCGGGTTTTCAATTATATAATCGTGTAAATGTGCCCACATTACATTGAGTTTAACACAGTCACCGTATTTCAGTTTTCATCAAACAATCCTCAAGGGAAACTGACTTGGTAAATTTGAATACATTTTTTAAGTGAACAAAGAAACTGCCAGGAGCGGGATTCGAACCTGCGACCTCCGGGTTACCGTACCCGGTACCATTTTGAAAATGTATTTAAATTTACCTAGTCAGTTTCCCTTGTGGATTGTTTGAGGAATTAGTTAAAAAGTTAAAAAGTCGTATCCTCATTGAGTGATTCCCACAATGTCGCTTCCCAGGTTGTATCGTAAAATTGGGTTTGATCCCTGGCTATACGGCATTCTGGGTTTATGACTTCTGACTAGCGCCCACCCTAACAATGATACTGACAATTTGGGAAACCGCCAACATAGGGCAAGATAGCTCAGTTGGTAGAGTGCCGGTACGGTAACCCAGAGGTCGCTCCTGTCAGTTTCTTTGTTCACTTTGAAAATGTATTTTAGTTTTAATATCACGTGTCGGTAGTTTTCGTGTTTTAACGTCAATTATACAAAGAGGATGTAAATGTACAAAACCACTTTGTCAAAATTTGCTGTAAATATACAGCAACACTAACAAAGTGTTTATTTACAGAGAATCTACTGTTCTCCTACACAAATCTCATTATGCAGCAACACAGCAAACTGCACATGCTTAAAGGCGATTTCACTGCACAGTATCCTTGCAAAAATCACATCGATACATTCACACGACCAATCTCGGTGATCGTCCCACGGATGTCGCATCGATGCACAATTTTGGAGGTCTCAATCTCTGTCACAAAAAGTACGGGACCCGTGCGATGCGGTGACAGACATACACTTTCACACCGCAGGGAATCCATGCGTTTGTGACATTTATGCGATTTCATCGCACGGGACCCGTGTAACTGGCTATGCATGTAGGTAGTACATTACTTAGAATCATATGCATTGTACACAAGATAAATGTACACTGTTTCAGGAAACTGGCCTTATACATGTACATCCCTTTAGAGTCGGTATAAATGGTTTAAAGTTAATGAAAGAAAAATACAAAACAAAACATGTGATTTAATAAAAAATTCCCATTGATTTAAATCAAACAACTCTGGTAGTAACGATGCAAAGGATTCCTTGTTTTGCATGTGAAGTCTCGCTATTGTTCCAATATTGCAAAAAAAGTGCAAAGGTCTAATATGGAATTGTGCATTTATGACCGTCATGTTTGCATGACGCTGAGTCAAGTCACCATTGTGTTCTAATGATTGCTAAACTAGTACTGACATACTGTAAAGCTGCCAGCACAGAGTAAAAGAGGGATGCCTGTCCCCCGCCTCTAATCCTTCCCCGCCTCTAATCCTTCCCCGCCTCTAATCCTTCCCCCGCCTCTAATCCTTCCCCCGCCTCTAATCCTTCCCCCGCCTCTAATCCTTCCCCCGCCTCCAATCCTTCCCCCGCCTCCAATCCTTCCCCCGCCTCCAATCCTTCCCCGCCTCTAATCCTTCCCCGCCTCTAATCCTTCCCCCGCCTCTAATCCTTCCCCCGCCTCTAATCCTTCCCCCGCCTCTAATCCTTCCCCCGCCTCTAATCCTTCCCCCGCCTCTAATCCTTCCCCCGCCTCTAATCCTTCCCCGCCTCTAATCCTTCCCCCGCCTCTAATCCTTCCCCCGCCTCTAATCCTTCCCCGTTGGCACGGACAGTTAAGTTTTATTTCCTCTATCTGCCCCTTTTGAGGCATGAGAGAAAAAATATTGTCATAGACAATATACAAACAAATTAAGATGAAAACAAAAATTCTCATTAGAAATAAATACGTAGACACAATTTACATTTACTGATAAAAGTGCTTGTCCAGCACACTCTCCTACATGTATCTATTCATATTAAAATTAAACATGGAATCGCATCGATTGCGGCCAGTTTACTTTGTAAAAATTAGCAATGCTGTTGGTACATGTATATTAAAGGCATAGTGTTGGGTCAGTTGAGTGAAACACACGTATACAAACAGTGGCAATTACTTTGTTTGCATTAGGCATGGTTGTGCCTTGTTGACTAACTCTCATGTCACTTATTACCTTTTGCAGTTTGAGATAGTCTAGGCAGCACTGATAATATACTTGGGTGAATAATCATTTCTCTTGTCTTAGTGAGCAGTTACATTCCTAAATGTCAATAGAAATTTTTGGTAAAATTGCATCCAAATTATGGATTTATCAAAAACATAGAGCTCGCAAGCCTGAGGAAACAAAACATAATTGGCTTTTCCGACAGAGTCAGTCGGAAAAGGCCTTGTTTTTGTTCTGATTTTTTTTTTTGGCTTTTCCGACACTGCCAGTCGGAAAAGGCCTTGTTTTTGTTCTGATTTTTTTTTTCCTTCTTCCTTCTTCTTCTTCTTCTTCTTTTAGTTCTGACCAAAAGCCCATAGACTTTGTACACGAATTTTGTCGGCGGCACTTTAGGTCTTAAAAAACCTCAGATCTTAACCAAACTTACCTCAAACATAGACCCTAGGCTGAAATTGTATGTCGAAGAGTGACGTCATGATGACGTCATCACGTGTCACGTGACGTCATCCTAAAGGTGCGTTTTTCAAGGGCCCATATCTAGAGAACGGTAGGTCCGATTGCCTTCAAACCTGGTATGTTGGTAGTGTAGTTCGTGTTAAAGATGAAAATTGAGGTGACGTCATGATGACGTCATCATACGATTTTATAGTAATTGTTAAGTTTTTGAACTTAAAAGTTTCTTAAAGCCATATCTCACCAACAGAACATGCTAAATTTAAAATTCTTTTTGTAATAGCTTTGTTAGCTCCTATATTCTTTCACATAAATGGGAAAATGTGTGATGTCATCATGACGTCATCAAAAATGGGCTTTTTTGAAACACATATAAGGGTAGGTCCGATCGTCATAAAAATGAGTGGGTAGGTAGATCGTGCTACTAACATGTTAAATCCGAGGTGACGTCATGATGACGTCATCGGCTGATTTTCTATGAATGTTTTTGTTCTATCCCAAATCCTATAGACTTTGTACATGAATTTTGTAAGAGCCACTTTGGTCACTAAACAACATCAGATCTTAATCAGGCTTAACACAAACAGAGACCCTAAGCTGAAAATGTATGCCGAAACGTGACGTCATGATGACGTCATCACGTGTCATGTGACATCATCTTAAAGGTGCATTTTTTAAGGGCCCATATCTAGAGAACGGTACGTCCGATTGCCTTCAAACCAGGTATGTTGGTATGGTAGCTCGTGTTATAGATGAAAATTGAGGTGATGTCATGATGACTTCATCATACGATTTTACAGTAATTTTAAAGTTTTTGAACTTCAAAGTTTCTTAAAGCCATATCTCATCAAGAGAACATGCTAAATTCAAAATTCTTTTTGTAATAGCTTTGTTAGGTCCTACATATGTAAAAAAAAATGCAAAATATGTGCACCATCATAATGACGTCACCAAAGGCATAATTTCTCGTAAGACATGTAAATTTGTAGCTCCAATTGTCATGAAGCCTGGTGGGTAGGCAGACTTGTCACAAGCAAGCAAAAATCGCAGTGACATCATAAAAAAATAATGCGGAAAAGCCCTATGTTCTGTTCAGCGAAGAGACATAGAGTCCTATTTTTTTTTTATTTTTAGAAGTGGGAGAAAAACCCCAGATTAATTTTCTTGGGAAAACCAACGGAATCAGGCAGGGACTGAAAACCCAATCCATGTCTGGCCTGGTGAGATTCAAGCCTTTGTCACAAAGGTTGAAGGTGACCATAATTATACCAAGTAGGCCCTATGACATTTCACACATTATGTACATGTCACGAGTAATGTATACATTTTAAGAGTTTTTTTTCCCTTTCGGACGTTGCATTAAGCACTGTGTGCTCAATGCTTTCAGAGACCGTGTGGGAAATATCACAGGCTCACTGGGGTGGGACTTAAAATCATGACTTCCTGTTTACTAGTGCAGATGTCTGTGTGAGATGCAGGTTTCTAATTTATTCAAATATTAAATAAATTAAAAGAGTTGTTTGCATTATCTAAACTATTGGGAACCAACCCCCAAAAATTATTTCAGGAAGTTGTTCTTGTGTTTTCCCCCCGAAGGACACCGTGTCATGTAATTATCACCAGTTTTGTCAATCATCCAAACTCTCGTGGATTTATTTTTTCCCTCAAAACCTGAACTCAGTGTTTGAAACCCTGATCATCATTTTTGACACCCTGTCTACATGTATACCCATTTTTCATGAAGCATTGCCCAGATCGTAGATCCTGGAAAATTGAGCTACTCAATTGCAGGGGCAAAGTGCTGTCAAATCATGTCCATAGATACTTTGTATTGATAGGCTTAAACCATATTGATTATTTTTATATTTCTCAGTCCTTACAATTAGTAGGAAATTAAAATCTGTGAAAGGCAGTGTTAACAATACAAGATCATGCCTACAAGCCTCTAAGGCCCTTTGTCAGCGTCCACCAATCAATATTTAACCCTTGCCTGCCTGGTCAAGTTAATCTTTGCCCACCTGTTCTAACATCAACCCCCTTATCTCCTTTTAGTGCATGGAGTATATCCGGTGGTTTAAATTTCATCAAAGGGCAGCAGATTCATTGGTGACTCATTGTCCAACCCTTTGGTTTTATTGCTCT
The DNA here is from genome assembly GCA_037893225.1 of Hippasteria phrygiana. Classification (NCBI taxonomy): domain Eukaryota; kingdom Metazoa; phylum Echinodermata; class Asteroidea; order Valvatida; family Goniasteridae; genus Hippasteria; species Hippasteria phrygiana. The sequence continues at coordinate 615,909 of JAZGUH010000321.1, forward strand.
TCCACTGGATAAAAAATGGCAGGTACCAGGTTATCGTGGGATTTGTCATATTTTTTGCCCTTGGTATTTTTGTGTCTGTATGGCCATTATTGTATGTAAATACTTGGTTAAATAGGCAGAGGTCACATTAATGCATCGATGTTTTAATGATTGTTCAAAAGAGTAGACAAATATATTTATCTTCGAGTTTATTGCTGATGGTAAAACAAGTTATGAAATTTAAGTCTTTGATGCTTCAAAATAATTCTCAATGTGAAGATTGAATTTTACATGGAGGATGAAAATAGAAGATATTTTTGCCCTAACCGAACCGATGTACCGTGGTGTTAAGTATCCCTAATGTAGTTTCAATCTTCACGTTAATTACACGGTACCCACAGCTAAATGTACATTAGATTTAAACCAGCCAGCCGACCCCGGCAAGCTCGGTGGTCGAGTGCGTAAGATGTCTCCACTAGTAAACAGGAGGTCATGGGTTCGAGTCTCACCCGAGTGTAAAGCCTGTGAAATTGTCCTACACTGAGAATACAGTGCTTAATACCATACCAGTGACCATGACCGGGGAGGACAAAAATCTCTTCTAAAATATTTCTGTTTAGTCAAAACTGGTGTCGGGTTTATTCCAGAAGATGAGGAAAATTTGGGCATCTATGTTAAAATCATTTTATCCTCTTATGATTACAAGTTTAGAGTAAAATCTCAACTTTTGAATTGTTGATTGATTGATTGATTATTTACAAATTATAGCTTTCAATATATTTTTTAAGAAGAGGGGGTGGGATGACGAAAATGAGCTTGTTGCCTCAGCTGTATAATTTTTCCATTATGTATAAATTGTAGAATTATCCTTGCATTTCAACCCTTTTTCAAAAGTCAATATAAATTTATTCCACTGAAATTAACATTAATACTGGCAGTCACATCCCATCGTAAGCATCACCATTTCCAGGTACAGGGAACAATGGGTAATACATTTGTAAATCTATATTATTAATGCATACAACTTGCTATCTTTGTTATTCTACTATTGCATTCCCATTGATTGATCTGTGGACATAATCAGCTAAGAGTGGATTCATGTTTAACCCCATGGGTACGGTATTTTACGGGAGATGTCGGGGTGCCGTGGCGGCTCTGGCAGTCAAGCGAAATGGCCACAATGTGTTTGTGCAGTCAAGCGTAACCTATACACAATAATCCAACAATGGATTGAAACTGCACAAACAGCGGCCAATGGCGTCATCCGGCCTGGTGGCACTTTTTTGGGGGTTAAAGGGGTAGTTACATTCCAACATTTTATCACCAGCTACACATGTCGCTGAAAACAAATCCGTCGCCCAATGCGCTTTTATTTTGTTGACTATACGCTGTGAAAAGAGTATGAAATGTGTTTAGATATTTAAATGCCGCCTTGGTTAACCCACAAGATAGCAGTGGATTTAATGGGCCGCTGTGTCAAAATAAGAAATAAATAAATGAGTGATGAAATATTGTGGACTTTGTCCATGAGCTAGAAATATTGCTACAGCAGTTTCTTTATACCTAGGAACACACAAGAGGAGTTGGTGTTCTGTTATGTTTTTTAATTTTTTTTTATGGATGTCGCCCAATACAAGGCTGAACAGCACTCCAGCTAAAAGGCTATAACAGAGATGCTGCAGTTGGCCACATTTTAGGTTGCCAGCCTACCACCCTTACGGTTTTCCTGGATCCAGATCTAAATAGAGGATAAATCTTCGAAAGATACCAAAGAAATTATCCCAATTTTCATACCTACACATGTATAGACCCAGGTGGGGTAACTTCCACAGTTGGTTAAACCAACTCACTTCCCCCTGAGGTGACTGTACTTGCTGTGAATGCTTCAGAGAGAGAGTTGCTACAGTTCAGGATCGTTTGCTTATTGAGCTGGTAATAATTATTGCAAATATGTGAATGTTTTTTTTGTTTTTGTTTATTTTTTGCAGAACAAGAGGAAGAAACAAAGTCAGGACAGTGGCAAGGCAGCCAAGAAGTACAAGGAATTCAAATTCTAAGTATTTTATGTCCGTAATTTGTAAATAATTTCATGCCTTTTTTTTTTAATCATGCATTATCACAAAATGCTTAGTTTTGTCCATTTAAATGTGAGTTTGTTTGTGTTTTCTTTTTTTATTGTAGGTTTTTTTCCCCCAAGTCTTTGGAAGAAAAGGGTAATTTACCAAACTTTGTTACTAAACAGTCAAAAAGGGGATGTTTGTGATTTCTTCATTCCAAGTGGAAAATTAAGTTTAAAACTCACTACCAGTGTGATTGTGGAGCCACTGTAAAGTATTGAAGTGTATTACATCTGCTTCAATGTAGTGCTTATTGTGTATATTGGATCTGGACTTAAACTTTTGAACATCTCTGTTTTGGAATTACTTTTTGGGATAAAAAAAAACTATTGATCAGGAGAGGATATTAATACAACAATTTTCTTTTGTTAAAACAGTGACTTGATATATTTTCATTTTCTAGCAAAGCCAAGCATTTATTCACTGTATGTAAAAAGTAGTAATATTGTAATCTGTGAAACTGGTTCTGTAACTAGTTTGTCCACTCAATACTAGAAAGGAAGGTCCTTACTAAATGTTTGTACTAAAAATGGCTTTAAATCCCAAGGGAAATTAGCCAAAGCACAGGTTTGTGTTTTTGTTTTGCAGAATAAAGTGGATTTGTTTGCAGATTGGAACCTGGCATTCTTTAATTGCCAGAATTTATTTAACTTCTGTGAAGCCCCACGAGGTGGGCTTGATGCTCACTGCACTGTATCTGTTAGCCGCACATCCAACCACAGGTAAAGCCTGTGCTTCATAATTAAATTCAGATGCACAAATTGGAGCAGTTTCAGCCTGTTTTGCCTTTTGAATGTGTTTTGTGGTACCTCAGCTTCCCAGGCACTCGTTCAGAGTGATGTTACGTGTACTTGGACATTTTTCTTAGTCACATATTTGGACTCCATGCACAGCTGCAGCACAGACATTATCTATGGTGGGATGTGTGGCTAAGTATACGGTGCAGCAAGTTTTCCTGCGCTATTTGTGGGGCCAAGTTCTGTAATAGCGCTTAGTCTACAATTGTTCAGCAAGACTTTTGCAAAGGGTGTGATCACTCGGCCATATTTCAAGCACCCGAACCAATTGCTCCATGACTGAGACAAAAAGGGCTATCAGCTCAGCTCTAGAAGTAGTCTGCTTGGTGAACCAGGTTTCACAATCACCTGAGTAAAGTGGAGTCTCCACATATATTAATCCTCAACTGAGCAAAGTCACCGCAGTAGACATTCAGTTTACAGCCAGGAGCCTATTAATAAATATAATACCTACATCAAGTTCAACATTGTAAACTTAGTTATTACTCTCAAGTATCTCTGCATTGTCTAGGATTCTGTCAACTGTCCTGTGGGGATGGCCTTTACTACATGGAGAAGTTACGATTGACTCGCATAAACCAGTCTGCCTTTTCAAAGTTTAAAAGATTATCGATGCATTTGTGGACAAAGACCTTTTGCCATGCAGAAAGTATCACAATTCCCAATTATTATTGTATGAAAACTACTAAACTTTCCTCATGACTAATGATTTTGCGAAATATGGTGCAAGCTTTCTAATATAGACGGACTTCCACAGGTCAAGTCAAGGGAAAAAAAGCAGTTAAACTGAAGACCATACAATCAGGCTGATGTCACCAATTTAGTACCTTCTCTTTAAAATGGTAGGTCACTCGCCCAGAACAGGTCACGGATTACTGACATGGGTAAGATTTGTCGTTTTTTTTTTCTTGATTTCAAGATTCTTTTGTCGATTTTAACTGGTTTCAGAATTTTTGAAGAATCTCTTTTGAAATCTGGAATGTTTTAACCTGTAAAAATGGATATGAGGTAATATAAACCAATATTCAGGGTCATTGAATGCATAATTTAGGCATCATTTACTTGAGTTTCAGTTTTACAACCTCCAGTTTCATTCCACTTCTGAAAGGTTCATTTTTTCCCAAGCACGCAAAATTAGAAATCCAAAAAAGAATATCCATTCTCTGATTAAGGTAAAGGTAACATTGACTTTTAAATATAAATTTTGTGTGTAGTTTTTGCATAGTGTTTGTCTACGTGATTGAAAACTCATATTCTCCACGTGAATAAAAAGCACACTCTGACTTTTTCATGAATAAAAATGCCCTTTTGTTGATTTCTTTGGTTTCTATAAAATGAAATTTGTAATTGGCATGTTAAAGATTCCCCTGTTTTTCCTGCCCAAAAATTAAGAAAACCTCCGAAAAATCCTGCATGCATGAACAAAAATAAAATCGCATTATAGCAGGGATGGTGCGTGCGTCGAGAAACCACAGGCCTTTAATGTTATCCCCTTCCCCTCCCTCCTCTTCCCCCTCCCACCCTTCCCCTCCTCCACTCTCCCCACTCCCTCCCTATCCAAACACTGCAGTTTGGAAGATTGATCGAAAGAGATAAGTAAGAATTGAAGCTGTGTTCTCCCTCCGTTCTGCGCAAAACCGTTGTAAGGGTGACATCAAATAGACTTGGGACTCTTAATACATTAGGCTTTATGTATGGCCCGTTTGCTTGCATGGGTCAAGTTGACTGTTTGTTTTACGAGAGCGGTTCAGTGTAAACCCGGCTTTCCATAAATGCTTTTCGGTCATATAATAGGACAGAAATGAAAACCATTCAATTTTTACCGAGAATTTCACAATGGCTACATGCATACAATGTATGTAGGCATGCAGTTAAAACGTGTTTCCCATACCTGTAATGCCAGCGTCTGCATATTTCTTCTTGTACCAACTTTTAGTGATGTATGGAAACACAAATTGAAAGGAATTAAATTTGAATGCCACGGGATACTGTAAAACATGAATAAATGTTTAGTTCCACTTGTGTAAAACAAAATATGTTACCAAATCATTTTGATTGATGAAAGTCTCTACGCGAAAAAGAAATATAAGCCGAGATATGAACATATCAGCCAGACATGTTCAATATCCCTTAATACACATGACATCACACTGTCTTTGTTTAGCACGTTTGTCAAATGAGGACACGTATAAAGGTTTACGTCGTATGCTTATTCAGGATTCTCTCTCCCCCCCCCCCCCCCCCAACTTTCAAAATTATTTACCGGTAATTTATGGAAAAACATTGAAACGATTTTGACAAAAAAATAGTGAGGCCCCCCCCGTAGGCCCATTTTAAATCCTGGGTTCGCCACCGCCTTCCATGGCTGGAGAGAGAAAAGCGGTTCCTAAATGAAGAGGAATCCCACAACGACGAGTTTAGCGCCGATCTGCGCACTTCCGCGTTTGAAAACGAGGATCTCAATGTTGCAAACAACTTTATGCGTATCGTGCTCCTGCGCTTCCTTTTATGGCATGATTAATTCATGCATAAATTATTGTGCTGAAAAGCGTTGTTTTGTTTGCCCCTGACATTCTCGCTTTCAACCCGGAAGTGCGCAGAAGGGGGCTGATGTGAAATTCCTCTATTGTTCAGAGCATAGGCCGACTGTGCATGTGAATCAAACACGATATCTGCAAACACGAATGTTTACTGTTCCTGTTCATATGGAACAAGCGCGAACTGATGAGAGCAACGCCCAGACCGACAACATCGTGATAGTTCATCTATAACCGTCTAGCTTTGGCAAGGGAGGTTCATAAAGTCTGACCCCCAAACACAATGCAAAATTAGGTCTGTGCATCTCGTGTGCAAAAACATTCAATTTTGACCAAACAGCTGCGTAAACAATGAGCAAAGTGACTAGTCTGGTTCCCAGACCAAAATATTCTATTTCTGATGAATATTAGGTCCGGTAGCCGCCGATGTCACGTGACGAAAAGTGACAGAATTCTGCCACTTTCCGAAAATTTTGGAAGTTTTCCGAACTTGTTTTCGGTAACATTCGGCTGTTTACGTTGATGTTCGCAAAAACAAAATGTCTGTCAGACCCGTTACAGATCCTGAAATTTGAATTCTCAATTATATATAAAAACTGAAATATCAATGCCACACTCTTGCAGTATTTTGCCGACTTGATTTTGCAAGAATATTGAATTTGAACGATGCCACTGACGTCACTCGGACATGATCTATTTTAAACCGTGGTAGCTATCTGACCTACGATTTAGACGTCGGGGAATCTTCAGGTCAGGGAACCAGACTACCCTGCACGATATGGGGGAAAGGGGTACCCCCCTTTTATCCCTATACCCTAAGCACACTCCAGATTATTGTTATCTAACACATCCCCCTAGATTTCTGAATAGAATTCCTGAGATTCCGGGAACACAATGACCAACACAAAAGAGGGGGGGTCCCTTTTCCCCCATATCGTGCTTCATATGCTAACTTAACGAGGAAATGGAATTGTGAACACTTCCCCCATAAAGAATATTTGTTTTGACTTCCCTTTTGATTAGTTTTGAAACAAAATTCCGACCCATGCTATGTGTGTGTTATCAATGTTATTTGCTTTATAGAACAGCCTCGCATCGGGTAGTCGGTCTTCCATTACAGCGCTTGATCGATTCCTCACTGTATTTAGATTTTCTACATTTTCACAAGGAAGTAAGGCAATCTGCAAAGTCCGGTTCAGAATGTGAAGTTCCCTAAACATAGCTCATAATTTTATCCTACTCCACTGAAGCTATGCTGTGCTTTCATTATCACTGCCAATATAGCGCCCAATCCCTTGCGCCATTAATCACAAAAGAGATCTTCACTGAGAGTGATCATCAATTTTCCCTCATTTCTCCTGAAGGTAATTTTCACTCATTTTTACTGTCTTCTCCCAACGGTCTCCTGACCAAAGGTCACTTTTATGCCCAATAGCCAGTTCATTAATTTCCCCTCATGTTTTCAATTTCAATATAAAATCACATGCACAGCGTCAGTCGACAAAAAAGAATAATACGTTTAGTTTGGAAGTTGGATGTTGTTTTATTGTACACCATTTTGTGTTCATTTCATCACGTCACATCACAATCACATCACAATCCCACACACCTTATATAGTCGATTAGAGATAAATCGCAACGTAATATTTTCACCTTCTTCCTATTAAACACTAGGAATGAACACATTTAATTAATAATACAATTACATAAATTTAAAAAAATTGCCACAGCACAAAAACAATAGGCCTGCTTCCAATAAATCTACACTAATCATTCCTGAAAACGAATGTTTCACAATTCAAGCTTGCGGGATACACGAGGTCCTTACACGGCTGTTTACGAGGGCGTAGATTCGAGTGGGAGGGGTCGGGGTGATGATGACATTTCCGAAACCCACCAGCGTGGTGATTGTACGTAAAATTTACATTTGCGTATTGGCTTCTGGCCTCTCCTTTTAATGTTCCTCTTTTTCGTATTTTTCCTTAGCCTTTTTACAAAAATCTGGGGGTGGGGATGACCCTATATGGCTCACCCCCTGGTCAAAAAGTGTGGGGTTATATACCCTATTGTCCCCGGAATCTATTTAAAAAGATGTTAATTCCATAGAAAAGACTTCCCCAATTTGTTTTTAAATGGCAACTCCGTATTACGTCATCCTATCTTCTTTCTTAATACCAAGAAGTTGATGCTACATTCACACATGAACCGAGCAGGGATGGTCAGACAGAACCATTCAGAAACGCTTTGTGTCAAACCAAATGTCTGGTCTTCGATTTAAATTCAGATGAAAGAAATGGTGGTGATGGGTTTAGAAAAATACATTGGGGTTTAAATATGGACCTAGGGAGGTTTAACTGTGTTATTATTGAAAACAAATTGAAAACTACGATTGAAAAGGATTGTATTCTTTGTGTAATCGTTTTCGTGGAATGTATTATTTTGTATCGTTTCCTTTTTATAAACACCCTGTAAAATGATGAGACTCTCAATCCACAGCAGTGTAATCGTGTTTGTGATCAGCTTCACCAGAAAGCAATTAAAATGTTCTATTTGGTAAGTAGTAGACAACGAAGAACTCACGCATACGAGCACGTGCCCGCCGCGCCCACGCATAATGTTTTCTTCCTCATACACGCAGAACATTACGTATTATAGGCTCTTCAGTCGATCGACATTCGAAATGTCGCGTCTACAGAGACACTTGTACCCGCATTTTACTGTCTTGGCTGATGTGATACGTGATTATGCTCAGATGATAAGCGAATGTGTAGTACACCCAATAGGTCGAGCTGTCTATGTATTTGCATTTTTGCAAATCATATTGACGGAACGGACTTGGCAAGCAAATTCTTCATGAACTCACTGTTTCGTTTACGTGTATTTCTAACCCATAAGCTTTTAACCTGTAATATTTTCCGTGCATCTAGCTAAAATAACAATATCATGTTGACTGAAGATTATCGTTATGGTAAGGTACTGCTAGTGATACCATTTTTATTCCTCCATGGTGATACTGACCATTCGTGCCTCCTAAAGACCCAATCAATCTATATTAGTTTGCATTGATGAATTTCTACCGAAAACCCACACCATATTGTCATAATCAGCATGCTCTGTAGTTCCATAAAAAAACACGCCATTCAACTTAATCTCGGGAAATTTTGATTCATTTATATACAAAGGCACCCTATAATTTGCACATTGTTCGACTATACGTGTAACCTTTATTGAAATTTTCCCATTCCTGATTCCACCAAAACGCTATCATTACTTAAATAAATTGAGAAATGAAGAAAGCAAAACCTGTCATCACATCGAAAGATTTTGGTAAGTCCACGCAATCGTGCTTGGCAAGCTGGCCTAGGCTGTAGACGTTTCTACGGGTCGGTCCAACTCCGACCAAGTATAATGCATAAAACACAGAAAGAACGGCCTACGAAATCAGGAATGGTTATATAATTACCACTTCGTGGCGGCTAAAAGTGGAGTCTACCGCTTAAGCCAGCGAGGAATACACGTCTGCTCATGTGTTATAATAAGCGCCCAGAAAAGCGACAAAAATGTGCACACGGTAAACACTGCAGTGTTCAAGTAACACTATGTGGTATCTATACTGAACCATTCATTCTATATAAACAACATTGTGTTAATGTAATACCAATTAAAAACAACAACGATTAACTCATTTTCAGTAATAGTTACGGCGGTTTTCCCACAAGATACGTTGTTAAACGAAACTTTAATGAAATATTATAGGCTAGTAGGTCCTACCTATGTTGTCACAGAACATGATAATGTCCTTCTAAATTTTGTCGTCAGAGACTCCAACAAAGATGGCCTCGAGGAAAAAAAACAAGGACTTAAGAATACCGGAGATAACCACAAATGACAACGCTTCGAATAATCCGCATGTAAAGAATGCTTCATTTTTCCGTACACGTATGTCTTTGTAGACCCAACGGTATCCGCGATTATTGAACATAGAAAGTTGACATACGACAATTCAGGATAGGGGCCTATTGTAGGTTTGCTGTTCAGATGCACATCGCAATTCTTGTCTGAAGGATTTGATGAGAAGACGATGTTTCCACTTCAGTTGCACCAGTTTACTGCCTGACAAAAACCACCATGAGGATTGACGTCGCGAGCATGGCGAAGGCGGCTGTAGCATGGGCGGAGCCACCTGGAAGGGGGTGGGGGACAGAAGACGTATAATGTACATTATTTGCATTTATACTGCGGTTTATATGAGGAATATATACACAGAGAAAACGCTGTTTAAACGTTTTAAACAACCCCGGGTTGTTCATGTGCCCTGCTTAAACATGAACAACCCGGGGTTGTTTAAAAAGTTTAAACAACGTTTTAATAGTGTAGCCACATGTTAATCCGACCATAGGGAGGAGCGGGTTTCTGTTGTCTTGGTTCAGTACATGGATCCACAGACAAGACTTGTGAGTGTCCTTGAGCAAGTTAATGTGTGATTATCTCTGTCCAAAAATAACGAGTATCAGAACATGGCAAGCTCGGTGGTAGGTTAGTAAGGGTCGAGTGGTTAATATTACGAAATCTGTTTCAGGCTCTAGTTAGCGGAAGGTCGTGAGTTCGAGTCCTGCCCGAAAAAGTCTGAATTTTTCGCACAGGTTCTTGGAAAGCGCTGACTCAGCATACAGTGATTGACACGAATTCGAGCCTCCTTTACATCTCCTATGAAACTTCTGTTAGGGCCAGAGTGACTGATTACGCCTATGTGTGGTTGGAGATATCACGACATATCAAGGTATCACGACACAATGGGTGCCTTTAAACTAACCAATGGCGAGTTTTCAATGCTTTCAATAATATCAGTTTAATTCTCGCCTGCAGTTTTACAGCGTTAGCAGTACAACGCAGCGTGCAAGTCTCGCGAATTCTCGGCCACTTTTTTGTGAACGTCTTGGTACCAAACACTAATAGTCTAGTGATGGAGGTCAATTTTTTCATTATTATTTCGTTCATCAATTTGCAATATTTAACAAATGTTTCAAATTAAAATGCCTCTTATTTCTTCATAAGACATTATATAGTTTCCAAGTTCAGCCAATTGACAAAACAAAATCATTTTAAAAACGAGGACGTCGCACACATCTCAGCTCCCATACGGTGCGCCTGAGATGTATCGTATTTTTGCCAAATCTCGTTGGATTTTTCGTTAACTTGCACGCTATATAATGACCGGGCCGACATGCTTGCTTTATGCTAGGTTTACATTATGTTCCCGGCGGCCAAGGCAGTCACGTTTGCCCGAAACGTAGTGCGCCGTGGGATTTTGGCAATTTTTTCTCCGTATTCAAGTTTTGTTAAGGTCCTGCTAAGTTTTCTCACGGTCTATCACGGTATCCGTGACGGGCCGTGGGGGGGGGGGGGGGGGGGGGGGAGGGGCTGCTGAGTCCCGGAGGCTCAAAGGCGCAGTACGGTTCGGCCCGCGGTCTACCACGGATGCCAGTACAACGTTCCCTCCCGGCCCGTAACGTTCTAATGGGGTCCCTCACGTTTCTCACGTTCTGATCAAGGTCTGACACGTTTTTCACGTTCTGTCAAGGCTTTCTGCGGATGAAACGTGGACGCCGGGCAGCTTTGGAGCACGTTTGTGCCCACGGTATAAAAAGAAGGTCTCCCAAGCAATAGCATTCATTGTATCATAGTAGAACGCAACGCGCCGTATCGCGCCGGGCCCGTAAACCGTCACACGCCGGGACGCGCCGTGATTGAACGCGACGAAACGGCTACCATACACCCTAGCTTGCCTTGAGAACCGTGACAAAACGTGGCAAAACGGGACAAAACGCGCAGCAACCGTGAAGCAACCGTGACAAAACGCGCACTAAACGCGGCAGAACGTGACACAACTTGAAAGGACCGTGAGATGCCGGGGAATACACATGCTTCCCGTCCCACTACGGACCGCCTCCAAGTTTTGTTACGGCCTATTACGTACTGTCACGTTGTATTGCGTTCACCCCGTTTTACTACGGCCTACTAGGTTTCTCATCCGCACCGTGACTGCCGTGGCAAATTTTTTGACAGTTTAAAATTCTGGCCTGGCATCCACGGCAATCACGGCCTGTCACGTTTGCCCATCCCGTCCCCCCGCGTTGTCTCACGTCCATCCCGTTTTGTCCACGGTGGCCTGAAACGTGACTGCCGTGGCCGCCGGGAACATAATGTAAACCTAGCATTAGCAGGAAATGCGTACAAGCATTAACTTCACAAAGGCGCAACAGATGCGGTTTTTCTGTGTTGCCAATATTCGGAAAAAAAATTAATTTCGCATGTTTTCCTTTTCATACAAATTATATATGAAATTTCGTAGTTAGTTTTAATAAGGTTTGAATATGCACTTACTTGCGGTGGTTGGCTTCATATTAACGGTTGTAGCATCGATATCGGGTGCATCTGTGGCGCCCGGAGACTCATTTCCAGAGTCTGTAGTAGAGGTTGCATTCTCCTGACACATCGTATGTTGGATCAGCATCAAACTGACAAGTAGAGCAGCAAGTACCTGCCAACACAATCGCAGCATCCAGAAAATAGAATTAGATCACCTTATTCCAATTCGTGGATGTTTTTGTGTTCCACATCAATCCATAAATACGATTTGAAGCTTTGCATGGTGGGTGCGATACGACAAAGACTGGGATTGCGGGTAACACTATGTGAAGTAAATCTCTTCTGTAAGGAAGAAGTGTGCATGGTTCTGAAAAGAACCGGGATGAGTGTGTAACACAACAACACCACACTTCTTCCTAAAAGAGATTTATTTCACATGGTGTTACCCGCAATCCCAGTCTTTCTCGTATCAATCCATAGACAAATGCAGTTTCTAGCACAGGGGGCCGGGAGAACTGTCAGGCGTATCTTTGTGTACATTGGATTGGCGAAAGCATCCACGAAAAAAAAACGCTTTTTAGAGCTGCTGAAGCGCAAGAGAAGAAAAAGGCGATTCCTCGTTTGGAGAAAATATTTAGCAGACAATGTTTTAAAAACACGTACGGTAAATCTTTGGGGATGGGGGTGGGGACAAGCCCCGCCCTTGGCCGACGAATTATTGCATTTTCTAATTGAACTTGGACATATTTTTTTGTGGAGGGGACGGCTATGGCAGTGTCCCCCCAATATTTTGCCATTGGTCATTGACTTTTACATGCACCAGTGTGCACCAAAACACAAACATCAACACACATTTTCAAACATTTCACAGGAGACACAAGAGGCACGAAAATTAATACAAAATTTACGATTACATGATCTCTCTAAATAACAGTTAAACTGATTGTGCGTTCTTCCTAAAAAGTATTAGTCAGGGATGGATATGTAATCTGCAATATTTGTTGTTTGTATTTAAAGAGGTAAGTAGGCCTATAAAGTTTATCAATTTTTCTAGCATCCCCATAGTACTTCGTACGTGGTTGATAACAATAAAACAAATTAAACAAATACAATAAGGGTGACGTCATTGCACAACTAGCGCGTCAAAGTTGTTATTGGTTGTGCACTTTTTTCTCGTTCCCCCCGCCCAAACCTTGATGAGAAATCGCCGCCGCTGTAAATGTACATAATTTATGTGAATTCTCACTGATAACAAAAACTGGGTTTATATCAAGTCTTACACGTGCACTTCCTTTTGATTTGTATAGTTGTAATGGATACAATAGGCTATAGTATTAAAGCCACCGGCTTAAGATGCTGTGTCCGTCATTTATGGGTTTGGTAACGCTAAAAAATACATTTTTTAAATTAACTTGCTAATCTGTTAGCATTTGACAGGTCCTGAACTTCCAGTGATCCACAACAAATCGACCGACGAAAAGTAACACATTCAACGGTTTCAAATTTTCAACAAGGAGCGGGAAATGCTTCCCAGTCGGTCTTTTGCATGTTTTGAATTGAGTTGAAAAAAAGGTGGACAGCACATATTGCCGGACAGGTGCTAAATATAGAAGTAGCTTGAAAAAAGGGCCTCCGGTTTTTTTTCTTCGAAACGACAACATGATAAACCCATTTACCCGCAGCTCATGCACAGGTACCAGGCGCGGTGCAGGAATTTTGTAGATGGGGGCCACACCCAAAACGGACAAATGCGAGCGCGAGCGCGAAGCCCTTACGGCGTGGGGTCCGGGGCCCGCTTATAGACCCCGGGAAATTTTGGATTCTGGATGCTCCGTGGTGCAATCTAAGGCGATTGGCCACTTTCACATGACTTTTTTAAACAAAAGTTGTTAAGATTATATGGAGAATATATATATAGTATATATTATTTTAGCCATTATTTTAGCCATTATTTTAGCTATATCATGACTACAAAAATCTAAGTTTCTCCCTCTCCCCATTTTTGGCGTTTAATTGCAGTTTTTGCCCTTCATTTTTAATTTATCTGGAATTTTTCTTGGTTTTAATTCAGTCCAACTGAAAGGGCCTTGATTCAGACTGTTCCTTGCCTGTGTTGAAACCATTGGCAGATCGGCTGCAAGACATAATATACTTATCGTACTTCGTAGGCCTATAGGCCTATGTGTATTGCGTCGAGTCCGACAAAAAATTGTCATCGGCGATTGTAATTTGTTTCTTATTGCATTTTTCAGTCGTTTTTATGCCAAAAAGTAGACAGCAGATGTTTTAATATCAGCGCCGGTATATTTTAAGGAGTTGCCCTCCTCCTCCCCTCCTTTTTCTCTCACCCCCCTCTTTTGTTTCTTTTGTTGACTCAATTTACACCGGGGGGAATGTGCCCGGCGGCCCCCCCCCCCCCCCCCCCCCCCCCTGGATCTGCGCCTGGGTAACGTCCAAGGGCGGATCCGGCGGGGGGGGGGGAGGGGGCCATGGCCCCCCCCAAAAAAACAATTTTTGTTTTAAACTGACGTCACAACAACTCAGCCAAAACAGTTTTTTTTGGCCCCCTCCCAAAAGAATTACCAAAAAGAATGTTTTGGCCCCCCCCCCCCCCCCCCCCCCCCCCCCCCAAACAAAATTGTGTTCTGGATGCGCCCTTGGGTACCGAAGTCTGACGTCAGTTGGCGCCACAACTGGCTCCAAACAAATGGAGATTTCGACTGTTCCTTTGTTAATTAACAGCCAGTATGCAAACACATTGACACAAAATAACAAAAGTATTCTGGTTCTAAACACTGCTGCATTGACGTCATCACTTCGGTACTTTATGGCTCAACAACCACGCGTCACGAGCGTGGTCCTAAGCCTTTACGGAACAATCACCGAAACATTCCAGGAACTGCGTGCCGTCCGAAAGCGCCCGGGTGTCCGGCCAACTCACCACCCCACTGTCCTTAATCCTAGACCCCCCCCCCCCCCCATTCCACAAAATCCAACAGTTGACGTGTATCAGGGAAGCTTCTGCTTGGTTTCTCTGTTTGCGAATAGGCCTTGGGCCTATTGTACAATTTGTCTTCAGTACGTTTTTTTCATCACAAATTCCACCTCATCTGAAGCTTTACACGTAGGCCCTGAAAGACTTTGTTTTATCCCCCAATTTGTATTTAGAAAAAAAAATATTATCTTTGATATTGAAATGCATTGGAAAATTTCTCTTGCGCACAAACAAGCCGAAAGCGGCAGCTGCAATATCAGATTGACAGTAAAATCTCCAAATCCTAAAAAGTTCACACAGGCACGATGTTTGGAAATATTTGGCAACCTAACGCAATGACAACATATACCAACCTTATACATGTTGGTTTCCTGTGTTTGTCGGCGCTTTCAGAAATGTCCCAGGCGAATATTTCCTCTTCTGCAAGCGATGCGTCTGCAGTGCGAAGCGAAAGACGAAATGTCATTCCGCGAGCGCACGCCAACCTTTGTTGCCAACGGCGGTTCCCTTGGAGAGGTAATTACTTCTACTGCTGTTCCTCCCTCCGGGATGCTAAACACTGTACAAAAAAAAATGAAAGCGCGCGTAAAATGAAAATGACTGCCTTTCATTCTGTTGTCTTTAATTTTGACAACAATCATATCAAAAGGACATTATACATGGTGTCCCAAAAATATGTCCAGGCCAAACCAGGCAACCTCAGAATCTAGATTTCGACAGATCCTGATGCGGGAACTTCTTACATGAAAAATAGTCTTTATTTCAGCAAAATCAGTCAAGCCTATCAGAAGTTATGTCATTTTTGTGCAGCAAGGTCAGCCCCCAACTAGGAGTGACCGACTGTGACTTTTTAACATTTTTCATTCCAAGAAGCTGTTCGTCTGTGGTTATAGCAGCCTAGTCATAAAGGGAATCTCTCTGAGTCTGAAGTAAACTCCCTGGGTGGATGGTCTTTTGCTGCATAGGCTCTAGTGTTATGTTTGTTGATGCACCCGTTCATCCAGGTGATCCAGAGCGGAGGATGCGGTATTCGAGATGGTTCACTGCTGTGCGACGACGATATATCTGTGGTGATGAGGCAAAGTTTCCTCTGAAATGACATAAACTTCTGATTGGCTTGACTGATTTTGATGAAATAAAGACTATTTTTTCATGTAAGAAGTTCCCGCATCAGGATCTGTCGAAATCTGGATTCTAAGGTTGCCTGGTTTGGCCTGGAATTCTTTTGGACACCCTGTATAACACAGTGCATGATACTCTTGCAAATACATTTTTCTTCTCGTCATTCAAAATACAATTTACTTCCAACGACGGACGGACTATACACGAATTTAATATTATTGTTTCTGAAAAAATTACTACTGCATTGATCGAAAAAATAAATAATCTTCCACATCTTCCCAAGTCAGACATAGCCAAGTTGTCTCCTTCTCGTCAGTTTATCCAGTGTGACCGACAATTCCAGATAATCCCTTGCATGTGGCATAATGGCAAAATGACTTTCAATGACAGCCCCAGAGCATGCCCAGGGAACGGATAAATACTCTGTTTCCTGGGCCAGCTCCAAAGCAAAAACTGAAAGTGTCTGGATAATTTAGCGTTCTGAATTTATCATGGATATGAGATTAGGGTGTTTGACTTCAAGAACAAGGGATTATCGATTATCAACGTAGGCTATAGGCCTTCTCAAAGTGCACGTCCGCATTTAAGACAGGCATGTTGGTGGTATTTTTTTTCCATGGAGGCTTATGGGTTTTAAAGAAGTGGGGCAGGTGTTTATAAATCATATCAGTATGGTTTATAAAATGCGGCGATGATGGGGTAGGAAAAAAATAATCACAAAACAGGGGAGGCTACCAGCAAACCTCTGTCCCGAGCTCGAGCTGTGGGGGAAACATTTTGTTAACAGCTCACAGTTTGTCTTCATGATTAATGATCCGTAGGCCTACAGTATTGCGGGGTTTTTTGGCAAATTTTCCAGTCTCTCTTTCCACGTGCAGGTGCATACAGAAAAATCGAGCAGCGTTTATCTCAAAGTGGCCAAGGCCTACTGCAAAATGTGCATGCTGTACAGTCGCATTTGTAATTCCGATTCAACTTCGGGCTAGCTTTAAAACTGTCCGCACGTCAGTCTTCACTCAACGGACTTAAAATTTTCTTCAAGACGGTTTGGCATTATGATTTTTTTATTTCTTCGTTAATAGCAGAATTCACAAATTATGCTGAAATACGAATACTGCAGTTTCCAATGTCATGTATCCGGCTTCACAGACTGCTAAAATACGTTTTGTAGGAGTACAAATGGGGTTAGAGGTCACCATTTTGGTAATTATTACGATTATTACGCAAATATTAGCATCTGTGAAATCCTCCCCCACAAGGAGTCCAAAGTTCGCTGCTGTTTCCTTGTTTGTAAGAGGAAGCGAGACAATGATAGCGACGCATCGGTTACAAAACTGAACCAGTGCCATGTACAGAGTGACTCCCCGGTGGTTAAAGGGGCAACCACGGTAGTGACGACATCTAGGGTGACAGAATGTAGAGGAAACCATGGGACACACGCCGGGGGGGGGGGGGGGGGGGCACCTCGGGGGATTGGACCCCGTCCCCCCAAGATGTCATTTTTAAAGTTCTTATTTTGTTAGTGGCATACGTGCAGTATGGCAGAACTAATTATGGCAGAGGGCCTATACATTGGCGCCACCAAACATCTTTAAATCCTCCCCTAAAAATTAAAATCCCCTTTAAAAAGCACACCATGCCCTGAAATCCCCCAAATTCCAAGGTCTGCGTATTTACGAAGAAATGTGAACAAACTAAAAAAATTCGCAAACGCAGAAAATAATAGTATTATAAAGAAAAACCATTGTGAGAGCCCACCCCCTCCCACTGTAACATCCAGCCCCCCAACCAAATCACCACCCCCCCCCCCCCCCCCCCCCAATGGAGACAACCCTGGCTACGCCGCGCGCTGTGCAGTGTGTATCTTTAATTAACACCCCACCTTAACAATAAAAGAAAACGAAACCATTATGTGGCCCATTTTTGGAAAATTTCGTGCACGTAAATTGCCAAGAATGGTTAGGTGGAGTTCCGGGCAAATCACGGGAAAATCCCTTGCATGTAAATCACATCAGGGGAATCCCAATGTTATACATCAAGTCCACGCTCACACATTCCATGCATCGGGCAATAGAGCCTGAATAGCTGTTATGAATAGAACTTCCATTGTACGGTGAAACACCATCGGTGGCGTACTGACCAATCAGATGAAGAGGATTTATTCAGGTGTTGTATAAAACAAATAATTAATGTTTCACGTTCGTGCAATGGAAAACAAAATTTCATCTGAGACCTAATTTTTCCCGAAACTAACCAAAATGCCACATACATACCAACCTACTAATGACCCCTGCATGACCTTTAACCTCATCATTCCGCAGAAGAATTGTGTCTTCCCACCCAAGGGTCACTGCATATCAGGGGCGGATCTAGGTTTTCACTAAGGGGGGGGGGGGGGGGGGGGGGGGGGTTTACCTGAGGTGATTGGCCTACACACCCCAGCGTGCCGAATTTTCGACACCCGACACTGGTTAATTTTTTTTTTCAGCCCAAGGGGGGGGGGGTTTAAGCATATAAGTCATCAAAATCCATGAAAGCATGTAGATGTTATAAACTTTCTCCCAAAAAACTTAACCTGAAACTTTAACATACATACGGAGCTAATACGGTCACACAGAATTTGGGACTGGTAAGTGTCCCAAAAACATTCGTTTAGGCGACACAATGACACAGAAATGCTTCAGTTTGTCAAAATGTGTAAAAATGAGAACATGCTTATGATTCAGACATTTAATGCGTTTCAGACATTTGAAATATATGAATGGTGATTCCTTCTTTCCTTTAACATACTGTTTAACCCTCCTACTATTTAAAAGTTCAAAATCAGTCAAAAATTCCTTCCACCTCCCCTGCTATACTTTTACACAGACATGATCAGATTACATGTGGTTTTGCACTATGGCAGGAGGGTAAAAAACAATCACCTTGACTGATTTTGACCCATACAACAACATGGCTCAGAATGTATGTTTGCATAGGAGGTTTGTTTGAAACTAAGCCTATTGTTTCAGACATTTTGACATGACAATATTTCAAAGACAGTTCTGGTTCAATGTGTCATACAAACTGTGTATCACAAACCCACGAATCATGCTATTTAAAAAACTTAACGAGGTACAACAGAATAAACCCTATTTCATTTGTGCTTATAGCAACATGTTTCGTTTTCCTTTAGACACATTTGTATTGCCTGTGAACCCTTCATAACACATCAGACATTGAGAAATGAGAATAAGCCAGAATAGAGTCCACCCACTGTTTATGGGGGAACTACAAATACATCAAAATTCAGATTCTTTCTTCATGCCACGACAATGACCGGAGTGAGGTACTCTTCCTTAAGTGTAATTGCCTTTAGCAAGTCCCTCATCAGGCTGAAACAGTCTGGATATTAATGTACAGTCTTGATAAGAGCATGTCTATGGTCAATCATTAAAAATAGGAATCCATCACGTCTGATCTGTAGCTGTCAAATGGAGTGGACTTTGTATCCATCCTGACATTTGCTTGCCACATTTTTAATGAAAATCCCATCACTTGTTAGGTGCATAAGACTTTCATGCTCAAAAGGTACAGATTCTACAAACTGATCACCATGTACATGAGTAACACAATATATAACGCTACAGTAGAGAAACCGACAACGAAGTCTGTACATTCACATTGTATATGTTGTAATCTTGAACAAGATGCATTAATGCAATCAATATTATATTGAGCCAGGATCAAGAGTGTTGCTACAATAAATCAAGCCCTTTTCCAAACCCTGGCTTCGGCTTGGGCTTCGGCTTCACGGAATTTTATGTTGCCAGATTTAGCAAGATCTGGGACACTGTTTTGCTACAGTACATACTGTTTTGCTACAGTACATCAAAGTCTTTTGTGTTAACCCAGAGCCAGAGCCTGTTTATCTATTTACGTATTCAATGCTTCAGATTGGAAATGAGACTGGGGAATAGTTGGAGACGAAGCCGAAGCCTAAGCCGAAGCCGAAGCCGAAGCCAGGAATTGAGAAATGCCCCTAGACTCGATGGCTGCAATTCTTTGCAGAATTGGCACTGGAGTGGGACACGGCTTTCAAAATCAACAACATTTATGCAGACTGTATGGAAATTCAAAATTCCAGATTTTGGGGGCTGAATGTCCTCTTGTTTGGTCCTATTATACAGGGTGGCCCCCAAAATGGAACAGCATACTTCCACTACCTGTGGAGTCAATCCACCAAAACCGATGGATGGAGAATCTTTTTTGAAGAAAAATGATAAGACCTCCCGATTCGGTCCAGTAGTTTTTGCTCCAGAGCCTATTTTGTGAAGCAAAGTCGGGTCACTTGGCCATTTGTTCCAAGCAGAAAAGAGCATGATGATAGCATACTTGTGTTTAAAATATAATTTATCTTGCGCAATGAACAAAGAAATAATGAAATACAGGTACAATGTATAACATAAATATCCAACTTCATTATTAAACCTAACAGAAACTTAATATCATACATGTATGGCACATCTTGGCTAGTTCACTTTGTTATTTTTCCCTCTACAATTCATTTCACCAGTATCCTCTTTTCGGCAACAGTAGTGTCCTTACGTTTAATTGGCAATGCGTCCTTCATGATCAATGTGTCCTCCTCACATACCTCCACCCTTCTGTACATATCCTGCATAGAACGAACGATCATATCCCTAGGAACATTTCTCAATGCCTCTTCCAATCATTCCTGGAGAGGGTTTAGATTTCTGGCTCTTTTCTGCATGGAACAAATGGCCAAGTGACCCGACTTTGCTTCACAAAATAACCTCTGGAGCAAAAACTACTAGACTGAATTGGGAGGTCTTAGTTATATTTTTCTTCAAAAAAGTTTCCCCATCTATCGGTACAGGTGGTTGAACTCTAAAGGTAGTTCCGTGGTTTTTTTGGGGGGCCACCTGAATAATCCTTCCTCAACTGGGCAAGTCTTTCTTGCTTCTTGACACAAATGGTGCTGTCTTTTTGTGGCACTTGAGGGATTCTCCTGTACCTTTAGGTAAAGTTACAGTACACTGTGAATGGAAATGGGAAAATTTGTTAAACGAATTCTCATTATGAAGAGAAATTCCCATTCCCAGGTTAACTTTCAAATGCAATGTACTGTAAATGTAAATCCTTGTACTGCCTCTCATCAGGCAGGAGGGATTTGTAAGCTTAAAGCTGAGGAGATTACTGTAGTCCATCTTAGTGGGCTGGCAGTAGGAGCTTCTTCTGATCTTGACAATGCTTCATGTACCTCCAGGAGTCCAAGTTGTGTTTCATTCTTCAGTCCGAGGGACTTCTCAAGGCTGGTGCTTTGAGGTTACCAGTGCTGCCTGGATATGCATTTTGGTTATGTTACCTAGCACTGGAAGGATTACTCTTGTTCCTCTTAAATGGTTAGGTTACCAGAGCCACCTGGACATGATGTTGGGGATCTCTTGGTTGTCTGTTACCTAGCACTGGAAGGATTACTCTTGTTCCTCTTAAATGGTTAGGTTACCAGAGCCACCTGGACATGATGTTGGAGATCTCTTGGTTGTCTGTTACCTAGCACTCTTGTTCCTCTTAAATGGTTAGGTTACCAGAGCCACCTGGACATGATGTTGGAGATCTCTTGGTTGTCTGTTACCTAGCACTGGAAGGATTACTCTTGTTCCTCTTAAATGGTTAGGTTACCAGAGCCACCTGGACATGATGTTGGAGATCTCTTGGTTGTCTGTTACCTAGCACTGGGAGGATTACTCTTGTTCCTCTTAAATGGTTAGGTTACCAGAGCCACCTGGACATGATGTTGGAGATCTCTTGGTTGTCTGTTACCTAGCACTGGAAGGATTACTCTTGTTCCTCTTAAATGGTTAGGTTACCAGAGCCACCTGGACATGATGTTGGAGATCTCTTGGTTGTCTGTTACCTAGCACTGGAAGGATTACTCTTGTTCCTCTTAAATGGTTAGGTTACCAGAGCCACCTGGACATGATGTTGGAGATCTCTTGGTTGTCTGTTACCTAGCACTGGGAGGATTACTCTTGTTCCTCTTAAATGGTTAGGTTACCAGAGCCACCTGGACATGATGTTGGAGATCTCTTGGTTGTCTGTTACCTAGCACTGGGAGGATTACTCTTGTTCCTCTTAAATGGTTAGGTTACCAGAGCCACCTGGACATGATGTTGGAGATCTCTTGGTTGTCTGTTACCTAGCACTGGAAGGATTACTCTTGTTCCTCTTAAATGGTTAGGTTACCAGAGCCACCTGGACATGATGTTGGAGATCTCTTGGTTGTCTGTTACCTAGCACTGGGAGGATTACTCTTGTTCCTCTTAAATGGTTAGGTTACCAGAGCCACCTGGACATGATGTTGGAGATCTCTTGGTTGTCTGTTACCTGCCACTGGAAGGATTACTCTTGTTCCTCTTAAATGGTTAGGTTACCAGAGCCACCTGGACATGATGTTGGAGATCTCTTGGTTGTCTGTTACCTAGCACTGGGAGGATTACTCTTATCCCTCTTGGCTTTCTTCACCTCATCCTTCCACTCTGGCATCTCTTGTTCCACCATGTCCCAGTATCTCTCCTGTTTGGTATAAAAGTAAGACAGAATACCATTAACCATCCTACTGTTATAACTATCACAACCTATAAAGAACCCAACACACACACACACACACACAGTCATGTAAACGGGTGCAATCGTGGACCTCCCATTGTTCCTCTTTTGTATATACTCTAACTTTTTCGGAAGGCCTCCCATTGGTTTTGTACACGATTTTCAATCGTGGACGTAAGTTCAAACGTGGACCCCTTTGTCTACGCCCGAATTCTTTTGTCCTAGGTCCACGATTGCCGGCATATACAAACTCACACACACACACACACACACACACACACACAAAAACAAAAAAACCTACTTCCTCCCCCATAGCTTGTGTGTTTCAACCCGTCACTCGATAGGTTTTGATAGGTAGGGTATTTTGCTCCATTTTGGCACCGGGAGAGGGAGAGTTAATAGTATGCTGAATACATTTTTGGCACATTTTTTGTTTCTAATTAATCAATGGTTTTACATTGGTGTGGTAAACAATGTGCCAGGCAGCCTCAATCAAAACAACCCCATACTGCATATCTTGGATTATCTCACATGCCTTCATCACATCCCACATGTGGAAAATCCTACACTGTTGTGATTGGTAGAGTTTGTATGTTGGTATCCAGATCAACTGTGTACAAAGTAATTGGTACTGAAACCTCTTAATCCGAGGAGGATGCATGATAGATGGGTGAACCTAGGAATACCTTGTGAGTCCAAGCCATTTACTTCGCAAAACCACAGTTAAATGACTACATTTTCCTGTTGTCGGACACAAAGTCTCTGTGGACTCTTCTATTTCTCCAACCGGGAACAAACTCTACCATGGTATGATCCGGTCCTCACCTCACAAACACAGAGTGCTACCCTAGCTGGCAACATGAAGTGTTTTGTAGAGTAAAATCATATGTCGGGGTGTGAGAGGACACAAACTAAAAAAAGGTGTCAGGGCTCTCTGCACATGGATCTTAGAATTAGGAACCCAGTTCCATCATGACTTGAACTTGGTGACAAATAAAGGAACCTAGGCAATGAAATGATCATTCGATGTCCATTCTTTGCAAGTCCTTATCCTCTCAAGGTCATGCAGAAACGTAGCATAACGTAAAGGGTATGAAGTCTGAACCATGGAAAAACCTTGCGATACCTAGCCATTTACTTTACAGAACTGCAGAAAGTTCTACCTCCTCCCTTTACATACATGTAGTTATAGAAAGTCATTGGGTTAAATCTTCATCCCCTCTGGGAACAATGGACACAAACCCCACCTCATATTCAAAGAGTGATGACATAATTTACAGTGTTTTGCCAGGTTGGTGGAAGACACATAAAACGTGCAATGGTACAATCAATGTATCTGCATGTGGAGTTACGTACATGTATTTACTTGAGTTGCACTGCAAGATAAATGGTACATACAGATCCATGGTAACAGAGTTACATACAAGTATACAAAGAACGTCAGACCGTTGATTCTTTATTAACCTTATCATCTGCACGTACAGGTAAATTTTGACTCAAGTGTGTGGTTGCACAATATACCACAGATGTGTTAAACTGTGGTATAACACCTCTATGAAAGCAGCTGTACTGTGTAATTGGTCTCTTGTTGAGTTACAGACTTGCAGTCACCATGATGCACCATAGACTGTGTTATGGTACAATGTAGTGTTAAGGTTCCAATTCTCAAATTACACTGTTGTGTTTTGTAGTGTGCATGTTTTACCACAATTACTGCTCTATGTCACACCGTACAGGAGGCATCAAGGTGGTTCATAGTGGACATAAAGGTTCATCAACAAGAGATTTGTACTGGTACATGTAGCTAGACTGTCTCCATATAAAAGTAAACCCAGGAGCCAGGAGATGAGATAAAAAAGGCTGTCATCTTTACCCTCACTGGTGATATAATTATTTTATCATGTAATGATTTACCCTATAGGTGGTGTAAAAATTGTATTGAAATTGGAGGACTCGGGACTGTTAGGGTAAACAATGCACAAGTTACATTGCACTGCTTGTCATGTACATGTACCTTTTTCATGAAAATGGAACATCGTCCAATTTGCTCCTTGGTCTCTAATTGTAAACTGCATTCACTTGTTACATGGTCTTCTTGGTATATGAATAGCTTGCCCATCAATTTTTTTTCAACATTACAGCTCTGGAGTGTTTTTATAAAGACCTAGTGGTCACTGATTCCTGCAAACTACACTATGTATATCCAAGTCATTAGGAGGGCTTTTCATGTGGCACCTTGTCACTTTTTGTTGGCATGACTGTGAGCTACGTGTAGATGGGAACTTCTCGTGAAACCATTATTCGGTTTAAATAAAATTAGGATACGATTTTGAAAATTCAAATTTCTCCCATCGCTAATTTTGATCTATTTGCTTCCAACAATCTAAGCTTCTCCAAAATACATTAAATTATTAAAATAGTAGAATTGTATAGAAAGAACCAAGGCAGAATAAACAAAATCTTAAATTCTGTCGCTCGGTTAATTATATAAACAGTATAGACAGACATGTTTACACAGGTGGAATTTCTCCCATATGCAAAGCCCCCTCAAATGTACATTACATGAAAAGAAAAAAGTATTGATTTTTGTCTGGGTACAATCATCTGCATGGGATTCTAGACATCAAACATATAGGGTCAAAGTAAAAATAAATAAATAAATAATACATTTGTTGAACAGAGGCTTCTCCTTATTTGAGCTGTGCTACTGAATTAAAGAGTCATTTAAACAAATGAAATGCCTAATGAATTAATTTCACTGCCTTGGAACTGGCTTGACTGGCTATTAAAGCTGTATCCAGGGTTCCCACAGAGATCCTAAAATGAAATTCCATGACCTTCTCATGACTTTCCAGGGCAAAATAAGAGTTTCCATGACCAATTCTTACACGGCATTTTTACATCTTAGGAGTCTATTGACAAAACACTGGCCAGTCATTACAATGAAAACGAAGGCACAAGAGCATCATAATGTTACATTGAACACGGACTCTAACAGGGCGTATATGCGTCATGAGGAATAGTAAAGTAAACTAGAAAGCAAACTGGGAGACTGTCATAGCCTAATATTATGCATCATCATGTGTCGGTTGCGCACAATTCCATGACTTTTCTATGATTTATTTTCTTGGAGTATCAGTTTTCCAGGACTTTCTGTAAAGTAACCAAATTCCATGACTTTCCATGCTTTCAATTCCAGAATTTTCCAAGATTTTCCATGACTGTGGGATCCCTGTTCATCACATGTCCGAGACAAAGACACATGTATGAGCTATGAACTTTCACAATACACTGCACTACTCAGCCTATTAATTGAAGTCACGAAGACAAAGTGATTGATGTGAAGGTGGAATTTGCTTTTTGGATGATGTAAATTAGAAGACAGCTTTTTGCGTTTATTAATAGAAACTGACTGAAAAACACCAATGTTGTCATCGCTTTTAACAAGCTAAACAATCATTTCACACAAAATTGACATGTGCTGACCTTAGTTTGTTTTGTATAATAAGTTTGGCACAGGCAGACACACCCATAATTCAGCACATGTATGTACTGCAGATGTCGCTGTTTCACTTTAATTATAAAGCAGCTGCTTCTATTATTCCAAAATAACAGCTTGGGTTTGGAAGGAGAGTCTGTCAATGATTGACTAGGTATTGCTTTGGACTTACATTGTACATGTAGTGGGTAAAGGTCCTCAGAAAACAACACTGGACAGGTTTTGTTATGGAATTAAATGTCGCAGAAGGGTTAATGACACATTGAAGGGACATTTCCAATTTAAAAAATGATGGTCAAGTCCAGGTTCTTACAGATGAAAGACTATGAATTACTGAAATAATTATTGACCCTCTGTAGCATATTGAGGAATATGAATTCTTGAGTTTGTTCTTCAAGAGTAAAGAGAAATTAATGGGATTTCAGATGATACCAAATTTATCCCGGTTCAAAAATATGTGAAAGGAACTACAACGGTACTCCAATCACTCAGAGAAAAATGGATTTGAAAAATCACACGTTGCGCATGCAGCCAATATCACCATCCAAAAAGGTCAATTTTCATGCTTCATCTGTCTGTTTTTCAAAACAAATTTGCACCCAGAAATTATATGATACTCAAGCTTTCCAAAAATACAAAAAGGAAAAGAAAAGACAAACCTAACCTCAACACAAAAAAAACATTTGTAAACCCTCAAATTGCCTTAAGAAGGAGATCCATGGACATGTTGCCAATTAATTAAAAAGAAACAAATACATTGACAGTTTTCACTCAATACATGTATATAACAAACTAACCTTTAAACCCTACTTGCCATTTTGTAAAATAAGCATGTTCAACTTAATTATCATTTTGTGGCAACACACGTACGTAGCCACATACATGTAATAATAACACACACGAGTGCAACCAAGTGCAAGGACATTTATCTGAACTAAATTGTATAGCGTAGTGTATATCATCTAAGCCAATTTTAATTAATCTTATTCATTAATTACAACTATTAATACTTCAACGTTTCTGTGCATTGTCCCTGCATCCGTCTCCACAGTAACCACACAACTGCCAGGGACGGCTGACTGATTCGATATTTTAATCATAAAACATACAAGGGAAACTGAACGCCGGTATCGTATTCTGGGGGTCACAGGTTCAAATCCCGCTCCAGCCAGTTTTTTGTTTACTTTGATAATCATTTGAATCAGCTAGCACCCTGACAAGCTTGGTGGATCCGCACTAGTAAGCAGGAGGTTGTGGGTTCGAGTCCCACCTCTGTACACTTCAAAGTTTTTCTCAAAGGGTCTTAGACAGTAACGAGCCCAGGGGGGGGGGGGGGGGGGGGGGGTGTGTACTCACTTTTTTTTAGGGTAGGGGGTGCCTCTCATGATTTTGAGGTAAGACCGATGGCTATACTATTTTGAACTTGCTTTTACTACCCATGCATAATAAACCAATATACAATAGGTACCCATGAAACTAAATTCAAATACCACTCATTGATATACATGTACCAACCCTAGATATTGACCCATCCAAATACCATACAACTCGTCCTTACAGCAAAATACAGCCACCCCTATAAGTACAAATCAGCAGGTCGTGGTCAGATGTCGGAAGGTTATTGTGCACACTCGACACGCGCGCGATCGAATACAAATACGGCGTATGATCGAGCTAACTGGTACATACGCAGTATGAGCATAAATGCACACAACGCAGAGGTTTCCAATCACACGCCCATGTTTTAATATTTTGCCGTCAGGAATAATGATATCTCTCGGGCGATCTATAACGTTATTACTACCACTCAATCTGGAAAATTGACGACCCATTAATATACCAATATGTGATAAAAGCCCATGTCAATACAGAGGATAGAATTACAACCGATAAGTATACCACCAAACGGGGGAAAAAAAGGGGTCATTGATATACCGGACTGTCGAAAATGCGACCCATGTTTGCGGCACGTCCCTGTGTGGCCATTTGTACTGAGTACCCCCCCCCCCCCCCCCCCCCCCCCGGGTAACAAGCACATAGTGATAACCTCCAAAGTGCAAAAGAAAAAGAATTACATAATTGTATGTAGTTGAGTGGTAGTTGTATTGTATTAAGAAACTGCTTTTTGTGAAGATAAATGGACTGTACGTAGCTAGCTGTTCATTCACCTATTAACTGTTCTCGACCCCGCCACAAAAAAAATTCCCAGTTAAAATTTTGGCATTCAAAATTCCCAGGAAATGGCAACCCTATATATCATACCTTTAGACAGACGTCTGAGAACCCGTTGATATGTTTTCTAAAAAATTGCTAGATTTGTTTTAAGGTTCAACCGATGTTGGATTTGCCTGCCGATCCGATGGCCGATGTTTTTTTGGAACATCGGCCGATGTCCGATCCGATCCGATGTTTTTAATCGACATAAACAATGCCATCAAAAACGTCAAAAAATCGTGCTGCGCTATCGGTAGATCGTGACGCTATGGACCGATCGCGCTGCACCAGTCGAACACATTTTCTTTCTAATTCACGGCTCTAGAGGATTTTTTTGAAAGGTAAGTAAAGTCCAAGATATCCGTCAGAATCGACTGATAGCGCAGCACGATCGACCGATCGCGCACATCGACCGATTGCGCCCAACCAACAGTGACATACGCAAGACAAACCACGACTCCCTTAACACAGTAATAAATTGGGCCAAACAAAAAAATGCCTTCAGTTCGGGTCACCCTATTTTCGAAAGCCATAAAATGTTATTAGGTAGAGGAAGACAAATTAATTCTACGATACCGATTTCCGATCATAATAGTAGGAATTGCCGACCGGGCGTCCGGAATTCCCATATAGTAGCGGTA
Source organism: Hippasteria phrygiana (assembly GCA_037893225.1). NCBI lineage: Eukaryota > Metazoa > Echinodermata > Asteroidea > Valvatida > Goniasteridae > Hippasteria > Hippasteria phrygiana. The sequence goes on from JAZGUH010000321.1 coordinate 644,791, forward strand.
CTTGCCGACATGTGAAACTATGCGTAACTCAAAGATCGTGTACATCTTGTCGATGTTCGGCCGGGAGTACGTGCGCATGCGGCAAAATAAGTACAGGCTCGATCATGGGGAAAAAACGTCTGCGCCTGCGCATTGCGCAGAGCGGGTCCGTTGTTGGGGGGTGTTTATTCATGCAACACCATGCTTCGACAGGCATGCTTTGGAGGCAACAAATTACTAAAAGATTCTAGAACTTCGTAGGCCCACTCGACAAGATTTGTTCATAAAATCCCGGCGAAAACTAACAAAGAATCGGACCAACAAGGATAGTCAAAATCAGGATGTGTTTTAATCAAAACAAATTGCGACAAGAAGTGGACCAGTGGTTGAGTGATGTGCGTGATAAACGGCTGTGTGGATAATTCCACGTTTCGCCAACGTGTTACGGTGACCATGGAGGATGCGGTGACGCACCGTGCATGGAGCTGTCAGTTGGCCGGGCACGCCCGCGCGTTGTACGGCATGGACTGCTTTCGTATCGCGGCACTCTGTGCATGCAGTTTGTGATATGGTGATCGCAGTTTCATATTTATTTTGTTTAGTTTATTGCTTTTGCTGATTAATAGGCTATTAATCATGTATCTATCTTTGTTCTGAATAAAAAGGTCGATTATTCACAACACAAGAGTTTTGACTTAACCATACAAGTTTACAGTTTTAAAGAAATAGGAAGGAAGCTGATTATTTTTACAATACGTACATTTTATTTTCCACTTTGCAATGCTCGTATCACATAAAATTCATCAGGCATATGTCTCACAAAGCATTTCAAAATGTGTACATGTACTTCGTTTCGGGACCCCTCTAACACAGGTATTGCGTTAATTATTCTCACCTTTAGCATGGAGGTAGAAAATTAACATGTTATGCCTACCAACCGACCCTATTAAATTGTATTTGAACACTGCTGGTTGTTGGATAGAAGTTGAAATGGAGAACAAATTAGGACAATGGGCAAAACTAATCTAGGCATTTATTTACATGTACGTAGACAAATCTGCGGTCGTAAAAATACGACGCCGAACTCGCAGTGATTTCAATTCAATTCAATTCAAGCTTCAGTCCAGCAAAATTGGCACACGTGAAGGGAATTCCCCATTAGGGCGTCTATGCTGGGTTTTTTTCCAGGGTATTTTTGTATTCACGCTGTATATAACATTACACGGTGCACACATATCGCCAATGCTGTGCATGCAAGAGACATGTGATCTCTGAACTAAAGTCCACAACGCGTCGTGGCTTCACACAGTGCAGTTCCCCGACTCCGTTCATGACGTTCAGTAGACCAGTACAGTTATGCACTGACTGCTAGCTTCCTTGTCTTCGGGCACTGAGTTTTCACGCATGCGGTGCAGATAGCGCGGATCGCATAGACGCGGAGCTCGGACTTATTTACACTGGTATGATAATACATCACAGCATCAAACTGTTCATTTTTCACACACAAATAAAACATCGTTTTTACTCGCGCTCTAATAAAAAAACATGACATTTGTGTATGATTAAATTGAGTATAAAGTTTGCTAATTGACATTGCCGAACATCGGTTCGTCATCGGTTAAACCTTACAAATTTTGCCGATCCGATGTTTTGCCGATATTGCCAAACATCGGCCCGATCCGATGTCCGATCCGATCATCGGTTAAACCTTAATTTGTTTATTGTCCGGTGGGTTCTCTGAATTGGCTGTATTTCTTTACAGGTAGTAGGCCCTATACAACATTTGCTTTTGCTGTAATTTTCAGAAATGAATGGATTTAGGGGTTAATATTTTATAGCAAATAACACTGACCTGTTTAAAGTTTTGTGTGCATAAAAACAACGAGGAAAAGTGCTGTTCTTGTAGTCTGGTTCCCTGACACTACATGTACTTCAGACAAAACAGAGAAATTTATCAGGGAATTATCAGGTCAGGGAACTAGACTAGCTGGCTTGTACATGTACGGTATATACGTTCGAGGACAAGAGGAGAAAGAAAATACAAAGGAATCTTTCTTGTCCTCGGGAGTCAGTCTTTTGTTAAAATCGGTCACCAGACGTAAAAATACCTGCTTAGTCTGTGGGGTTGTGTTAAAGGAACAATAGGAAACACAAAGCATTGTCCTCAGTAGAATCTATAGGAAAACACAACTGTATGTTCACGGATGTGTAACCAACTGCCAAACAAAATGTAGACTACCTTAAGTTGGTGAATTGGGGGCAGTATAAAGTTTTGAAAAAAGTCATTTTTTTCCAACAATGGTAGGCCGACCATCGCTGGAAATTGATACAAAAATTCCACTTTTCTTGAAAAAGACAGCACACAGGTGCCATTTCACAGAATGCTTAAGACTATTATTTACTTACAGTCAAGTAAGGTATTTTATAATAATTCAGTAGTTTTGTTTTTTGATGTTGGTGATGTTGTAAATTACTTAAATTTGTATATTTATATACAAAATGCCAGCAAGCAGTTTGTGAGAACTCTGATGGGTAAATCAAATGGTTCACAGCTGCTCAGAAAATAGCCAACCATGTTGGCTATGAGATAAACAAAAGTCGGGGAAGGTACATAATCTGACATTCATCAACTATTTAAATCAATAAATAAAATGTATGCACAAAAACAGTGTCCTTATGATTAGCTGGTTATTTGAAAAAAGGTCATTCCATAAATTTGGGGGGCAAAAGTGTGACATTTTTTGGTGTCCCTGTTCCATATAACCTGTGTAATTTCCATCAAGTATCATTTTTTACTTGTTTGGCAGGTACTTTGCTTTACATAATCACTCGTTGAGATAGAAGGCATTAAAGAATGTGTCCTGATTTGCAAAATCTTATACATGTCACTAAGTAACAGGGACACCAAAAATGTCACACTTTTGGACCCCAAATTTATTGAATGATCTAAAAACAAACTAACTGAAGAAGACTTCATTTGGATTCAGAGCCTAAAAGTTCTCATTACATCATTCATCGAAGAGCATCAATAAATATTGAAGTTGGATTTTAAAGAGCAAACATGAAGGATTTTATTATAAGTACCGAAAATTCTTGAGTCACCTCAAAAAAAAAAAAAAGAGTTGAGTGCTGTGAGGATTATCCTACATGTACATGTACTGTACAGGCCTGGCTTTCAGAAAAGTGACATCTTTTAGATGATGTTTGCCATAGCAACCATGATGATGCATGGTACGTATTGTATCTTGGCCCGTACTACCTGGGTAAACATTATGTGTGGTAGCACATTTTCCATGGAATAATCCCTATGTACATGTATGTAATTATGATTCAAAGCAAGAGTGTTCAATGACTCACAATCACCATGACAATATGAAATTGTTAGAAATATTTTTACTAATGGCATATCCAGGTTGAGGAAATTAAAAAAGAATCTGAAAGGTGACTCAAATATATTTTTTACCCTGAAAAATATTTTGGAAAACAAGAGTTGGGGTGTTATCTGGTTGTGAAGTAATGGCAATTTCAACTCCAAAAAGAATAACATTAAATAAGAATTAATGTTTTGTTCTGATTTTCACAAAAAATACTGTGTATTCCTTCTTTGCAAATAAACTTACATAACCACAGTTGTGCTCAACAACTGCTAATTATTATACAGAGCCCGATCTGTCTCTTTTGTTTTAATCTAATCAAAACATAAATGTATGCAGAAACACCCCTTGCTAGCCAACTTCATGGAATTTGGGTGATTCACAATTACAGCTCCCTTCCAAGAAGCTGGTTCAGAGTGGCTACCTTCCAACCTCAAAACAAAAAATTACCAATATTACCTTCTTTCATCCTTCAGTCGGTCTTAAACCTCGTTTCCATTGGACTTGTTTTTGTCAATCTACCGCGACTTTTCTTTAGAATGACAAAATTAAGTCCAATGGGGACACGCAGTAAACTAACGTCCATGTCAACTTACCTGGACCTTGATGTAAAACAACCAGGCCGAAAGCGGTCACGGAAGATATCCGCGCCGCCGCGGAAAGTCATCAGGGACGATAAAAAGTGCAATGGAAGCAGTCAAATGGAAGCAACAAGTGACATTCTGCCAGCCCCGCAAGGCCAATCATTCTGTCCTGGTTATAAAAGTCTGAATGGGAACGCACAGTAAAAATACGCAAAGCAATGTCGCGGCAAGTTTCCGCGAGGCCGCGAAAATAAATTTCCAATGGAAACACGGCTTTGGTATACTACATGTAGTTTAACCCTTGTGTATGGTTGACCTAAATATGTGCAGATTGAAAATTGCCACCTGGCCGGTTGACGTCTATACATGCCAATTTATGCATTTTCAATCCATTATTGGGGTATTCTATACATTATGCTTGGTTGTACAAGCCTCTTGTTTCCGTTTCGCTCGGCTGCATAACCCGGCCTGGCGCCCCCATGAAATACCCGGTATGCCCGGGTTCATAAGGGGTTAATAGTATCCGAAAAGCATTAAGACACAAGCACAATGTGAAACTGAAAGAAAGCTATAAAGGGAATAAAAATGATAAACTGCTTTTCAAGTTCACTTACGAACAAAGGACGAATAATGATTTGTAATTTGTGTGAACCTTTTCCGTTATTCACTGCTGCTGTAATACATTTTGTACATGTACATGTAGGATTTGTGCCAACAATGGCAACTTCGCTGTTTTCTGGACCAAAATTTGTCCACTGACTGTGCAGACATTTATTTTACAAGTCCATGTTTGTTTGTGCATGCATGATGCTGAAGGATACAATTACTAAAAGAGACAATAAAACACAGTGCATGTCTTTCTGTTATTACATATAGCCATGGTTGCAGTTTGAAAAAGACCAGCTGGTCGGTTGTCGTCTATACGTGCATTCCTGCGCGTACTCACTCCATTGTTTGTACATGTGTTATTCTTGGCTGCACAAATACCAGCCCCCCATTAATAACAGCCAGCCAGCAAGTTCCATTTACGCAGCCAATAGAGTGAATACGCGCAGGAATGCACGTATAGACGACAACCGACCAGCTGGTCTTTTTCAAACTGCAACCATGGCTATGGATATATGTAATTACATAAAGACATGCACTGTGTTTTATTGTCTCTTTTAGTAATTGTATCCTTCAGCATCATGCATGCACAAACAAACATGGACTTGTAAAATAAATGTCTGCACAGTCAGTGGACAAATTTTGGTCCAGAAAACAGCGAAGTTGCCATTGTTGGCACAAATCCTACATTACAGCAGCAGTGAATAACGGAAAAGGTTCACAAAAATTACAAAGCATTATTCGTCCTTTGTTCGTAAGTGAACTTGAAAAGCAGTTTATCATTTTTATTTCCTTTAAAACTTTCTTTTAGTTTCATATTGTGCTTGTGTCTGAATGCTTTTCGGATACTATACACCCATATGAACCCGGGCATACCGGGTATTTCAAAAGGTTTTTGCACTGCAGCCAAGCATAACGTATAGAATACCTCAATAATGGATTGAAAATGTATAAAGTTCCATTTACAGCGCCCAAATCTTGTGTATGGCTCTTATTTCCACTATGACAGCATCTGACAAACCCCATGCAACAAGTCACATATTTTGAAACCACAAACGTATCACAATGAAACAAGTTTTACATTTTCAAAAATAACGAGATACAGCATTCCTTTGATGATATATTGCAGATGCCGCTGAAAGTGCAATGTAAATTTACGTTGCGCTTTTAGGGGCATCTGCAACATATCAAAGGAATGATGTTCTCATTATTTAATCATAACCATAATGCCCATTTTTACTACAAAGTTTCCTCAACCAGTCAAAATCCAACACTATGCAGTATACATGTACCTACATGTATATGGCACATTCTTTGGACTTAGACAAACTGGGGCATCATAGCTCCATGTAAAGTAATGGTGCCAATTAAGGCGCTACCAGTCCTGAACACATCAGAATTCAACACAACCTGCTGTTGGAGTTTGTAAGGCTTGGGGTAGTTAGGGGTAATAGAGGAAAGAATCTGCAGAGAAATAACTCATTTTCTCTAATGAGTTTGTAGTAGATCATCTTTCCTCTATTCCTCTGGTTTTAATGAGATTAAAAAAGTCTCTATTTACATGATTGTACTCTTGCCTTATGAAACCGAGACATGTAACCAGGTCAACAAACCTAATCGACTTGTTCACAGGCGGCTTCACATACTATGTATGTACATGTATGCTTTTGTTCACAGTTTCCTTAACCAAATGCCTAGTACAGTGAATGCAAAAAGTATTAATGTACACACACCTGTTTGACATTCAGAGGGAGAAATGACAACTATTAAAACAGCCGAAGCACATTACAAAAGGCTCCATGGTAATGGAATTCCCCAGCTCAAAGTAGCAATGCTGGCTGCACAGACTATACCCCTTGCTACCGGGTGGCGCCTGGGCACCAGGCCGGGTTATGCAGCCAGGCGAAACAGAAACAAGAGGCTTGTGCAGCCAAGCATAACGTACACAATACCCCAATAATGGATTGAAAATGCAAAAATTGGCCTGTATTTGTGTCAACAATCTGCACGTATTTGTGTCAACCAGTGGCAAGGGGTTAAGCAAGCATCATAAATGTCGTCTAACAAGGAAATGTTAGACGAATTAGAGATAATGAGTACTTGTTCAATTTATAATTCCAAAACAGCTACAAGAAAAGTGTTTTTCCATTTAGATGAAATCCATTGCTCGATCCAAAATCCTTACATACTGGGGGATGTGGTCCATACATGCAATGCATTAGTCCTTTTTGTCTGAATAACTGAATGAAATATGTACAGGTATTACTTCAACTTGTGGGATGTGGGACATGAGACTCATTACAATTTACATTGGTAATACAGCATTGACCACCAACCAGTACCAGCATTTCCTTGATCGTTATGTTAATATGATGGCGATGTACAATTATGAATCAACACAGGGCAATTTCATTTCAGCAAAGCATATGACATATACAGCTCCCATTATACATGTAGTTTGACTTGGCGCACATGCTTGTCGAGACACTTGTGTATCCAGCCCAACAGCCCTCCCCCCCCCCCCCCCCCCCGGCCCCCCTCCCCTGCAACCATTGATTTTGATATGCCACTACTTCACAACCTGTGACTTAACCTCCTCCCCCTCCCCTCAAATCCTGTATTTCCCCCGACAGGTCTAGTTCAAAGAAGCAACGAGTTATTTTTTTCATTTCAAGCCAATTTATCACAAACGGTAATTTACATACATGTACATGTACATGTACATGTACGTGTACATGTACATGTACGTGTACATGTACGTGTACATGTACGTGTACATGTACATGTACGTGTACATGTACATGTACGTGTACGTGTACATGTACGTGTACGTGTACATGTACATGTACGTGTACATGTACGTGTACGTGTACGTGTACATGTACGTGTACATGTACATGTACGTGTACATGTACGTGTACATGTACGTGTACATGTACGTGTACATGTACATGTACATGTACGTGTACATGTACATGTACATGTACGTGTACATGTACATGTACGTGTACATGTACATGTACATGTACATGTACGTGTACATGTACATGTACGTGTACATGTACATGTACGTGTACGTGTACATGTACATGTACGTGTACATGTACATGTACGTGTACATGTACATGTACGTGTACATGTACATGTACGTGTACATGTACATGTACGTGTACATGTATGTGTATGTACTATACATGTACATGTATGCACAACATTTTGATAACGTCAAAGTCACCAGCTACATGTATCTCATGCTTTTGATGAGTACAATTTGTCTCCAGTACTTGTACACATTTGTCACCCTCTCCCCCTCCCCCAAAAAACCCAACACACAGACAATTCTCTGAAGAGACCATGAATTAAGTTAAGGGTGAAACATTGCAAGCATGTAGCTTAAATATATCAGGTGGATCTGTAATTTACTTTGTGTTGCCAAATTGCCTTTTATTATTCTTACAACACTTAAAGGTAATTATGTATAATGTAAAGTACACATAGTCAGCCATACTGGACAACAAAATACATGTAGGCAGGGCACTGCTCGTGCAATAAGTCTTCACGAGTAATGACAGGCGCCCTCTTGTTGTGAGTACTTAAAACTAACTCACAGAATACATCAGCAGGACGTTACGAGCTCTATTGCTACAGTGTTCATGGTTTCAAGCTACTCATAATCACCTACTACATGTACATGTAGGAGTGTGCATTTACGGGCAGTGCGAGAATCAGGTACCCACCTGAAAACATGCATTGGTACATGGGTACCCATAACCCTAACCCCCGAGGCATTTTTCTAAGAAGTGTCCTCAACCTGTCAAAATCCAACACTGTGCAGTATACACGTACATGTGTACATGTATGGCACATTCTTTGGACTGACAAATTGGGGCATCATACATGTAGCTCCATGTGAAGTAATGGTGCCAAGGCCCTACAGTCCTGAACCCATCAAAATTCAACATAACCTGCTGTTGGAATTTGTAAGGCTTGGGGTAGTTAGGGTTAAAGAAAGCCAATCCCAAAAATTAAATCTTAGAAATTGCTGTCCATATTGTTTTTAAAGGTCCGCACGTTAATATATACCACATTGGTGCATCAAGATGCAAGTGTGTACAGTGAGCTCTAATAATATTATAATTGCATTTTCGCAAGCATCAGACATTAATCTGGTTTTTTTTCCTATGTTTTATTTATTTGTAATATTCCCCACAAATGACATTTAAAAACATTCTTTTTCATTGTCTGAGGAATTACTAAGTAGTATGTTAATTCGGTTATGGGTACTCGATTCCATAATCGGGAACCAGTACTACGTGTACGGTACATGTACCCGGTTCGGATGCACAGCCCTACTACATGTATCACCAGTTGTTATTTACATACCGGTACCCACACACAAATCTTGATGGTGTTAATTAAAAAGGTGATATTGATTGCTGAGAGAAGACTGTGTCATTTTGTAGTTTGATGTACATGTAGATTGCGTATTGTAAAATTAAAGAGCCAAGGTGATTTTGGGCCCTCATTGTTCAAGTCACATCTGTCATATCTGTTCATTTTTAGTACAAAATCACAAAAGAGGGGTTTTGCAAATGTACAAAATCGCACAAGTAAAAACTTCAAATTCTATTATTTGCACCATTTAAAACATAAATCTACTGATGTGCACAGCCACAATCATGGATACACTTTTTGTTACAAAGACACTATTATGAACGACAGAGCAATGCTGAATAGCTCTTTGAAAAATTAGGATTTTCCATATTTAGAGCACTTTCTATTCCAAGTTGGCATATTAAAAGCTGGATGACCGATTCGTGTGTAATCTCAAATAATGTTTACATCATTGTTTTTCAAAATGTTGTTCATAACGGATACCAAAAAAAGGTGTACCCATGATTGTGGCTGTGCACTGATGAATGCTTGCAACTTTGCAAGCACTCTATATTTCTGGTGGACCTGTAATAAGAGTTATTTCATCTTGCCAAACAGCCGTTCTTACCAAATGAAATTACATGTCAAGTTATAATTAATCATGGTCACTAAACAACAAAATTTAGCAAGGCAGTGATAATGCAGAGGGTCTGTACATGTATTTGTGGGTGTAATGACAAGCGCCCTCTTGTGGTGAGTAGCAAGCAACCAGATCCACCAATCCAAGAATGCAAGATGGTTGCAGATAGACCAGTAAATCGGCCCAAAATTGCCTATGCCAGCCAAATCATGATTTGCGTGCCCTCAAATTATCTGCTGTTAGAGCATTTTGTGGGCCATGAACTTGTGGGTTTTCAAAAGAGAAGGCTGGAAAGCTGTGCACAGGACTGTCGGCTTGTATTACTGTGAAATTCGGATGAAATTGGGCCCCAAAAGTGCTCTATTTTGCAATGGAGCGTAGGCATCATATTTCAAGCTGGCGATGGGCTACATGATAGTCCAGTAAGAATTGACATGAAAAATGCCCAACTCCGACATTTTAGTTAACAACCGATTTCTGTACGCGAATGTCCTATTACCCAATCACTGATGCCCAAGTTGGAATAATGATACAGGCTCATCAGAGGTTGGTCAGATTCCAATATGGGCAATACAGCATGTCACGTAAAACCAATGTATCTGCTTCTATTTTACTAGATCACAGACTCAGTTATTGCCATATTTTAACCGAACTGATGTAACCAGATTGATATTATTTTGCAGCCAGATAAAATAAATTGCAGATAAAATTGTCTTTTTAATTTTTTTTGTTTAAGTTTACATTTCTGTAAAAAAAGTTATCCTGAATACAAAAAAATACTGCTAATTCCATAAAGTTTTACCCCAATTATTTTTTGCTGTGGAAGCACTTAATGAGATTTTATAATAAAAACATATTTCTTTCTCCCAAATTTCTAAGAGGATGGTGGTAGGATGGGGGAGCACAAGTGGTGGAGGGGGAAAAGGCCTCAATGGGGGTGGGGGGGGGGGGGTGGCGTGACACAATTCCCCTGCATCTATTACGCCACTCTAAAACGGTAATCGAAAGAGTAATTGAAATACATTTTTCAGTATCTATTAGTGTCATCTTTTTCCGAAAATCTTTAGGAGTTTTTAGGGCAGAAGCCGTTTGGTATTTTGATGATGATGATTATGTAATGACGATGACGATGACGATGATGTTTGTCATAATTTTTATTAAGTTTTCACCTTTGCCATTTTGTATTAATTTAAGATGGACATTTGCGAGCATCCTTTCCCATTTTTTCAAAGGGTATGATTTCGCTTAAGTGTCGGAAATACATTCCTATCGATATAAATCGTGCATCCCTTTTGTTTTTCAATGAATTAACATATTTCCCCAATGCTGATTTTAGTTGAATGTTTATGGGAGGTAGCTCGAGTCCCAATAAACACATTGCCACTAAAATTTGCCTGTTAACAAAAATGTCGGGGACCTTGTCAATTTTTACTGGACTAATGACTACTTTAGGGGGGATCAAATAACAGTACTTAACCCTAACCATCCCAAATCAGCCGGAATCCAACACCATACTGTGTTCAGGACTGTAGAGCCTTGGCACCATTAATTTAAAAGGAGCTATGATGAAAAAATTCACAGGCTTACTCGGGCGGGATTCGAACCCACGACTTCCTCGGTGGTCGAGTGGTTAAGACGTCTGCACTAGTAAGCATAAGCAGGAAGTCGTGGGTTCGAGTAAGCCTGTAAATTTTTTCACACAGGCTCTCGGAAAGCACTGAGTACATGTATACAGTGCTTCATATATTACGCCGGGATAGGGCAAAAGAGAAAAATCTCTGTTCTAATTTACATCATCAGCCCTGACGCAATCATTCCATCTTCTGACAACTTAAAAATGGCTTCAAGATTGATGCTAACTTTATTGGCTTCAGTAAATGGGGCATTTGGAGTAGGCTTGGACAATTCCATGCAGGAGTCAACTCCAACACTGGAATCGGAAGCACGATTCCATATTTTTTGGGGAGTCGACTCCTTGAAGTAGCGAATTTCTGCTTCCTTGAGTTGATTCATTCAGGCATCGCCTCTCTCGGCTCTGAAAATCACTGACACCAAAAATGGATGGAAAGAATGCAGATTCCCTGAACAGACCGCGTGTGGTACAATGTACTTCGCAAAGCCAGCTGTGTTCATGAAATCAACGACAGGGCCATGTGGAATCAAAGGATGCAACACTGTTTCTGATTGGAATCGTGATTATATTGCTGTTCAGAGTTGACTTCAAAAATGTTGGAGATGCCTGAGGCTATGGTGGAGGTGTTTTTCAGATTGAAAACTATGACACTAGAGACTGCTGTATACCCATGAAATAAATTATATGTAGCTACGTGTACATGTATCTGAAAAGAGCATATATAGGTGGGTGTGTAACTCAACGTTTCGGACAGTGTGCTCTGTCCGTCCTCAGGAATGTGAGTGATGTTATGTGAAGCACACTGTCCAAAACGTCGAGTTACACACTCATCCCAGTTCTTTTCAGAACCACACATCTTCCTAGAAGAGATTTATTTCACATGGTGTTACCCGCAATCTCAGCCTTTCTCTTATCGTACCCACCATGCAAAGCTCAAAATCGTATTTATGTACATGATCTGATTATCTGACTGGATTTATGTGACTTGCATTCTTAAAATTCAAGAGAAGTCGGGTTTCAGTATTTGATCTGCCGCTCTCTTCAATGGTAACTGACAAGATAAGTTTGTCAATTTTAAGATTGTAATAACAAATTGTACAAGAGTGAGACTTATCCTCTGACCTCCAAAACAGCACACGATGCTCTATCAACTGAGCTACATGTACATGTATTTTGCCCCACAATTAAGTTGATCTTCCAATTTGGTGCTCGTCAGAAGTCATTTCTGACTCATGCACTTCCGACTACTGCCACCTGAATAAAGATAATGGCAAAACTGGAGACAGCCAACAGGGGCGAGGTGAGTTGGTCTCACCGATGGTGGAACTTACCCTGCCTGGGTCTACAGGTATGAAAATTTGGATCATTTCTTTGTTATCTATTGTAGATTTATCCCCTATTTAGATCTGGACGCAGGAAAACTGTATGACTAAGGCTGTTCGATATCCATTTATTTTTAAACCGAAATGTCGGCCAAAAAATATTGCGATATTCAATATTATCGTGACGGAAGTCACCACGGCATCGTGAGATCGGGGCCCACGGGATTGGGCCTGCCAGGATTGAGCTCATGCATGCCCAGGGATTGAGCTCGGGCCTGCTCATTTTTTAATATTGGGGCTAACAAGATCGCGAATCGGAACTGTCAAGATCGGGGGCGGGTTGACAAGGCTTTATTCGTTGAGTAGATGACATTTAGCTACAGTTGGCTTCTTTACGACACTCCAGAAAGACGAGTGTTTGTTTATATTTCGGCATTGCTGATTAGTAACAGCTGATAATTTATTACATGGACGATCACATGTGAGCTGTTTAAAAATAGTCGTATTGTATGTCTTTACACCAGACAGCCATTGTACATGTACATGTACAATGCATACCACGCACGTGCACTATAGGGCCGGCCATAACCCTAGGTTTTAGTCTTTTCTCAAGATGACGTTTGCTACGTGTTAGCGGCGTGTACATACATTGTACAATGGGAATAAGACAGTAGTATTCAGTGCGGTTGTTTGCACTTGACCAAGACTACACCATGTACCAATGATGCGATGCAATGTATGCGCGTGCGCTATAATGAACGACACGGAGATATGATGGTGAGGAAGTCATGTCTGGATTTAGAAAACGGTCAAAGAAACGTATCTTGAAATTTATTGGAAATTCGATTCAATTTTCGATCTGAAAAAAATATCAAAATATCGGGAAATATCGTCATATCGAACAGCCTTACTAAAAATTTGGTCCTTTACCTAGAGTGGCTTTTAGCCTTGTACTAGGCGATTTCTATATAAAAAAACCAATAAAATAGGGCAAGGTACCCAAGTTGGTAGGACACAGGTACGGTATTCCGTAGGTTGAAGTTTGTCGATTCTCTTTGTTAATACAAATCCTTGTCAAGTTGATTACCTTTAGAGTGGTCAAGTTGACAGATGGCGGTCTGGCTGCCTGGATCTTGGCTTCTGTTTGACGTTGAACAATCTCCTGAAAAAGTCAAATGTCGTCAAAATGAATGGTCACTAATACTAGAGGTTTCAGTGTGAATGAAATAAGAGATTTTGATGCAATCAACTGACCCACCAAGCACAGTTTATACATGTAGTTCTAGGTCTATAGATTGATACTGCACAAACATCCATTATGTGGAAAATCATATTAAAATTGGAGGATTCAGGACTGTTAGGGTTAACGCTAACCTTACCTAAAGCTACAATTACTAACCCTAGTAGTAAACTGCAGTATGCAGTACTGTAGTACTTTGTAGTGTATTGTACTTTACCCCAAATGAATGCCTAGTAGGCATTTTCGAATAATTCAGTATTCGATTATTCAAAACTTGATTTGACCGAATATTCGCTACTCGCCTATCAAGTTTTTCACGCGTCAGCTGCAATTGCATGCCACGCCATTACGCCGGTATTTTACGTGCGGCGATCACTATTATGGACTGCTCGATCGACATTTTTGTGCAAGCGCCCGTTGTATCAAGATCATTATGGGTACGTAACGTTCTGATAAGAAACCAAACTCGATCCAGCCTGCATTTTTGCAGGAATATTCGTTTTACAAGTGTCAAGGGTTTTACGGACGGGAACAAAAACCTCTGGCCACAAAAAAGTTACCTTAAACAAAAATGCGGCATTTGAAACTGCTAAAGCTCCATAACGTTTCTACTAAAATAGCATCAGAGTCGTATCTGTCATTGTCTGTGTATATGTGCATATACATATATTTTTTCGAACTGGCAAAAAGATATTCAAATATTCGGTTGACGATAGAATATTCAAATTTTCGGTATATTCAGGACAGCCCTAATGCCTAGGACGTCAAGGTTAAGGGTTATAAGTTGTAACCATTCTCAAGTTACTGCACAGTGCACACTCCAGGCCAATAGGGTCTAGGATGGGTGTGGTAACTGCTAATCCACTGATGTAGATCCAATAACAGTGCTTAGCCCTAATCATCCAGAATACACCATATTTTGTTCAGGACTGTAGCCTTGGCACCATTACTTTACATGGAGCTACATGATGCCCAAATGTGTCTGATGGCTAATCATCCCAAATCAGCCAGAATACACCATATTGTGTTCAGGACTGTAGAGCCTTGGCACCATTACTTTACATGAAGCTATGATGCCCAAATGTGTCTAAGTAAAAACATGACAAAGAATGTGCCATAAGTTTACTACACAGTGTTGTAGTCAAGACCAGCACAAGACCAGCACAAGACCAGCACAAGACCAGCACAAGACCAGCACAAGACCAGCACAAGACCAGCACAAGACCAGCACAAGACCAGCACAAGACCAGCACAAGACCAGCACAAGACCAGCACAAGACCAGCACAAGACCAGCACAAGACCAGCAGTCTTAATCCAAGTCTTAAGCTATTCAAATGAACTGTAACAAAAGCATTCCTTTGTCATGGTTTATGCCTGTTACTTGTGCCTGTTACAAGCTGGTCTTGTGAATGGTCTTGTGCATGGTCTTGTGTGCCTGGTCCTGAAATGGTCTCGACTACAACACTGTTAGTCATGTGCAAACAAATAAATGAAAGTCTAGCATCCTGGCTCCCACCTCTATTAATTCCTGGTTCCTCTGTTTAGCCTGGCCCCAGTGATGTGCCACTGAGGCGCTCAAATCTTGACTGTCTCCAAGACGAATCTCAGCCTGTCTCAAGAGTGCCTCGCGTCTTGCCAATCTATTCAAGATTATAGAGTTAAACAAGAGGAGTACAAAAAGACGTACATGTAATAGTTCATGTAAAGAGTACTCATGAATTATCAAAATTATGGCTCAGTTATTAGTGCAGTAAATGTTTGGAATTGGACAGAATTACTGATCTTTTAGAGATTAAAGAGAGAAAATAATTTAAACTAGACGGATGTGTTTGTTGTTACAAACACATGGTGTTTGGCCACGTTTCGTTTGATGACAAGAAGAAAGGTTCACATGCACATGTTTTCAAGACCATTCCAGTATTGTGACCAGACACCACATTACTGTGATTTCAGCAAACTTCGCCACACACATCAACTGATTATTCATTTTAATTGTTTTTTAAACCTGCCGCTAGCGGGCGCTCTAACATTTTATGACATCACCGCTCATTCTTTTGTAAAGTACAACCTAACCCAGAGACTAACATTGTTAAAAGCAAGTTCACATCTTCTTCCACTTTCAAATTATAAGGCACTTCCGGTTTGGACCGGAAGGAAGGGTCATGTGATTTTGCACGTAATATAAAAAATGAAGACCCTGGAATATTCTATCAATTCCTGTATAAAGAAAAATCAGATCTCTCTCGGTTCATTTTATATTGATTTTCAAAGATTAAATATAGAAAATTTTGATTGGTTTTAACCTGATACTTGATGACGTCATTATCAGAAAGCTCGAGAGCTATGCTAACTGTGCCATCTGAAGCAAAAATCTGAATTATATCTGTCGCGGTTGATTTTTTAGCAATTTGTTTATGTTTAAAGGTCTTTTCGTTGCAACTTCCGGTCTGATGATGTCATCAATCTGACCCCTCGCACACGTGTTGCCTGGATGAAGGTCATCATATATAGCAATTATAAAGTGATTACCGCAAACTTCGCCACACACATCGACTGAAAGTTCTTTCACTTTCAAATTATAAGGCACTTCCGGTTTGGACCGGAAGTAAGGGTCATGTGATTTTGCACGTAATATAAAAAACGAAGACCCTGGATTTTTCTATCAATTGCCGTAAAAAGCAAAATCGGATTTCTCTCGGTTGATTTTATATTGATTTTCAAACATTAAATATAGAAATCTTTGATTGCTTGTAATCTGATACTTGATGACGTTCGGTACTGAAGCGATTTGGCACACACGACATGAACAAAACGGCTGTTTGGTATCCCTGCATGCATCGGGCCGGGTCAGGTGCGGGTCGGACAAGCTCATGATTGTTCATGTGAAATCTGAAGTACGGTAAACAACATTGGGCAATGTACGTGTAAATTACATTGCGCAAATAAATCCAGCGGACCCGGCGGCTGTTGAACTTCCCACTTCAGTTTATTATGAATAATCATGAACTTGTCCGACCCGCACCTGACCCGGCCCGATGCATGCAGGGATACCAAACAGCCGTTTTGTTCATGTCGTGTGTGCCAATTCGCATCAGTACCAAACAGAGACTTTTTCACCTTTTTTTCCCGAAAATTGGAAACGATTCTAGCGATCTTTTGCTTGGTGCACACAAGGTGAGGATGTAAATAAGTAACTGACAGATTTTTAAGGAAACTGTGCAGTAGTTTTTGTGCGCACAGTGTAAACACAGTGCATGAAAATTAATTCTTATTCTTGCTGTAGCAGCCTATATATATAGGGTAAACATCCCTAATTTCGGCACGTCCCAAATTTCGACACCCCAATATAAATAGTGAACTAGCCCGCCAACGCGGTCACGTGACCACCCATGTTGCTATCCAGTGACACGACGAACTCCCGCCCTTGGGTTTTCAACCACAAATAACTTCTTTTTTATTTTTAGATTGCAAAAAAACTGCGATTAAAAAATCTCTACGCAAAAGGTAAACTATTTTTTTCAAGTTTTGAGGATTCCTATTGGGTTAAAGATGAAAGTGATAATTCCAGCTATTTTTTTATGTCAAATTTGTTAAAATGGAAGTTTTTCCTGATGTTGGTGACGGTTTGTGCCACTGTCAGTGAAAAATCATTTTTGCAAAGTGGTGGTAAATATGGGGGATGACGAAATTAGGCGCAGGAATCGGAAAGTGACCCGAATTTCGGCACGTGATAAACAACCTACGCTCCGCGGCATTATCCACTGTAACATGTTGTAATGAATATCGTATGCATGGTACGCATGGAATGACATGAATGGTGCTTAGAAAAATTAACTTTAAACTTTACGTTAGATTTAAAAGTTTAAAAAAATGTTCAGATGCGAACTACTATTTGCAAATAAATTTTTCAATTCACGTAGTGCCTTTTACCTGCTTGTTTGCTGCATTTAAAAAAAAAATTTTTAAAGGGTGCTGAAATTGCGACAACACGAACGTCTTACAAAGTCACGTTACATTACCGAAGCAGGTACGGGGTCAATTTAGTTGTAGTATGCAACATGCGCTATGCCTACTACGTGCTGTGTGTCGAAGGGAGTTCAGGGTAAATCAATACTGCATATGTCAAAAAATAATAATCGACTCTAAGGCCATGAGCATGAAAGTATGAGTTTACTGTCTGAGACATTTTGAAAAGTAATGAGGCTTTTTTCATTATTCATTATTTTTCAATTTCCCGCCTTTGAAAATGTTGAAAACGCCCGCCACTGAGTCAAGTGACCAAAATCGAGAAATCGAGTACGAGCATCCGGATTGCTGAGGCAGTGTCATCAATGGCGAACATAGAAAATGATTTCTATTGGCCGATATTTTTGCACGTAGTGTCCATCGACTAATCAGAGCGTGCGTACTAATACGCATACAAAAATGTAGGTCTCGCAGAACAACAGCTGGACTGGCTCCTCGTCTCTATCGCTATGCTGCGCTACGCAATTGTATTGCGGAGCGGAGCCTTACGCAAAGACGAGAATCACTCTAAACTTCAGCCTTAGTACTATCGCCGTACATTTCGCTGCCGTCGGATAACGGCATGGATATGGTAAATTACAGGTTGGTTGCGCGGGATTTCGTGAAGTTGCCGGTCAGAAAAATCACCACAACCAAATTGAAGGATGCAAATAAAGCGTTTTTCGATTGCAAAAGCATGTTTGGAATTCTGGATGGACAGTTAGGATAAATTGTATGATTTTAATTGGAAATAATGCAATATTTTGAAAAAATGTCATTTTTTGGCGGGGGCTCTGACGGCATGCGGGTGGTGGACGGTAAACTCATACTTTCATTCTGTGGTGCCGAAATTCTGGACGTTTACCCTACATGTATCGTGCTGGATCCAAAATCTGCGCTGCCCAATATTCGCGCGACCAACTTTCTCAGTGCGTAACTTTTAGCACACAGCACACACTGACGTCAAATTTGCTGTCATGATCGTTCCTTACATCATCTTTCTTCTGTGTGCAGTTATGTGGAAAGTAAAAGCTTTTCCCGTAAGTATTTTGACAAAATGTAAAAAGAGAGTCAAATCTTACCATATAGACTAAATACAAAACACCACTTGCTCAAATTTCCCAAAAAACTACTAAAAATCTTTGCGAGCTCCCAGTCAGTGTTGCACGACCAGCTCCGACTTGTAAAAATGACGTCTTCAGTTGACTTTCGCTAAACAACAGAGGGCGTTATCAAAAATATGGAGCCTGAAAAAAATGTGTGCCTTATAATTTTTTTGTTTTTTTACGATTGTTTTCGAGTGCGTACATAGATACCGATACCACCATTGTCGGCATGTGTCTTAAAATGCATTTATGACCAAACTTAAAGGAAACATGATTTAGGATTTATATTGCATTATTCCTGCTTAAAACAATAAAGTATTATCTTGACAATGATATTTTGTGTCTAGAGACAATTATTTCCCAGATTAAATATGAGAAAAAAATTCTTGAAAATGAATGGGAGTGGGACCCTCATTAACATACATGTAAGTGTGTGACGTAGATCGAGGCACATTACATATTCTGCTCGAGCCAGCCCATTCATCACGCGTATGCATTGAGTGTACATTCTTCGTCCAAAATCTAAGCAAAATATAGTGTTTTTCGGCCATGCCGACAAGGTGTGTGGCTGCTGGGTGCAGCAAAACAACGAAGGCTGGAGTAAGCCTTCATTTATTTTCAACTGATGCGATATATCGGAGAATTTGGACGGCGAAAGTGAAGGTGACAAGAGCGTTATGTAGCGACCACTTTGAGCCGTCGTGTTTCGATACTGGTATTTTCAAATCATGGGATGACCATTAAAAATATGCTCAAGTCCACTGTTATCCCAACAAAGTTCCCAGATGTGAGGAGCCTTCGCTAAAAGGGAGAAAATCAGGGTAAGTTCGATGTTAGTTGTTGCAACTTACGAAACTGCACGTGTAGACCTAGTGTACGTGTGTATACGATGTACATGCGTCATTTACCGGGTCCAGTCGATCCATGAATTTCGGTGCCTCGGTCTACGTCACGAACAGCGCCCTCAATTTGAGTCTCAACAAATTCCAAAAAGGGGGGGTAAATTTTTGGGCGGCAAATAATTACACTAAAACTTCACTTGAACCAGTTTGGCTTTTAATTCACATTTAATACATATAAATTAATTTATTCATGAAATAAAATGTGATCCGGCCAGTTTGAGAAGCATGTTTCCTCTAATACGTTTATCGTATCCAAAACCACATGCAATGACCCAATGTACAGGACTAAAACTTTTTTTGTTTCCATCTTATTGGAGTTCTGGAGACTCCTTTTATTCTTAACTCATTTATTTTTAACCCAGCAATTGAATTGAAAAATGGAAAAGAAGAAAGAAGAAGAAACAAAATCGAGAGGATGCATGTGAATAAAAGAGAATTTGAGTGTTTGGTTGATATATTCAGGGAAACGGAAGATATCGGCAATATCAAAACTGACCCTTGCGAACCCTATGGAAGTTATTCCAGCCCTAAATGGCGAATCTCACATGTCATGAGCCTAGATTAGTAATAGTAGATAGCCCTAGAGCTGGAATTTTCAAGCTAAATCAATCATGTCAATGATTCAGAAATGAACACATTGTACATTTTACTCTTAACTCACATTTCTTGATGTCTATGATTCAACTCCACTTCCTTCTGTAGCCATCGATCTTCCATATCTGCTGCTTTTTACCGGTCATGCTATTTAATTTAGCGTCAACAAGCGTCAACAAACCCGATCAGCGTCAACAAAGCGTCAACAAGCTCAAAATGCACATTTAAGCTTCACAAAAGCTATACTTGTATTCAACAAACTCTCGCATCTCGTATTATGTAATAAATTGGCTGAATTCTTGTTCACAATCCCACATAAAAACGAAATTTTAAGACGACAAAATTACGATGAATGGGCGCCGCCATCTTTGTTTTCTCTTTTGCGCATGCGCGATTGCACCCATGTCCTAGAAAAACAAGATGGCTGCCAGGAAAAAGCACCGTTGATGTCGTAGTTTTTTCGCTTAAAAATCACACATTTTAAGATACTTTTAAATAGTAATGATACTTTTAAATAATCATAGGAGCCCACTAAATATTGTGAATAACATGTTGAAGCTTAACAGTGCTTTTATAAGTTGTCGACGCTTGTCGACGCTTGTCGACGCTTGTCGACGCTTGTCGACGCTTGTCGACGCTTGTCGACGCTTGTCGACGCTTGTCGACGCTTGTCGACGCTTGTCGACGCTTGTCGACGCTTGTCGACGCTTGTCGACGCTTGTCGACGCGTTTTTTACTGTTTTTATCAGCGTTTGAGGAGAGCTAGAGATGCGCCTGACCGCTGAGGGCGCTATGCAATTAAGTAACAGATAGAGCCGGAAACACTGGAAACGCTACTATTATAGAAACAAAGTACCATCTCAAACGCTACTACTTTTACTAGTCGATTCGCAAAACTCGGAGGTTGACGCTATGTTTAAATGAAAAATGTATGAAAAAGCTGGTTTTCATTAAACGACATGCACGGTGATCACTCTGACAGGAAATGCTGAAATAAGTTGCAAATTTAGTGGCTATTTCAATTTATCCAAACCCGCTGCACTATGCGCTTTTATGTGTCATTTATTGCACTGCGCCCTCAACGGTCAAGCGCATCTATGAGGGTTGTCCGTCGAAAGGCAAAAATCTATATTCTGCTGTTTTTCCGTCAATAAATGTGACTCGTTGCACTATATGTACATGTCTAGTGTACACAAACCATCTCAAACGCCACCTTTAAACCTGTTTATAAAATGGACAATCTGCCTGCCGGCCGGGCCCAGTAGAACTACTTTTTACAGAGATATAATTTTCTTTGGAGGAAATATCGGGGCCCCTATCAGACAGGCCTAACCCCAAAATTTAAAAGAAAGTGTAAAACAATCTTCATTTTGGTATATCGCTTTCAGGTTGGCGTTTCTATAAGGTGAAAAGAAAAACAACAACTTGTGTTGCCCTTAAATGGGAAAAGTCAGGACGGAGGGTCGGTCGGTCGATTTTTTATTTTTTTTTACCATCATGAAAACATAAAAATAATACTAATGTCGTGTAACTCGGAAGTCGGGAAACAAAAAAGTAAGCTTAAAAAGTGAGATGGCGAAATGCACGATTGTGCCGTCGTAGCTGTATTTAAAGACAATGATTTTAATAAAACTTGTAAAAGGTGAGATTTTGAAAATTCCTTAAAAAAACAAAACAAAGAACAATAAATAAATAAATAAAAAACGCGACCCGACTTTTATGACTTTTAGGCTGAGTTCGGGCGAGTTGTTCTTGTTTGCTCAAGAACAACACATGTCTTCGTTTCGTGTTCCGGCCACTCGAACGCCAAAGAACGTTTAATTGCCAAGAGCGCCATCTATCGCTGGTAACCACGCAAAATGTAATGGCTGCGCCCATGTACGTTATTCAAGCATTCGTTTAAAAAACTTGAATTTCAGAAGCAAAATAATTTAACGGAAGCACAATATTTAGACTGCATTTCCCTAGTTTTATTTTCAAAACGTTTGGAAGGGAATTTTAGGCAACATTAAGCCGACTTTTTATGCTTCCTCAAATCATCCGCCATCTTTGGTCGGCTTCTACGTCGCGTCAAATTACGTCATGTTCTTGTAAACCCCGACTGACAGGTGCATGGTGTGTGATCTTGTTCCGAGTGCAATGTTCTCGGGTCGCGTTCCCGCCGTACCGTTCGTGCGCAAGAACAGGGAACTCGTGTTCAGAACATACCGCCCGAACTCAGACTTAGGGTCGGTCGCGGAGGGCAACAGTACTATTTGTTTTTTTGCCCTATGACTTTGTTTGCCTTGGTGTAACTAGGTATCTTCCTCTCATAGTGCATTATATTTACAGGGTGATTAGCTGATATTATTTTCATGCATGTGCGTTATATACTCCTTTTAGATATTCTTTTTCTGCAGGTATTTTGATATTTATTTATGGATTTATTTATTGATTTATTGATTTATTTATTTATACTGAATGTCCCATTCAGTGCCAACCAAATGATAGGCAGACCACCGACAGTATCCACAAGGAGTTGAGATCAAACACTAATGTAATGGTAGCACAGTATTATGGGGTTATGACTTGTGGTTAAACACCGCGCCCTGAAAGAATGTAAATGGCGCCACGAACGTTACGAGAGGCTTGCCCCGCCCTCCACCCACCCCTCGCTTTTCAAAATTATTTTCCTTTTGGGAAAAACATGTTGTTTTGGAGCCCCAGTGGGTGCGCCACTGGTTTAATTAGGCTCTAATTGCTATGCCTCCAAAATAATCCCCGAAGTCATTATTATGAAGGCTCTTCCCAATGGGATCAATCAAAGAATCTTAACGCTGTTACGGCTACGCTAATTAGAACAAAGTTTCACAATACATGTATTTGTATAAGCCACGTGACACGAAGGCGCCAGTCCCAAAGCGTTACGAGCTAGGCATGCAGCTTGCATTCGGCAAATCTGATTTCTTCCAACTCTCCATCGTATGCATGTAAGCCGAAAACAGGTTACACTAAACAAACAAGCAAGCCTTTTTTCTTTTCTATTGACTTCAGACCCTATTTCTTGATTATTTGAGGTTTCTTCTTTGTGCTTAATTTAGTATAAATAATTAAATATACAGTAAATAAAATATAGGCCTAACCAATTGTTTTTCAAAAGTCAACACTAAGTGGTAATTGTTGTCCTTTTTATTGAAAACGCGCAGTGTTGGAGTACTCGTACTGGAGTACAACTCGAGTACCAATAAGTACTGGAAAGCTTAAAGGCCTAACTGTCTGATGCTAATAATTAGCAATTCAATTCAATCTATCTACAGTATGTCCAGCCATGAAGGATGGAAACCCTCAATGGTCCGGCCTACTCTGGAATTAAGCCCTGCCTCGTGCCTGCATGGTTTGGCTAAAAGAGTACCTGAAAAAGAAATTACGTTTAAGATCGTATCAGAGGAATGGGCGCTGATAATGACCCGAGCCGAACCGGCCAAGCACATATTTATTCCCTCATTGTTGAATAAGTCACGTGACTATCTTTGCCGTGGAATTGTCGTGGATCGTCGCGTCGTGGGTGACATGAGCATGGTTGCGATTATTTGAAATACCGCTTGTTCCACGAGAAAGTCAGTCGCGGACTGTTCTGTTTCGTCGCAAGGTCGACCCGAGGCCGCCTTTACAATGTATGGAAGGGCATCATAATAGAACTGTTATTTGACGCATGTGAAATTTGTGTGGTCATACTCAATTTGGTCCGATGGAAATTGCCTTGTAGATTGGGAAACCGGCCATTCGAAAGGAAGACCAATTTTATGGATTGTAGAAGATTGCTCGGTTAGCCAGAAAATTAAGTCTAAGTCTCTCACACCTGCCTGTGATAGAGGCTCGCTTCTCGGATAAGGCAAGGTTGTCTGGCTGTTTGTGTCACCACGATTTAAGAAATCGAAGGTCATGCAGTTTCCGTCCAGTCTCTAGCTACTCTCGACTTGCGAGAAGGGAGTGAAACCCGTTCTTTTCTAACAGTGATTTTGTGCATGTTCGTATGTGCTTATTTTGATTGTGGAAATCGAAATATGCCACTGCATTTTTGGAGGTCTTCAGATGCAGTTTTCTTAAAGATGACAGCATTTCAGACGGAAATATTTCTCAGGAGGATTGGTACTGGTAGCATTTCTATAAACAGCAAGCTTTCAGATTGAAACTTATCATTTTGTTTTTAATCCTCACCAAAGCTATACATTGGCGTCGCCAGGATTTTTCTAGAGGGGGCAAAACATTCAACAGAAAGCAGCAAAGGGAGAAATCACCGGCCGTGGAAAAATCGAAAAAAGGGGGGGGGGGGGGGGGGGGTTTGCTGGTCATCACCCGACACTTTGTTCAAGACAACGATACCTGGGCCTATTGTATAAAGCCCCTTTTTAGGCCCCTTTCAGCAGCTTTCGAATGTTAAATATGCATTCAATTGAGTACGACATGTCTCAATGACTTTTTTTCTCCATTTTTGAATTTCCAGGGGGAAGTTCCCTCCTTGCCCCACCCCCCTCCCTCCCTCGCGGCGCCCATGCAAAGCTGAACATAGTCATACATGAACATCTGCAGAGAATAGAAGAAGTCATTTAAATTAACTCAATTTCATGCCCGTGGGCCGGGGGAGGGTGGTTCGGGGTTCGAACGAACCCCCCCCCCCCCCCCCCCCCCCCCCCACCTCGTTCGGTGACGATTTCCGCTCAGAAAAAAGAAAAAAAGAATAATAGCCGCACATCTCCCGAAATCCACACGCCCCCGAAAATTATTCAGAAAAAATAACTGTCTTTGTTTAATCAAGAAATCCCGGCGTATTTTGTGTTCACAATAGTGCGCATATGCAAAAAGTTCCTCCTTGGGGTTTGACGAACCCCCATTCTCGGGGCAGTGAACGGGCGTGGCATATTGTGCCAGAACAGTCAAAAAAATGTTGGTTCCCTTGTTCCAGGGACCGTTATACAAATAGGAGTATCGCATTGGGGATAAATTCATTCTTGGTAGATTTCCGGTTGTGGGGGTAGCGCCTCCAAGTAAATTTATGGCTCAAATCATACTGAAATTTTGAAGGAATGTGATTTAAATGTTATACTAGAAGTGGCTAACCCAAGGGCGGGGCCTGGGGGGGGGGGGGGGGGGGGGGGGGGGGGGGAGGGCTTGGGACTTCTTTCCCGGCGGCGACATGTATGGGGCATATTTCTGAGTAGTATACACCAATACATGTGTAAATAGCGCCGCCAACGTAGTTCAGCACACATTTACACACAATTTCTCAGGACACACAGTCAAGAAAACACCGAGTGAAAAATTTCCGATAACATGTATCTAATAACAGTTGAATTGATAGTGCATGCTATGGGATGGGTATCTCCAACATTCGTTGTTTGGTTTTCTTTATTGTTGAAATGACTGGCCTGGGACGCGATCCTGGGAACAGGGGATTATGTTCCAACCCTCCATATAATGTTTAGTGGACAAAGCTAATGGACAGGCCCCCCCCCCCCTTAAATAATGACAAATTAACCCTTTAGTCACTGTAGCGCCCAAAACGTAATGCATTTGGCAGGTTTTTAGCAAAATCTAAGAGCTAGGTCAAGTTCCACTTTGGGGGTTTGACGAGCCCCCACCACAGTCTCCGGGCAAGCTACGGCCCTGAATTTAATGGGCAGTATAAAGTTGACTGTGGCCTTGTGTCTCTGTGTGGACGAAGAGTGTTAAGTAAAGTATGAAATTCCCTAATAGCAGAAACACGTAAAAATCACGTTTTAATCACGTCGTGTTAGACGTCTTTATGACGTTTTAAAATGACGTCTTTATGACGTAGATTTGCACAGATGTAAGACGTCATAAAGACGTTGTACGGTTTACGTGATTAGTACGTCTTACAGGTCAAAAAATTGACGTCTTTATCACGTGATCATAAAGTGATAATAACGCCTTTTTCACGTGATAATATTTTTACAATAACGTCTGAATGACGTGTTCCTGACGTGAAGATGACCAGTTTCTGGTGATACTCCTGTGTTGTTTCCATAACTTTTAAACAATATGTAATTAAAATGACAAAGACAGCATATTCTGGTAATTCACGTTTATTTAACAACCAGAATGTTTATATCCAACAATTACATTACTTGTGTAATGCAAACAACAAAACAAAGGTCAATAAAATATTACACATTTAAGATTGAGCCACTAAATAATTAAAGAGATCTTTAAAACGAGGCGTATATTTCTGAACAAGTGCAAAACGTTTGAACCTATTATTATTTTACACGGCCTGAATTTCTCAAATTTAATATTCACTTAAGAATTACGTGAGGAAATATTGCAATCCCTATATAGCCTGGCTTCGGGAAAATTCGTTTTCCCTCTTTGGCATGCATGCACCAACCTTAATTAAGGCCCGTCGTGATTTTTAGGTGAAATACGTGAAGTCGTAACTTTGTTGTCTGAGCGACGTGATTATCACGTCATATTCCAGTCAAAAAAATTGGGAAAATCTGGTAAAATATTGACGTGAAAATCACGTCATAATATGGTCAGCCAGAAACTTGAATTTGACGTTAAAACTCAATTCATGTAAAACGTAATTCTCACGTCATAATTACGTCAGTCATACGACGGACGATAAGATTATCAGTTGACGACGTCTTCACGACGTGAGTGATACGACGTACGACGAGATTACCAGTTGACGACGTCTTCAACGACGTCGGTCTGCTATCAGGGTTGGCTTTGATACTGCACGTAATAACCCTTAAACCGCTGATCTTATAACCCATTGCACATTGCGCGCTGTACAACCAACTAAAGCAAGTAACCGCCATATTACCACTGTTACCAGGAAGAAAGTAGGCGCTGATGATAATTTTTGGAGTGATATAAGGAGGACGGCGGCTTCAACTCAAACAGCCGATGCGCTCATATAGAGAGACAGCGGCGGCGATTTCTTGTCAATGTTGGGGGACGGATCGGAGGAAAAAGCACACGACCAACTACAATTGTTAAGCGTTTTGTAATTTTTGAAAATATGCTGAACTTTGTGTATTCTGGTGCATACTGGTGAATAGCCAATGACCCATAAAATGTATATGACGAAGGGGGAATTATAGTCGGGGACGTGTCCCCATGTCCCACCGGCATCGCCGCCCATGCATAGAGATCTGTGCCTTGAACAGAATGGTTTGTGCCGACTGGAAGATTGTATTTAGCACTGAAATTATGGCAACTCGAAATGATGACAATTGACCTTGCAAACGTGTTTGCACCCTAACAGATTGAATTGAACTGAATTCAATGTTGTTAAAACCCCTTGCGTACGGATGCCGCAAATGTGCGCAAAAAGACAGTGCCACCAGGCCGGATGACACAATTGGCCGCTGTTTGTGCAGTTTCAATCCATTGTTGGATTATTGTGTATAGGTTACGCTTGACTGCGAAAACACATTGTAGCGGTTCGCTTGGCTGCCATAACCGCCGCGGCACCCCGACGTCTCCCGTAAAATACCGTACTCAAGGGGTTATTTATACCAGAACGACATGCATAATTATGCATACCTGGCATTTAATTTCACGATACATTAAGTAATCATTTCATGGACTGGATTCTACGAGCACCAAACGGTGGTTATACACTCTTTTCACGTGTCGCCATGGACCGCATAGGCCGCCTATGTAGTGATGCTCAAGAAGTGCTTATTGAAGTAAACCAGTCACGTGTGCTACATGCGGGTTAATTAATTAACCTGTCCCCATACCATATATTTATTTATAACATTTCTTTACCCAGGGTGAGCCCAAACAGTTTAAAACTGGTTTCCAATGGGGACCTGCATACGAATATTTACACAAATATACGAATATTTACACAAATAAGTCTATACGTATATCTGCATGAAGATCACTCAAAGGCGGTCCACATATTAGTTTAGTCACGGGTGCATGGGCATATATCCGGGGTGGGGGGATGGGGTATATATCTCCCCACTTTTTGACCAGGGGGGATTGGCCATTGGATCACCCCCCCCCCCCTCATTTGTGTGGTGAGAAAGCAAAAAATGCTGGTAACTTTCCAACAGTCAAAATGTATAAAAAACTGAAAACAATAACGGAACAAAAGCTTTTAATGCACTGTTGTGTTGCAAGCATAGGGACATACAATGTAAGTATGCAAATGTGACCCGCTTCAGAAAAAGGTGATATAAGTTGCGCTATGCATTTACGTGTAATGGCCCTTTCAAGTTGAAAGGATGAAATTGTTCGTCAAAATTCATTTTTTGTTTTTTTTTCTTTAATGACATCTTTAACATCTATAGTTTCAGGTTTGGTGCACAACAATGTTCATTTCAGTAAATAATGTGAAAAAATAACCTTTTTAGACTACATTGTTCCATTGCATTGTATTAGAACTAGCTATTTCAAAGCCTGTTTTCTCTGTTGTGCAATTTGAACTCCCTAGAACTAATTAATATGCAAAAACGCAATATCTACAGAACGGAAAGGGCTTTGCAGCTCTATCATGTAGCAAATGAAAGCTTACATTGCGGACTTTTAAAACATACATAAAACTTATTTTTCATATTTTGCGACATAATATACCGGGTACCTTTCTCCAGAGCGGGTCACATATTTGCATTAGACGTATACAGCTTTTTGAATTTCTTTGGCAGGCCGGGATTTTTATCATTCCCCATCCCCCCCACTTGCCATCCCCAATCGCCGACACGGATTTACACCACTGCATGGGTGAAAAGGTTTATAATGAGTGCACAATCTTCAAATAGGGACTTCATAAAGGTAAACTGAGAAGTAGGCCTAAATTCAACGTCAAAATGTTTAGAAATTTGAAATATAACCCGGAAGTGATAACTGTATTAAAGTAAATACCCATATTTTCTTCACTGTTTATATCAGTATTTCCATCTTGTATTTTGCATTGTTAAATCGTAAATTCATCCAGCCATATTATTTAAAGCTTCCACAAAATAGCATCTTTCAGGAAAAGTTTCTGTGAGCGAGATATGCAGAAAAGTAGTAAACAAATCTTGGCAGAGTCGTCCATTGCATCATGCCCCAGAAATGTCAGTTTCTTAATAAATATTTCCAAACGAAAAAGTTGTACAGACATGTTCACATAGCTACATGTGGAATGTTGACTATTGACCATTCCGCTCTACTTTTGGGCACGGGTTTAACACGCCACTGAAGGTTAAGGATGATGTTGATTGCTGAGAGAAGTTTGCGTCTTTTCTTCTTTTATGTAGATTCTGTATTGTAAGAGAGCTGTTTGTATCAAGTTCCCTGGCTATATAGCGAAGCATAGCCCGCTGGTGCCATTTGTCTAAAAGTCGTCGCTGCGGGCAGCAAACAATTCTAACGTCAAAGTACGAACTTCTCTTTTGTTCCCAGTGCCAGACACAAAAGTGAGTTGTCCTATGACGTCAGAATTGTTTGCTGCCCGCAGCGACGACTTTTAGACAAATGACACAAGCGTGCTGGAGGGGACTTGATAAAACTGCTCTCAAAAGTCACTTTTTTGCTATTTCACGGCAGAAATAATTGGCCGTTATATTTTACAATACGCAATCTACATAGAACTAAACAAATGACATAGACTTCTCACAGCAATCAACATCATCTTTAAGTTTCAGCTCTAAATTTAAGGTTGTATTGCCAAGATAACGATCGAAACCTTTAACACATACTTTACATTGGGTTTTGTAAATTTGCTTTTGTGCAGGAGCAAAGTCCTCGTGAGGAATAAATATATACATAGGCCTAAGTCTCGTCACTGCAAACGGAACACCTAGCACGTGTCTCGCTTCGACAACAGGGCTCGCACAATTTAGTACGAGATGAATGGTGAACCGTCAACGCGGTTGGACACATTGACTTGGCATTACAATCTATAATGAGACAATCATGTTGAAATATTTTTGGAATTTATTTTTTCTTAACTGGACCCGGAGGGTGTTGTTTGCCAAACTGCGAATGGGCTTTAAAGGATTGTAAACTCGTATTGATAACAAAATATTTGAGCTTTCATGGAGAGCTATTATGAGAAAGTATAGATGTTGATGCTTTGCAACGTAGCGAGCATGATAAAGAATGTTTTTGCGGATATAGGCCTACGAGGTGCGCTCAAAAAGTTCCCATACTGCGTCTATAACAAGCAAAAACCGTACGTGATTTAAATCTGGCCGCCATCCCCTTCAAAGTAGTCCCCTTGTGCAGCGATACACCACTCCCAGCGCTCCTGCCACGCTTGGAACGCTCCATGGAAATCCCGTTCCGTAAGCGCGTCAAGCGCCATCTGCGATTCTCGCCGGATCTCCTCCACAGTGTCAAAACAGCGACCCTTCAGCCTGAAGTTCATTTTGGGGAACAGCAAGAAATCGCAGCGAGCTAAATCTGGCGATTAGGGGGGCGGGGAGCGATTATTGTGTTGTTGCTGGCTAAAACCTCGCGCGTTTTGAACGCGCTGTGAGCGGGCGCGTTGTCATGTTGGAGCACCCAATTGCCAGAGCGCCACAGTTCAGGCCGTTTGCGCCGAATGTTCTCCCTCAGACATCTCAAAACGGTGCAGTAGAACTCAGCGTTGACAGTCTGACCCTGGGGGAGGAATTCACGGTGCACAACCCCGCGAATGTCAAAGAAAACGATGAGCATGCTCTTAGTTGCGCTCCTGACCTGACGCGCCTTCTTCGGTCTTGGAGACTGCGGGCTCTTCCACTACGAAGACTGCTGTTTGGTCTCTGGTCGTAGCCGAAGACCCAACTCTCGTCACCGCTGATGATCCTCGACATGAAGTTTGGGTCATCACGGGCCTGTTGACGGAGATCCTCGCAGAATTCGACATGGTGCTGCTTCTGCTCAAGTTTCAGGTCAATGGTGAAATCGCAAAATGCGCACGTACCAGTGGTCACAAAAATGCGTGTAACACAGGTGCTGATGTTGATCAAACGATGTAACTTGGAATACTTATTCACGAAAGTTATTGCTTACACCTGCTATATTGCACATTACTGTGCTGCGCTCCGTTCGTTTGTAACAGTCTCGGAACTTTTTGATCGCACCTCGTAGAAGAGGTAGGAATTAATATTCCTCTTGAAAGATCGTAAGATGAAGGGAAACATACATACACCAGGCAAAGAATTCCATAGAGATACAGAACGAGGGAAAAAGATATTGGCATAGCTTTTTCTTCTGCGTACAGCTAGAGTAGGCATGTCAGTGCATGGGAACAGGCGGAAAACTGAGTTTCACGCTTTAACACCCTAACCAAGCTTGATAAGCCGGTGGAACATTCACCATGAAAGAAATCTGTTTCCATTCTTATATTCTACTTTTGAATGATCTTTCCAACCGTAGCATTTTCTTTTTAGGACGAACGCTTTTTGTAGCCCAATTGGGCGTCTCTAAGGCAAAGTGTTCCTTTAATATTCAGGAGTCTGCTTGGTGCTCTTTTCCCAGTCACTTAGCCTCCCCATTTAACCCTGCGAGCTGCGCGAGCACAAAAATCACGCGCTTCTTCAATGGGGTGATTTTGGAAGGCACCTTTGTTTACGCGTTAATAACAATGTTTTGTGCACACAATCTTTTCTCTAATGGTCTAAATAGATGAATAGGGGTCCTCTAGACATACACACACAAGATTTAATCATTCTGGAAATTTGCATGTTGTTTATCACTGATTTTAGAAAAAGATAAATTGTGCCTTCCGAAATCACCACGTGGCTCCTCGCACGGTTTTTGCACAACTGAATGGGCTTTTGGCTGGGGCCCAGGTTTCTCTCATGACTGGAGTTACCCCAAGTGAACTCCTTCTTGAAAAGCGACTATATCACTTCAAAATACAATGTATCATTGAGGATTACAAAAATATGAATGGGATAGACCGACGGCTTCATATGGAAATTAGAAAAAGAAAAGAATGTGCCTTCCGAAATCTCCACGCGGCAGCTCGCAGGGTTAAAGCAACTTTTCAGTACATGGTCTAACGTATAGAAATTTTTTATAACATTCATTGATTTCTTCATGTCTATAATACTTTTAGGAGGTATTCTTTAGAGATGCTGCGTAAGTGCTTTTTGGGCGTGGCATCCCGAAAAGTGTTTTGCTAAATAGATCTGCGACCGATTCAATGAGACATTCCACAATAAATATAAGTAACATAGATAAGTAACAGTTATTAAGTGTTGCAATTTTTGGAATAGGAGACGGACGCTCCTATTCTTATAAGTGTTATAAGGGTACTCATCACGCGTAAAGATAAGACCAAACCGATTGCAAAGCGTAGTATGTTTTCGTTCACAAATAGTTTCCCTGCATGTTTCGTTTGTTGGAGGAAGTCGATTGAATTTACGTTTTCAGCCATAGTACGGTAATCGAAGCTTTAAACTGCTTTGTTCGTGACTGCAAATTTCCAGATGGATTTCCGCCTATTAATGAATTAAGGAAAAAACTGATTTTATTTTGGAACGAAAAAAAGAGAGCATTGGCTACGCTCTGCTCTGTATTGGTCTTCCCAGAATATTGTGATATTATTTGCTACGCGTGAAGATTGCCTAGGGCCCTACTTGTATTAACACTGTCGGAATTAGGAGCGCCCCGGTCCTAATTCCAAATTTGAAACCTCTTACAACTGTTACTTATCAGAGGCCGATTTTCGTGCGGAATGTGTAACTTATCTAATACTAGCAAATTAGGAATTCATTTTGAATAATTATTTATTTTTGGGGGGTGCCACGACCAAAAAACACGCACATAGCATATTTAAAAGCGTCTTTCTTTGCTCTCTGGCAGAGAAACCACTTTTCGACCGTACATTAATTGCCCTACAGACCGCAAGATATTAGCGCGTGAATCGTATATTACCACGTGAATTTTATAGGCTTAAGGCAGCCAATCAGGAAACGGGTAGCACCTGCTATATGCGAGTATAGGATAGGCTAATAAACAAATAATAGGCGGTCCATTACGCCATTCACACTACGCCTTGAGGTCTGTATGCCACGGCTCTCGGCAAACGGGATACTGGTTGACTTTTTAAGTGAATCGAACGTGATGCGTTGAATTCAGTTTCCTTTGCCGCATCACAGAGCAATGATTTCCGCTTAAATCCGCGTGTGTCACGATTCAGGCTTTCATTAAGCTCACGCGGTCGTGAAAAATGTTGATACTGTGAAAAATCGTAATTCCGGAGATCGCAGGTTCGAATTCCCGCTCCTACCAGTTTTTTGGTTTAATTTGAAAAAAAATCGGAATCCCGAGTTCGGTAGTCCTACATGTTGTAAACATAATGGGTGTGATCTGGTCGTTTGCCGGTCTATTCCTGTACATTTTAGCAACGCTTACATTTCCAAGTGGTGTCGAAAGCACTGATGATATGACACCAAACACAACTGGTGTGCCAATCGTAGTAAACGTGACGGACGTGGGCTCTGGACTGCAGAATAAGACACCGATCTACCTGAGTGCCTACTTCACTTTTGGAGGAGGTTGGGACGGGAGTGGAATCTTACCAGCTTGCCAGATGGCTCTAGAACACATCAACCAACGGCCGGACGTCTTGTCTGGATACGACTTGAGGATGATTTGGAACGATACACAGGTAAGTTTCAATCAGCGCCCAAAATTTAATAACATCTTTAAAAAAACAATTTAAAATCTTCAAAGCCTATTAACATAAATGTACAAGCCTTATCGATGACAGGTTACTTTATAATTTAGTGCCTTTCATATTTTCTGTCAACAATGAGAGCACAAAGGTGTTTTCGCGCGCTTTGCAAAGAGCAACACATGCATCACTGAAAACAAAATCTAGTCAATTTGAGGGGAAAATTAGTCAATTCGGTAATAAAAATCAGTCTTTCCATGTCTGACTAATTGTTCAATCTAGAATACTAATGGAATTACTGTTGACTAATTAAACAAAATGAAGTACTAATTTAACATTTTCAAAGACTAACACGAATTTTCGTAAGACTAAGTTTGCTTTTGGACTAATTGATACATCACTGATTTACTAATGTGGTTAGTCTCCTCAACAGTAAATGACAAGCTAATATGTAAATTACTAATCGACTGACTAATTTATTATCGAAATACTAATAACAATATTTTGGCACCCAGCCAAAGCAAACTTGCCACAGAAAGTCGCTCCGTGTATTACACAGTGAACAGTTTCAAGCCAATTCGAGTGGTGAGTGCAATTAATAGAACATCAGTTCATCACTGAGTTCGCGCTAATTCTTCTTCGTCGTATGTACGCGTACGATCGATTGGTGACACACTTCCCATACAAAAATGTTATATAGAATTCTATAAAATGCTTTATAGAGTTCTTTAGCAGATGAGTCTTAAATATTAATAAGGAAACATTAGATCTGACTGACAAAGGAAGTTGGTTCCAAATGTGGACAATCCGCTGAAAATAGAAAGACTTGTGAGACTCTGTTTTGCAACGAGGAACAGATAACATGAAGGGATCAGAAGAGAGTCTAGTGGCAGGACGGCCCTGGGTGATGTTAAAACGCACATAACTATCAAAATTCATGTCGATTTGACAAATTTTACATTAAAAAAATATTAAATCACATATTTCCCTTCTGAAAGAGAGTGGTAATATATCAAGACACTCTAACCGTGACTTAGGCCGTGTCTAGAGCTACAGCTACGGCTACGTCACGCGTAGTTGTAATGGACGAACACCTAGACAATAGCCCTAGACAAGCGATTCGGACGCAGCCTTATATAGTCTTCCTGAGGACGATGTAAAATGAATTTAGTGGCTCGTCTTTGAATACCTTCCAGAAGTCGAATGTTACATTTCGATGTTCCGCTCCAAACTGAACTACAATATTTCAAGTCACTTCTAATTAAAGCAGAATAAGGAGTTTTTGAAACTCTACAGAGAGCATCATAACCAATTGTACGTTTAATCAAACCCATCTTCTTGTTGCATTTACCAGTAATGTGATTAATTTGAGAATTCCAAACAAAATCAGATGAAATGTCAACACCTAGATCAGGTTGAATCAGTCCTTGCAAGAAAAATCTTATTCAAATTGTAATCAAAATTGACACACCGTTTACGTCTGGAAATAGACATGGTTTGACACTTCTGGATGTTGAATTGTAAGTCCCATTTTACACTCCATGAATACAGAGAATCAAGGTCGTTTTGTAAGCCTACAATCCGATATGTTCTTAATGGATTT
This sequence comes from Hippasteria phrygiana, assembly GCA_037893225.1. NCBI lineage: Eukaryota > Metazoa > Echinodermata > Asteroidea > Valvatida > Goniasteridae > Hippasteria > Hippasteria phrygiana. Next base: position 680,366 of record JAZGUH010000321.1, read on the forward strand.
AAAACATTTAGAATCGTCGGCAAATAGAGCAACAGTAGAATGCTAGACAGAACTGGGCATGTCGTTAATATACAAAAGAAACAAAAGCGGACCCAAAACAGAGCCCTGTGGAACACCTGAAACAACGGGACGCCATTCAGAACTACACCCTTCAATAACCACCCTTTGTTGGCGATTACGCAAGTATAAATTGAATCACGCAAGTAAGTGAGAATGAAATCCAAAAGCCTGTAGCTTGTGTACAAATAATTTGTGAGAAACGCTGTCAAAAGCTTTGGAAAAAATCAAGGTAAACCATGCACATCAACCTGCCCAGCATTGTCCAATACACAACTGACCTCTTGATAAACGAATATAAGTTGAGAAACCGTGGAACGGCCTTTGACGAACCCATGCTGTAGGTGATGTAGTTCACCCTGAACAGCTGGAAATATGGAGTTAAAAATTGCACTTTCCATAACTTTGGCACATACACAAAGTAAAGACACAGGTCTATAATTTTCCACAAAACTTTTGTCTTTTTCTTAAAAATTGGGACAACATTAGCTCTCAACCAGTCACTGGGTACTTCTTTGGTAGACAAAGACAAGTTAAATATGTGGCTTAAGGGGGAAACAATGTAATGAGCACACTCCTTAAGCAACCGATGATACAATCCGTCTGGGCCAACAGCTTTAGTAGCATCAAAATTAATAAAATGTCAAGTACATCACTCTCACTAATGAAAATAGACCCCAACATATCACGTCTATGGACGGGAACATGAGGTAAAATATCATAATTCTTAGGTGGGGTCAAGACGGAATGAAAGTAAGTATTAAACAAAGTGGCTTTGTTACGGGCACCAGTGGCAGTCTGACCATTGTCACTCTTAACCATATATGGGGATAGACTTAGATTTAGTTTTTTGCCTAAAACAAATGACCCAAATCTCTTGGGATTATCAGCAAGGGTAGACCCAAGATTATTTATATACTGCTTATACTTGAGAGTTAAAAGATTCTTATATCGATTACGAAGCTTACGGAAAGTTGCCCAGTGCTGAGCCAAATTGGAGGTCATGGCTTTCTTCCAAGCAGATTTTTTTGTTCTGTAAATGTCGCACTTCAGCATCAATCCAACCGGGAGCTGCAGGGTCCTTAATATTAAATTTAGGGATGCACCTGTCAATTACATTGGTAAAAATGTCAACAAAAATGGACCACGCCACATTAACATTATCGGCATCATAAACAATACTAAAATCGACATCAGAACGAATCGACCTAATAATGTCAAAGTTAGCTCGTTTAAAATTGTAAACAAAGCGAGGAGCCTTCTTAAGTTGTTTTCATCTGAGTACAAATGCTAAACTCAAGCAATTTGTGATCGGTGTAAAAGCTCTCATTTGAGATACAACAATTATTGACTCTGTCGGGGTGAGAGGAAAAACCAAATCTAAAATGTTATTACAGTTCTCTCTAGATGGAATATGATTGAGTTGTGTAAGAAAAAAATCATTAAATATATCACAGAAGTCTTGTTCAGAGTCAGATATACCAGCCATCACAGAATCATGACAACCTTTAACCTTGGGCAGGGATAAAGTCTCCAATAACGATAATATGTTCGTACTGAGGAGTAATGTTCGTCAAGGCAGTGTTTACGGACTTGACAAAAGTTCCAGTGTCGCCATCAGGACATCTATAGCAAAGAGTTATCGCAATTTTGTGAGTCGCATTGGGTCTAATTTCGACAATTAAGATCTCATCGTCGGGTTCCAGGTCAACACGGCGTGTAGATAATACAGAGTCCTTTATAGCACAGATAGTCCCCTCTACCTCTAGTCTTGTTGACATTCGATTTGTCCTTACGATAGCGTGTGTACCCCGGCACTGACAGCTCAACATAGATCATCTACAGATGGATTAAGCCACGTCTCGGTGACACAAACGCAATCACGAGAGCCGTTGGTTAAAATGGCTTCAAAGTCTCTCAGTTTACTTATCCTGTTTTTCAACTGCGAGCGTTCATGTACAAACAATTTAGGCCATCGGCCTTACGTGATGATGATGACGTAGGATTGCAAGGGCCAGGACATGGATGAACATCACCACAAACCAAGAAGGCTACTGTGTGTCTTGACACACGTTTGTTAAACGAGTCGAACATTGAGACGATCAAATTTCCTTCCTCGATCTCTTCTCGGGATGAGTAATAAAATGTGACAAAGCTTCGTATCTTCCTACCAGTTTTTATGACGTCGAACAGAACATGGGTTGTTCCGGGGGGTGTTCTACCATCAATGTTGGGCAAAACGAGATGAAAGTCAGTAGTATTAAAGTCAAACTTGTATAAAGAAAGCGCCATGCAGAACAAAAATACTCAGTGCACAGGAAATACCTTGCAAACCGGCAGCCATCTTGGGTGAGCAGATTAAAAGATCACGTCGACCAAAATCAATCAACATCCAGTCATCAACATGAACAAAATAGATGAAATGTGGCTGGAAATGTGCAACACATTTGAATGCAAACTTGCAGTTAAAAAGATAAGAGTTTGATGACAAAAACGACAAAACGATAACAAATTGAAACACAAAAACGGAATAAACAACCCGCCTCACGAACAGCGCCCCCCCCCCCCCCCCCCGAGATCTATAGACATTTCTGGTGTATAGAGTTGTACACACTTTAAATGTATGAAGCTCTATAGAAATACTTTATATAGAGCTCTATAGAAATATATGATATGAGTTGTGCACACTTTCTGAGGTTTTAGAAATCTCTGGTTGTTCATTATAGAGTTATATATACATAGTTTCTTTAATGTGTAAACACATCCGTTCCTGCGCCAGTTTTCTTAAAACAAAAAAACTAAATACATTTCTAATAAATGAAAATCCCCAAAGTCGAACTACTAGGGGATGGGTTTGGTGGAGGATCCACACTGCTTATGTTAAAGGGGGTATATGCATTGAACATAAGAGAAACATTTACATGTAATTACAACTATATAACACTTTTTATTAGATCTCTTTACCAAAATATTTCTTTAGGGAGCTATAGTCCAATTCTTCATTGAGAACAGTTTACTAAGCCAAACAGGAAGTGTATAGGGGAGATGGGGGTTAGTTGCACTGGGTATAAGTTGAAACATTGAGATTTTTCCATAGCTACATGTAGCTGTGGGAAAAATCTTAAAATGACCCCCATCTCCCCTACAGACCATGTGTACATACCAAAGCCTACTGTTTCATCATCAAGAGTATCATGTTACTTATTAGACTCACAGTGCAGCATGGGTCACAACTCACATGACTGCAGTCAGTTGAATGTAGTACATGTAGGCTTGAAATGGCAGAAATTGTATAAAACTGGATCAAAATCATGGATATTTGCATGGCATTCGTGCCTGTGGACATAATTCACTGCTCATGTACACACCCAACCTGTACATGACCTGTAAAAATTACACTGGTGATTGCTGGATGGATATGGACGGAATCAGCAGGCAAGGTGCCAACCATTCCCGTGTCTGCCCCAGGAGGGATTCGAACTTGGTAGGAGTGCTGCACCAAGCTGACAGTCATTCGGCAAAAAGTGATGTGAGGCTGGAAAAATCACGAGCAAAATTGTTGAAACGCCCTGCACAAAGGGTTACACTGCTCCTGCTTTCCCCGTTCATAGTTGAAAACTCTAACTTTGGGCGAGGCTTTGCGCCAGCCAAAAGTCCGAAAACTTTTGTTTAACTCACACACAACATTGTTCGGGGGATTGGGGGTGGTTCAACTCATCTTACTCGGGTGTGATTATATTTCTGACAAACATGCTAAACCTCGTAAGGCTTGTCGGGTAAATGCAAAATCTGATCTTTTTGTTGTGAAATGCTGCTGGCATCGGTCCAACAATGAAATGATTGCTGGCGCCAGCTTCTTCTAGGATGTCTGTGAAATATTTATGACTTATTGTCTAAGAGACTTGTTACATTCGGTTTATGCCTACTGCGTGAACAACACTGTACTATATGAGACACTGCGGAAGCGTGCCGTATTACCAATGTCAAAACTGGTTAACAAGAGTAAAAACATTGCCTTGTGGACATTAATCATAATCTCTAAACCATTCCCAAACGAAAAACTTGACAATACTTTATAAGGTATGGTCTGAAACACAAATACATGTACACCGTAGTTGTATTTTCAAACATTGCTTTTCCCCTTGGTTTTTCCAGTTAAAACCCCTTGCGTACGGAAGACGCCAAATGGCGAAAAAAATACCAGTGGCACCAGGCCGGATGACGCCATTTGCCGCTATTTCTGTAGTTTCAATCCATTGTTGGATTATTGTGTATGTTACGCTTGACTGCAACCTCGTTACCATGGGTACGATCTTGCTGCGCCATGTTTTTCCCACCATGCCTTGCGCGATAAGGAACGCACACGCGCCCATGGAGTCGAGGATGGCTTGACTGCACAAGCACATTGTGTCCGTTTCGCTTGGCTGCAAAGGCCGGCACGACACCCCGGCGGCGTACTCAATGGGTTAATTAATAATCTTATGGGTTTTGGCACGTGTGTGGATGGGGGGGGGGGGGGGGGGGGGGGTGGGGGGGTACTCTGTATTTTTATGGGTTGTTGTCTTTATTTATTACTTGTTTATTTCTTTATTTCTTTGTTAACCACATCCAACAGCGGTGAACTGCTAAGTACAGGAACGGGAAAAGTACATTGGCTTGGTCCGATAGTGTTATTGCTGCATGTATTCTAGATGGTGTAAACTGTTATTGTGTTCTGTCTCCTTTTTCGTTTCAGTGTAATCTTTGTCAATAGACTTTTTAAATTACAATTTTTTGTATTTTGTCAACTTGCATGGATTTTTTAAAGTATTTATTTTAAATATTGTCAATATTAGCATTTATGCTGTTTTTATGCAATATTTCCTTTTTATTATAAACAACAAACAGATAAGCAGATAAGCAAGCAAATAAGCAAGCAAGCAAGCAAGCAAGCAAGCAAGCAAGCAAATACACAAACTTGTGTTTTGAATTGTTCGGAGATCATTGTTGCGATGGGGGATATTCCAACCAAAAATATTACCGCTAAAACTAGTAATGCTCAAAACCTAAACAGAAGAGCGGTCATTTTCAACAGCCGTCCTTCTTTCGTCCAAAATATTAAGTTGTTGAAGGCAACGGTCCAGGGATTTTCCCCGTCCATTGGTTGCAATCTCCCAACTCTCATTCGAGGCATGGAAAAATAAGGCACGGAAAAAAGTTGTGTCACCTGTGCCCCCAAGGTAAATATACCATATTTTGCATCTAGTCGAAACCAAAGTCTATAACCGAGATGAAAAATAGATTATGAAACCGAATTGAATTTGACTGAATTTTCCTATTCAAAGATTGGTGCGGAGAGGTGTTTACTCTGACTCGGTTTATTACTGGACCAAATGTTAATGAGGAATTCAGGTATGTGTGAATATCTCCTCGTTCGCACACAAACCATCTTTGGAAAAAACACACTTCAAATCAGGAAGTATGTTGAAAAGTGTCCAGGAAATATCTACTTAAAGGGGCACTGTGCCGTCAATGCGCCCAATTCGGATACAGAACGCGATATTCATGCAATAAGGAATATACGTGACAACTCCTTGAAAACCTGCTCTATGTAACTAAGCCTACAGAAACAAGAAATGATTGAATTTGCATGTCATCACAACAAGACCAGATAAAAGAATATTGGTTTAATTACACGCTAATATTTACTGCTGGAAATGTACGAGGACCAAAATCTTCTTTTTGTTTTTTCAATGATTTTAGCATATTTTGGTTGTTTTGTTGGGCAAACATTTTGGAAAAGGAATAGGAATGTAAAAGGGAAACTGAATTCTATGGCATTATCTTAAATGTGGCAATGTTGAATTCACATTACACGTACTAGTATCATTTCATTTCATTTCATTTCATTTCATATTGGTTTATTGATCCATTCTCACAGTTAAAACTGAATTATAATGGATTTACATAATAAAAATGACAATTACAAATACATTAAACTATTAAAAAAGACACAGTACGAAACACAATTTATATATTATTTAACCACATTATTGCTCCATGTTGTGTAATTTAATTAAGTATGGTATTGCACTGTCCTGCATTCGTTTTGTTTTACATCGGATTTCGAGGTTTTAAAGTTGTTTCTTAAGACCCTAGCTTTATTTTTGGGTGGAATGAACTGTTTAAATTGATTTGTTCTCTCTGGTGTTTTTTTTATATAGAAAGCCACACACAACGATTTTCTTCGATCAGTTAAAGATTGTAAGTTACAATTAGTTAAAACATCATCGTAAGTTGTATAATTTGATCCCAATATTATTTTAAGGGCTCTCTTCTGTACTCGTTCAATATTGCCCCATTCCACACTGGAGCAGCGTATTCAGTAATTGGTCTAATAAAACATGTATAAATCGTCATAAGATTATGAGATGTGAATCTACCATTGTTCAAACAGAAAACCTCCTTGGTAAAATTCATCTCCTGTCAAATCATCATTTTGTTGTTTCCAAGTCTTTCATTGTCTGTGTTCCACAATCTTTTCTTAATTATTTATTTATTTATTACATTTCTTTACCCAGGGTATGCCCAAACAGTTTAAAACTGGTTTCCATTGTTATGGGGCACTGCATACATTTTAAAATAAAAAATGAGTATTTACACACATACCAAAATATCTACACAAACACAAGAATATTTACACAAATACATGTAAATCTATATACATGTAGTTTTCAAATATGTTGAACCTAAGACGTGCATGGACTTTTGTATTATTACATGCGTCCTCCCCGTAAATCTCACCGTAAAAATAAAACTACCGCTTGTCACGCTGCATATTAAGCAATGGATCGAGGTACAATTAGTGCTGGTATAATTACCGCTTTTTGATATCGCCCATGCACCACAAGGCCAGATGTCACTCCAGGAAGTACACGATACACAAGATATATTGTCATTTCATAAATAGTGATAGGGGATTAATGTTGCAGGGAAACAGGATGCAAATATGAAGCAATGTATTACCAGGAAAGAAAAAATATAACAAATTACCATTCATTTGACGAAAAGCAGTGATATATAGAACAATATCTATAGAACAAACTGACAGATCTAACGATACGCATGCGTCATGGGTGAAATTAGAAAATACCTACTAATTAATTACAGTGTAAATCTCGTGAAGCTAATACTTTATAGGCGACTCAAATTTAAAAAATCAGAAACAAAAGTCAAAGGTCACAAGCTGTTTTGATCTTTCTTTGTAGCAACAGATCAATTGAGCTCAATCTCTGCGTTGATAAGCCTGCCAATGTACTGTGTGTAAAGTGTCTGTTCACGTTTCCTCTCAGTTTCTTATCATCAGGTTTGCGTAGAATATGTCCAAGTCATCTTAGTTGATATACGATAGAGGTTTTTGGTCAGTCTTTCCATGAATCCCACAGTTATAGATCGATGTCACAGGAGAATCTTGAGACTGGTTCCATAACAGCTATAGCTGCAAAGCTATTGGGTTAGCACCAATGTCTGACATGCATACAGAAGTTGGGGCAGGCATTATGCTGTCATTACTTCGAGCTTAAAGCTAAAGAGAATAGTCTGTAATTCTCATATTTTATAGCTTCCAAAATGCTAATGATGGGTTCTCTAAATCATTGAAAAAAAGTGAAAATGCACTACTCTTAGAAAAAGACAAAAATAACACAAGATGGAATCTTACTTTAATTTATTTTCAGTTGTTCGACGATCGTTTTGACGCCTGTTTTGGGATAACCCACTGAGAGTAGTAAATGTAATACCAAAACTAATCATGTTAAAAAGCCAAAGTCAAACGGAAAATCGCTTAATTAATTATTTAATTAAGACGGTTGTATATAAAATCGTTTTTTCAACAATCGTCCCACCTTCATTCAAAATACTCCTTTGTCGGAGTTTAATATTCTCCATCCATTGATTCTCCATCTATTTTCTTTTAGCTCTCTTTGGATAGATTTTACTCGACCTTTGACCCCGGGTCGACCACTTTCGACTGACCCCTACGCGTGCGCACGGAGCGTACGTATAACACAGTTTAGGCAAAGATACTGCTTGGATATGAACAAACACAACAAAGGACATTCTTCAATTTCTGCTTTAAAAAAAACACACAAACATGAGGATCTAGGAATGGGGAGAGGGGCGCACAAATGCACCCCGCCCTGCATTCGGGTCTGGTGTGAGCAACTAAAGATTTTCCCATTTTGTTTCAGTATAAATAATTTCTGGGATGCACGAATAAAGAGAAATACAAGATAAAATTGCCCCCTCGCGGATGTCGTAAAGCAACATCCATTGATGAATTATCTCGTCAAAACCACCTTCTATTAAAAAAATAAATTATGAAATTGAAATTGACTGAATGTTGTTAAACAAACGTTGGCGCAGAAAAGTGTAAACTCTTTGATGAGAAAAAATTAGAACGAGAAAGCAACACACACAAACTGATGAGGACATCATATCTATACTGCCACTTTCAATTTGTTGATTTGATTAATTTCCGTGCCTTTTGCTGAAGATGTATTCCAGTTTAATGGCATATGTTTCCTCTCTCTTCGTTCTCCCCTCCATCATTCAAGAGGTATGTGTGTGTGCAAAGAATAGTTGCAAAGGATTTCTTTTTGTTAGAAGGGTTTGGAAATTAAACAATAGTTATAACATGTGAAGGAAATTCCTTTTAGAAAGGTTTTGCAATTAACAAAAACCGCTTGTAGCTGAAGTATGGCTTTCAAAAACCACGAGTCCAAAGTACTAACACGACATTTATAGAAAGAATAACAAGCAAACCATCTTTGGAAAAACCACTCGAAATCAAGACGCACGTTGAGTCTGGCATCAGAAAAAATCCACTTTATAAATTCACTTTGCTGTGAATGCGCCCGATTCGCCGCGGGCTGTAGAAAGCGTTAGTCATGCAATTTGTAAAGCTTGAGAGATCGTTTTAGAGAAAAATATAACGGATATACATGAACATCCTTCTAAAACTGATCAGTGTAGCCAAATAAAATATTAGAACCGACGAAAACCGAACCGAACCGAACCGAACCCGAAAAAACCGAATATCTGGCTTGGGCAAGGCATCCTATATTTCACGAAAATCGTGTCTTTGTGCCTTAACTTACCCGCGTCGCGTGAGTTTATTTGAATTTTTTTCGTCTTTCAGTGAAAAATCATACAGTACGGTGAACACACCTAATGTGACCGGCCAGCGGGCCTTCATGTTGCAGACTATGCGATAGACCGCAAACCACACGGACAATTGCTATAAACGGTGCGTCGTTACAAGGTCCATATCAAAAGCGAAATAGAAATCGCGCAACATTTTTCTCAACGTATTACAAAAATACGGAAGCCGGATAGTGCCACTGGATAAGTGATGAATATTTTGTTTTGCAAACGCGCGAGAATTGTTGTGTACTGTTTATCTGGCGGCCGCCACATCTGGCGGCCGCCAGGCGGGCCGGCCGCCACTTAATTATCTGGCGGCCGCTACTTGTCTGGCGACAACTACATCATGATAGAATTAGACAAAAGTATCATGGTTTAGGCCACTGTCACCCCGTGAAATCACAACGACAGGAAAAGAATCAAAGGGGCCGGACAAAGTATTCGATCAACACCTAAATTTAACACCTATGTTTTTGCAGTGTACAATCTTGCTACCTGTTCGTTGTGTCGATCACCTTCGGTGTGGCGGCCATGCCGTGCTGCCGCACAGCCGGCCATACACATTACAAGATGAAGTAATTTGCGCTACTAGGGGAGTCGGCAAATTGAACATTGTGTACTATTATTGTGTTTGTCGCAGATTCAAGTTCTCCAACAGTACGTCAAACGACGTTCTCTGACCCAAAGCATAATTATGTTGGCCTACATCTGATGCTGGCTGTTTTTGCCACATAGCATGCATTTCATCGTTTGTAGCACCAGGATTAATGCCTTTGCTCTGATGTTGATTTTAACTTTTCTCTATGTTATTGTTTCAATCCAAAGGAACTTGAGAAAGATTAAGCATCCCATGATGTTTCGACTTCATGTCGAAAAATGGGCGAATAAGAAAGAAAATACACTACATTGACCAACAAAAACTATATAATCAACATGAAATTCGTGCATTTTCCTCACCTTTGTTTAGTCCGGAAATATTTCAGATGCATAACGCTGCAGACTAAGCAAATTTACAAGGATTTCGAACTGTGTGAAAATAATGCATTTGAGGAATCAAAATCGTGCACGATTTTCGCTTAAAACATAGATCTATTGAGCACACGCGACGTCGGTTCAACAGATTCGGTGAATGTATTCAAATACGGACTGGATATTGAATTGAATTGAATTGAAATGGTTTATTGCAATAAAAATTGTCATCGCGGCATATGCCGAATTAAGACAAATTTACAATGAAAAATATTATATACACTCATAGTTAACTCTAATAAAGCTGGATGTGGGGCGACAGGATTCTGTCTCAATGGTCTTCGGGGGCTAAATCGGCTTTATGCTAAACAGATTAGAATCATGCCGAATCTTTACGAATGTATCAAGAAATGTCCGAATATTATAAGAATAATTTACAAATACACTAACATTTTCTTAAGAATAAATAAGAATAATTTAAGAACTTAGCAAGAATGAATTACGAATAATGCTGAATTATCCAGATTTTCCAAAGAATTTATTAAGAACAACTAAGAATCAAGCAGAATTTAATACGAATGGATCCAGAATAGTCCCGAATGCACGCCGATTTAATCAATAATACCAGAATGATTAGATAACTTGAACTGACTGACGAAGAGCGCTTGTCTGGATCGGTTTTTATACAGGGATCGCCTGGATTCGGCCTTGTTCTGGATGATTCTGGCTTGTTCTGATCATGGAGGAAGGAATATAGTCTATATTCCTTCCTCCATGGTTTGGGGTTGTTAGGGAATGTTCGCATTACATTCGGCTTATTCGGTCCTTGTTCTTATTAAATTCGTAATGAAATCGGCATAATTCTGGGTCATTCTGGATGATTCTTGAGTTATTCGCATATTATTCTCGACAAAATCGCTACAATTCGGTTTTATTCTTCACTAAATCGCAATCATTGAGCTTGATTTGGTCTGATTCCGTTTTTAATTCGTACCGTTCTTGATTATTTTTGTTTCATTCTTAAGTTATTCTTACAAAAAGCGAATAGGGGCTAATTTCTCCCGATGCATCAAGGATTTTTATTCGGGATAGATCGGGGTATTCGTGGCAATAATTCGGGAATGTGTGAACCTAGCATTACGGTCCTTGACGCGTTCTGGACTAGCTTACCCTGTACTCGCTTTGCCGCCATTATAATCTAACCTGTTAGTCAACTGTTGCTGCCCTGTATATTACTAGCGGGTCTGCGCTTTCTTTTTAATTTCGTCCACTACATCTCTGTTTACAAGGTATCGCTATCACACAATGTATTTAGATAACGCTATACACGATCCGAATGTACAGTTGAAAGCACCTGAAGACACAACAGTTTTGTAGCGATTATATTGAACACTAGTAATGCTTCCTCACCAAGACTGCGGTGGCGTAGGGTACGTGGATCACGTGTTTGAATTCGTAGAAATTACGTCTTTTGGCAATTTTGATGATTGAATCGTGTGTATCAGCAAAACATGTAACACAATAACAAAATCAAAGAAGGTGATATCCATAAAATAATAAGCATGGTAGGCATACCTGCAAGATATGAATTATGCAAGGATTAACTCCAGCAGCCAAGGTTGTTAAAGACAGATTAAACATACACTAACATAACGTATAATACACTGATTGCACCCAATGGCGCCAGTTTTCACAAAATACCGGATTTTCGTTTAGTTTCATTTGGAAATGTTTTATTTCCTCTCTATTGCATTAATATGTATACAATACAAGTGTAATAAAAGAAAAGTACGGCAAAACTAAAACACAGCTTGTGTAACTATTGTTATAAAAGACAATGTACCAAAGGTAATTCTATAAATTATAAAGATGCGATTGGACTACGATTAGGATCGATCAAGATTATCAAAGTTCGACAGAATGCATGAGATATATTGAAAGCGTTGACATTTTAGTTTACGTTTAAAAGTATATTTTCAAACCTCAGAGAGAGCGCTGAGTTATATCCATATAGTGAATAAAATACTGAGTGTTGGGGTATAAAAATAGGGATGGGATTAAGGTTACTCAATAAATAAAAGTATTTTGAAAGTGAACAAAGAAAAGTGACAGTGGCGGGATTTGAACCTGCGATCTCCGGAATACCGTATCGGTGCTCTACCAACTGTTGGTCGCAGTTTTTGAATGTTTGTAGAGCACCGGTCCGGTATTCCGGAGGTCGCAGGTTGAAATCCCGCTCCTGCCGGTTTTCTTTGTTAACTTTGACGATTCCTTCAAATTACCTAGTCAGTTTCCCTTGTGGTTTGTTTGACGTTGAAATCATTTTGATCACAGATCATCATTGGTACAGAAATCTAACTCCTTTAATATCATTTGACATAAGAAGATTGGTATTAAATGAAATGGCCGAAGAAACACAAAATCCACATCAGATTTGGCGTGTGCCTCCCCTTAACGGAAGTCAAGCATTCGAAATTGGCAATCTACAAATTCCGAGGTCTTTTGTCGGACTTGATGACCATTATTTCCACCTCGATCCTTATTAATCAGATCCCTATTATGCATTATTCATTCAAGATTTTGGCTGCGAAACTAAAATTTCAGTTTGAGGCACGTGATGATGGGACGAAGGGAATGAACGAAAGTTAAGACGTTCTTTCCAAACCTAAAAAAACCGATGACCAACAAAGGACTCGTAGGATGTATGTACTGTTAAGGAATTGATCGGTTCAATTATCCTTGGGATGATTTCATTAAAAAGTTCAGCCACATAGCTGACAGAATAGAAAAGTTTTAAAATGAATTAGTAATTAAATTAAATTTTTATATAAGCTTTATTAAATTATATTATAAAAGAAATTATATAGCCAACCAGCCTTTTGCAATAAAGGAAATATCTATAACAATAAATCATTTATGATGTAAATATTAATTTTCTTTCATTAGTTTATATGTAAACATAAATTTTCTTTCATTTGGCCTGGTGCCAACATATTCAATACGAAGCTCAGGACGTGCCATCTGACTTGCTGAGATTATTGATTTTTTTGACATTCTTAAATGCATAATTCAGATTCAGCTTCGCAACCAAGGCTGCGATTGGCTATTGGGAAACATACGTTATTCATACTGTATAATTTACATATCCACACCCCCCCTCCCCCCATTCGCTACGGAATTCCAACGCAAAATAAAGACTAACATAAACCCCAGAAGTAGCAGAATCATCAAGGCTGTGTTCCCGGCTGGAGACTCTTGCGTGTGGGGTAAATGTGGTGGCCCTGAAGGGACATCGGAAATCGTGAATATTCACGTCAATATTCACGACAACATTTCACGACTTGCCGCAAATCGTGAATATTCACGTCAATATTCACGTCAAAAATTTCACGTTCCTCTGTCCGGTCGCAAATATTCACGTGAATTTTCTTTCAGCAAGCTATATCAAATCATTTGTGGTCAAAAGAACCCCATGCAAACGGGCCAAAAACGCACAGTCAGACGACCTTGGACATAAAGATAACTAGCTTCCTGGCTCTGTGTACGTACGTACATGCCGTATCCGGGTATATGTGTACATGGATACATGTACAACGTGTACATGATACCGGACCCTACGCGCTGAGTCATAAGCAAGAGCAAATTTCATTGGATTTCAGATAAACAATTCTTTTCTAAATCAATATACGCGAGCCTAAACCTCAACCAATCACAACAAGGGTTATATTGTTAGAAAGCTGACGAGACAGAGAAAAACGACGACTCAAGAGATCTAAGCTCCCAGGTGGCGCTATTTAACGTTATGATAATGTTATTGGACCAGTTTTTGGCTGAACGCGTATTTTACACACAAAACGGGTAGATTTTTGACTAAAAATGCAGTGTTTAACATGATTTACGCGAGGGGAAAATCAAGTTTTTGTTCAGTTTTTCTTTCATTTTATGAAAGAATGCAATGTTTGGGTCAAGATGTAGCAAGATCTATGGTATGGGATCCGTGCGCACCAAAAGAGGGCGCTGTCCACATAGCAACCGCACGGCCATGGGGAGTACGTCGCTGGTATTACGCACTGCGCTCCTTGTTTATTTGATACTCGTATACCAGTGGGATTGCTTTGTCTGTTTGCCGACTCTCGATAATTGCTTTTTCAATAAGAATATCATAGCGGGAACCAGACACTTAAATTGAAGTCAGGTAAGATGGCGTCGATATTGACCCCCCAACTCACCTTTTCTTTCCGCTGAGGGGGTAGTTGTGCACGGAGCCCATACTCTGTTGAATGATGTATAGTGGTGGCCATGGGCGGAGATCCCGGGGGGGATGGGGGGGGGGGATATATCCCCCCCACTTTTTGACCTGGGGGGGATGACCAATGTAATCATCCCCCCCCCCCCCCACTTTTTAAGGGTAGGCGTACTAACTTGCGCAGAGTCCGTAACTTGCCAATACATGTATTTTTGTTTTTTATACACGTGATGACTTTCCATTGATCCCTTTAATATAACCCATCCCCATTCACATTTGGCCTGCGATGGGTCTACGGAGCCCGTATCCTGCCCGTATCCCCCTTTCCGTGCGGCCTCCGTGCGGAGGCAGGAGGCGGCCGTGAGATTTTCGTACGGATTCACGGGCGCCGCGGCCTCTACGATTTTGTTTAGCGAGAAGTTATACAAATTTAAAAAAATCGTAAGCCCGTAGCCCGTAGACATGTCGTAGGTGGCATTGCACAATCCCCGCACGGGCACCGCGCGGAGGCCGCGCGCTGATCGTGCAGAAAACGCAAGATTTTAGGTGGACATTGGGGCCACAAAAATCGTACGGAGATTATAGGGTCTTGGGACAATCGCACGGCCCTCACACAGCTATCGCAAGGTTGCCGCTCGCTGCCCGTGCAGTACCCGTGAAATCGCACGGATATCGCACGGATATTGAGCAGTCATCCCGCGGCAACCCCACAGCGGCCGCACCATCTCCGCGCAGCCTCTGTACGGCTTTGCCCCGGCCTGCCCCCGAAGGCCCGTACGAGAAATCACACGATGCTCGTACACAATGTGAACACATACGCCTTAGCCCGTAGCCACCTACGATGCCTCAAAAATCGTACGGGAAATCGTAGACCCATTTATCGCACGGCGCCCGGGGCAAATGTAAATTAGGCATAAGCACTAGTTTGCCTGTCCTCACTTTTTCCGTAACAAAGAAATAAATGTGAGGACAGTATTGTTCCCTTTGTTATACCCTTTTTTCTGTTCTCGCGTGTAATGCGATACCATGACACCTTGACAGGCCAGCACCACGCAGCCCAGCAAGTGCGAGTGTCGTTCGTTTACTTTCCCTGCATTGAGTTTAAACGCACTGTGGGCAAGAGCTCGGTATGTACAGGCGCGGATCGGGGGGGGGGGGGGGGGGGGGTGGCCGCGGGGTCACGTGCCCCCCGGTAAATTGAGTCAAAAAAAAAAAAAAGAGAAAAAAAAAAGAGGGAAATAAAAGAGGGGGAAGTTAGAGAAAGGGAAGGGAGGAGGGCAACCTCCTTAAAAAAATACCGCCGCCGATGATAAACATCTGCTGTGTCTACTTTTTGGCATAAAACTACTGAAAAATGCAATAAGAAAAAAAAAGGCTATCAATCATGCCATGGAACTTGAATCCCTCTTTTAAGAGAAAACCGGTGTATCTCCCGGATCCCTGGGATTTCAACTCTGTCCATCGATCCCCTCAATCGCGGTGCATCTCAACATTCCCTTGGGGAGTTTATTACAGGTTAAATGGCCCCAACCAGCAGGAAACAATGGATCACTTGACTGAATGACATACTAAATGTGCCTAAATCCTCTGCCGATGGTTTTAACACAGGGCAAGGAACAGTCTGAAATCAAGCCCTTTTTTTGAAAACTTCAACTGAACTGAATTAAAACCAAGAAAAATTCCGGATAATTTAAAAATGAAGGGGAAAAACTGCAAATTAGACGCCAAAAATGGGGGAGGGAGAAACTTAGATTTTTGTAGTGATGCATGACATGGCTAAAAAATTGCCAAAAAATAATGGCTAACATAATGATATATATATTCTCCATATGCACTGTAATCTTAACAACTTAACAAAAAAAAAGTCAGGTGAAAGTGGTCAGGAATCGCCTCAGATTGCACCACGGAGCATCCAGAATCCAAAATTTTCTGGGGCCCTTAAGCGGGCCCCGGACCCCACGCCGTAAGGGCTTCGCGCTCGCATTTATCCGTTTTGGGTGTGCCCCCGTCTAAATTTTTGTAGTCATGACATGGCTAAAATAATCACTAGAAAATAATGGCAAAAATCATGATATACATGTATATATTCTCCATAAAATCGTCACAACTTTTGTTTAAAAAAATCAGGTGAAAGTAGGGGGGGGGGGGGGGGGGGCTCAGGGGGCTCAAAGTATTATACCATTATTTTCTCCGTTTTCGAAAATTACAGTGGTGGGGGCGACTGGGGGAGACGATTTTTTATGGGGAGGGGTGCTTAAGCACTATAGGGTTAGGTTTAGAGTTGGGATTTGTGTGGTCACTATTGATATGAACTCAATGTTGCGGTTACTGCATTCGCAGAATATCGCTTTAACAAATATTCGATACTGGTCACTCACACGTGCATTATCAACTTTTAGTCATTTCGAAAGACAAAATATCATCAGAATTAACAAGTTTTATTCATCTTTTCATTCTTGATAATTTTGAGTTATGTAAAAGATGCTAATTCGCGTAACTCTGCGCTATTCGTCATCGATGATAAATTCCTGGCCTGCAGATGGTCGTCGCGGTTCTGCCCAAGTTTAATGATTCGAAAAACAATCTGTCTTGTGACTGAACAATGGGACACTACTGTACATCAATAAACGGCAGACAGTCACAGACGTTAAATAATACTACCTTGTTTCCTAGACAGAATAGTTCGTTGTTTGCAATACAAATTTAAAAATGCTGTTTGGTTTGGATAAACTATTTTAAAGTTGGAGTTGGATACTTCTATTGTCTTCTTTATTTATCAAAATGCCTACAACTGTTGGAAAATTGGAGGCAGTATTTGAAAAAGTCGGGTATTTCCCGATGGTCGATCGACCATCATTGGGAATTGATACAAAATCTCACAAATTCCGGTATCATGATTACGCTTGTAGTTGAGACTACTATTTACTTAATGTCAAGTAAGGTGTTGTTTTTTTATGTTTGCAAATGTTGTATACCTTTAATTAATGTAACTCGGTAACTGCAACTGGCCTTTTTAATATGCAAAGTAAAGCAAAACGCAACCTTGGCCCGGGAGATGTAGTCCTGAATATCCATAAAGTTAAAACATACGGAGGTTAGTAGAGCAAGGAGATTGCCGCCGCGCGTAGCCCACGTGAGGACTCCGTTTATGTACATTGCGGCGGATTACATCGTTGTTCATTTTGGTGACAGGACACCTTACACGGTTTACACCATGGGCGGAGATCCGGGGGGGGGGGGGGGGATGGGGGATATATCCCCCACCCCCCCCCCCCCCACTTTTTGACCTGGGGGGATGACCAATGTAATCATCCCCCCCCCCCACTTTTTAAGGGTAGGCGTACTAACTTACTTGTTTTTTTGACTCAATTTACCGGGGGACACGTGACCCCGCGGCCACCCCCCCCCCGGATCCGCGCATGTACATACCGAGCTCTTGCCCACAGTGCGTTTAAACTCAATGCCCCCGTCTAAATTTTTGTAGTCATGACATGGCTAAAATAATCACTAGAAAATAATGGCAAAAATCATGATATACATGTATATTTTCTCCATAAAATCTTCACAACTTTTGTTTAAAAAAATCAGGTGAAAGTAGCCAGGAATCGCCTCAGATTGCACCACTGGGGCATCCCCACTCCAAACATTTCCGGGGCCCTTAAGCGGGCCCTGGACCCCACACCGTAAGGGCTTCGCGCTCGCATTTATCCGTTTTAGTTTGCCCCCGTCTAGACTTTTGTAGTCATGACATGGCTAAAATAATGGCTAGAAAATAATGCCTATATCTATAGTCTCCATAAAATCGTCAAAACTTTTGTTTAAAAAAAAGTCAGTTGAAAGTGGCCAGGAATCGCCTCAGATTGCACCACAGAGCATCCAGAATCCTAAATTTTACGGGCCCCTTAACCGGGCCCCAGACCCCACGCCGTAAGTTCAGATCCCAACAAAGATGATGGCCTTTTATTTTATTGTTTTCACTCAACTAACACACACAACAAAGGCAATAGAAAGTTGCAACGGCAAACGGATTTTGTTATGCGCCAATAGACGGTATGAACGCACGTGCGGCGCATGTAATACAATGTAATTGAAATACCGATAGCAGACTTCAACTGACATTCACTGGGAATCGGCGCGCACTCACACACAAACGTTTGTGCGTCCTGCAAATAAGTGTTTGGGAACTTTTGTTAGAGCCTGAGTTTTGCATCTCCGGCATTCCAGTTATAATGTCGTCAAGTATACATCATTGTCCACCATATGTTTTCATAGTTTTTGTCAAGTGTAGACCAAATCACATTCTAATCATGCCTTACCGAAATGCATCAAGGCATTATTTTGCAATAATTATTTTGTAAATAATGTATTCTTAATATAATGCATAGGCATTATTTGTGTTGCTAGGTGACCAGAGCTCCATTGTGCAAAGAGACGCTTACGCTTCCAAATACATTGGATGAGAAATTTGAGTTTTGAAGATCTTTTGTATTTTGTAATGCTTGAAGGTGTTAATTATTGTCATTTATTGCAATTCAAGCTCAAGAAAAGGTTGAATTTTGACACAATTTTGCACCTAAAATTATGTTAACCCCAGGGGCTCCAGGGGGCTTTACCTCAACCACTAGCAAGGGCTTTGCGCCTGCAACCCACCAGGGGGCCCTTAAGCGGTCCCTTTGGACCCCGTGCCGTGTCGCGCTCCACACAAGGATGGCCTTTCAAAAATCATGCCCCCCACATCTAACAAGAAATCTCCGCGCATGGTGGTGGCGACAGATGCGAAATAGGGCCATTTTTAATGTTTTTTTCGCCGCGTTCTCTCATAGAGGTTGCACATGAAAACCTGCCCAATGGGTTAGCTCCCCAAAGGAATCCATAGGCCTATGGGTGCTGGTTGTCAAGTCGATGTGCACGTGCGAAGTCAGTCGCAAATTAAACAAAACTAGAACGCATGCAGCAAAGGGAAAAAATCAGCAGATTCTGAAAACACTTTTCTGTATGCCTAAATCTTCTACAAAACTCGGTTTTTTTAGGTTACTTTTTCCAACAGTGGCTAGTTGGCACACTTTAGTACACTAACAAATTATTTTACCTTTCCATTGTTCATAAAATAACTGTTTAAAATGAGATATTATTTTATTTATTGGTTTCAGAAAATATTCGATTTTCTGAAAAGGCAGTACCTTTCACTAAAAAGAAAATGTACCTCACATTTTTTGAATTTTTCCCACTTTTCTTCGAAAATCTGAAAGATTATACCCCTGGGCACACTTTACTTTTGAAAAGGCTTATTCGGGCCACTAATTAGTACTCGAATGGACGACTTAAGGGACGTCATTTTCCATATAAAATAGATTTATTGTAATTTATCCGTACTTTAGTAAAATAATTCATTCTACTTCTTTTTCAATACTAGAGAGAAAACGAAAGTTCGAAATCAGCCCTTAATAATCTTTATTGATAATTGAAAATTCAAAATTGAAAACTGAATTATCAAATCTCAATTTTGAAAACAAATCCTTTTGCATTTTGCACTCAGATTTTCTACGTATTCCGGAGACGGTCTGCAGCGTTAGCCGTATGTGTGTTCATGCAGTATGTTGTTTGCTAGTATATGTTTTGTGCAGCGGCGTAGCGGGGGGGGGGGGGGGGGGGGGGGGGGGGGGGGCGTCGCTGCCCCCAGTCGCCCCCCCGTAAATATCGTAAACGGAAACAATAATAGTATTATTATATTGTGAGCCCCCCCCCCCCCCCCCCCACACACACACACACACACGCGCCCAGACATACACACAGTCATGTAAACGGGTGCAATCGTGGACCTCCCATTGTTCCTCTTTTGTTTATACTGGTTTTGTACACGATTTTCAATCGTGGACGTTAGGTCAAACGTGGACCCCTTTGTCTACGCCCGAATTCTTTTGTCCTAGGTCCACGATTGCCGGCATATACAAACTCATACATACAGAGGAGAGCCCTGGCTATGACGCTGGAATGTCCCCCATCCCCCCCCCCCCCCCCCCCCCCATAAGGGCCTGCGGACATAATGGGGCGACATAATGGGCCTGTGGACACAATGGGGCGGACATAATGGGCCTGCGGACACAATGGGGCGGAAATAATAGGCCTGTGGACATAATGGGCCTGCGGACATAATGGGGCGGACATAATGGGCCTGGAAAAGCGTGCGGACAAAATGGGCCATGCGGACATAATGGGCCGTAAAAGACGTTCTAGAATTGTCATTCACATAATGTGTAGGTGTCTTGGGCGGCGATCCGGGGAGGACACGCCCATAAAGTCATGGATGCCTCCAATCTTCACACAACATTTTCCTGATAACAATAGGTATATTCTATGCTTAGGCGTAATCTGTAAGAAATTGTTACTTTAGAAAATATGAGAAGCTATTTAGGGGGAACTTACTTTTTGTGATGTGTTTATAATAGTAGATATTTTATGTTTCATTTTTTTAGTTTAAGATTATACCGTCCGTGCTCGTTTTTGAATGAGACATTGAACGGAAAGAAATCCCCAAGTTCAGTTATCAAATATTGGCTTCCCCCACATCTTAAAACTGTTTTCATTCAAATTCCCAAACGGTTAACTGACTTTACATATCCCATGTTCAATTTCGTCTTTGGTGGCGATCGCTCATGTTCGCACTTTGTCCAAACAATTTCATACATTTGTCATACATTTTTTTCTTGAAAGACAATTCAATTTCGTCGTCCGCAGTTTACAAATGTCGAATCATGTCCGGCCTGACAATATTGTTACCAAGGGTGGATCCGCTATATGCGTTAGAGGCGAGAAAGCAACCAATACAAAACTTTATTTTTATTCAAAGAGTTGCAGATGCTCAAAATATATAAAGGTTTTATATTAAAAGAAAATTTCGAAATCCGTTGCAAGAAAAACCAATTGCCTGGTTTGGCCTGGAATTTGTTTGGGGACACCCTGTATAATGGCTGATTCCTGTTATGGTAGATGAGCTACCATTGGCCCTCTCTATGAAAACGTTATGCAGTGAGCTTGCCGCATGTATGAATATCAGTCCGGAGTCAAAGTGGTCAAGTCGTTATAGGGCTGGGCATGTTGGATCGCGGATCGTTGAACGCCTTGCATGGTATCATAAACATAATGGATCAGCGCTGGTTCATTGCGGTGGCGCCTGCGGACAAAGACGACAGTGTCTAACGACTTGATTTCAAGTCTACAATTGCATCAGCCAAATACACCAATAAGGAAACGTGCGTAAGGCCAACATCAACCAGCAGTATATTTTCATGTTACTTTTAAAGTCATGGTTGTCATTTTAAATGGTCTTTTCTAAAATAAGCACTTTTCTGAAATAAGCAGCATATCCTATGCTTTTCAAAATGATAAAATTAGAGCACTGGAAAATGTTTGTTTAAAACCAAACACTTATGGAATTGTATTAATTTAAAGCAGATAAAAGCAACATGCGCGATACGATCTCGCCCCTTTGAGAAATGTTGGAAACCCGTCCGCCGCGTGACGCAGTGACTACTATTGTCGATCTTTCGACGAAGTAAATATGAATCTAGTCAAAGCAACTATCGGTCAACATGAAACTTCGGATGCTTGACAAAATTCCTGGTCAGTTTTCAATAACGAGGAAAGCTAGTCAATATTTTAACTAAGTTGTTTTAAGAGTGCAGTATCTACACAAGCATAAAGTTTTGCACTGCAGATTCAAAAGACATCACAAGTCCAGCTCCCACACGAGTTGAACCGGAGCCAGAAATTCAATCTTCATCTGATAATTCTTCTGACGAGAATATACCTCTTGCCAAGATTTCATTTTTTAAATGACCTAAAACTACAAAGACCTGAATGTTCATATTCCTTTCTAATTTTAATAATGTGTTTTACATGACAATGTTGGTACAGTTTCGATTCTATTCTATTCAATATATTTTTTTTTCAAACACCAGCAAATGAGGTAAAGCAGATAAGCATGGATAACCAAGAAAGTAATAAAGTAAAATTGTAAACAAAATATATTGCCAAAAAAGGCAAGATTACTGAATAGTCATAATAAAAGCATTATTTCCTTAATGCCTCAAAAGGAAAATTGTAATTATTATTATAACTACTACTACTACTACTAGTAATAGTAATAATAATAGCTAGAGGTTATGCGTCTCTTGTAAACAGACGCATGGCTTTTCAGTTTTCTATTTTACGTCAAACAATCCACAAGGGAAACTGACTAGGTAAATTTGAATACATTTTCAAAGTGAACAAAGAAACTGGCAAAGAGCGGGATTCAAACCTGCGACCTCCGGAGGTCGCAGGTTCGCAGGTTTTAAACTATTTCTGTGACGTCACACTATTGAGAAAAGTGTAGATTATTTTCACGAATCTACAGTAAACTGTAGATTCGTAACGAATCTACATCAAAACTGTACATTCGTAACGAATATACAGATACCGTGGTTTCGTTAAGTTTTTTGTTAAATTTACGATTATCGTACTGCGGAAATGTAAAGGAAAACACATTGAAAAGCGGTCATGGTGCGAATCAGTACCATCCTGTAATTTTTCTAATCGCCATTTAAAACGTTGTTTGAACAAAATACATCAAAATGGATAACACAAATAATCGAAAATATAACAATATAATAGGAACCAAAACGAATCTACACTTATTCAAAAACATGGTGGGGTGAGACTCATTTGAATAATCCTTTGTTGTTTGGGAAATAGTTTAAGTCAGAGAATAGACTCGGAACTGTAGATTCGTGCAAGAATGGACTCGGCTTCGCCTCGTCCATTCTCAGCACGAATCTACAGTTCCTCGTCCATTCTCCTTAACCGAATCTCGCTCCTGCCAGTTTCTTTGTTCACTTTTCAATTTTTTGTATTTTATTCAGCATAACACTTGATCACGAAGTGATCACAATTGAGGCATAAAGTCTTTGATGAGTTTTTAAGATCTGAGATTATTTTATGACCCAAATTTCAAACTTGACCTTAAGATCATGTTACGTGACCCATGATGACGTCATCACGACAGCACTTCTCAAACCAAATTTGCAACGTGGTCTTGGCCTGTGTCAAGATAGGATTTAATTTGATCAATTACAGTGTACAATTTTGAGAGTACAATACAATTTGAAACATTAAAAAATTCATAGAAAATCAGCTGATGACGTCATGATGACGTCACTTTTTTACATGCTCGTGAAAATATCTACCTACTCATGAATTTTTATGATGATGGGACCTACCCTTATATTATGTGTTAAAAAAAACACATTTTTGATGACGTCATCATTATATGACCTAACAAACGTATTACAAAAATAATTTCGAAATTAGCATGTTCCGTTGAAGAGATATAGCTTAAAGGTTCGAAAATAAAAAAACATGAAATAAAATGGTATGATGACGTCATCGTGACGCCACATCAATTTTCATCTGTAACGCTAGCCGACCTACCAGTATACCAAGATTGGATGCAATCGGAAGAACAGTTCTCTAGATATAGGACCTTAAAATATCACCTTTAAGATGACGTCACGTGATCCATGATGACGTCATCACGACGCACTTGTCAAAGGAAACATTTGGAACGTGGTCTTGGGCTACACATTATGTCAAGATTGGAGTCAATCTGATCAATGACAGTGTACAATTTTAAGAGAAAGAAATTTCAAACATTTAAATATTCATAGAAAATCAGCCGATGACGTCATCATGACGTCACATCATGACGTCACATTTTGCGTACTAGTGACAATATCTACCTGCTCACCAATTAAAAAAAAACACATTTTTTTGATGACGTCATCATGACGTCGTACTTTGTTCACATTTATATGTAAGTATACCGGTGACCTAACAAACCTATTACATGTTCTATTGACGAGATATGGCTTAAAGGTTAAAAAACCTAAACAACCATATACAATCGTATAACACGTCATCATGACGTCACCTCAATTTTCATATATAGCACATGTTAGCCTACCAACATACTAGGTTTGAAAGCAATCGGACCTACGGTCCTCTAGATATGGGCGCTTCAAAAATGCACCTTTAAGATGACGTCACGGGAAACGTGATGACGTCATCATGACGTCACTCTTCGCGGCACGACTTTGCATTAGGGTGCATACCTGTGCTACACGTAACTTGAAATGAATAAAGAAGTTACTTTTGAGGACTGTTTTTATCAATCCCGTCTAGCGCGCTGATGCCATTTGTTTAAAAGTCGTCGCTGGGGGAAGCAAACAAATATGACGTCATGTTACGGCTTCTCCTTTTACACTCGGTGCAAAAGGGGAAGCTGTAACATGACGTCATATTTTATATTTTTTGTTTGGTGCATCCAGCGACGACTTTTAGACAAATGGCACCAGTGGGACTTGATAAACCGTGATACAAATCAGCTCTCAAAAGTAACTTTCTTATTTCATGGCAGAAACAATTTTGTTTTATTGTAATTGAAATAAAGCTTGGTTCTCACATCATTTGTATTTTTAATTGATGTTATTGTTATTGTTATTTTCATTGTCGTTGTTATTGTTGTTGTTCTTGTTGTCGATATTTTGTTGGTTTTTTTAATATGAGATATTAGCATTCGTCCCCATGGTAATGTACGCTATGCATGGACTACATGGTATATGTACAGTATGTGTAGAATGTATGTACATGTATCCAACCAGAAAATACCACTTTTTCGTGTTACAGCTTCATTCATTTTTTAAATATTGAAATGACTTTAAACAAATAATTTTGAACTAGTTTTTCATACTCGGGGTTGGGTGGATAGGTGGTGGCAAGTCATTCCGTTTTAACTCTGTAGAAATCATCTTTTATTTTATTTCATTTTCAAAATGAATTAAGCTCTATTTCACGGTACAGAAAAGTGGTCTTCTCTGGTATGACATACACACAGTCGTACTTTCCCGATACTACCGACAATGCTTTGTTTCCAATTGTTAATTTCATATAACCCAACCCCATAGACTAAGGCCTTATCCGAATTACATGGCTACGGCTTGAAATTGCACACGAGTCTATGGGAAGTGGCTGCAGCCGTTACCATAGACATGTCTGTAACATCCAGCCGTAGCCAAGAAATTCGGACACGGCCTAAGACCGACTTCCGAGGAATGTTCCTTTGTATTTTCTTTCTCCTCTTGTCCTCGAACGTATTTACAGAACATGTATGGGTATGTGCTCAGGGGCGGGTCTAGGGGGGGGGGGGGGGGGGGCGTGGGGGGGGGGGGCGCACGCCCCCCTTTTTCCTTTAAAAAGAAAACAAGACAAAGAGAGGGAGAGAGACGGAAAAAGATATGAAAAAAGAGAGAGAGATTAAAAATGTACCCAGATAGCAAGGGGGCAGGCACGCCTTCGGCGAAGGCGCCACAACTTGCCTTCACCATTAGCTGCTTGGTAGATTTCACGCCCCCAACCCCCCACCCCCCGTTTGGAAAATCCTGGATCCGCTCTGGGTGCTCATACATGTGTGCTCATATGTGTGTGTACGTACATGTGCTATGTCGTCAACATTGTGTGTACTCCTGAAGGGCCCAATGCCAATATAGGCCAGAACAAGAAAGCAACTAAATATAAAGGAAATGAGAGCCAAACTTTAGTGCAAAATGAATTTACATTATCTATCTTTGAACTGTTAAAATTGGAAAACTGACGGTCTGAAAAATCTGGAAATGTTGGTGATTTTTCTCATTGGACCATATTTGTCCCATCTGTAAATATGCTGATAGCTTTTTCAACAAATTAAGGTTTGCCTACGGGGACTAAGATGTGATGCAGCCACAAATTTAGTGTAAAAAGACATTTCTGATATTATGTGTGGATATAAGGGGGAGTTTGAAGAATTAATCTGTTTTGAAATGTTTCAAGCCAAATTCATAAATACCTCAGCGAGTTTCACTATCCCTATTGGTCGAGAGCCTGTCACGTGGGTGTGTTTAAACGGTTGTTTAAACACGGCTGGAAGTTGTTTAAAGGTACACATTGCTTTGGGTTTTGCGATTTCGGCTATACAACTGAAATGGATATGGTTGGGAAGCTTTTTTAAAAGTAGAATATAAAGATTCACATAACTATCCCTTCAAATTGCGTGATTTTTGTTTAATTTCGTGACAAATAACGGTCCGCCATTTTGTAGAACCAAATTTTTGACTCCACAAAATGGCGGACTGTGTTCACCAGTCGTATTTCCAGTCGCATCTGGTTGAAGTACGTTCTGTTGATCCATTTTGATGTACTGTGGCACGGCGCGCAGCACTGGTGATATGTGTCACGAGGTAGAGAATTGTACCTGGCGATCATCTGATAGGTTCACAAGGCCACTGGCTGCGGCGCCAGCCTAAAGACTCTTACAGCGTATTTTGCGCATTATTTAGACGGTGGTATTTAGTACTGGAAATAAGTCTATGTTTCGCGGGTCAGATGTCAGGGGTAAGCGGCCAATTTTTTGTTTTGTAATCACTACTCACTAATTACAACACATTATACGTGTTTTTTTGCATGAACAACTCTTATCAAAGGTAAGGAACATTTCTAAACAGCAAAATTTCATGACATTTGAAGGCAATGTGTCCCTTTAAACACGGCGCGGTTTGAAACATTTTTTCCGGTGTCACACCAAATGTAGAGTCCTACAAAATCTGGTCCAATTTATTGGTTGAACACTCGAGCGACCAGTCACTATCCTAATAACGCAAGCGCAATACTACCGATGCGTCCGTATTTAGAGTCCATAATTTCACGCTACACCGGCACTGCTGCGTTCTTGCACCACCTGGCGAGCGCGTCGCGCGCGCGTCAATTTCCATATAAGGACTTGTTTACCACTACTCGCGGGTGGCACGAACCATTAAATAGCTGAAGGGGTGTTTTACAAACCAAGGTAAAACAAATTAAACAAAATCATTGGAAATTTATAGTTTTCGGTGGTTTTTGCTTAATTATACAAAAAAGGTATTTTATGAATGGGAATAAATATGTGCTGGGCCGGTTTTAAACGTACGTTTAAAACCGCCTTGGGGCCTGGACGCTGATAATGACCCTCGCCTTCGGCTCGGGTCACTATCAAGCGCCCAGGCCCCAAGGCGGTTTTAAACGTACGTTTAAAACCGGCCCAGCACATATTTATTCCCTTATTTTTGGAGGTAACCTGTGTAGTTTTGACAATTTTGGTGATTTGACATGATATGCTTTTATATGTGTAACTGTAAAGTGTGTCTTTTAAACAAAAACAGCCAAGGCGGCCGTCAAATTGGAATCCCTTCCCGGACTGTTCGGGGTCGAGCCCACCCGGTAAGTCAAAGGGATTGGCAATCTGGCTTGAACCGATTGGGTAGGATTAACTCCACGAGGCTCTCTGGTTACGCTCTGGCTCGCCACAAAGGAACCAATTTGCAAGGCGCTTAATCCTCCAGTAGGCGAACAACGACTGTGAGCTTAAAAGAGTTAGCCGCTAGGAATCCCTCCAGACTATTGCCTTTGTGTACTACATTGGGTTTACTTCAATACATGCACTGGCTTTTTAACTTATTATGACAACATTCCTGACATTCACAATAAGTATAAAAGTTGCGTCCAGTATTAAAAATAAAAAGGAAAGACGAGTTGTTTTTAACGCTGGGTGCCGGAACGCCGTTTGAAACATGAACTTGCTATTTCTGTTGAACCCTGTACGTTGTGTCGGTTTACTTTGTTGGCATAATCAGGTGTAATTAACCTAGTACTGCGGTCTTTTCGAGTTTTCAGAAATGGAACTTTTCAATTTAAATCAGCCCCCAATGTCTTCCCAACAAAAAAATCCCCAGCCCAGTTCCAAAATAAAACTTCGACGGAGCTCCACCAACTCATCACACCAGTAGAATTTAGTATACAAATCAGCCCCCAATGTCTTCCCCGCAAAAAATCCCCAGCCCAGTTCCAAAATAAAACTTCAAACGAGCCCCACCAAAAATAAATAAATAAATAAATAAATAGATAGATAAATTAATAAATAAATGAATAGATAATAAATACTTTTTTACTTTTCCAAGGAGAACTTTATTTGCAAACTTCCTTGAAGTAACAATATTTACATGTATATACAAACATAAAAGAATTATAAAGAAATACATTCAGTAACTTTAAAGTAAACGGTGAAACATGTACAACGTCACCGAGGCTGGCCTATTGGCTGTATACTACTGCCAAACCGGCCAACCACGGTGACGAAGTAGTAAATCAAACATGTAGACCAGAAAAACATTAACAATACATTGTATTAACAGAAATAAATAAATTAAACATGTTAAACAGATCAAAAACGTTATTAAAGTAGCAAAGCTGTCCCGCCAAGTTGCTACCGTCGGAAGCTGGATACCCCAAGCCCTTCCGACTAAGGGTAGCAACAAGGCAGAGGACAGCATTTAGTAAGTAACAATAATAATCAAGGATAAAGGGGGGATGGGGAGGATAAAGGGGGGATGGGGAGGACAGAGGGTAGTGGGGGGTATGGGGAGGAGGGATGGGACCCACTGGCGTCTGGATGTGGGCACATCGTGCCCACTGCCAGCAGGCCCCGGTTTGGAAAAGGTCAGGCTACCGGGGTGGGCGGTGAAAAGACACCACGTCCCGCCTGTGAGGGGCGGCGACTACCCACACCTCGGTGACCTGGGGAGGGAGGGAAAATTTAAATCATTAAATGATTAAATCAACCATGTTATTTTGTCATTTCGTAAGATGAAGATAGTATCGTTGTGGGACCATTTGAGAAGGAAATTGTTGATGGAATTAGTAAAAATATAGTAATTATACTCGAGGATGATCTTGGTTTTTATTCGATGGGTCCACACAACGAGGGGGGAGGAGAAATTTATTGTTCGATAAAGCCAATATATGACATTTTTGAGACTTATGATCAAGTAATTCGCCAGGCACACGGTCTCCCTACTTCGACCCCGGGCGTGAGGAATCAGGGCCCAGTAGAGGTCAAAGTTGAGCTTGATATTCGGGAGAAGTTGAGAAAGGAGCTTGTGGAGAAGGTTGAGGGCGGGCTGAATGGACGGACAGATGATGAAGAGGTGATGGATCGTGCCTCTCTCGCCGCACCAGCCGCAGGATGACGGGATAGCAGGATTCAGGTGATGAAGGACGGTGAGTGATGGCAGGATGTTATGGAAAAGTTTGAACTGGACATCTCCCTCCTTCTTGGAAGTTGGTAGCTGGTAAATAACTTTCCACGGGATGTTGTGCGAAGGAGGGAGGAAACCAAGTTCATGCCAGTGAGTAGAGAATGAAGATGAAGAGAGGTCGTTGACATGGGCGTTGAACTTTCCATAGATAGATTTAGAAGATGCAGTGAGGGCGTCAGTGTCACCGTCCAGGAAGACTTGGCCCGGAGATTCGGGTCGAGAAGCGATGGTGGAGATGTGAGAAGAGTCCCGAAGAAGGCCGGTTTTATTGAAGAGCGACGGGAATGAAGAAGAGATGGCGTGGTGCAGGCGAGAGAGTTCATTATGCAGAAGACGACGAGAAGGACAGCGGAGATTCGAGGTTGGAAGATGAAGATCTTCAGCATTCAGCCAAATACCGGTGTTGATATTGATGAGGTCTCTAACGAGCCCGACTCCACCCGCGAGGAGTCGAGCAGAGAGGACCGAGTGCCCGGGCAAAACGCGGACGAAAGGAGGGTAGATTAAAGGGAGGTTAATAACATGGTTGATTGATTTGGCGGGTGTTTCAACTCGAGCTCCCAGTGTCATCCAAGCACGCAGGACCTCACAG
This sequence comes from Hippasteria phrygiana, assembly GCA_037893225.1. Classification (NCBI taxonomy): domain Eukaryota; kingdom Metazoa; phylum Echinodermata; class Asteroidea; order Valvatida; family Goniasteridae; genus Hippasteria; species Hippasteria phrygiana. The sequence goes on from JAZGUH010000321.1 coordinate 710,610, forward strand.
TAATAAACAGGTAGACTTGTTAGAAATTTAGGGTCAATATCGGTCAGAAAAAGTTGATAATCTAAGTTAAAGTGTTTGTACTGTCGGAGATTGTAGTCCATAAAAACGAAAGAAGGATGGGAATTGAACTGAAGATAGCGTTGGATACGGTTGAATCTCAATGTGAGGCTGCGTGCCTGGAGACAGGCTAAACCAAGTCCACCATTATCGGGGGTTTGAAAGAGAACTGGTCTCTTAAGGAAATGTTTCCCGTTGGACCAGACAAAATTGACAAGCATGTCTTGGAGTTCACCCAGGATGTTGTCGGGGCAGGGGAGAATGGCAAGACAATGAAAAAGTTTAGAGGCTGCAAGTTGATTAACTATTATAATTTTGCCTTTAAATGACAAGGCATTAGAAAGGCGAGTCCAAAAAGAGAGGGTTTTTTGCAGTTTATTTTTACACTGGATCCAGTTTTCTTGAGTGTAGGTGTTATTGTTACCCATGTGAACTCCAAGAAAGGAGAGGCCTTGATTGTTCCAATGAAAGGAAAGTGGCTTGTCAATTCTGTCGGTCCAACAACCGACCCATAAACCTTGGGATTTGTGATAATTGAGGCAAGCAGCAGAGGACTTACAAAATAGACCATAAGCATTATTAATGATGTCAAATCCCTCACCGGAGGTGACAAAAATAGAAATATCGTCTGCGTAAGCTGAAACCGAGCAACGTCTATTTTATTGGGAAGGAGCAAACTTGTATGCAATAGATCATTGCGTAATTTGTTTAAAAAAGGCTCAATGGCTATTGTGTACAGCAGCCCCGAGAGCGGGCAGCCCTGGCGAATTCCTTTCTGAAAAGGAAAGGATGCGGTTAAGGAACCGCAGACTTTGATGTGGCTCTCGGCGCCGCTGTACAACAGAACGAGGTGGGAGATGAATTTTCCCCCAAATCCCATGGCCCTCATGGTATTCAAGAGGTAGCCGTGGTCAACGTTATCAAAGGCCTTTTTTTGATCTAAGTTGACCACGGCCAGCGGAAGGTCATTATAATTACAATAATAGATGGAATCCCTTATAAGATTTAAGTTATCATAGATGGTGCGTCCGGGGACGCAATAAGATTGATCTTCATGGATCACTTGACCGATGCATTGTTTTAATCTGTTAGCAAGCAGCTTAGCAAAGATTTTATAGTCTGTGTTAAGTAGTGAGATAGGACGCCAGTTGGCCAAGTCTGCGAGATCACCCTTTTTGGGGATTAAGGTGATAACGGCCTTGTGAAAAGAGTTTGGAAAGGTGCCCGATTCAGTGGCAAACTGAAAAACTTCGAAAAGATCATTTTTGAGGATAGACCAGAAAGAAGAGAAAAATTCGGAGGTCAGACCGTCGATACCAGGTGTTTTGTTTTTGCTAAGCTGCTTGATAACAACATCGAGTTCCTCGGGGTGCAGAGGAGCATCGAGGTCCTCTGCATCCGCGGGGTCGAGATTAGGCAGGTCCTGCAAGAGGTGCTCAAGGGCACCCTCGTCAGTCGGCACTGAGCTGTAAAGGTCTTTATAAAAATTACGACATTGAGTTTTAATATCTTCCGGATTTTCTGAAAGAGATCCGGAAGGAAGGCGAAGACAAGAGACGGATTTAGATTTAGAGTGCGACTGCTCAAGATTGAAAAAATATGATGAGCTGGTGTCGACTTCATTAATGTGCTGGAAACGAGACCTGACGAGGGCGCCCTGAGCTCTAATTTTTAGGAAGACATTTAATTCCTGTCTTTGCTCTTGCAGGACCTTTTGTATTTCCGGGGTGACGTCTGACGCAGACTGAAGATCATCTATATTGGAATTAATTTCTTGGAAAATGTTTCGTTTTTCTTTGGCTATTCGGGAGCAGTAATTTTGAGTAAGTTGTTTAATTTGAGCTTTGCCCAAATCCCACCAAGTACAGATACTATTGAAAGTGTGCTTTTGAAGCTGCCAATTTGACCAGAATAGATGAAGAATTTCGCGATAGTTTTTGTCGTCCAGAAGGGAATTGTTAAAGTGCCAATAGGCGCTTCCTTTATTGCAATTAGAAGGGCTGTTAAAGGAGACTGACACAGCAGAGTGATCGGAAAGAGAGCATGGGTGAATTTTACAGGAGCGAATTGACGAGACGAGGCTGAGGGGAAGATAAATACGATCAAGTCTTGCTTTTGAGGTGCGGTTAGGATTTCCTTTGTTAAATCGAAACCAGGTGTATTTGTTTTCGTGGGGGTTCAGTCTGCGCCAGACGTCACACAAGGAATTCCTATTCATAGAATTCCTGAGGGCCAGTGCGACCTGGGGGCGATGCTCGGCCGGCTTATTCAGACGATCTATAGAAGGATTATCGGTACAGTTAAAGTCACCTCCGATGATAATGGCACCGTCACTGTATTGATAACAATGAGTGTCAATATCATTAATGTATTTAAGAGCAAATGGATTGGATTGCGGAATAAGAACATTGTAAATATGAAAAATGTCATTGTTAAGTTTTATTTTAACATAAAGAACATAGTTGCTACAGAGAACACTGGAGGCTACTATGTCAATATTACTTTTGATAAGGGTCGTGACTCCGGAGCCAGGGGCGCTACCAGGGGCACATATGGGAGTATAATTTGGCCATTGTTTCCAGCAGGGGTGGTTAGGTTTGATATTATATGTTTCTTGTAAAAGAATGACGTCACTATGGGGGTTAATAAAATCAAAATAGTCCTTAAGGGAGGCATTGCGAGTGAGGTTACAGCATCCTCCAGTGTTCAATGTAGTTAGTGACAGTGGCATTATAAGAAGGGTAAAAAAGCAAGAAAAATTAACATGCATGGTGAAGGGAGTTAATTACGAATCTAGATTGCGGATGAGTTTCTTAATCCTCTGCTGCATAGCGTTTTGAAGGATAGGGCAGTTACGCAGGGGTTTAAGTTGTTTGACAAGCCCAGGCATGTTGTGGGTGAATTTCCGGGCAATATCTTTGGGTTTTCTTTGGTTTTTGACGGTCGAGAGAAATTTGACAAGGTCTTTGTGACTGAGGGGCTTATTTGATGTTGGGAGGACCGTGGGGTACGAGTCGTCATCTTCCTCCCACTGAGCCGAGTCATCGCTTGTGTCTCCTACGGACTGTTGACTAGAGATGGACGTGGGGGCCGAAGTAGATGGGGGGGTGGAACCCGGTGTGAAAATGGGAGTTTCAGGAATGGTGTTGACCGGGGAGGATTCAGGATCGGAGGGGGGGATGAGGGTGGGATCGAGGGAAAGGGGAAAGGGGACGGATGTGGGCATGGGTGTCTGTGATTGACTGGGGGTGGCATCTAGAGCCTGAGTTAGTGTCGGGGTGGTGGATTTCGTGGGGAGAGTTGGTTGGGACCTTTTTCTCAGTTTATGTTGGGAGGAGGGTGATTGGAGGGGGACAAAACGGGGACCGTCGTCGAGGGATTTCGAGGGGGACAATTTACGTTTAGAGACGGCGTCCGAGTACTTTCTCGTTGGAGCAGGCGGGGTGCCCCAGATATACTTGGCTGTATCCATGGGTTGGGCGGTGTCCGCAACAAGTCCAGCGGACACCGGGTTCGGATAGACCGAAGGGGACGATGGGGCAGAGGCTGAGGTGCGTCCGCCTGGGGGGGTTGGTGGGGGCCGGAGGGAAAACCCCCGGGAGCGCCAGCCTTCACCGCCGGCGGCGGGTGCCCCAGCAGATGCCGGAGCACCTCGAGGCACAGCAGGTTTAGTCCGTGCAGGCGTGCGCTGGGCCCCGCCCGGCGGTACAGCCGGGGCTCCCGCGGTGGGCCGGGAAGGAGATTTGGGATGATCAGGGCGGGGATTGGAGACCTTGGGGGGATGTCTTGGGTCCGATTTGTTCTTCATAAAGGTGGGAGGGGGATTTAGAGGGTTGATGGGTTTGTCCTGGTTGTCATTGGAGGGGGGTGCTTCTTGCAAGAACGGCTGATGTGTCCATACTCGCCGCAATTAAAACAGCGGATCGACTCAGTGGAGAGGAAGACACGATAATGAACTCCAGAAAACGTGAAATTAATATGGTCAGGGGGGTTGATATTGGGTCTTAGCAGTACCTGGACTTGTCGGCGAAATGACATTACATGAGTAAGATCTTTGTTCTTCATTCCTACAGGTATGGGTCGGATAGAGGAAACAACCTTACAAAAACCAGATAAGTTATTGACAAGGATTGAATTAGGGATTTCAGGGTATACATTGGATAGGGTAAGTCGGGTGGAAGGTTGCATTAAGGGGGTGAGCTCAAGAAATGAGTCGCCGTGCGTCAGACCGATAGAAGTGGCGACGGCGACATCATCTCTGGAGCTCAGATACACGGCAATTCGGTTTTTGGATATTCTGCTTGCTGAACAAATATGGAGGTCCGGTAGAGAGTTAGAGAAGCTGTGGAGGTAGTCGTTTAGGGATACATTTTCTATGGCGTGGAACGTGATGCCATTGTTCCTGGTGACGCCCGGGAATGGTTCGGCACCAGGAACAATGGGCTTGGTATGGGCGTCCGAGGTTACGCTCGGACGCCCAACAATGGAGGGACCTGCCTGACCGGCCATGATGGCCAGCAGAACAAGAAACCCTACAAACATATACCAAAAACTACGTGAAAATACTAGAAACGAACACATATACAGGGTGGACTTGATTTAGCTATATGTACATACAATATAATACAAGAAAAAACAAGAAAAACGTGAACCTTACAAGGTTAAGGAAGCTAAATGTATTACTTACTCAGGAGCTCGAGAGAAACACGTCCGCTCGCCAAATAAATAAATAAATAAATAAATAAACATGTGGTCGAGTTGTCCCGCCTCGAGTTGTCCGAGTCCCACGTAATGTATGACAACTGCAAAGGGAAGTCATCACTGCTCCCTGCTGGTTGTAAGGGCGAAATTGATTGTCCTCAGCCGAGTACCAGCCAACAGTCCATGCTTTGCTAGCACTAGAGATCAGTGTTTGCTAGCTTTGCATCAAGGCGATACGTTTGCATTCCGTAAAGCCCGCCGCACACGAGAGCTATCTGCTGAGCAAAAAATCATTCGAGGCCGTTTGCTCATCAGCACGTAGCTCACCGTGTGCGGTGAATATTTGGTGCGTTTTCTGCCTCGCGAGGCCGTGAGGCAAATATCTGTCATGTTTGATTTTTCTCGCCTCGCGAGGCGAAAAACTCACCGTGTGCGGGCAACCTGAGCTACGTGCTGAGCAAAAAGATGAACAAGCCAATGAAAGCGCATACTCTGTTCACGTGGGGCTTAATCATACATGCAGCATTTATACATGTACATGTATTACGTGTTTAAGTCAATGGGATGGAACTTTTGGTTCAGGGCCTTGGCCAACGGATTTTAAATTTGTTGTTGAACTTTGTGGTTTTTTTCTAAAGAAAAGGATGAAGTGCTTTTTAATTAATTGAGAAAATAGCAAGGAAGAACCGGTATGTGCAGGCAAAGTTCAGGGAATGATCAGTTGATTAATTTCTTTCTATCATTTTAAGAAATAGCCGCAGTAAGTCAGAATTCGTTAGAGGGGAAGGGGAAAGTGGGAGTTGTTAACGGCATCAACAGAGTCATTCCTCTTTCTTTCCATTATTTTTTGATTTGCGGGAAAGGTTGGAGGACGAAGGATTCTTTTGAGCGAAGTATCATGATAGGTTTATGTCAGTGACTGGTCTGCAATCTACGAATAAGCTGGTGGATATAGGGGCGTCAATCCCATTTCAAACGTGGAGGGGGGGGGGGACATTACTGAAGTCAAGAATCATGTGAAGCGCACACAAAAATACGGCGAGGGTCTTGGCGCGCAGCCCTTAATGTAGTGCATAGAGTAGTGCATATACGGTCTGTCTAGTCGGTATGACGTCATCAATTTTGGCCTCTCGGCCAATCAGAAGCCTGCATTTGGCCTTATTAGCATAATTCGTGAGCACAGTTTAAGGAGCGCTATTTTCGATTGGTCGCAGAAGGAACACCTTGTCAAAACCCTGCAACAAAGTTCTGAAGAAATGTGGGTTAGACATGGATTATATTAATGTGGAAAAATTCCCGCCCTTGACAGTTATCGTGTCACAAGATAGAGAGTAATGTGCAATGATCGCCGACAGATGACATTTAAAATATTTATTAATGAAATGTTACATTTCGCGTGTGAGAATTGTTTCACCTTCAAGGAACCATACAACCAGTGTTTACTTCAGCTTGTTTTACACATTTTAACCACGTCTTACAAATCTTCGCGGTTTTCACGAAGTGACGAATCCTTGTTGCCAATTCCGGAATGCCTTTGTTGTGACTACAAAATGTATGAAATGCATCGAAACCAAACAAATAGCGCCAACATGCAAACACGTTATTTTAATGCCTTTTTTCTAGCTCTGGCGAAGACATAAAGTTTATACAGATGATGCGTGTTTTTCTCCTACACTTATGATATCGTCACAATTTGTACATTCGGGGACTGTGGGGCGAATTTGTATCGAGGTGGAATCTACATAGCTATTTGTTCCTTTGTCAAAGCTGTCATTTAATTCTCGCAATGGCCATTTTTTTTGCGTAAAAATGCATAAACTGTGACGTCAAGAAAATGTATTAAGCCACCAATGCCTCATTATTAATCAATTAGATCCCCGGCCAAATACTCGAATATTCATGTACGTTTCCTGGCTACCAATACATTTATTACTATGAGACGGCTCCATCAGAACAAAAAGGCTGCAGACTTTATTTTAAGAACAATTTATTTATATTATTTTACGCTCGGGAGAGTTAATGTGTATTAAATTAGTCATAACTGCAAGTAGGCCCTATGGACGACTTCAATAAAGCCAACATGACTCTCCAAACTAATGCCACCCCGCCCTAATTTACCTATGGTGAATTCCATGAATGATTGTACGTTGCTGTCACTAATTTCCGTAAGTGGCTTTAAAGTTTCAAACTGGTCTGGCAAGTTTTCGGTAATATTAGAAGTATATTATACAGTATACACAAGTCTCTTAGTCTATACCTGCATTTCTCATAATAAACGCTAGCGCCTAGCATTATTTATCAAATTGAAACAATAATGCGCGGGCATCGGCAGTTGACTTTGTACACGTGAGTAATTTCATTGCTGTGGTCAGGGGTGAGTTTGGCCGAAAATGAAAAATCCACAAAATCTGCAGTGTTTGGGGGTCGCCGAGGACCCCAGAGCAACGTAGGGTCACTAGGGTCTGGGGTTTGTATTTGCCTACCTGTTTCTATTGGTCTCTATCCACTTTTACAGGTAAACACACCTTTAGGGTAACACTTCAGGAATTCCATATTTCACAAGAGATTCTCTAAAAATTCTGAAATCAGTAAATTCCTGAAATCAGGAAAAATCTTGACAAATTTTACCCCTGTGTGGTGGTTGCTTATAACAAGCTGTCGGAATAACAGTGCGCATGATCAGAAATGAAAAAAAACTTGGATAAACACAATTTTGGCTTTACTTTTATCCGATCTGTATTTTGTTTTGTTAGGTAACTATATAATTAATTGTTTTAATCTGTCTTTCCGGGGGGGAACATTTTGGGGGGGGGGGGGGGGGGTGGTTAAGGGGGATTCCGTGAAGCATGAGAAATTCCCAATTTGGTAAGCTGTTTCCCCATTGATTCGTGCGTAATATCGAGCCATGTTTATCCGTAAGTTTATCCGAAAGTGGCCAGCGATCGGCCTACTTACTACACATGCACAGTAAAGTTATGTATTTGTAATTCCCAGTTGGCTCATTCGAATCACTTGGTTTCCTCTAACATTGAACCCGTGCTCAAAGTTTTGGTGTTTTCCCTCAGGGCCCAGTTTGAATTGAGAGAAGATGCCGAAGGAAATTTCAGTTTTAGTAGTGGGAGAAAAACCTCAGAACAAATTATTCCTGGGGAATCAGGTAGGGACTGAAAACCCAATCCACATAGTTTATAGTGCACCTGGATGGGAGGAAAGAACCACTACACCAACCTGACCGCCCAAGAATTGCTCATTTTTATCGAAACAAAAAGGATATAGAGAAAAGAAATCCATTGTATGTAAAAGATCGCCACGTGAATTTTTTTATGATCAGTATTGCATATTTGCCTATAGCTGGGAAATTTTGATTGTCCAGAAATCTTAAACGAAAAAGTGACGCGAAGACTACGGTGTCGAAGCTGAGAATTTGTTGATACCTTTTAGCAACCACTTTACATGGGAAAAAAATAACCACATAAAAAGTTTTCCCCGACACGAATTTCTGGCCATAATTTGTTTACGGCTTGCTTAATACAAAAATAATGTTGATTTAAATTAAATATTTGTTTTTGTATTACGCGCGTAAAAACTGTTTAACTTAGCATGTAACAAGATCGCAAAAGTCCATCACCACTCGCGAAAGTCCATCACTGATCGTGAAAATGCATCACCGATTTGATGATCACATTAAATGGCTCTTTGGCGTTCTATAGCATTTACCAGATGGACACATTTACCGTTGGGCAGGGGCATGGGCGGCGATCCGGGGGGGGGGGGGGGACACGTCCCCCAAAAATATTTTTGGGGGAGGGGACGACTATGGCAGTGTCCCCCAATAAATTCCCCCTTGTCATATACATTTTATGGGTCATTGCCTTTTACATGCAGTATGCACCAGAATATACAAAGATCAGCACACATTTTGAAAATTTTTCCAAGAGACACCGAGTACAAAATGCTTAACAATTATTGTTGGTTGTGTGCTTTTTCCTCTATCCAACCCCCACCCCACCTTGATGAGAAATCACCGCCGCTGGGCAGGGGGTCAAAAAACATCTATTTAGATAATTCTGTCACCCGGGACACATTTACCGGATCACGACCTGAAAAATCTGCCCCCCCCCCCCCGGCATTTGAGGCGTCATAAAAAGCAAAAGGAAATAGCATTTTAAAGACGGTTTTCGGACGGTTCAGACGTTGTTTGTCCTCCCTGGCACAAAAAAGCTGGATACCCTACTGCCGGGGACAGATTTATCGGGGGGGGGGGGGGGGGGTGTTACCTTTTACACCGGGCCCAACGCAACTCGGCGCACCCGCAAGTGTACGGCTAGACTGCTCAACCTGCTAGTTCATGTAGTTAGCAGACGTAAACAGTCCGCCCGCGCATATCATAGAACAGAACACGCTACACGAGCTATCCAAACATGCACCCAGCTTATATTTTTGGTTCACAAGTTATATTGCCAGCTGGGGGGGGGGGGGGGCACACAGGCATCGGCTGTGCCCCCCCCCCCCCCCCCCCCCCTCACCCCACCGTAATTAGCAACTGAGGGACCTCTCGGACCAATGAGAAGGATCGATGGACTGATAGTCTCATTAAAAATTATTCAATTTCGAGCAACACTGAAACCAAATAACTACGAAAGGCGGCATTTCCCGATGTGTTGTGCAGATTTGGGGGTATGGCAACACACTTTGCAAACGTTTTTGCTCAAATAAAAGCCATTACTTTATTTCAAAAATATACAATTTCTTTAATGATGCAACATTTCGCAATACGGAAATTAATTCAGACTGCACCCATCAACGGTCAAAATAAGCTAAACTGGAATTATAAATATGACTGCAGCGCATGCATGTGAAGTAGGTCTTTCGTGGAGGGTACCACAATATATTAAAGGCTTTAAGCTCCATATATATTCAGTGAAACTACACACAATATTGATACAAAACCACACATAATGGGCTGCGGACATAATGGGGCGGACATAATTTGCCTGCCTGCGGACACAATGGGGCGGACATAATGGGCCTGCGGACACAATGGGGCGGACGTAATGGGCCTGCGGACACAATGGGGCGGACATAATGGGCCTGCGGACACAATAGGGCAGACGTAATGGGCCTGCGGACACAATGGGGCGGACATAATAGGCCTGCGGACACAATTATGGGGCGGACATAATGGGCCTGAAAAAGCGTGCGGACATAATGGGCCATGCGGACATAATGGGCCGTAACAAACGTCTCTAATGGGAGGTTTTCAACTGACTACATCCATGGAATAATTGCAGTCAACCATGAGGTTGAATGGCCTCCTCGTTCCGTGCGTTTTATGCTGTTGAAAGCTTTTCTAAGTTAGGGGTTCATGAAGTCACAAGTTTTTGCAGCACCCGAAACCAAGACGATGTTTAAAAGTAATCATTACTGAGAGGGTATAAGATTTACAGAAAAGTGTTTCCAGAATCTGCTAATTTTATGCAGCTCCCTTTGCTGCATGCGTTCTATTTTTGTATTTATTCGCGACTGAGTTCGCACGCGCACATCGACTTGACAACCAGCACTTAGCTTGCTGAAACAAAATTCACGTAAATATTTGCTTGCGGAGAGCAGGACGTGACATTTTTGACGCGAATATTGACATGAATATTCACGATTTCCGATGTTTTGTCGTGAATATTGACGTGAATATTGACGTGAATAATCACGATTTCCGATGTTTTGTCGTGAATATTGACGTAAATATTGACGTGAATATTTACGATTTCCGATGTTTTGTCGTGAATATTGACGTGAATATTCACGTGAATATTCACGATTTCCCATGTTTTGTCGTGAATATTGACGTGAATATTGACGTGAATATTCACGATTTCCGATGTTTACTCGTAAATATTGACGTGAATATTGACGATTTCCGATGTCCCTTCAGGGCCACCATAGTAATAGGTACCGGGTGGTGCGTGTGCAGCGTATGTACTATGTGTGTACGTACACGCATTGCGGGCAGATCGTGCGTGTAACGGATCGGCGTTCGCCGTGTCTGTGGATTTAGATGGTCAGGCGGGCTCCGGAGGATTTTTTTGAGGGAATTAACACCCTCATGTGACGTCACACTATTGTTTTCCCTCTCCATTATTTTGCACGAATAGAACGCGACGCGCCATTCTGCATTTTACAAATGGCGTGTTGCACTCAACCCCAGTATAGTAGGAGATATAGGACAAAGTGCGAATTTTACAACGTATTTTCCTTTTTATTTTACTCCCAAATAAATACAGCATTGGACAAATATATGACAATTGATTAGGGTTTACAGCATAATTGTCCATTTACACATTGCCCAAAAATGTATTTATGACACGAATGAATGAATGAATGAATGAATGTGTTTTGCGTTAGAAAAATACTGCAGTCCCTGTCCGAACTCGCCACGTTTCCACCTTGGTGTCAAATGAAACTTTGCCATTTGAATTCCCCTATTGATATCGTTCAAACTACTTGGAGTGCATAGGACAATAGAGATTACGTGACCAACATACCAATGTATTGTCAACATTCCTTTACTGGCTTTCTTGATTTTACTAAAACACGACATTCGTTTATACAATAATGAAACATTCTTGGAGGGTGTTAAGAAGGTTAATACACTCAGTAGCACGCCGTTCGTGGGTGACGAATGGCCCTTGGGCTGCGCCCTCGGGCCATTCTCACCCACGAACGGCGCGCTCCTCGTGTATTATCCTACTCGTAAAGTCCGAAATCTCATAGCGTTAACCCCATTCCGATGTCGTTTTAAGGCTACAGACACACCGGTCCCTTTCCGTTGTTCTCACTAGTGTGCGCATGCCCAGAACTACGCGATATTGTCAGCATGTGCACACGTATTTGCAACCGGCGAAGGCCTACACCTATAGCTCTAGACGCAAGATTCGGACGCAACCTAACAAATGATTAACATACATTTTCATTGAGTTCGGTTCATGACTCATCTGGAGCGACGTCTGAAACCAAGTCGTTCCTATAGTCGCTTTAACCACTCCAGCAGTCGATCTTTCGCCATCCAGCGCGTCTCGTCGCTTCTAATTGTTTCAGACGTTGGACTTTTCATGTAGGCTACTTAATTCGAATCATGTCTTTAATTTGGCTTGGGTCGACTCTGGAACGCCTGTCTGAACAGTCTTTTTGCGCGACGGCAGCGGTGTAGCCAGGGCTCTCTCCACAGTGGTAGAGTGGGGGGGGGGGGGGGGGGGGAGGGGGGGGGCTGGATGTTACAGGGGGGGGGGTGGGCGCTCAAAATATTTTTCTTAATAATACTATTATTTTCTCCGAAATTTACAGTGGGGGAGGGGGAGACTTGGGGGAGGGGGTGACGATTTTTTATGGGGGACGTGAGCCCCCCGCCCCCCATGGCTACGCTGGTGCGCGACGGTACGCCCGTTTATTACAGCTTCAGGCACGTGTGAAAAACTCCAACGCACTCATGTTGATGTTCACGCAAGACGTGCGACTATAAACCTCCCTCCTACTATTTGAAATTGGACATGAGATTCCGGATCTCTATTGGCGTCTGCGGGCGCTTCCGCATGCAATCGAGCTCATACTTATGTATGAACGCTCTTATACCAGACAATCGAATGACTTTATTTAAGAAGGGAAAATGAAAACTTTCAGTAACAAGTGTTGCTACGGAAACCATTAAAATTTTAGAGGGGTGAGTGTAGCTATATAGCAATCGGTCGTTGAGGCTGGGGAAGGCTTGGTGAGCCAGCAATCATTAAATGCGCTGACGCAGGTCTACTACAAATTATCCCGAATTCTTTGCTGTACACAGCAACAAATTAACTTTTCATTCTACACTAAAACACTCATCACAATTTCGAGCAGTTGCAATATGATTCTTCCATTGCGTGATGTTAGTCAACCTTTACTGAATTGAAGCATTTGAAATTGTTCGCATCTAACTCATTGTTTTCTAACTTATTCAAGCCAAGTTCCATTTCTTTTAACTGTCCAGTGTCCACCACTGATTCTGCTTAAGCCACGGGATGTAGGAAGTGACTGGTGGCTGTGGAGGAACCACGTAACTTAATTTTAGCCACGTTAGCAAAAATATCATGAGGAAGTTGTAATCATTTAGATTTTTGATATCCGCGAATAACCTCAACTAGCGCTTTAGCCAGATCGATCGTTGTAAACAATGTATAATTATCACGCTTTGTGAATAATTGTTAATTGCTTTTATTTGAGTAGGTATTTAATCCATACGGACTGGATAGATTCTCGCTGGGGAGATTCTCTCTTGAAAAATCCACCATGAAGATTATAAAAAATTTTGTTTCTTTTAATCAATACGTGCCACCTCAGACTTATGTCCATTCCAAAAGAGTAGGCAATCTCTTTAATATGATTAAAGATCACCAATTCGTTTGCCTCCGAAATAGCGCAGATTACTTGCTTGGAGGCTCCGTAAAGTTCACTAATGTCCGTGCTTGACAAGGCGACCGTTGTTTGCAATGATTCATCCACATTAGTATCTGAATAATGTCTTCATATGCATCTGAGTCATTTCTGGCATGCTTTTGAGTTCTTTCATTTATTAAACGCGAACTGCCATATTTTTTGTTTTGGGGTTGAGTATTAAGGCGGGAATTAAACGTTGCCCAAAGATTACTTCAGCAAGCCAATGGCAAATCATTTATCCGAGGAATCACAGAAGTCATAGGCCACCGCATATGATAATTTTTTTCATATTTCCTAACTTGTATGATAAAACGTGAGTATTAGCCTACATTATATACTTTATGACACACAATAGAAATGAATGCTCATTGCCAGAAACAGAAGCCTTTTAAATGTGCGTAAAGCTTGCGGCGGGCCGACATGTGGATTGTTTTTCAGTCCCTGCCTGATTCCGTGGGTTTCCGTGGTTTTCCTCCCACTTCTAAAACATTTCTTCGCCGTCTTCCCATATACAGGTTTCTTCAGGCTTTCGAGCTACAGTGCGATATGCGCTTTTGAGGAATCCTTAGTTTCATTTACCAGAAAGAATTCAAATAAAAAAAAAAATATAAAGTGTGACGTCATTTAGATCCGGAAGCGCACTGGAAACGAATGGGGTACAGAAGCGTCTTGCTTCACGCGCTTTTCATAGACTCCCCACCAGTTAGGGACCCGGAAGTTAACGTTACTTAGGAAGATAATTATCACCAGGAGCTATGGTGTACACTACCCAACCACGCTTACATGCCAGTTCAGCTATATCTGTATGTCTTCAGAACACACGTCTGTGATATTTGAACGAAAACACAGCTATAAGAAATATTAAGTATCATATCGGAAGAATATTCGCATACATTCAGGATCAGAAAATAGAATTGTAAATTGTCTTGAAAAGGCTATACTTAGTGCGACGAAGTGCGGTTTAGTTTAGTTTATTCGGCTAAAAATCAACATCAAAAATAGAACGACCAGAAAAATACAAAAATCAAAACAAAAGAGAAGTAAATGAGTTGTTCTCGGATATCGCCAAAAGTCAATTACAGGCTTATTGCTGCAGTGGTCCCCAATGGCCAGTGTCTAATGGCCAATAAGACCATTCTTTAGCCAGGCAAATCATACTCCTGCCGATCATCAAAAGCGTGAAGTGACACTCATTCAACAACATAGCGGGTAATGTATGGTAAATATAGCAGGCGTTAACTTGTAGGCGTTATGCATAATTTATATGACTGCCTCAGTGCCATCTAGTTGTGTAAATTGATGTATACATCAAGATCATACAACACTCGCTATTAGCCAAGATATTGTGCTGTAGTGCGCACTTTTCTTTAGTTCACTGCATAGCCATTTATCAAACTGCACCGAAGGCATATTTTATTCATGCTTGACAGAAAATGCCTTCTCTATTATTGGTCATCCAAGGATACGAAACCAATACGAATCAACAATTTACCACTTAAATTTTTGTTTCTGAAAATCATCCCTTTTACTTCAGAAACCTAAACTGGATCACGTTCCCATAGCTGATATTACGAAAGTCTCCTGAAACAGGTTCAAATAAATCAGCAAATATGACTACCAAGCTAATTATACTTGCGTGTCCCAACTTACACAAATCTATCACAATTTTGATTTGAATTCTAAAATGACTTTATGAAAAATACAAAAAGCGCTTTTGAGATTACCAGTACTTTAAGACGATCTATAAACTGTGCCTTATGTACGAGGTTAAAATTAGTAAAGTAAATTAAAAGAATAACCAGACAAAATTGTGCGCACTTTTCTTTCATGGTCATAATAACTTTGAGAATGCAGGCTGGGGGGGGGGGGGGGGGGGGGGGGGGCGACAAGTTCCGCTCAGAAATTGCAAAAAAATCCAAACAAATCGGTGGTCACTATAACTCAGGATAGCCTACTACAATGTTTGCCTTAAAAGTACATGTATCACGGAATGTTCCACTTTATGGTAAATGGGACTTGTGCGACGCTCGTGGTACGTATGTATGCATGTGTTTACAATGTTGCGAAAATGCCAAACGTTCCACTTTGGGGTTTGACGACCCCCCCCTTCCGGGACAGGCAGCTGGCCTGGAATGGCTACTCCCCACAAACGTATATCTCACACTCGGAAAACAATGTCCAAAATGTCCTATGGTCAAAACCTGAGTCACAAAAGTTGGTTATTTGCCCATTTTCAAAGGCGGTTGCTACGGTTATTTTCAGAAGTGACTTTTTTTGTAGCAGCCCCACTGGTCGCGGCAAAATCTCGCTTCACAGATGTCCTCAAAAATCATTAGCGAGAGCCGGTGTCATATGAAAATCAAACTCCTGTGAAAATCGGACTCCTTTTCCCTATTATTGGTTAAACCCCCTCACGTGACCGGCCACTTTCCTAATTATCTTCACTCAGGCAATACTACCAATGAGCCCGTATTTATTATAGTGACTGAAATTCACGCTACACCGGCACAGGCCTATACAAGCTAACGTGTGATCAGACCGGAAGGCCAACGGAGCTCAGTTGTGTGGGTTCCCCAGGCAGGCGGGATCTCCAGGTAGGGCTTCAGATTCTAAGTGCCAAATACCTCCAACCAAGCCCTTTTTAGAAATAAAATTCGACCAAATAATACATATTTATTAGCTGGTACGTTGGAATAGTTTGTAAAAGTTTTTACGTGAGGTACAAAACGTACCTCTGCGGGCTATTGACTTTCTGTGAAACCCCATGCATGAGTAACATCCACATTACATGTATCATCCACGTGTATCATACAAATACATGTAGCTCGGTCGGTCCTAACAAAGAATGATGCTCTGTAAGATATTAAGGTGGTTCGGAATGGACATGTTACAAATACACACGTAAAGTGATTAGCATTAAAAATACTTTTTAACACATTTGCTATAGGAACACCAATGGAATGTTTATTTACAGAGAATCTACCGTTCCCCTACACGAGTCTCAGTACGCTGCTACTGACCAATCCGAACTGAGAAATGTATTTTGACAAAGTGGTCTTGTATAAAGTTTACATCATCTGTGTATAAATTAACGATTAAACACAAAAACTACAGACGCGTGATATTTCTAGGTCACAGTACCGTAATTTTAAAAGTAAAATACGATGATTGTTTTTTTTTACGGGGGAAAACCCGTAATTATATGGATTTTTTTACAGTGCTGTTATAATGGTGGGAACGATACTATCCAGGAAATGCTTACAATTTATTTATTTTGTTATCTTTTTATATGAAAATATGAAGTGCTTAAATCAAATACTTAGGTTTCGATCCAACCTCTGGGAAGTCAGGTAATTAAGATACCAACATAATTATTTCCAAGGAACATTCAGGCCGATGAATACACGGACGCGCCATATGGTGTCCAATCAAAAGTAACAATGTCAAGTGATTGCGGTTCAGCCTTCAGGGAATAAGGAAGCAAGTCTCCAAGGATGAAGACACAGCGGTTTTTTTCAATTCTCCTCCTACCGAAAACAACCACAAGCCAGTTCTTTACTGCTCTAGTGTGGCCCAGTACTGAATCGGAAGAATATTCCGGTTGTACACCTTACGCATAGCGACCATCGTCAAGGCTAATGTCTTTGTTACCCCTTGGACAGGCATATCACTGATTACATTATTACAGAATTTGAATGACAAAAATGTACCCGGAAGATGGTACGCAGCTGTATTTTATAATTGTACGTGCTGGACCGAAAATTATTTCATTTCAATAGACTTTTCAATAATATACTTAAACGTAGTGTACATGATTGGTCATTGCTGCAATTTTCAGAAATGGGCGGATTTGGGGGTTAGTATTTTATAGGAAATATCGTTTCACTGACCTGTTCAAAGTTTTGCGTTCTTGGATGGCGAAACAATTTTTGTTTTTGTTTTTGTTTGTTTGTTTGATTGTTTTTTGGCGAATCGCGATACTATTTATTTACCTGCTTTCAACGACCATCTCAAGAATTAAAACAATGTGAGATTCTTATATAACATGCCTCATTATGTATGCTCACACACTTGAATTAATATCGTAAGTGATTTTTCTGTAGGCAAGTGTTGAGCCGACCTTCCATAAGTGCGTTTTGTTCCGTTTTCTTTGCGTTGCGTCCTATTTGGCCCGTAGTTCATCTACTGGTCTAAAACGCAACGGACTGAAATCGCACAGTCAGCTGTTAGACGCTTATTTAGGCTAAGCTTATTTAGCTAAATCAAAAGTTAAATCCAACATTTTTGGAGTTTTGAATATGTCACTACTTCACACTTTATATGTTGGATGAAACACTCTATAGTTGAACCTCCTGGGTCAAAATGCAGCTTGAGCAAGACAAAAAAATCATGATTTGTTTATTTTTATCCAGGTAGGAATAGACATAACTAAGACGTAATGACGTAATGGCTTATTTACAATGTGCGCTTTCCATAGGAAACGAAGCGTGACGTCATTACGTCTTGGGTCTATTTTAATAGACCCAAGACGTAATGACGACTTAAAAGTGGTTGGTTTAACAAAGCATCTCTTTTTCATGCAATAAAGATGATTAGAACATATCATTCCTCTTCTGATTTAGAACCATCAAACTATTTCCTTCACTGTAAACCCATCAGTTTCTCCTGATTGTGTCTTTTAAACGTGTTCTACCTTTGTCTCTCTTTGTTCTGTTTGCATCTTAGTGCGAGGCAGGGCTTGGTACCCGTGTATTCTTTGATCAACTCTACCGTAAGCCACAGAAGATCATGATTCTAGGTCCAGCGTGCTCGACCGCCACACAAGCCGTAGCTGAGACGGCCTATTACTGGAACCTCGTCACGGTAGGTCATCAGCATAGGCATAGGCCCTAAGCTTTCTCAGCTACAGCTACCGTACTTCATCTTTACATCATCACTGCATCTTTAAATATTTATCTAAATCTGTAGCTGACTGACACGGCTGTTAACTTTGTTCAATATTGAAACCTTACTCATGGTTTTGTACGCGTGTCTCGTTTGGGGCCACATTAAGCAATATGAACTGAACTGAACTGAACTGATACTTTTATTAGACTCCTCATAAAAAAGAAAAGGGATGGATAATTTTTTGCAAAGGCGCGCGAACAATTTTTTTGGTACCATTTATCTGGCGGCCGCCACTTAATTATATGGCGGCCGCCACTTAATTATCCGACGGCCGCTACTTGTTTGGTGACAGTTACATAATGATGGAATTGTAATTCAGGCCACAGTCAACCCGTGAAATCAGAAGAGAGGAAATACAAATCCCCAAAATGGACAACTCTATTTAAGTCACGGAAACTGTTCTCAAAAATGTCAATTTTCTGCCAACAGAAATGTCGGTTTTCCTTTGACGACTTTTATGGAGCCCCAAAAGTGGGCAACCCCAATTTTCTCATTTTCTGCCGTGCAGATTTTAATTAAGGTTTTTATAAGACGCAAAACCTGTTTTTAAAAACTCAATTTTCAGCTACCAGAAATCTTGATTTTACTTTTACGGCCCAGCTATTTCGCGCCTCTATGGACAACCATGGGCGTAAATCCAGGGGTGGGGGAATATACCAGGCGGATTGCCCGTTAGATCAGCCCCCCCCCCCCTCCCAGATTTGTGTGGTGAGAAGCTAAAAAATGCCGATTTAGAGGACTGGTAATCTTGTAACTTTCCAACAGTCAAAATTTATTACAAACGGAGAACAAACAGTACAAAACTTTAAATTCACCGTTGTTGTCGGGCTTAGGGACATTAGCGTGCAGTTTCCATCACATGTACACATGCTCGATGCATTTCAAAATTCAGCTATATTTGACCCAAAAAAATAGGCTTAGGCCTACTCGAAATAAACACATACTCGCATGCAGACTTGATACGTTATAAAAAAATAAGTTGACAAGTTTCCTATAAAGATTTTCTGGTATTTTCCGTGTTTATTCCAAAACATCTGCCTCATCTAGCAGACAATTTGGTAAAATTGTCACTCTGCATGTATATTTATCATGTACATTTTGTGTCTTAAACAGCACCATTTGTGTCATATTGACTCAAGTAACAATTAAGCCCCCCCCCCCCCCCCCCCCACCCGGGTTTCCTTTGACCGGCGGCGATTTTGTTCACCCCCACCTCCTCTAAAAATCCTACTTTTTTTAGTAGACGGAAATTAGAGGAACTGCGAACGGTATACCACAAGAACTATTTCTAATTGAGGGTTGCGGCGTTATGTCTATTAAAAAAAAGAAATAGGATTTTTAGTTGTTTAGGATTTCTTTTGTGTTGGTCATTGTGTTCCTGGAATCTTAGGAAGGAATTCCTTTCAGATATCTGGGGGGGGGGGGGGTAAAAATAGTCTGGAATGTGTATAGGGTACCAGGTTAAGAGAGGGTGGGGTATACCCCTTGGTCCCATATCTTGCTGGGTATAATTGACATTTTTGAAAACAGTTTCAGCGACTAAAAACGTCCGAAAGTCTGCTTGCAGAAAATTGGAAAGTAGGGTTATCCATTTCCTGTCGTTCTGATTTCACGGGTTGACTTGTGGCCTGAATTATAATTCCATCATTATGTATATAGCTGTCACTAAACAAGTAGCGGCCGCCAGATAATTAAGTGGCGGTCGCCAGATATTTAAGTGGCGGCCGCCAGATAATTATGTAGCGGCCGCCAGATAATTAAGTGGCGGTCGCCAGATAAACGGTACAAAATACAATGTTTTCGCGCATTTGCAAAAATAGTATCTATACCTTTTCAGTGGCACTATCCGGCTTCCGTAAATTCGTCTTATGTACACTGCCAATAATAAAATTCATAAAGAATACAGTATACAGATACAAATGTTATATTATATATCAAATTAATATAAGTTTAGTATTAACAAAAACAGGAACATAACATATTATGTTGCAGGTAATCGACAAAAATAGAATGAAGTGAAATTAGCACTTAAAAATAGTGGTAATTCTTATGTTTATTTTCCCCACGTGGAAATGCGCGTCTTATACTTTATAGGTCTTTATCATTGTATATTCAATAAAAAAAGTTATCGCTTTACATCAGAAATGATAATAATTGTCGTTGTATGCAATATACGACATACTCAATATGTGACAAAAATTACCATCTGCATGCGCTCTCGATCTAACGGAGGTACCTTGGTATATACCTGCAGTGTCGTGCATCGGATCCATACTTTGGTTAAGGAATCTGACGGTTCGATATTTATTCCCAGGTGCGTATGATTTGTAATGAAAACGCACTTGATGTCGCATTATAAAGCTCAGGTTGGTTTTAATGTGTTATCGATTTCGTTAACTCAGAGCAACCAACAGTCGTCGGTTTGCCCAAACAAAGCGGTGTCAGTCACTGTACTGGGCAACTGATATGATGATGACTTTTTTCCTTTTAAAATATTTTTTTTGGGGGGGGGGGGGGGGGGCGGAGGAAAAAGCAACAAAACAACAATAATTGTTAAGCATTTAGTACTCGGTGTCTCTTGTGCATTATTTGTCGTAGCCGTCCCCTCCCAAAAAAATATTGGGGGATGTGTCCCCCCCCCCCCCCCCCCCCCCGGAATCGCCGCCCATGGATAACACGTTTGGGCAATCTGCAGGGGATATTCTTTTTGTATACTGTGTATTGATTTCTCCCCCGTGATATAAGACGCTTCGAAATCGGTGTATGAAAGAAAGTGGAAAATCTCACAGCGCAAGGAAATATGACAGATGATTCTATCTGCGAAATGATTATAATACCCGGTATTCATACTGACATTATGTAGTACAAG
The DNA here is from genome assembly GCA_037893225.1 of Hippasteria phrygiana. Classification (NCBI taxonomy): domain Eukaryota; kingdom Metazoa; phylum Echinodermata; class Asteroidea; order Valvatida; family Goniasteridae; genus Hippasteria; species Hippasteria phrygiana. Next base: position 731,644 of record JAZGUH010000321.1, read on the forward strand.
CTTGTGTCATTACCTGTATGGTGAGTAAATGTCACCTTTTAGAAACTGGTACAAAATAATAAGGATTAAAATGAATGAATTTGGTTGTTGGTCAGCAATGAAACTTGCTGCATGCATTAGTAAGAATCTTAACTGAACGACACACTGGAAAATATTTCCAATAATTACGTGTAAAGAAATTGATTGAGTTACGGCGTCTAAAGGAACACCACGCAAAGAAATTGGTACTGGATTCCAGGGTAGTGCTGGATAGCTCAGTAATAATGGTTGCGTGCTTAAAGGGACACATTGCCTTCAAATGTCATAAAATTTTGCTGTTTAGAAATGTTCCTTACCTTTGATAAGAGTTGTTCATGCAAAAAAACACGTATAATGTGTTGTAATTAGTGAGTAGTGATTACAAAACAAAAATTTGCCGCTTACCCCTGACATCTGACCCGCGAAACATAGACTTATTTCCAGTACTAAATACCACCGTCTAAATAATGCGCAAAATACGCTGTAAGAGTCTTTAGGCTGGCGCCGCAGCCAGTGGCTTTGTGAGCCTATCAGATGATCGCCAGGTACAATTCTCTACCTCGCGACACATATCGCCAGTGCTGCGCGCCGTGCCACAGTACATCAAAATGGATCAACAGAACGTACTTCAACCAGATGCGACTGGAAATACGACTGGTGAACACAGTCCGCCATTTTGTGGAGTCAAAAATTTGGTTCTACAAAATGGCGGACCGTTATTTGTCACGAAATAAAAAAAAAACCACGCAATTTGAAGGGATAGTTATGTGAATCTTTATATTCTACTTTTAAAAAAGCTTCCCAACCATATCCATTTCAGTTTTATAGCCCAAATCGCAAAATCCAAAGCAATGTGTCCCTTTAACGCTACAGAAAAGACAAGAGGGGTTATTGCTCAAATCAAACTATTCATCGTCCACCTTGTGGTCTTACAGCACGCGCTTCTTGCATTAGACATTGTCCTATCCACTGGCCGTCTGAAGATGCATTGTCACCCTATAGGCTCTCGGCCCAATAGAATAAAATCCATTCAGATTCTTGTAAATATCGTAAACTTTAAAGTGATTGACCACAGTACAAACAAATACAAAATAGCACTCTATTTCTTGTCAATTGACCATTGTGACCATTCATGTGAAGGTACATTTATTTCCTTTTGTTCCATACAGATGTCTTACGCTGCCGCTTCTTCTGCATTGTCCAACCGAAAGAAGTTTCCTTTCTTCTATCGCACGTACATGCCAGATGCCATGTATAATCCTGCGAGAATACGTCTGTTGCGAGAGTTCGGGTGGAAACGGGTGGCCACGATTCACGAGAACCACGAACTGTTTTCCCTGGTAAAAATCTAAGGACATCCGACCCGTCCCGTCCCGACCCGACCCGACCCGACCCGACCCGACCCGACCCGACCCGACCCGACCCGACCCGACCCGACCCGACCCGACCCGACCCGACCCGACCCGACCCGACCCGACCCACCTACTTTGAGTGCCTTCTCAATTCAATTTCAGTTCAGTTCAATAAGACATATATTTATATTCAAACACCACCATATAAAGGAAAAGAAATGAATAAATAAATACATTAATTAATAATATGCAGAAAGTCAATTATGTTAGAAAATCATCATAAGCGTTAGGCTTATTAATGAAAAAACAAAATACAAACAACCAAAGAAACAAAATATGCAATGAAATCAAGTAATACAATTTAAGTTTATATTCTTATCAGCAAATCACAAATTAAGCTAGAGAATAGACTGGAGAATACAGTAGAGAGGACAAGAGTGGTATTTGAATATAGGCTGTATATTTTAGCATGCGCTAAACACGTTACTTTTAGTTTGAAGTTAGAAATGACCTTCAGGGCCAAGATAATGACAAATGACACGTCACTAATCGCCGAAGCAGAGTTATTACTGTGAGCGCTTAAAGTAATTACCGACGTATTAAAACAAAACGAAAAATGACGCAGATGACATTTTACGATCAATGATTATCTTGTTTACTTTAATTAATGCCTTTAAAGATCACCCATGTCTTCAATAGCCAACAAAAAGCAAATTCTGCATTATGTTGAGCTTCAGTCAAGATCGTTTCGAACTGAAACTCTTGCAGGCTTACAATACTGTATGCATGTAATCTGCTTTCGATTTTAGATTATAGTGAAATGAAATGACATTAATCAGAAACTGATAAAACGAAATATATAAATAATGTGCATAAATGTTCCTGCAGGCCATCGACGACCTGCTGACGTTGCTGAAAGTTGCAAACATCACCATCATCTCATCTGAGAGTTTCTCTGAAGATCCAAAGAACCAGATTGAGAGCCTGAAGGTAAAGCAGTCCACATCTATCTATGGTCTATGGCTTCATACAGAGTCGACCATGACCGGTAGATTGCAAACACACCCTAGCTCCAGCTTACGGAAATTTCCCATGGAAAACACATGGTGTTAAATGGAAACCCATGGGTGGGACTTTGTGGGGAAGTCATGTGACAACCATGGACAAACTTGAGATTACCATGGGAAGTATGGCGCCTACAATTGTTCGACCACTGTAGCGAAACCATTGGGTTCAAAGAAACATCATGGAAAAACATTGGGGTCTTTACCCTTACGGAAATTTCCCATGGGTTTCCAATTGGATACCATGGGGATTCCAAGGGGACTAATGGGAAAAACCTGGTGTCCTCCCTAAACACCATGATTACCACACGTGTGAAAACCACGGACAACTTGAAGACACCATAGACATTCCTAGTTTTTCCACGTTTAATTGATTCTTCATCACAGGGATACCATGGGTCCATAAACACCATGATTACCACACGTGTGAAAACCACGGACAACTTGAAGACACCATAGACATTCCTAGTTTTTCCACGTTTAATTGATTCTTCATCACAGGGATACCATGGGTCCATAAACACCATGATTACCACACGTGTGAAAACCACGGACAACTTGAAGACACCATAGACATTCCTAGTTTTTCCACGTTTAATTGATTCTTCATCACAGGGATACCATGGGTCCATAAACACCATGATTACCACACGTGTGAAAACCACGGACAACTTGAAGACACCATAGACATTCCTAGTTTTTCCACGTTTAATTGATTCTTCATCACAGGGATACCATGGGTCCATAAACACCATGATTACCACACGTGTGAAAACCACGGACAACTTGAAGACACCATAGACATTCCTAGTTTTTCCACGTTTAATTGATTCTTCATCACAGGGATACCATGGGTCCATAAACACCATGATTACCACACGTGTGGAAACCACGGACAACTTGAAGACACCATAGACATTCCTAGTTTTTCCACGTTTAATTGATTCTTCATCACAGGGATACCATGGGTCCATAAACACCATGAAAACACCAGGAAATCTGCCATGGTGACAACTTGAACGCTAGAGACACACCATCGGGTCTTAAAACGCCAATGGGATCCATGGGATCCCATGAAAAAACCCATTGGACTTTGCTTGGGAAGATGACATCCCATTGGATATTCCCATTGGAATTTCCATGGTTTAGCAGGCAGGATATTCATTAAAAACTTATATAGAACAAACTCAACCATCTGCACTGCAGTTGTGAGTTCCCCCTTAATTAGATGGGAGAATTCCCTTTTAAATGAATAAGGAGCATGAGGTACTGTTTCCACGGCTTGCAACATATTGCGCGATTTCTAATCGTGGGTGTACTCCCCTGGCGCATATTTACTTCTATAAAGATGTACCGTCCATGGTCTTTTTGAGTTCAGCCCGAAAATAATTTTGTTTTTAAACTGCAGTTTTTCTAGCACTACAAAAGTTATTTACCTTTGAATGAGACAGTGAACGACAAAAATCCTCCAGCGTTTATTTATCGAATAATTATTTTGCAAATGTCGATTTTTCCGCCCGAGAATAATTCAGTTCCCGGAGGGGGAGGATCTTTTTGTGCGTTTCGAGGCGCTAAAGAAACCCAGTATATAAAAGCTTGCTTTTGGGGGGGGGGGGGGGGGGGGGGTTGCAGAAACCCAAAGTAGAAAAATTGCATTGAACAAAATATACAATTAAAAAATTCGTTAGATTAAAGAAATCAAATTTGTTGAAGAAAACAGACAGTGTGTGACCCGACACTAAAGGCAAGCCAAGCCAACTAACAACGCCCCAAACCTTGATATTATGGTTATACAAATTCTACTATTCAGGTCGTCACGTTTCTTTTCTTCATTACTAATATCCTTGGCATTTTATAGTACTAATTACGGCAGGCTTAATTAATGATGTACACGGTCAGTCGTTTGAGATGTCTCTTACAATAATACAGTAACAATACAAGAAAGACGTCTGCAGCGACTAGCATTTTTTCAATTAAACTTACGTATTGGAACTAATGACATTCCTTTCCGCGCAAATATCTGAAGCTTGCCTTTTGAATTGAAACAAGACATATTCACGAGCGCTGTGCTCGATTCATAAATAACGAGGTATTTTGTCTGTTGTTGAAGATCGAAGTATTTTGACATTAAGGTATTAGTTTGTGGCCTTCGGCGGTAACACACGCATTATGTACCGATTGCACACCTGGCATTGCTGTCACCGTCAGGGGTAAAACACGTAAAACCCTCGCTGCCGTAAATGTCAACTTGTGTCAATACGCATGACTATTGACAAAAACAGCAAATATCAGTTTATCTCGAGGCTTCAGTTTTGCATAATGATTCGATGGTTCAATGTAGCTCTTGCGTCAACAAAAGGCGACCACAGACTGAAACACTTCACTTTCAACAGTGACAGTACATTTTGTATTAATACAGAATTGAAATGTGTTTTTTAATATTTTTTTAATTCGACATAGCACTTGTTTAAAAGTTCTAATGTATTTGCAAATGCTCTATAGTATCATATTCCAGCTTACCAAATGATCTTAGGCTATCTATAATTTATAATTCAATGTCATTACGATAATGTGTATTCTTTTTGCGCATTCGTGCACATTCTGTTGTGTTTCTATTTATGTGAGTCTATTCAGTAATTAGAAATGTATGCAGGACCCCAAAGGAAACCAGTTTGTAACTGTGTGAACACACCCTGGGTAAACAGATTTAAGAAGTCAACAAATACATAATGTTACTAAAACCATAAACAAAACATAGACGTCAAAAGGGTGCTTTACATTGCGAAATATTAAAGAAATTGTTCTGAAGACATGATGAATACATAAGAAATAGAACTTGATGTACGTTTTTAAAGATAAATATTAAAGGTAGCACTAATATAAATTAAAAGTATGGCATCAGCTTTTGTAGCTACAGTTACTTCATGAGATGCAGTAGCTGTATACCTACGAAAGCTTATGCCTTATTTTTAATTTAAAGTGCTATCTGTATCTAGCTGACTAACACGGCTGTAAACAACTCTTTTTTTGTTGTAATTTATGAAAACATGAAATATTTATAGCATTGTTTCCTTGTCTGGTTTCTGTGAACCGTCACCAATACATAGTAAACGAACAGCCTAGACCATCATAATCACGTATGATGAATACTATGGTATCATAAATGAGTCATTATATATAAGAGGGACACGATTCAAACATGAAATATAAAAGGTTTGTGTCTTCAATTTGATTTCTTTTAAGTTTTTGGTTTGAGATTTTAAGATTCAAATAGAGATACTGAACCCGCATCATCTTGAAAAGTATGGGTGTGGTAAATTTGTATATTCTTTCTTTGGCCGTTTTTTCTATCTATAATTTCAGAGCCAAGATGCTAAGATCATCATAGGGAACATGTACGAGGACAAGGCCAGACGGGTGTTTTGTGAGGTGGGACATAATTTAGATTTAAGATACGATTTACGCTGTCCTTTTCAATCATGCTGCCTGCTTTTGTTTGCACTTCGTGGTGAAGGAGTCGTAATAATCGACAGTTTATTACATGGCTAATATTGACCTTCCCCCAATTCAAATTCGTGTACATGTTCTATTGCAATCGGTTCAAACCCTGACAACCTTTATAACTACACAAATATTAGTGCCATTAGTTGAAGGTTTTAGCAGGTTGCAGCGCAGACATCGGGTATAATGTGAGTCATTACCTGACACAAAGGAAACATTAGGCATTTAATCATGGTTTGTGCTGGGGCAAAATAACCAAACCGTACACAAATATAGAAGGGGCAATTTAAATGGATCTGTGGAACACTATGCGAAGAAATGTATTCATTTTTTCAACAGTTCACTTCTAATCAATGTACCTGAACGAATCATCTAAAATTTGGAAACATGCCTTGAATCTGTTTGTGTTTTGTGTTTTTGTAAATAATTTAGATGGGTTCCTGGTTTACGAATTAAAGTACAGCCATACGCACACTGTAAAATCGAATTGCCCCCCCCCCCAAAAAAAAAGACGACTGTTATTAACAGAATTGTCCATTAATTGTAACGGCAATTTACAGTACTTGCAATTCACTTATTGGTGGGGGTGTTAGGGGCGTGGGGCAGTGTGGGGTGGTGTGGGCAGGGTACAGGCACCGTGTCTTTGGCACGGGGCAGTGGGTATTACGGACTGTAGAAATTGAGGGAATGGGGCTGGCTGACTGACAATATGAGGGTGTGGCCTGTTATTATTATTATTATTATTTCTTTCTGGTAATGAAACCAAGGATTCCTCAAAAGCGCCCTATACTAGGCACTGTAGCTCGAAAGCCTGAAGAAACCTGTAGAGAGAAGACAATGAGAAGAAGTTACAGTTTTAGATGTGGGATGAAAACCCCAGAAGAATATTCTGGGGAAAACCCACGGAATCAGGTAGGGACTGAAAACCCAATCCACATGTGAACCAGGGCAGGAATCGAACCCGGGCCACAGCGGTAAACAGCGGTAACCACTGCGCCAACCTGACTCCCAGAGCCACGTCAAATATTGTTGATAGTTTTTGTTATAAAGCACTACAGCTATTGTTTGTCTAATTGTTTTGGTTGTACCGATCTCTCCAATGTTCTCAGGCCTACAAGCACGGTATGACTGGCGCAGACTTTGTCTGGATGGTCATCGGTTGGTATCGGGAGAACTGGTGGATGGACGAGGACCCCAACATCCGGTGCTCGGTCCGTGAGATGAGTCTCGCCGTAGAGGGCGTGCAGTACTTCTCCACCGAGAGCCTGCAACTCAGCACGTCTACGGATCCCACCGTTGCAGGAATCGTGAGAAACTTTGCATTTTGGATCTTTGTCGAGATACCTGGCAAGGGAGATTTGGGTCACTTTAACCTCGGACTGTTTCAAACTTATCCCCCTCCCCACCACAAAAAGAACCGGAACAAAACAACTCCCAAAGAAAAAGGAAATCTGCTGAACTGACAGATTTTTAACAAATTCTCCGTTTTTAGATTAAACAACTTCCAGACCATTTTATTCTGTGCTTTTTTCACAACACTGCAATCAGATTTTGCCGATCATTATCCTCTATTCCTGTCAGTTTGGATGGTGGATTTTTGTGATTTGTGATTTTGTAACACAACAAATAATGATATCTTATTGTCCGAGTCCGAGTCCGAGTCCGAGTCCTTGGGGTCCGAGTCCTTGTGTGGATCTCAAGTACATGTACATTGTTCTCGTTGACACCGAGACAGTACACAGATACTACACAGCATGGTCAATAAGGGTATTTACGGTAAGGCCCCCCCCCAAAAAAAAGAAGAAATAGTCGGTCTTTAGTCAGACCAAAGTTCCGGAATTGATGCGGCGATGCGATTCTTTTTTGGCCTTTTTTTAAGCTTGGATTGTACAGACAAGGTGGGTACTATTTTGCTTTGTTGTGTCCTCATATGCCTTGGTGTCCTCCTCCATCATTTGCCTTGGTGCCCTCCCCATTCCTTGGTGCCCCTCATTTGTCTAGATGCTCTCCCCATACCTTGGTGTCCTCCATGTGCCTTGGTGCCCTCCACATCTGCTTGGTGCCCCTCATTTGCCTACATGTATGTGCCCTCCTCGTTTGCCTAGATACCCTAAATGCTTTCCTTCACATTTTCCATACAGCCAAGGCAACTTTTTATGACGTGGACTTTGCCTCCAAAATGTTTTTAAAACAAGCCCTGCTACACATTCAGAACAGCAGAACCTGCTTTTTAAAAAGACATAAATTAAAGACTGCCAATGATCCAAGCCAGCTTTTAGACATTGCTTTATTTTTTTTGTAAATGTGAATATGCTGCATTTATGTTTAGACCATAAAAAGCAATGTGGTTTTAATTGCTAGCTGGGACCAGAGGCATTTTGAAAATGATAACACAAGCTTTCAAAATTAAATTTAACATTTATTTACGAGGTTGAGCTGTCCACGAAAATTTAAGGCGGTGCGGCAACAGCTGTTGTAGCTACCGCGGAAAATTTTGGGGAAAAACAATTGACGCGCATGATCAAAATCGACGCGGGCGCTGACCAGAGACCGAACATATATTTTTTTGGCCTAATAAGAGGCGTCTATTTATGGCTAAGAGAGGCTTTTAACACTTATTGGATGACATTTAAATATAACCTATAAATAAAGTCCATACCTGACATACATAATGTATGTGATTTGGGGCACATAAACACCTGCAAATATTGTCTAGTACTTTACTCAAGCGAAAAATCCCTAAAACAAATTGGATTTGCGCAGTAGTTTAAGAAACTTCAAAGGAACCTTGCCGTGACACAACCTTGTGAAATTACTTTCTGCTATTATTATTTGATATTATAATGCCAGAATAAAGAAAAACTAATGGGCTTTGTGATGATACTGAACTATTCCTGTACCTTATTACAATTTGCAAATATGACATGAAAGAAATAACACCTACTGCAACCGTGCAGAGAACATGTTAAAAAAACAGCTTTTAACAAAAATCACGCATTGCATATGCCTCTAACGTTACCATAAAACGTCGACTTTTTTCCAACTTTATCTGTCTTTTTTCCAAACCAAAATTGCCCCTAGAGATTGAATTATACTGAAAAATATAAAAAAATCTAACAATTTATTTAACCAGGTTTGTTTTACTTCAACAAATGATCAGTTTGACTACTCAAAAACTGGTCTTGGGGTACATTCCTCTTTAGCAGGGCTGTAGTCGAGTCCCGATCTGAGTCTGATGACAACACATTGAATAAGTGGACTTGCGCCCACCAGCATCAGGAGACCAAAACTAAAAAAACAAGCTAATATCTGGACTTGGCTAGAGCCCTGCCTGAAACATAGACTTGAAGCAGGATTATAAATATTTTTTTAATATCATTATGGTCCTGGAGTCATGCCTGGAATCAATGGCTGAGTTCGGGCGAGTTGTTCTTGTTTGCTCAAGAACAACTCGTGTCTTCGTTCGTGTTAGGGCCGCTCGAACGCCAAAGAACGTCTAGTGATAACCAAGAGCGCCATCTATCACTGGTAACCACGCAAAATGTAATGGCTGCGCCCATATAAATGTACGTTATTCAAGCATTCGTTTCAAAAACCTGAATTTCAGATGCAAAATAATGTAATGGAAATACAATATTTAGACTGCATTTTCCCGGGCCTAGTTTGTTCAGAAAAAGCTTTATTTTCAAAACGTTTGGAAGGGAATTTTAGGCAACTGTACGCTAACTGTTTATGCTTCGTCAATCATCCGCCATCTTTGGTCGTCTTCTACGCCGCGTCAAATTACGTCATGTTCTTGTAAACCCCGACTGGTAAGTGGTGTGTGATCTTGTTCCGAGTGCAATGTTCTCGATTCGCGTTCCCGCCGTTCGGGTGCATACAAGAACGGGGAACTCGTGTTAAGAACATACCACCTGAACTCAGCCGACGAGTCCAGAATTGGCCGAGTCCAGTCATGATTCCAAGACATTATAATATTGAAAAAGTATGAAGACTTGTAGCAGGATTCTAAAATACTTTTTCAATATTATATGGTCTTTGAATCATGCCTGGACTCGGCCGAGTCTGGACTCGCCCAGTCCAGGCATGACTCTAAGACTGTAATGATATGAAAAAAGTACTTCACAGGGTCTACTTTCATCCTCGTTCTGGAAGCGTATTGCTCGAACACCATGGGGACGAGGTTGACGCGTACTGTACTATCGAATTAAGTACATGTGTATGTACTGACGGGATTTGCAAACTAAACACTCCGACTTCGTTAAAAAATTGCGGTAAAATTAAAGGTAAAAATCTGCTTATTTTGGCCGGACTCGGGCTGAGTCCTCGAGCTAGTCGAGTCCTTATTGTCCGAGTCCGAGTCCGAGTCCTGACTGTCCGAGTCCGAGTCCGAGTCCTTGCAAATCGGGACTCGAGTCCGGACTCGAGTCCTCCAGCACTGATTATCAGTCAATACTGGATTAATACCGACAGGAATCAATGCATTGCTGAATAGGGAGAAACTTTGTATGTTCTTATTGTCTAAACTTTATCGAAGAAAACATAAAATAAAACCTGATTTTGTTTTGCCTATTATAGGACCAATTAGTTTGGAAATTGTATAGGTCATGTTGTTTGTCTCCAAAGATCTCTTTGAAATAGGGACGATCCTGTTTTTTGCTTCAGGGTACAAAAACACAATAATTAATCCCCATATGAGCTAATTATCTAAAGCCTTTTTCCTGGAGGGTACAATATACTCGTTAGAGGATATTCAGATATAACGACCTATTCTCTCCTAATTAGACTCCCATGAAGTACGAGTCCTTGCTTCGTGATCGCATGATGTGGCCAGAGAACCTCGGGTATACCTGGAACAGTCTAGCCCCGTACGGGTACGATGCCGCTTGGGCTATAGCCCTGGCACTCAACAAGTCCGTTGAGGTTCTGAAGACTAAAAGGTAATTGGGCAGACGAAAATTGCTGCATTCAAGTATAGGAAAAAGTGCAGTGAGTTAAAAATAGGACCAAGTTGCAATGTCTAAAAAGAAATAAAGAGACTCCAGGTCAATGTAGTGGGAAAGAAAGTCAGAGAAAATGTTGATAATACGATTAGCAGGCATACAGCAATGACGATATTAATCATCGGGATAACGACGACCACCGTACTGCCTATTGAAATAAATATTTAGTCTGTTTCATCCTTAGTTGGAAACATGGGTCTTTTATATAATTGTATTCATGTGGAGGTTAGGTAAAGATTGCACTTCTTTCTGTTGTTAAAAATGGAGCTATGAATACGTACAATTACACTTTAAAATGTTCTAATTCGTGCGCAAGAGTTGCTTAATAATGTGGTACACGAGGTATATCTTTCGCAATCATTTTTTCTTGAGGGGGGAGGGGGGGGGGGGCGGATTAATTTCAATCTTAAACTTACTGTTTGTAAAGATGAATCAGTACCAATCCTCCTGAGAAATAATTCCATCTGAAATGCTGACATCTTCAAGAAAATTGTACCAGAAGACCTCCCAAATACCATTGCTTATTATTTCACTTTTAACAGTCGAAATATGCACCAATGAACGAGCACAGTTACAATTTTCTTGTGACTGTGATGACGGATTGAGCTCCAATCTTTCACAGTCATGTTTATTTCCTTATGTTGAATGTAACAGAGTGTTATTAGACCTAATTGAAACACTGTCTGCAGCTTTACGTTGTCAGCTCTATCATTTGCTATACCTTACCTTCATGACGGTACAAATGAGGATATCCTCGTTAGAAACATCTTGTGCGTCTAGTACCAAAAACCTTTTTGCACATGAATATCTTTTTACAATGCACCTATATACATTACATTGTCTTGTAGGATCATTAGATCACCGATTATTATTTCTATTTTACGAAGTTACAGTCTTTACTGCGCGGATAAAAAATTGCATTTAATATGATTCCGAGCAGTTTTCATTTATATAAGTTACTTATTTCAAATGTACGGTATTGTTTGCACCAAAACCCATTTTCTGGTCAATCCGTATACCTTCTTTATTTTACCTTATTTTGCGGGATTCTTAATAAATTTTGACTAATTAAATTATCTTTTACAAGGTACCCGGATGGAAGCACAAGACGTCTCGAAGACTTTACGTACGACGATCGTGAAATGGCCGAATTGTTTTTCAATCTACTTAACCAGACGGAGTTTAATGGTGTTTCTGTGAGTAGGCCCTATAGGTTTTAAATAATTTAAGTCAAATTCCCATATTATCGTAATGAACGCAGACGGCGCACAAGACGCAAGCCGCAGGGCAGGGACGGTTCATGACGTAATTCGGCTGAAACAAAATTTGTTTTTGGGGGGGGGGGGGGGGGGGAACGAAAAAGAAGGTCCCAATAGTCGAAAAAATCTCAGTAGGATTGCGGTTTCTGGAAGTTAACACATTGCTCAAAGCTGAACTGATTCGTTTTGATGGATTTCAGTTATGGTAAGCTGTGTTACTGACATGTATGGCCGTCTGGGTAAATTCGTGTCACTCAATCGATGAGGACATAGTTGAACGCACGCCATGCCAACATGTGTATTTGAATGGGCCTACATCTTACCACAATATAGTCGGCAAACTTCACGACAGCACGTTTCCATAATCGGCATTAACGTCGGGAACTCTTTGCAGGCGCTGTCGACGATTATAACGCATACGGAATCTAGGGTTAATACAGGGTTAGCAACTTAAACGTGGCAGATAAATGCACACAAGGCTATGGGGGACGTGGTAACCGAAGATGCATTCTGTGCAATTTTTCGTGCAATCGAAAAGACGATGGAAACTTTTGTTCGAACAAAAGTTTAGACACACAAGACCCCTGAAAACACTTTGCTGTCCAAACGTTTTTTGAAAAATGTTACTTCAGAACACGACGATCTCTTTAAATTTGCTGGTACCCGCTTTGCTTTTGCACGCATACAATGAAATGTTGCTCCCGAAAGAAAAGCTGTCAAATCTTGATGCGCACACGCGCAGTTGGAATACTGAACTGGCTTATTGTTAAGCATTTTGTACTCAATGTCTCTTGTGTATCCTGGGAAATTTTTAAAAATGTGTGCTGATCTTTGTGTATTCTGGTGCATTCTGGTGCATATAGAAGCCAATGACACATAAAATGTATATGACCATGGGAACATTTTTTTGGGGGGGGGGGGGGGGGACACTGCTATAGCCGTCCCCTCCCCAAAAAATTGGGGGGAGGGGTTTAACCCCGGAAAATCATCGTTTATATCATACTCGAAGATTAATGTCACTTAATTTGATAAATTTGATTTCAACACACGTTGATGCACGCAAGCAGTTGTCTATGCGCAATATGCCATTGATATCATTAAAAAAAAGGCAGTTCAGTTCACAGAAGTCTTCCACCTGTCAATCTTGCAGGGGCCAGTGGGGTTCATGGGAGGCGACCGAGTTGGCATCACACAAATTGAGCAGTTACAAGGTAATTTTGTTTTTGTCCAAATCTTTTCAAGTGGAACAATCTTGTGTGCTGTTTAGATTCAGCAAGGTGTACCAAGAGGAAGGGTGGGGCGGAGTTAATGACTTGGGCGGGATAGTTGTGATACAGGTTCATGGTTTCCCGTCCTTGAGACGATTCAAGACATCATTTAATGACTCAGTTTGACAACATCTATTTTGTTTAAGCCTTTATCTGTAAATTCGTTGGCAAATTATGGAGATTCTAAAGATTAGCGTGTATGTGCAATATGCCTTATGCCATCTCCACTATAAGCACATGCAAATGGAACTCAGTAACAATTTTTTTTACCATGACATATGTTTCACATGCAAAGTCATCCATTATTATAAAAACACCATATACTTCTTTTTAAATGAAATCTCAATAAGTTGTAAAAACTGCAAAGTGCCCTGTCCAGAAATTGTTTCTGATAATTAAAATATAAAACGACCCTGAACTAAGTATTTTTAGAAAGTAAGGGGTAGGGTGTCAGATTATGCTTGTTAAAAACCGTATGCCAACAATACAAATATAACCGTATCGATACTGCGGGGTAAATAACTTAAGTTCCCAGGGTGTGGTAGAGAGTCTGGTCACACGGTGGAATTGCTATAGTGAAGTTGTCGCAAAACGTGCACCCTGCAATACACACATTAATCCTATGCATTCAGCCTTCCGAGAAACTCAGTCTTCCAACAGTCCTCATTCGGCGACGTAGTGAAACAAAATAGCGACTAATTTGTGAAGCTGTCTGAGTTTCAGCTTCTTTTGATGCCATAAATTGTTTTGGGAAAAAGTCATCACCAGCGTTAAGCTATATACGCCTCACTCTGTAGTACTTATAATGACTATATCACAATATTTATTTGTGCAGGTTCCTGTGCTGAAGGCTGGCATTTCCACCGTTCCTCTTGCTTCCAGTTCGTGTCTCAACCGATGCTTCCCTCGACTAAAGCAGGCAATTATTGTTCCTCAGCCCGGCCTGGTGCCAGCCTAGCCTATGTAGACAACGAACAGGAATACAGATTCCTTGTGAGCACGTGGAATTCCAACTCACAAAATCTTCCGGACAAGTGGTATGGCTGTTGGAATTCTAACATTTTACTGGTTTGTTCCTTTGTGAAAGGTTTATGTTTCCCAGGCTATCATCGCTGTCTTGATTGGCTAACGTTTGAAAGCCTGGTGTGTTTTGGTTACTCTCTAAATCCCAAAGAGTGAAATTAGGGACTAAACGATTTAGAGTGAAAATTCAGTCGCCACTCGATTGAAAATTCGATCTTTTCGATGGAATGAATTTCACTCTTAAACGTCTGGTCCCTAGTTTCAGACTGTGGGAGTGAATTTTCACTCGAATAGAGTGAATTTTCACTCTTTGGAAATAAGAGAGTATGAATCTATAAGAAACACATTGCCTCAGAGGCGTCCAATTAATAAAGTTCGTCCTCAAATTACGATGGTTGAAAAGATCGTGCAAAAGTAGAATATAATGCCCACGACCATCCTTATAATGCGCTGTGTATCTGAAAATCATCGACGAAAATCATTTTTCGGATGCCAGTTTGGTTAGGAAAAGTCAGACCATTGGAAAATTTCAAAGTTTTTCCCCCCACATTTTTCGGTAAATATTACACACGAAGGTATATTTTTTTCATCTAGCTTGTTCAAATTGTCAGCCAAGAAACCTGTATAAAACAGGCTACGCCGGGCCAACGCAGCTTCGTAGATGTTGATCATTCAAGCGAGGACAGCCATATGAGTTTAATTCTGCACACAGTGGACAGGCCTTATGGAGGAATCACAACGAGTGTTGCTTACATTTAGGCAAACTAACGGGGGAAATGTAGACCAATAGCCTCAGGTTTTACATGACAAGAAAGAGAAAAAAATGATCATTTAATGGAAGACGACAGAGGTTCCTCTCTCCCCAAAAATAGAAATTTCGCCGTAAATTTGCAAAAGCATTCATGTGTATCTTGCCGCCTGGATGAATCGCAGTCGAGTGCAGTCCCGTGGCTGAGCGTTAACTTGACAGCTAGAGTTCATATGCTTGGAAAACAGTCTCTATTATCAATAAAAGAAAAATCACTTGCACAAGTCATAGTCTCATGAAGCATAGATATAAAAAAGAAAAAAAAGAGATCTAGCGAACTGTGCCTTCATATTTTTACGGAAGGAAGTTTAACGAGCAATAAATGGCGTATCCAAGAGGGGTGCAAAATTGGCGAATGTTTTTTCCCGCTAATTTGAAGTAGTGTGTATGTGTTAAATGAAACCCCCTATAATTTCGAAAAGAAATAATTTTAAAACAGAATTAAAGTTTTGCACTTGCACTGAATTTTAAATCGTTTATATATTTTCCATTAGGCTGGTAACTGTCTTACAGAAACAAGGAAGGGCACAACATTGGTCTTGGATCCCCTTGAGCAGCTCTCCAGATGTCACCGATGATGGCGCGTGTGTCTACATCGATTTTGGAAAAGGCGGGAAACTACAGACGACAGATTGTGCTGCATCTCTACCGTTTATATGCCGTGTACATGCAGGTAAAGAAATAAGCTTCGCCATATCAGGGAAAAAATTAATTCTCTGGAGTAGTTGAGGGCGTTGTTCAATTTTGAGGTTGTGCAAAAAGGGAAACCCGTACTTCGTCACTTCGTAAGGGTGTTGTGATACATTTTTCAATCTGTGATTTTAAATTGTACCACCAAATTAATAAATGGATGCATCGTTGCGTGTACAGGCGGTCAACAATCAGAGCAATAAAGTCGACTAGGATCGGTCTCTTATCCCTGCGTGCAGCACTGCCCCAAAAATGACTCGGACGCACCAAGGTGCTGCTCCGGAAGGCACTTTTTAAAGCATGGACATGAAACAGTCACAGACATAGGCTTTTTGTAGGTGAAAGCAGCTGTTGTTGACCATCTGTCACTGGGCTAGCAGTAGAATGATTGATAGTTTCCTTTATGATAGCCGACTACGCCGCTAGCTCAAATGACGTGGTCTGTTTACAATGAATGGGATTTGTACACAAACCAATAGGGCTTTGCTATTGGCCCTTTTTTCTTCTGGTCGGTTTGGCTTGTTAGTAATTTCGACATTAAAGGTGACTAGAGGTCCTCAGACTTGGGGGTTCGATTGAGGATTACATGAAGTTTGAGCGGAATTTGCAAAAAATTAAGAAAAATACAAAAACTTGCATCACCAAACATGCACATTGCTGCACGCAGGGTTAGGAGAAAGCAATATAGGATTAAGTTTCACATGAGTTTCCTGCGCTGCTGGTATGAGTACTCCTTTAGCTAAATGTTTTATATTTCCTCAAAGTTGCTTGAAATCGTGAAGAGACAAATGAACGAATAATCATCAGCTATAGACACGTTATTTCAAGAGTTGGTTGGTAACAACTTGGCCATCATGCATGATGCAAGAGGTTTTGTGACAGTGACAGGTAGGGGGGCATCAGGAGGGCAGTTTTTTTTCGAATAAAGAACAATTCAAAGTACTTGTGGCTGGTTTAAGGTACCAATCCCGCTCTAGGGGCTTTCCTGTCAATGGTATACATTTATCATCATACACATTACATGCAGCGACAGTGGCGTGCGTCCATTGGTCCCTTTGCGATTGTAATAAAAACAATGAAATTATTGAGTTCAACTAAATTTAGCTGGCCTAACTTTTCAAACTTGAGCAAGTTCCTTCTCAAATGTAGAGAAAGAATTTGCTCAAGTTCAAAACGCTATAGGCCAGCTAATTTTGTTGATTTGTAAATTTCAGCTCAATCCAGTCAGTTAGCAGTTTTCACAAATTTAATTCATTTTCATAATAGATAAGATAATTGAAGCAAGTAGCAAAGGATTGCCTTTACATAACAAATAAATGGGAAGGGAAAGGCGACTCAAAAATTAAGACAGAAATGACAAGTTTTTTTGTAAGATCGTGCGGTACTGTCACCTATATACGATCTTCTAATTTATGGATTGTATCCATTGTGATGAAATGTAACAACGGTAAATATTGGTTTTCCCTTTGTCTTTGTACGCATAGAGTTCGCTGAGAGACAAATTGCATTGTACAGTGCAGTAGACGACACTCTGGAATGGCAGAGGGATATAGTATGGCCTGGTAAGTCACGACCACTGAAAATTAGTGACAAAAATGCATGTTATATGTTCGTTCTTAGTAATCTGACCACTTAGGAAATAAATGTTAGGGGCGTTTTGGCATTGTAAAGATACCATTATGTTTAAACTGGATTAACACAAAACCATTAAAAACGATTGAAAATGGAAATTGTACATTCACCTTGCACATGATATCAATTTGAAAGGGAATACAAATCTAGTGTTGGCAACTGACTATTTTCAAATTTCCGGAAATAATTGAATCAAGTGTTTAAAAGTGACTTAACTGCAGCCAAAGGCGGCGTACGTTTGGCACGTTCAAGGGAAAGACAATAAAGAAAGCTGATTTTGCAATAATGTTATTGACGTGCAAGTTATAAAGTTGAAATTTACGGCCGAGGGCAGCATAATGATCAATCAAATCTGCAATTTTTCACTTCCGAACTGAAATATCAATATTTTTACAAAAATGGACTGATCATTCAGCGTGGGAAACATGGCGCAGTCATGTCGTTTTTACAAGGTATAAATATACCAAATTGCTTCTGATTTGACTCGGAAAATGTTGGCGAAAATTTAACAAACAACAGAAATAGAAAACAATATGGTTATCATCATGTAGAAAAACTCATGCAGCCGAAAACAAATGTTATAAGGCTAAGTTTGCCTTGTTCATGCCATAACCCCCCTCCCTCCCCACCCCCCCCCCCCCCCCCCAACAAGTTAAAGATTAACCAAGATGAATATTAGCGCGCGTTAAATAATCTTAAACTTATGTTACTATGTCTTGTCGAAATGTCTCACTTTACACCACTTCCAAATCAACTAAAAATGTTGATGAAGTGACTGGGCTTAAGAAAAATATTCAGTGTTTCTTGTCCGTGTTATTATAAAAAGGACACGATAAAACTAAGGTGTTGTAGTTGTCAAACTACATAGATTCCTTGGAAGAAGATTAACTGTTTGATTTTTACCTAGGTAACGGACCACCACCGGACCGAAAACCACTGGTCATTATAGAGATCATCAGACGATACCAAGGAGTCACACCTGTCCTCTATTTCTGTGTCTGTGGAGTCGCCGTTTTCTGTATCATTGCTTCACTTTTCTTCTTGGCTTTCAATGTGAAATATCGTGAACAGAGGTAGTTAGTATTCGGTTTTATCAACGATATTTTTCCAACGGTCAGTAATTCTGGATGATCTTTTACTGTGTAGAAATCTGTCTGAAATCAATAGCAGTTAAAAAGAACTTTTGAAATTAAACTAATTATCTTCTTAACTTTTTCTTTACAATTTTCAGTACTTAATTCAAATACTTTCAAATCAACCACTTTCATGTTTTCGTCCTGTTTCTATTTTTTTTTGTTAAATAAGAATATTGATTACCAATTTTGTAAAAAGCTCACAAAATAAGAAACTGATTTTCTGACGAACTTCATGATAATTGTGTAAATTGAGATAATAACAATGGAGCATATAAATTATAATAAGGCTTTTGTCAGTTGTCCGCATGATACTGTCATCCCTTTCTGACACGTACGCTCTATTTAATCCCCAATCCACAAGGTTAAAACCATGCATTTTTTCTTAGGATAACGTTCATCGATTCGTACCCTTTCCCTATCACGTACAGGTACGTGAAGATGTCTAGTCCCAGCCTCAACAATCTCATTATACTGGGAGCTGTCTTGGTCTACTTGTTTGTCATTATCGCTGGGCTCGACACCAACCTAGTCTCAGAAGACGTCTTCGAGATCATGTGTTATGTAAGAATGTCTTTTATTTTTACTTCGATCTCTTTTAATTCTAACAAAAAGTTGAACTTGCCATTCCGTAGCGGAACTTCTGTCTTGTTTTTAAATTATTTTCCGAAATGTGAAAAATGTTGCATACAAAAATGTATTCATATGAACTATAGCTATCAAGTTAACACTCCGAAATAGGACAGCACTTCAAACTCGAGAAGAAAAAAGAAATCGGATTTAACCATAGTGCTATATTAAATATAATATAGCTCTATGGATTCAACCCGTTTTCAAGATTTGTTTATCCCATAACTCCTTATCCCTATTGGCGTAAGCATTTCGTTCAAGTGGAAAGAGATACATGAATTCATTGGCAAATTTAAAGCAAAATTTAAATATTTGGGGGCGAGAGGAACCTCCGTCATTTTCCAGTTACTAGTCATATTTTTTCTGAAAGGTGCGTCGCGTTTATCTACCGACCATTACTCTGCTATTCCTTCATGTCGTTTAACCAACCTCAGAAGGCGCACGAAGTCCTCTTTCTTGTCATGTAAAACCGGACGCTATTGGTCCAAATCCCCCCCCCCCCCCCGGTTTAAACACTCGTTCTTATTCTTCCATAAGGCC
Source organism: Hippasteria phrygiana (assembly GCA_037893225.1). Lineage (NCBI taxonomy): Eukaryota > Metazoa > Echinodermata > Asteroidea > Valvatida > Goniasteridae > Hippasteria > Hippasteria phrygiana. The sequence continues at coordinate 751,565 of JAZGUH010000321.1, forward strand.
TGTTCACTTTGTGCTCAATTCAACCCGTATATGGCCGTTCTCGCTTGAATAATCTGCATCTACGAAGTTGCGTTGGCCCTTCGTAGCCTGTTTCTTAGCTTGACAATTGTGTACATGCTATAGTTCAAATAATTTTAACAGCAACGTAGGCTTGTTTACATAACTGGAATCTCAGGTTGTGTACGAATTACTTGGCTACGGCTTGAAATTACACACAAGTCTATGTGATGTGGTTGCAGCCACTAACATAGACATGTGTGTAATTTCAAGCCGCAGCCAAGTAATTCGGACACGGCCTCGCGCATGTGAAAACAAAGTTTGTTGGAGATATAAACTCCAGTGGTATTATTGCAGGTGAAGTCATGGATGCTATCGGTAGGTTTTGTCTTAGCGTTCGGTGCTATGTTCAGCAAGACTTGGCGAGTGCATCGTGTCGCAGCCTTCAAAACTCCCAAGCGCCGGGTAAGAACAAGATAAATCCTTTATCTATATGTGTGCGTCGACGAGTCAAAATCCCATTTAGGGAAACTCAATATTTCAGTGGAGAGAGGCATTTTTAAAGGTCGTTTTCTTTATGAAAGTAGTATTAATTCTGTTGGTTAAATGGCGGGTTGGCTGTGGATTTTTTGAAGGTCTTAGGAGTTTGCAGGGGGACTTAAATAAAAGCAATTTGGGTGCTCCAATCTGTTAAGAATTTTTATGAGACATTGACATGCAAAAAAATAAAATAATGCGATTGCGTCTTTTCCGTAGCATTATACGGATACAGGAACATCTGAAAGAGAACAGTGTTGTATACCCTTTATATAGGTCTGAACATTGGGATAGTTTCTTTGGTATCTATTGAAGATTTATCCTATATTTAGATATGGACCCAGGAAAACTGTAAGGGTGGTAGGGCTGGCAACCTAAAATGTGGCCAACCCCACCACCTCTGTTGTAGCCCTTTACATAGAGTGGCTTTCAGCCTTGTATTGGGCGACTTTCATAAAAAGAATTAAAAAGAAAAAGAACTAACAACAAAAACAAAACAACCCTAGGAAGTTGAGATTGTGCGATGGATGGTTCAAGACGCATGTTTATGTTTCCTTTCAGATCGTCACGGACAAACAGCTGTTCGTTATGGTCTTCATTCTTCTACTCGTTGACGTCATTATTCTCACATTGTGGCAAATAATTGATCCCGTGCAGATGGAGACGCTGGATCTCTATCAACAGGTTGGCATTGGTTAAAATGCTGTCGAATACCAGAAAAGCTTAACGAGAATATAGAGCTTTTTTCCCCGAGAATTCGCGAAAATCTGAAAAATCAGATAAACAATTTCATCCAAAAATAATGTGGTCCCCGCCACAAAAGTATAGGCCTACGCTGTCACATTGTTGGAATAATAAAATTTCCAAATTACATTAAAATTGACACATAGATTGTTGTTTAGTGGGCGTCCTCGCCTTTCATCTCTTTGACCCGGTTTGAAATCCCACTGGCGACGATATATGAACTCGGTTTCAGTCCCTGTCTAATTCCATAAATTTTCCCCAAAATGATATCATGGGTTTTTCTTCACGATGTCCCGCAGTTCCATATACTTTTGATGAATTGTTAGTTTGAGTTTATTCCCAGAAATACACCCAAGTAAACGATCATAAAAATAGTGATAAAATAACTGAATTCCTTCCCCCTCTTTTCTCAATTCACTTTCCTATACACAGGAAGATCCTGTCATACCAAATACAATCATCCAGCCATTTATCAGATATTGTACATGTGACACTATGACGTACTGGCTGGGCGCCCTCTACGGCTACAAGGGACTGCTGCTCATATTCGGAACCTTCCTTGCCTGGGAAACTAGAAAGGTAAACAGTCTGATTACAGCATCAATTAATAAGTCAAATCTCTTGTACATTTTCTAATTGAAGCAGATCTCACAAACTTTTGTATGGTCGTATGGTAGCATCGTTAGTAGGAGTATGGTCATATTCCCTTCCAATTCATCCTTTCGCTCCCCCCCCCCCCCCCCCCCCCCACTTCTCTTAATTCACCTCCGGTGCGACATAATCGGAGACTCTTGAAACGCTGGTATGTCCGGTATGTCTGCTGCCACCACGCGTCTTAAAAGTCTCCGATTAATGTTGAGACAAATTTCTGTCATTGCAAAGTTCAGCAACAACAGTACTATTGATGAATCTATGAGTCGGGTATGGGGGATAGCAGACAAAATAGCATGTATAGTTAACGGCCATGTGGATGTTTATTGATGGCAATCATCACAATATAGTATATTCGCAATATTAGTTCGCCCCAACAATAGAGGGCAATGGGGTCCCCGGTTGAGAAAGGTCCCCGCTTGAAAATAATTTACAAAACCAATGAGGATTCTTGCCAAAAAGTTAAAGTATGAACACTAGCAGGATAATAGGAGGTCCCCGCGATTGAAGGTGTTTACACACTTGGGTACATAACAAATCCAGGCATTAAAGCTACCGTGCGTATGATCACACAAGTGTGTAAACACCTTCAATCGGAGACCACCTATTGTCCTCTTATTGTTCATACTTTTTGGCAAGTACCCTCATTGGTTTTGTACACGATTTTCAACCGGGTACCTTTCTCAACCGGGGACCCTTTTGTCGTCTATTGTTAAAGGCCCCTATTGAATGCAAATACAAACCCACCAGAACCCAACGAATTGGCTTCGGAAGTTGACACCGCTTACGAAGATGGTACCGCAAGGGAAAATGTGGACAATGAACTCTGATTGAAAATGCATTACGCACGCGCGTGATTTGAAGACATCTATTCAAAACTGTGACCGAAAAAATAATACAATTCTCAAAATAGTTTCCCCAAGCATCTATAAACCTGAGTAACAATGCGCATTTGTCTTATTGCACAATATTATTCTCAGTAAGATTTCTAAATCCCACCAGGTGTCGATTCCCGGACTGAATGATAGCAAGTTGATTGGAGCCAGCGTGTATAATGTAGTCATCTTGTGCCTGATTGGTGTTGCTATCAGTGTCGTCATCAGTAGGAACACAGAAGCCCTCTTCCTCTTTGTGTCTTGTATCATCCTCTTCTGTACCAGCATTACGCTGATTGTTGTCTTCGTTCCAAAGGTGAGTATGCTATCTTCATGTGGTAACACGTTGCTATGTCTGGCTAGTAGAGTGGGGCCAGTATGTTGATTTGCAACAAATTTTCGCAATAATCGCAAAAGTTCCTTTTAATTTGTTTCAAACTTTATGCACACACCTAACCCATGCGTTGTATCCATACAACGGCTGTTTTGGATCTCAGCTTAGGGTACCCAATTTTGAGGAATCTGATTTAAAAAGAATGCATTACCTGAACCGTCTTGATAAAACCTAGCTTTAATGCTGTGTGCAAAAAGCGGCGATAGTCCTGCCCACTGCATACGGTACTAATTACAAACATCCGTGTTTTCATTGGTTAAACGGCTCGAGTCGCCATGTTAACCTTGCTCTGATTGGTTCTTCCTTTGTGCACAAACCCATCAGGGTCGATGGATGTGTGCATAAAGACTTTTTGCGAGGTTTACCGGGGGTCGTTCGGATGTGGGAAGGGTTTGTGGAACGCCGCGATTTAATGGTACACTGTAAACAAACTTGGTCAAAATGGGTTGATATTTTGCCCATTGTTGGGCAACATATCAACAACTCAAAAACTTGGGAAAATTCTTCCCAATAATTGGTCCATTTTACCTGAATTAACCAACAATGTGGTAAATTAATATCAATGTTGGGTAAATAGCAGTTGCCGAATTATGTTTTACCCAACGTTTTTACAATGTAACGGTATCAGACACGTGGTATGTGGGTTCGACCCCCCAGGCATCATTGCTCTTGTGTTCTTAGGCAAGACATTTTACTACCAAGGATTATATAAATGGATACCTTTAATGGAAGATCTCGTGATCTCGAACTGCAAAATACAACTGATATAAATTACTGCTATACAGGTCGGGTAATATTATTTTGAAGTCTTTGAAAAATTTGTATAAAGCAGCATATAAGCACAACGTTATTATCTTTTATTCTGTGCCGTACTTAACGGATGCTGCGTTGTATTAGTATCAGTGTTCTCGTGAAGATTTTATGATTTCTAAATTTGTATTTTGAATCGGTTTAGATCATAGCGGTGGTGAAGTACCCGGATGGCGACCCAACCCAATCAGCCAATAGAACACGAACAAATAACGTCGTCAGTGAGACATCCAGTTCAAACACTACAAGCATATCAGCCGAGAACAAACAGCTCAGGGCCAGAATCAGTGAAGTAAGTAACTCTTGACAAGGACACAGCTTTACTCTGGGAAACTAATCATTTTCGTAGGGTCTAGGTCTGAAAATTATTATAACTTCTCTATCTTTGAAGATTCATCTTCTAGAGTAAATCTGGGCCTAAGAAAACGGTAAGGGTGGTAGATTGGCAGCCTCTGTTTGTAACCCTATAGGGGCCTTTATATTTTAGCCTTATATTTAGCGACTTTCAGAAAGAGAAACAAATTGTTTGGTCTTTAGTGCACATTATGTTAAATTAAACTTTTAAATTCCCACAGAACTTCAGAAAAATTTGTTTCAATTAGCGTTGATTCTACTATTTAAGCTTGAATTCCAGGCTTCACTGCTTTTCTCGATTTTCTTCCAGCCATAAAGTTTATGTGAGGGCACAAAAGACTTCTTGTTAGTTCTTTTCTTTAAAGCATAAAATGAGTCCTGCAGGTTGACTGACTGAGTGGGGACGATAACAAAACTGTAATTCTTACATTATTTACCAGAATTTAGCATAACGGCTACATTCAAAAAGTCCCGTTTATTGAGTTTTAAATCATGTGCATTATTTGGATCGGATTTGTAAGATCGTGGAAAGCAACTGTTATATCTGAAATTGGAGGCCTTCCTCTCGATGAGTTTCGGGCACGCGAAAGCCTCAAAATAGGGCTCTATTTGAATTTTGGTCATGTGGGGGGGGGGGGGGGGTTCCCTGTGTGAGTTACACTCTTGTACTTTTTTGGGGGAGGGGGTGGGGGATGTTTTGTTCAGAGGGGATGGTTTCAGTTACGGAGGAGAATGTTTGAAAATATCGGTGGTAACCAGCTGAACAAAATGAAATAGAGATGAAGACGCATTCTCTAGTTAACAGTTTGTGGCACAAGATTATTAAGAAAAATATGTTGGTTCTTCTTTAGTGGTCAACAGGCTTACATCTTTTATCTTTCTCTTCCAAAACCACCAGCTTGAGAAACAGATAAAAGAAGTGCAGGGCCTCGACTCCAGCTCACTCCCCGGGGCAGGTCAGGGTTGCGGATGCTGGTCTTGTGGTCTAGTGTGTGGCTTTTCTCCTTCCAGAGGTAAAGACTACAGTACCCATGCAACCATTGATGAGTCACACGCCCAGCCTGTTCCTGTTGACTTTAAAACACCCGCCGGCACGAGCACAGCCACTGTGTAGCGTTCACTGCGCGATTTGTTATATAGCAAAATCCCAAAACTCGAATTGATTTCGCTGGTTGATTCGTTCTAATCTCGTTTCCATCATTATTTTGTTATTTGTAATGCACAAACACGACCCTACCTTTTACTCCAGAGTTTGAAAGTTCATATTCTAGTATCAGTGTGTGACTTCGCACAATAAATATCTCGATAGAAATACACGCGGTACAGAAATACACAAATACACAAATACAGCGTGGCCACTCATCAAATTTCAAATTCCCAAGATTCACCCAGTAAAATTCCCAAGAATTCCCAAGGCGATGGGAAAACACTGCGCAAAGAGCATCGGAATAAGCACTTTGCGCATGTGCAACCATATTTTTCCCACCAAAATTCCCAAGATCTTGGGAAAAATCCCAAGGAGTGGCCACAGTGCACACATGTATAAAGCACGAGGCTAAAATGTTATGAAAATCGCATTTTCAAAAATAAACTTATGAAAAAATAGAATCTCAACATTTAAAAAAATATATTCTTTAATCACTATATATTTTAATTCGTCAAACAATCCACACTATATATTTTAATATTTAGTTTGGAATTTAATACACGCTCGGCATTCATTGCAAACTGGGTGTAAAAGTGTTGTTTGATTGTATGTGCAGTGTCTATACACAGGTTTTTGGTCGAATGTTGAGCCAGCTCAAATACAGCTGAAACACACAAAGGTCGCGTCCACCAAAAAGTGGTCCATAGAATGACATTAAGCCCCAGGAGACAGTGTCAGCACTGGCAGCCTTAGGGCTACGGTATGTGTTGTTCGAATGGGGGTAAAGGACCCGGTGGCCATCGCTGAAGAGGCAGCCGTATTACGTATATTGAACTGTTTATCGGCCTAACAATATTTGTGTGTTTGTTTTACTTTGTGTATGGTTTGAAATTGGACTTCCGGGAATGTAAAAAAGAAAAAGAAAAAAAAGAAAATATCCGCCCGCCCGCCTTCCACTGGCGAAGGGGTGTGGAGGACAACCAAACATTTTTTGGACCTTATTTGGAATTTTCAGTGTAATTTATGAGACTTTTCAAGATCCTGTTTTATGGGCACTGATAATAAGCCTGCATGTATGCATTAAAGCAGGGTTAAAAAAAATCTGTGACAAATATAGACGGGACCATTGACACAGTAGTTCGCGGAGCATTACGACCAGCCACTCCTGAATTTCAAACTCAATTTGAGCATATCGACCTGAATTTTGATTTTGGCAACAACTGAATATCGGTAATTTAAGCTTACCTGTAATTAAATGTTGCAATAATTGTTTTATGTGTTGAAGGTTCAGAATTGAACGCGGTATTATACATGTGAAAAGTGTTTATTCAGATGTGCAAGAATTATTTATCCAATAACCCATTGTCTTATCTGTAATAGGCCCTACCGTTAATGTATTTATTGTGGTTTGGTTGTTAAACATGAGTTTGGATTGGTTTTACTGCTCTAACTTCGTGAAGTTTTAAAAATTGTCTTCTAAAGTGTCACATTGATGTGTGCAGATTGTGAAAATGAGGTTATCATGATGTAGAGATTTTCTGTGAAGCCTAAATGTATAATAAATTGGTCCATGTGTCGAATGGACTGAGGCTTCACATACTTATTATCTTTAAACAACCAGAATATATTTCTTCCAACTTCAAAAAAATTTAACACAAATAGAACAGATGGCAAATTTGCATTTTGTATTCTTATGTACATTGCCCACCAACTGCGTTAGCTTTCGAAACTGCTTGCACTAGCTTGCGAATCCAAAAATAGCGCAAGTAGCGCAGCAGTGGGCAAGCGTTCTTGCGAAAGTTTGCGCAAATTTAGCTTGCGAAATGGCTTCGCAAGCTGTTGCGCTAGTTTTCAACCTGCCCCAAAATAGCGCAAAATAGCGCAAGCCAAGCTGCACTACACGTCTTTTGCAATGCATCGCAAGCATTGTACAGGCCTGAAGCCCGGTTCATACTTCATGCGAATGCGAATGCGAAGCGAATTTCATGACGTCAACAATTGAAGTTTCATTGTGACGTTCACATTACCATAACGAATTCGCTTCGCATACGCATTCGCATGAAGTATGAACCGGGCTTAACGCAAGCATGCGCAACGAGCGCAATGCAACGCGAATTGCGAATTCTTGCGCTCGTTGCGCCGGTGGGCAACAGCATTTTGCAAAAAATTAGCAAATAGCGCAATATATCGTAAATTTTGGCGGACAAAAAATTGGCGCAAAAATTCGCAAGATAACGCAAGCTAACACAGTTGCTGGGCAAGTAGCATTAGTCATTTACTTTGAACCCTCTCAGGGGCGAATCCAATAATTTAGACTGGGGGTGTGTTCAAACCCGACAGATTTTTCAGTGGGCTTTTTTGTTTTGTTTTTCGGTGTTTTTTGTTTAACCCGTAAAAGCCCCTAAACAAAAAGATCTACGAATACGCCGGGTCTAAGACAAAGGGTAAAACGCAAGTGTTAAACTAAAAAGTCACTGAACGGTTCTGGTGACTGTCTGATACTGGAACGCTAAAATGTATGGTATGAAACAAGACAAATGGCAAGGGGTAGTTAGGATTCGCCCCACCCCACCAAATCTTCCCCTGCCTCTGTCACCCTCTCCAAAAACAAAGCAAGTGGGGAGTGGGATTACATATCGAGGTGTACTCGGCGTACACTTAATTTTACGTTTAAGAGCGCAGCGTATCCGGACTTATTTGCAAGTAAACTGCTCAAATATTATAGTCAGGATCTTATTAATGGCAAAGAGCAGAATCTGAACAATAAATCAATAGTAAAAATCTTTATTGTATTTTCTTAAATAGTTTGTGACAGGGTATGTTACTTATATTTTAGTATTTTACTAAAAAATTATGAAATAGTATGCAAGTTGACGAAAACATGTAAATGAAATGTAAAGTTGTAAATTTTGTAAGTTGTTAAGAAGTTGTTGAAGGATACGTTGTTTTGTAAAATATGAAATGTTTATCTATTTGTACACAAATCTGAAAGTAGGTTTATACAGTAACGGGCAAACTTAACATGTTTGGATTCATTCTCATTAACTAGTAATATGAGCTACGTACCCATGTCTCGAACAATTAACCCAAGGAACAAGTTATTTTATGATTATTACTCTATTCATTAAAAAATTCCAGTATCACTCTGGGTAAATATTGTAACTTTTCATCTATCCCAGTTGATGTTATTTGATCATTACTGCACTCGATGTGAAATTGACGTTCCTTTGTGATTTTATGTTAAAACTTGTTATGATGTGAAAGGGCTATACATGCACATTATTTTATGCCGTAATCCACTTAAAAGAACATCATTTAAATGGGTTGTTTATATTATTATTTCTGAGAAATTTCCATAGGGCACACAGAAAATATCAGTATGGCATTTTCAGTGATGCACAACGAGTCAAGTCGAGTCGAGTCGAGTCGAGTCATATATATTTTAAAAGCACATAATAAATACACACGAGAGAAAGTCATTTGTAAGCATTTCGAGTCATGGTTATTTTAATAATGTCGCAATCTAGTTTGGTAAGTCCAATAACTTCAAAGTAGATTTTGTTTGCTTATAGGAACAGTCCTTAATACACAATCGCCGTTAAGGTCAGCCATTTTTAATTCCCCGCTCCAGTAGAATCTGTGGGTAATCAGACTTAACTACGCATGCATGTGACGTAATTCCACCAATGACTCTGCTCCGCCAGCAGGGTCTGTGGTGGCTGACTCGAGTGAGCCCCGGGTATGACGTCAGAGCTAATCGAACGGCACGGGGCTAACCCGAGCCGACCCGGGTGAGCTACTCGAACGCACCCTGTAAAAATCTGGGCTAAAACCACAATTCACTCTTGATGACCAAATTGCATTATGCAAAACGTTTTCTGATTATTTAAAAGTGGGTCTGTATCCATCTGGGTTTTTTTTATTCAGGGCATAAATTTAGCCGGCCTTCCACCAACAGCTGAATAGGAAATCACTCGAAGCCAATGATGACACTGGAAAATGCGTTTCAATTCTGGTTTCGGTATAGTATTATGTGCGCTGCAAAGCCACAAGGTGGGAGACCGTGATGTGACACGGTGTATGTTTGTGCACGATAAGTGGCCGTATACGCGCATGCTGTACATGTAGGCGACGTAAAGTGGACATACATTATTTTGCACCATAAGTCATGGCAATATTTTTCGCAAAGATTTCAACTTATTATTGGGACTCGAGTCTTATTAGCCTTCGTTCGAGTCGAGTCGAGTCGAGTCGAGTCTTCAGGTGAGAGAACCGAGTCGAGTCGAGTCGAGTCATTTGCTCGCAGTGACTCGAGTCGAGTCGCCAAAACATTGTGACTCGAGTCGGACCCGAGTCGAGTCACTGACTCGAGTCATTACAACTCTGGTGATGTAACCTCCGTCCAAGACCTTGGGACATGTATTCGGACACGTACACCAACCTTTCCTTGTCCTGTTTATTTACACAGGAATAAAACACTGTCCGTGTTGTAATAGTCGTGTCTATAATTATTTTGTATATTTATTGTAGTTTTGTATAATTTTGCGAAGCTATTCTGCCTTTGCGGCTATTTTAATGCGCATGCTGGATCAAGGACATGTATACAAGGTCGTGATACACTTGATATTATCTTGATTGACAAATTTGAGGATATACCAACTGATAGCTCCGAAACGTAGCTGTCAGTTGTACATAGCGTTTCTACTTGGTAGATTGAGACTCGGTCGAACACTGCGACCGACTGCTATCCCGCATATAAGGCCGGTTCATACACGCTGCGTATTCACTACGTACGCAGCTTGCTGGTCCGATATAATAGCGGTCTTCAGTGCGCACAAGAACACGCAGTGCGTAAACGAAGTTCGTACGTGTACGCGCACTTTTGAAAAGATTTTGAAAGTGCGCAGGCTACACACTGATCGTATGCGTAGTCGGACATATTGAAATAATTTAACATTTGACGTATGCGTATGTGCACACGCATTAAATCGAGTTCATACTTTGGCCAAGTATGAACGCTCCATCCGACAATCGAATGTGTGGATGCGCACACGCAGTCGCAGCGAGTATGAACCGCCCAAAATGGCCGCCCAATGTTTGTAAACAAAAAAGCCGAACGTTGCGCAATCATGGACGTGATGGCGGAAACTCGCTTTCGGACATCCGGGAACTTCGCTTGAACATTGTACAGAGATCAATGGGTTGCTATGCAGTATGAAAGGAAAACAAACACATCAGGCGCCGGAGGGGAAGATGTGACGTCATGCCGACCGCGAGAATGGTGCTACTGCTTTTCTCCTTGGAGTTCTTGACATGATGATGGAAACTGACTCAGACATGTTAGAGACTGAATCAGAGGAGGAAATGTGCACTTTGGCTACTGCCAGTTTCCTAACAAGACGACATTTTTAAAGAGCAGAAGGTTTATTATTATTATTATTATTATCTTTGTTTTACCAGGGAGACCCATTCACATAAACTTGTGGTCTTCCATGGGGCCCTGGGAAATATAATTAAAATAAATATAACATAAATAGAATTTCAAATATACTATTAAAAATGTACACCAGACATAAAATGGTAAAACAACAAAACACAAGAACAGAAAGGTTAAAACAATAATATACAGAAATAAAATTAAAATAAAATAAAATAAAATAGGTGAATTACCATCAAAGTACACATAGATACATACGGGAATCCGAATAAAACTAATAAAACCAATTTCAAAATCCGTCAAAAATAAATATAGGTTTCGATTTGTAACCTATTTGCATCGCTGTGGGTTTCGGACTCCAGGTTCTACATGTCTTAGGTATGGGTGGAAACGATTCGAGAGTAGAAACCAGAGTCAAACCCAGAACCGTCCGCTTTGGGGTGGGAGGGTGGGGCGAAACACCTTTTTTTTAATTTTTTATTTTTTATTTTTTTTTACAAAAGCCATTCGACAAATAACCTTTGCTCGCCATACATTGCCCCACTTCCGTCAGAATCGCGACTGATGTAGATCAGTCGCCCTCAACGTCCACAGCGATGCAAATAGTAACCTATTTGCATCGCTGTGGGTTTCGGACTCCAGGTTCTACATGTCTTAGGTATGGGTGGAAACGATTCTTCGCTCCGAGACCCTACAGTCCATCAAGTCCTTCATGAAACCCGTCTTCGAGACACCCCTACTATCTCCCCATCTCTCACCCCAAATCTCAAAAATTCCCCAAAGATGGACACGCTTGAGACGTTCCCGTGAAACTTAGAAAAGCCCTGTCTGCTTTAAAACCGGAATTCAATGCTCTGTAGAAAGCTCCGGCCATGTCTGCCGCTGGAGGGCGATCACTACCGTCGGAGTCCATTGCCTCCTTCAGCATCTGAACCGTTCCTTGGCGTCTGGAAACCTTCTCCACATCTGTGTAATGCTTGTAGGTACGATGCGTTGCCCACCCGCAGTGGTCCATCACCTGTTGGTCCGTAGCCCCCAGAATCTTCAGCGTTACGGCTACCCCGGCCCTGCCCCCGTGTGATCTGAGATTGCGATCACTAGGGTCCGGTGATGCGGCAAAGTATAGCTTCAGACGATTACCAGGGGCATTGCCGACGAACGGCTTGTTTAGCAGGGAGTTTCTATCAGGGGTTGTCGGCCGAAAAAGGTAGCCGTCCGTCAAGTCGTAACCTCTTCCAGCTGCCAACTGAACCATCCGTTCAACAGCTCCTGCCGGGTCCATAACATCCGCCTCTAATTTAGGGATAATTACCATAGATGATTTGCTCTCTTTGATTGTCTTGCCGATTGTGTGGTTGAACAGCAAGTCACCCCTATCAATCCTCGTGATTTCACAGGTCTTGGTGCGTCCCAAGTCGGCGGCTCGATCACCCGCCCACCAGAGACATAGAAAAAAGGCCAAATCCCTGCTAAGGATGAAGCGCTGGATGAAACCCTCCCCCATATCTGAACTGAGACTGTCAATACGCCGTCTGATCTCACCCGCTAGCCATCGTATCTTATCTGAAAATATAGGAACCGCCTGACGAGGGGTGACGTGGGCCTCTGCCTGCTCCAAACGGATAGCCTTAATGTACGTTTTTACCCTGTGCGAAAAACACGGATTGCCCGACCGGTGATTGTGAGACCATTGCTGGGCTCTGCCGATTGCGTTGAAATGGGCCCTGAGCTGACCAACATAGGAATCCACTGTGTGCCCGCTGCCAAATGTCGCTGACAACCACAAGTAGACGACCCCTGCTTTCCCAGGTTTGAACAGCCCAGATTATGCACCTGCGTCCTCCCTCTAGAGTCCCGATCTATCAGGAACTTAACAATGTCATCTGGGGTAGCTGTGGCGAGTTCGGCACCATCCGTGCAATAACCGGTCCCATGGTTTCTCCCGAGAAACATCTTCAAGCCTTCTGTCAGATTGCCCTTTTGTCTGTTGTAGGCAAGGCTATCCAGCCGATCGTCTAGCTCTTTCAATCTGGCCGTCGCCCGAACTAGCTACATTGGGGGAAGGCAAAAGAAAATTCAAAATGTGTGCTTCTACCTGAAAAGAATGCCAAGTTTGCAGCTTCTAAATTTGTATGTCCACACCCCTTCGTGAACCCAGAAGCGACCGAAAAAGCAGTTGTAACCTTCGGTGCAATTTTAGACTCCCCCAGATCGTCAAGTGAACCTGGTCAACCAAGTCCTCCTGTGTGATGTGATCATTGGAAAGGAAGTACCAGCCATTCTCCTTACATAATGATCTCAGCTCCGAGTTGGTCGAAGCTACGGAGCGATTTGTATTGCCATTTTTTGTCTGGCAAATCCCGGACATGACGAAACGGGTCGACGGGAACTGGATTCTCAACTGCCCCGAAGCCGCTCTGAAAACCCTTAGCAGCTCTTTGGTCCCTGCCGAAGGATTTGTGCCTCTGCTGAAATCATTGATACCACCATGTAGCAGGGCTATTGCTGGTGCGCGAGCCTTGCACGCCAAGGCCAAGAACCTACAGAGCGCCTCCATTTTAGCACCTCCATTGACCTTAATCTCAACATCTAAAGCCGATGGCCAGCCAAAGGTAACCAAACCTTTGAACATGGAGTCGGACACCAATAAAATAGGATGTTTCAGGGGAAGGGTTGGATCTTTGGCCACGTTGGGTCCCGATGGGAAAAAGCATTTGAAGGCCCAAAGCTCAAACGGGAGGCCCACAACATTATGCCTATACCATCCTCGGCTGGGAAATTCGAGAACTCTTTCTTGGTCAAATTCTGAAAGACGCAAGGCTTGTCTCACAAAGGACTTCAAATGTGGCCACCAAGATCTCGGGTGCTTGTGCCTTGGTACTACCAGCGTGACGATAACGCCGCCCCATTCCTGGAAAAGTTTTATGAGAGCTGGGATGAGAAGAAAGGGCGGAAAAACGTACAGCGTCTCCTCCCGGGGACATGATTGAGTAAACACGTTGACGCCAGAACTGCCATTCACCGGGTACCTTGAAAAGAACTTTAGGGGTCTGCCATCTCTTCCACTCGGCACGTTTGAAGGAAGCGCCATGAGGTCCCATGAGAATCCTGTCTGACCGCCAAACTCCCTTTGCAGAAAAAGCCACAACGATGACGTGAGCCTTGAGTCTGCCCTTGAAATTTCCCTTGAGGGGGCGTCAGCCAAATTACTCTTTGACGGTACCCATTCCAGCCTTACCCATTCCAGCCTTAGGTCGAAATTCGCCTCCAGAGTGAGTGCGAATATGAGCTTCAGGACTCCAATGAGGGCCGGGGATTTAGGCTTTAAACCCGTCCAGGCCCAGTACAGACTCTGTGAATCCACCCGCACGTCTACTCTGCGGTTCCAAAGGACATCCAAAACAGAGAGTAGCACAAAATACAAGGCAAGCGCCTCCTTGTAGCATATGTCGGTAATTTTCTGTACCTCTGGTGCCCAGTAATCGCCAAAAGTGACATCACCTTCCTTGAGAGCGAGTACCCCTCCCCATTTATAGCCAGAAGCATCAGAGTTCAACTGCAAACTTATATGACGCTCTTGCCTCCATGGAATAGGTTCAGAAAACGAGTCAACAAAACGCCAAAAGAGGATCTCATCTCGCACCTGCTGTGTTAATGGCACTGGTGTTGTGTCATTTAACGAAGACATGAACAGACAACACTCTCTTGTGAACAAAGCCGCCGCAGGAAAACCAAGGCAAAACTGTTGCATTTACCAACAAAACGCTGTAAGGTTTGGAGAAGCAGCTTAACTTCCAACAGAATTGCCTCCCTGACTTTGGCAAAAGACAGCTTTTTCTTATCTGGAATCCAGAATGATAGCGTTTCCGAACAAAGTCCCAGTCCAAGATGCACCATGCTGGAAACCGGTTGGAGGTGGCTTTTCTTCAAATTGACAAAGTACCCCAACATTGTCTGCATGTAACATACAACGTAAAGGGCTTGTGATGCTCTCATGTAGGCGGCCCTTCTAGCGGTGTCAACAGAACCCTGCAAAACAAGGGTAAAACTGCGTGTCAGGTACCCTAAAAACTATGGCCCTCGACTCCCCCGGACTCCCCGACAAAACGGTCATCGATCCAAATTTCTGTATGGATCCCCCTGTTCTTTAACCATGTCGAGAGGCAGAACCCGATAGAGGAGTACACATACGCACTGTTCTTAAACCCAAAGGGAAGGGTGGTATCGACGAAGTAAAACCCCGCCCACTCAAAGCCGCAGAATGTTCTGGATTTTTCGGACAGCAGGACCTGCTTATAACCCTGGGCATCATCAGTTCCCGAGAAGAAACCCCCTCTGTTGACTGATTTGACGATTTCCCCCAGAGGGATCAGATTGAAAGGCGTGTCTTTACACCACAAGTTAGGACCCTTCATCGACAGGACTAATCTAGGCTTGCTAGGCTCCACCAAGAGCGCATTTACACACCTTGGAGGCGCGACCTGATGCACCCTCCCCAGCAATTCTACTGAGCCTTCTATGAGACGCTTGGTGACCGTATTGTTAATGAAAGGAACGAATTCCCTACATGTGGGTGTATTTGCGAAATACATTGGCGGGGGAATGCTTGAATTGAAGCTTTTACCTCGATAAGTGCCTTTAAAGGGCTGAAAGAAATCATATAAATCTACACCCTGTCGCAACCAGTCTCTGACTAAGGGTCTACTCCCAGGACACTCTTGCAAAATGCTCTCCCATTTTTCGGGGTGATCGTGCAGACTCCCGGCAATAAATCTGTTGGAGTCCCGGAAACGCAGTGAATCAAAATCTGGAGGGCATTTTCCGGCAAGCACCTCTTCCGGCCTTGGGGCGCTCCGACCTGAGGCGTTTGCTGGGTTCCCCGAAATATCAACCCAAGAGAACACCCCCCGCTTTCGCCTAATTGCCTGAGCCGCATAGGGGTCAAAATCGCATAAGGGTGACATCTCCCAAGTGTGGGTCTTGATTGTCCGCAAATATCGCTGGTACTCCTAACGGGGCCAAGAAAGAAACAAACAAAATAAAGTGCGATTTTCAAAGCTGGCCCCGATTTAAAGGACTTTAAATTGATGAGGCTGGCTACAAGCTCTTGCAATTTCTTCACTTTATTCACCATATAGTTTTATTCCCTGCTTCATTAACATTGTGCAGTCAAACTCCCGTTTTTATACTAGTGTTTTATTTATCACTCGGTATTTCTTAGCTCAATCACTAAACATGTTCTGCTGAAACTGCTTGACACTCCTCTAGTCGCTTTTCCTAAAGCATACTGGCCCATGTGCCAAGTGTCACCCCGAGATGACGGGGCGAGCGGCTTAAGATTTCACATTTCTAAATGAAATATGAGTGTATAAGCAAAACATCTATTTATACCAATTTAATTACCTATACACAAAATACCACTAAAATGTGACGAATCTCCCACACAAACTCTGATGTGCCCATTACGAAATTTTCGGGCGTAAGAGATTCCTCTTCCTCTTCCTATCATAAAACAGCCTTGTTGCTAAATTGTAAACCGAGCACGATATGCCTTGTTGAGGGCACGATATAGTCTTGGTAAGGCTGATAAACAACATTCATACTGCTACTGGCAATATTAATTAACAAAACCATGAGGATTCGACTGTGATATGAAACGACATGGCCACCGTGCAGATTGCTTGCTTTAACAAAATTATAACGTGGTGATTCGGTTTTTTAATTTTTTTTAAATTTTTATATAAACGCCTTGAGAATGAAATTGTAATCAAAGATGTCGAAACATCCGTACGAACCATAACGCTTAAATTGAAAACCAAATACCAACGTTAACATCCAACTTTGTATCAGGCTATGAAACTCTTACGCTCTCTACCGAAATCATTACATGATCTCCTTGCATTCCCGGGCGAAATGCCCCCTTTTTCGACACCGGAAGCAAACTGAAACCTCCGGTCTCGGTTTGCCTCGTGAAGCACCAGACGCTCGATAAGATGATCGAAAATCTGATATGCCAAAGCGATAAAATGGCCGCCTGTTCAAACCGCTTTGTGCAGCGGCCCCACGAGCCCTGGGAGATGAGACCAATGGGGTTGGACAAAACCCTAAATGCTTTCGTGCGAAGCGAAGACGCTTATCCGAATCCTCCCCTGTAACGGATTTGTAAATGTACATCGCGATGCCCTCCGTCTTTGACTCAACATGCTTTGAACATTCTGACAAGAGATTCACATACAATTGCTTCTCCTTAAAATCCTCTTGAGATATTGGAGTAAACTGGTCAACATATCTGCGCAGGAGGGACATAACATAGGCCACGTTTCTATCGTAACCTGTCTCCGTGCACGCTCTCAGCAACTCCAGTCGCAGTGGTTTGTGAACCTCCAGCGCTGACTTGGCCTGCATTTGAGTGAAACGAATGTGAAAGAGAATTCTGCACCCCTCGGGCCATGTATAGACAAAGCCCGTGTTCTACTGACAGGCCTAAACAAAAACAAAACAAAAAACCCGCCATTATTCGGCTTGACTCTAAGAGCAGTCACTTTTGATGATTCAACCCTAAGGTGGCAATACTCAAGAAAATTGAACACGTTGGGTTCCCTTGCTATCATTAAATTAACTTAAGGTTCGTTATGTTTTCCAACTTCTGTCCGTTTATAGCACTAAATGACAATTTTTCGCTGTGAGCCATAACCTGGGTCAGGACCTAAAACGGTTCACCCCTTTTTTTTTTTTTTTTTTTTTTTTTTTTCCATTCCGTTGTATGAGGGGCCCATACCACTTGATTCCCTGGCCGCCTGACTTCACTCACAGCTAAAACTAGAGGCCTTATTCAATTGATTGCTGGTTGCCCAGGAGGTTCTTTGTGTTTGATACCTGAGATACACAAATACTCATATAGAATGTTCACATTATTCTGTTCTCTTCAAACTCCCCTGTCTGGTATACTCAATGGGCCCGCCCCTTGAATTCTCGCTGCCCGCAAACCTCCAATTCCGAGCCGCCTACGGGGGCCCGTCCCTTTCCGTTTCTGCCGCCCGTGCTATCTCATTTTCCCATTTGGTTCAGGGGCCCGTCCCTTTCATCCTTGCCACCTCAAACCTCTAATCCCAAGCTGCCTAAGAGGCCCGTCCCCTTTCGTTCCGGCTGCCTGTATTATTTCAGTTTCCAAACTGGTCAAGGGGCGCGTCCCCTTTCATACTTGCTGCCTGTAAACCTGCTATTCCAAATAGCTTAAGGGGCCCGTCCCCTTTCGTTCTCGCTGCCCGCAAACCTCTAATTCCGAGCTGCCTGCGGGGTCCGTCCCCTTTCGTCCTAGCTGCCTGTATTATTTCATTTTGCAACCTGCTTAAGGGGCCCGTCCCCTTGCATTTTCGCTGCCTGTAAACCTCCAAAGCCAAGCTGCCCGAGGGGCCCGTCCCCTTCCGTCCTAGCTGCCTGTATTATTCCATTTTGCAAACTGCCTAAGGGGCCCGTCCCCTTGCATTTTTGCCACCTGTAAACCTCTAATGCCAAGCTGCCTGAGGGGCCCGTCCCCTCCGACCCAGCTGCCTGTATTATTTCATTTTTCAAGCTACTTAAGGGGCCCGTCCCCTTGCAAACTCGCTGCCTGACAACTTCTAAATTCAAGCTGCCTGAGGGGCCCGTCCCCTTCCATTCTTACTGCCAGTAATCTTCCTTTCCGAGAAAGTCTAAGGGGCCCAACCCCTCCCGTTCCTGCTGCCTATAGGCCCACTACTTCATTTCCCAAAACGGCTAATAAAGGGGAGGGGATGAGCACTGTCGCATTGGTTCTCTAGCTTTCGTGCTGTTGGCTAACTACGGCCGACATGGCGTATTAACCCCTCCCCACGGGAAGTAAGTGTGATCATTATCTTGGATCTTCATGTCAAATACGAGAGTGCTGCCCCGGAATTATTATTATTACTATTATTATTATTATTATTATTATCTTTTTTTTTTTTTTTTTTTTTTTTCCCTTCAATAATATATTGTTGGGGGTGTATGTTGTTTTGCAAACTTGTCTCTCCCGCTTCTTTTTAACCCCATTTCAACCAACATTTGACCTGTGCACAGCTATGATTGGAAAATACAGTTGGAAAATACCGTGAACAAACACCCCACTTTAAATAAGAAATTGCTCATGGTTGAACGAGTTGATTTTGGACCGGCACTTTAAATGCCCAAATCTTTAACGGTGTATGACTATAGCTGCGTCAAAACCAAACATCGCCAGGCGCAATCTAACTCGTAACACGTGATTCGTTAAAGCCTCCCGTTGCACCCAACTCAAGGAGCTTTCATTTGACTGTAAAAGGGAGGGGGTGTTGTTATAACACCATCTTGGGTCGGAGCTTGGAAAGAATATGGGCATTTCATCTAAAACAGTGACTTGTCATTGACCCGGGAGCAACATTTTTGCTTTTCATTTACCGAATGGCAGTCTTATGTATCCTAGATCATGCACCCACTAGGACCTGGCGATTCTCTGATACAACACATTGCCTTTACCCCTGCTTAACAGGACAGCCTCTACCTCTTTGTAAAGCATCTCTGAACTAGCTTTTGGTCTTCTCTCACCCACGGCAGCATTTCATCCAACATTTTAATGGCAGCTTTTATTTATTCTTTTACTCCAAAGCTTCTTAAATGGGCAAGCCCAATTCCTTCATAGCTGTCCCCCCCCCCCCTTTTACTTTTGAATTAATGGTAGATATAATCTCTTCCCCCAAAAATACCTTTGAACAGTATTGGGGTCAAATTCCTTTCAAAACGCCCCTTTCTTTGCACTAAATGGTAGTTTCGATTGTTTGTTTGTTTGTCTGTTTGTTTGTTTGTTTTTGTTTTTTTTGGGGGGGGGGGGGGTTTGCTTTAACTGGGCTTTAGTCCAATTGTTTCATTGCAGCGTTATTTTCTCTCCAAGACAACTATAATATTCCTTTCCACCAAAGTACCTCTTAACCCGGGCTTTTGCCCAATCTTTAGAACCGCATATTGCTTTTCTACTCTGTAAAAGGCAGCTATCATTTCATCTAAACCGCCTTTAAAGGGTTAGGGTCTAACTTCCTGTAAGCATCATCTTTGTGCTCCTATTTCGAATGGCGGCTGAAACCTTTCAGCCGCCAAACCGAACGGGTTATGGCCTACTATCCTTTCATGGCAGCATCCTTCTTTACCCTTAAAAATGGCAGCCGTGTTTTGCTCTCAGCAAGCATCTTTTAGTTGCGTTTGAGCCCAAATCTTTCATTACGATATCTTTCCTTCAGTTCTGCGAATGGCAACTCAATCCTTTACTCCTAAAATACCGTTTAACGGTGACATTCAACGTTAGCACATACCAAGCCGGAATTTGCGCCAAGGATGTTGTAAATTGGCAGAGTGTTTTTTTTTGTTTTGCTTTTTTTTTTTTTTGTTGCTTTTTTCTACTTTCAAAATTTGAAAAGAAAAGGGAAAAAGAAATGGATGTTTTGAATTGGTATGAAATACCTGATTCAATAAAAGTGTCACATCTTTTGCAAAATCTCCAGCGATGGCCTGCCGACCATCATTGGGAATCTTGCCTTGCTACCCGATTCCATGACTTCTATAAAATGCTCAGTTTATCTGAAGTAGTCTGGGAGCCAAACTACAAGAACATGCCTGCACACAAAACTGTAAACGGCTTATCCGGTATAAAGTGCCAACCCACGAATCCATTCACTTTTCAAACGGTCACAAGAAACGTTGTATCCATCCTCAATTTTAATGTGATTGGGCACCATACTTTTAATGCAGCGTTTACTATCCTTGTTTTAACAGCAATTAATTTCTTTCCCGCAGCTCTGGGCTTCAATCCAAACTAACATTACTAGTCTTAAAGGGAACCTTTATAATTTCCTGCAAAATGTAACAACTGTGCCAGGTTTTGGCTTCCAAGGCAGCCGCCCCCCTTGCGTCGATTTTCGAAGCCATCTATCTTCTCTTTTGCCCCGTTTTTTTTTTTTTTTTTTGAGGGGGGCGCTGAAATGTTAAAGATCCGAAAAGATAACGTCCAAGCCAAACACGCTAAAAAATGCTGTCTAATAACCCATTTACATTCAGAAAGCGGTACAGCGAGCAAACTTAAATGCACGCATTTCCATTCCATTTCCTGGCCCGCTGACGTGACCCTGCAGAACTCTTAAACCTGTGTACCGCCAGGGCCACCTTTACAACTAATAATATAGAAACTCAAATCGCATACCGCTTCCCTTTAAATGTAATACCTCATTCACATACAGTTGCTTCAAATCAATGAATTTTATGCCGCCCTGAAATCCAGAACATTCTGGATGCGTTTGCAATCTCGTCAGATGTGCGAATGATTATAATTACCTGCACAGGAGGAGATGAAGACGTAGAGGGTACTTGGGCTGCCGCACTAGGCCCGGGACTCGACTCGACGCTGGCCGCTTTTTGGGCAGCTGTCGACTTCGCCGTGTCATCAGACCGCCTGCCCTCCCCGTCCAGTCGCTGCTTCTTGGGTACTGGCTGGTCTAAGGGGCCTGCCTCGACTCGCTCCAACATTTTTTCCAGGTTGCGCTTCTGTCCACCATTTGGGGCCAGCGCCAGAACATGACGCTTCCAATCCTCGTCCAGGCCTTTCAGTTGGGAAGCATCATCCCAGCCGTCCTCGATAAGGGCCTGAAAACACCTCGCCGAGACCCGGAACGTGGCACAAAGCCCTCTGAAAAGCGGGGCGACCGGTTCCTGCGTTGCCCCGTATGCATCGGCATCATCCTATAAGTAAAATATTGTGTATAAAATTCATATGGAGCGCTTTCATTAATAGGTTATGCCAAATCTGAATGACATCGATACATGTCTTAAAACATAACACTGAGGTGCCAAGGGCGCTACGAAGGCATCCATATACCCCGATAATGGTCGCTCATATCTTGGCGGCCGATAAACTGTACCCCCTAACCGCTTGAAAACACAAATCTCATTAATCATTACTTTTAACTTTAACAAGGCCTGACAAGAGTCTTAACTTAATACGCAAAACCAACCTTTATTGATCCATCAAGTACGTCCATGATGCCGACTCAACTTAATTCGAAGTGTCACCGATAAAGGACGATCACGACTCTCGCGCCAAGCAAAGGACATATGACCATCGCAAGCACCTATGCAGAACTAAGCGGTGACCAGAAAACCAGTCCAGCACACCAATTCTAAAGAAAGCCGAACGCCTATTTTGCATACAAAAGCGAACACCGATACGTCACGTCAAGAGCCAACGATACGCTCGAACGCCCGATGTGCCTCTTGTTGTAGTGGTTCTTCTTTCATTTTCAACTACATGTACCCGGTCTTACCTGAAAGATCCCAAAGTGAAAGAAGATAACTATCAAACCTCATATCATCCTTTTGCTATTCCTTTCCACGCCAGAAGGCCAAATCCGGCAATTGCTCAATGCAGGGAGCCCCCCCCCCCCCCCCCCGATCCAAGGGCATCTTCCTGACTATTTTCGGGTAGACCGATTGCAAACACGACCGGTCACTCGGCCGTCAGAATCGCGACTGATGTAGATCAGTCGCCCTCAACGTCCACAGCGATGCAAATAGTAATAGTTAAAATAATACAAATAGAATTATATAAATAAAACTGGGTGGGTTTATACAAATACAAATTAAAACAGCGAAAGATAAAATAATTAAGAGGCAGAAGCTAAAAGACTTGTCTTAAGAAGTGATTTAAAATGTGATAGAGATGGCGCCGAACGAATTTTAGTACTTAGGGTATTCCGTATTCTAGTGCAATTAATGATTGGACTGTGTTTGTAGCACTCCGTTTTGTACTTTGGGATAATCAAATTATTAGCAGTAGCTCCTCTAGTGTTGTAATCGTGTGCATCTGAAAGTTGTGTTACATTATTGGGTAAATACGACGGCGCAAGTCCATGAGTACATTTAAACATAAAAGCTGCCTTTAAGTAAAAATATCGTTCATGTAATGGCAACCATCCTAATTCTTTAAAAAGTTCACTTGATGGAGTGTCAAAACCCTTAGACAAGATTAAACGGGCTGCATACTTCTGTAACTTAATTAATTTATCATTGTGCATCTGATACCTATCCGACCATATTTGTGAGCAGTAGTCGAAGTGTGGTAAAACGAAAGCATTATACATTACTTTTAGTACATTAAATGGAATACATGGTTTTGCGCGTCTCAAGATTGCATGTTTTGTCCGTACCGTCTTGACAACATGATCGACATGGTCAGTCCATTTTAACTCTTCATCAATTAATACGCCAAGGCATTTGATACTCTTGACCCGTTTAATTATACACTGGTTAACTGACACTGTAATTTCGCTCGAATTCTTCAATTTTGCCTTTGTCCCTATGATCATAACATTCGTTTTATCAAAATTTAGCACAAGTCTATTATTCTCTAACCATCTGCTTATTTGGTCTGTCGCAACAGATAATTTGTTGGCAACTTCATTCGCCGTTTTGCCGCTGACAGTAACAGTAGTGTCATCAGCAAACATGTCTACTATACCATCAGTAACTGCAGACGGCATGGAATTCACATATATAGAGAATAATAGCGGACCTAGAATTGAGCCTTGTGGAACTCCGCTAACAACCTTTAATCGATCAGATAAAACCTTTTTAAAACAGACCCTTTGAGTCCGGTCTGACAAGTAGCTGGAGAACCAATTCAGTGTACGATTTGAGCAACCAAGTGCTTTCAATTTTATGAGAAGAATATTATGGTCAATTGTATCAAATGCCTTCCTTAGGTCAATAAAAGCCACTCCGTTAAGTTGACCGTTTTCAATATTACTACTCCATTGATTGACAAGTTTAGCTAAAATGGTTGTTGTAGAGTGCAAAGGTCGAAAGCCGGATTGATTAGCATGCATAAGTTCATTGTCATTAATATATGCATATAGCTGATCATAGACAGATTTTTCCAAAATTTTACTGATAACTGGGAGGATAGAGATTGGTCGGTAATTGCCTACGTCAGACTTTTCCCCAGTTTTGTATACCGGTATGACCTTTGCACTTTTCATAATTAGAGGTACCAGATCGCATTGAAAAGACCGGTTAA
Source organism: Hippasteria phrygiana (assembly GCA_037893225.1). Classification (NCBI taxonomy): domain Eukaryota; kingdom Metazoa; phylum Echinodermata; class Asteroidea; order Valvatida; family Goniasteridae; genus Hippasteria; species Hippasteria phrygiana. The sequence continues at coordinate 775,601 of JAZGUH010000321.1, forward strand.
CCAGTTTAGTTAATGACTCGAGAATAGCTGGCAGAGCAATTTTTAGAAGGCGACCACTGACATCGTCGTCCCCAGTAGCCTTATTTACACTCATATTGTTTATAACCTCAACAACATAATTTTCCGAAACAGTTTGAATTTCAAAGGCATTTTGAACGCTATCATTCTCGTTTGATGTACCGATATTGTTTTGCTCTGGTAGCTTCTCGGTCACTTTCTTTGCGCAGTTAATAAAATATTCATTAAAGACATTTGCAATATCGTTTGGCTTGTCACATTTATGACCTTCATGGTGAACTGTGTTTGGCAAAGTAGGTTTCTTCTTTGATATAACCTCATTAATACAGTTCCATATTTTCTTGCCGTTTCCTCTGTTATCACAAAGAATACCACGATAATGATCAGACTTCTCTTTTTGTATTGAGTGAGTGACTCTATTTCTCAGCGAGCGATATGCACTCCATAAATCCGTACTATTTGATTTAACAGCAGCTTTGTGCATTTTATCTCGCTCTTTCATTAAGTCCACAATATCACGTGATATCCATGGACAGGCATTTTTCCAAATTTTCTTTTGCTGAAGAGGAATATGGGAATCGACAATATTCATAAACATGTCAACCCACTTTTGACAAGCCAAATCAATGTCTTCAATGGTATCAAGAATTTCCCATTGTTGACAAGATAAAGCATGGATACAATTCTGAATGTCGAGTTTATGAAATGGCCTGTATGATATATAATTATGACCATGCTGGGCTTGATATTGACGCTTGGTATTCCTAATAGTGTAGATAAGGAAATGGTCACTGACACCAGTGCAAAAAGCCCCACTGTCCTTATACACATCTGGATTATTGACAAAGATTAAATCGATTATAGTTTTGCTTCGACTGGTTACCCTTGTTGGATACTGGATTAACTGCGTAAGCCCGTACATCTCTGTATAAAACTTCATATTTTCAGTATTGCTGTTTGACACATTTTCGGAAAAATTGCAATTAAAACCACCCAGTAAGATAATTTCCTTATTGTCCATTACTGCTACAGATAAAACGTTATCAAGTTTTTCAAAGAAAAGACTACTAGAATTAGGTGGTCTATAAATAGATCCAAGTAATATCGGTGCACATTTGCCATACTTTATTTCGAGCCAAATATTTTCTAGATGCTCGGACTCGATATCAGATCTTCTCGTGAAAATGGATTGATTAGAAATGTAAACTGCAACACCACCACCGTGTCTAGTTCTGTCTTTTCTTACAATGGTAAACCCATCAATCGATATTTCATCATCTGATATTGTTGAATCGCACAGTGTTTCATTTAAACAAATTACATCAAAAGGCTTTAGTTTAAATAGATGTCGAAGTTCATCTATTTTACTAACCACACTGTGGATATTAAGATGAGCAAACTTTATACCTTTACCATTAAGTTTATGAATAGTTAAAAAGTAGGCCTATGTCTCACATACGGTCCGAACCTTTTTCTGACGAAAGCCTGTCGCATCTAAATAACAACAGACCTCGACGGACCGAACCTTTATCGAAAGAAAGCCTGTACGAAAGAAAGTATAGGAACACCGTACCGGCGCTCTACCAACTGAGGATACGACTTTTTAACTTCTGACTAGTGCCCCCCCCCCCCCCCCCCCAACAAAGGAACTGACAATGTGGGAGACCGCCAACATTCGGTAAGAACCGGTACGGTGTTCCGGAGGTCACAGGTTCAACTCCCACTCTTGCCAGTTTTCTTTGTTCACTTTCAAAATTCATTCAAACTTACCTATAGTCAGTTTACCTGGGCTTGTGGTTTGTTTGTTAAAAAGTCGTATGTTCATTGATTGATTTCTTACCTAACCGGACACCACAAAGACCAGGGACACCAAAATGCGATTGTGTTGGTGTATTTCGGCACAACAGGCTGTCTGTCTGTATATAACGACGCCCGTACAATGAACTCCCAGGAAGTTCAATAATTAACAAATGTATATTTAGTTATACTTAATATTTCATATTGGTTTATTGATCCATTCTCACAGTTAAAACTGAATTATAATGGATTTACATAATAAAAGTTACAATTAAAAATATATTAAACTATAAAAAACGAACAGTACGAAACACAATATTATATATTATTATTTAACCACATTATTGCTCCATGTTGTGTAATTTAATTAAGTATGGTATTGCACTGTCCTGCATTCGTTTTGTTTTACATCGGATTTCGGAAATTTTTAAGTTGTTTCTTAAGACCCTAGTATTATTTTTGGGTGGAATGAACTGTTTAAATTGATTTGTTCTCTCTGATGTTCTTTTATATAAAGCCACACACAACGATTTTCTTCGATCAGTTAAAGATTGTAAGTTACAATTAGTTAAAACATCATCGTAAGTTGTATAATTTGATCCCAATACTATTTTAAGGGATCTCTTCTGTACTCGTTCAATATGAGTTATCTGTTGTTTAGTCAGTGCCCCATTCCACACTGCATGGAGCAGCGTATTCAGTAATTGGTCTAATAAAACATGTATAAATCGTCATAAGGTCATGAGATGGAAGACCGTGACATTTAAGCACACGTAACATGTGAATCTTACTATTAGCCCGTTTAACTATGTTATCAACATTTCTATCCCATTTCAAATCATTTTGAATAATTACTCCTAACACTTTCATTTGAGTCACTGTTACAAGGTTATGAGCACCAATAGAAAATGTTTGACAAATGGGTGGATTTCGCATAAAACTAACATTCATGTGGAGGCATTTGGATGGATTAAGTTTCATTAGATTTTGGTCGCACCATCCAACAAGACTGTCTATTGAATTTTGAATATTTGACGGTTGTGAGAAGTTTCTGCATTCTACTATTGACAGATTATCAACGTATTTGTAAGTAGAAATATTATTACCATCAAGCTTAACATCATTAATCATCGCTAAAAATATAATTGGGCCTAATTTAGTTCCTTGTGGAACACCTGAATATAAAGTCGACCAATCAGAACATGTTGAATGGTATCGAACACATTGTTGGCGAGCACTCAAAAAATCAGTAATCCAAGGGATAATAGAGAGGCGAACATCCAAGTCAATGAGTTTTGTGATAGCCAGGGTATGATCAATTCTATCAAATGCTTTGGCAAAGTCGGTAATAATTACAGTAGAAGTGGATTTCGGTTTATCCCCATGTTCATACAGCAAATGTAACATATTTATTAAATAGTGATTTGTAGATAGGAATTTTCTGTTACCAAATTGACATGGATCCAATTTTGGTGCGATATCTTGTAACACCCATTGTGCAATAAAACCTTCCGCAATCTTTGCAAAATGATTGGTAAGAGAAATTGGTCTCAATTTCTCAACTGAAGGGGGATTAGTCTTCGGGACAGGGATCACAATAGCTTTTTTCCAGTCATTCGGAACTCTTCCTTGTTGAAATGATAAATTAATTATATCAGTGAGTGGCGTTGCCAGTTCGATGGAATATTCCCGAATGAAACGGGCAGTTATGTTATCAGGACCACCAGAGCATGTTAAACGGATTCCCGTCAAAGCCTTATGAACAGTCCACGGTGCTAAAATTGGACAAGGTATTTCCGTTGGTAAGTATGCAGGTAGCTTATTCATGTCGATTGGTTCCAAATCCTCAGCTACCGACAAAAAACGATTATTAATATTTGATGCAATTGCATCAAATATACACTGTTAAAAAGGCGTTTAGCTTTTAAACACTTTTCTTGTACCCACTTTTTTGACACGTTTAGCCCACGACATGTTTAGATTTAACGTTTAGCTTTTTGACGCAACACGTTTAGCATTTAAACATTAGGGCCCGAATTCATAAACGGTGATTTTCCCTTGATCACGATTAACTAGGCAAAACCGTGTATAAACAGGTGATGATCGAGCGTACAAATCTAGGCTCGAATTTATAAAGAGTGATTAGATCATCTGCTGTTTATCCAACGTACATGGTTAGTGACACCTGTCTAAGTAACTAACGAAATTTTAATCGTCCCAAGGGGCTTGTTTATCTCGTGTACAAGTTACCCTCTGTTGGCTTGTTTGTGTGGACGGACGTATGGCCATGGATCTGTTGCTATCATTGAAATAGCGCAGGAAGAGATGGCTGAGCAAAGGCAAGTTGCCGAATTGCGGGTTTTCAAAGACAGGACGAATCCTTTAGAAGAGTATAGGGACACGAAATTTGTAAAGAGATACCGTATTTCCAAGGAATCATACCGTTACATTCTAGACCTTATTGAAGCTGACATTGACCATCCCACAAGACGAAACCACGCCCTTCTTCCGGTACACCAACTATGTATTGCCCTTCGCTTTTATGCATGCGGTGCATTTCAAATGGTCATTCGTGACAAGTGTGGTGTATCACAGGCTACCTGCTGTCGAGTAGTTGCATTTTTCGGTCATGGGTGAAATTATCAGCGCGTTGTTTCGACATGCCGGTCCTCGCACTAGTGTCAACTGAGCTGATCAGCAGAGCACAGCGATCTGCGGGTTTCCGGAGATAGATATGCCCTTTTGTTCAACATATTACGTAATCCGCTGTGAAGAGAATGATGTACGACTAGACCACTAAACATCGGCGAAGCAGGAACTTGTACACGGATGGATAAACAGCCGATTATTTTCTTACTGAATTGCGATCATTACAGGAGTTTATCCACACGCGTACTTCTCTGTTTTAGCCACCGTACAATAGTTGTACCATGGAGGAAGCTTCCTCCATGGTTGTACGTGACTAAAATAATCGGGTGATCATCACTTTTATGAATTCGGGCCTAGGTGTTTAAATGCTAAACGTGTTGTGTCAAAAAGCTAAACGTTAAATCTAAACATGTCGTGGGCTAAACGTGTCAAAAAAGTGGGTACAAGAAAAGTGTTTAAAAGCTAAAGGCCATTTTTACAGTGTACATTTGACGTATAGACGGTTTTCATTTTTCATCAGGCAACTTGAATTCAACTCATTTGACAGAATGTCAGACGCTCTAAGAACTTAATATTGATTAGATGTCATACAAACTGAGTACGGAGACTCGGACAATGCTGTAAGCCGGCTACGAAAAACTCACCCTTGTTTCTATTTTTTTCCTTTTTTAAGGATGAGAAACGTAGGTCTGTTCCATGCGTTACAGCTAGCCCCAGGATATGAAGCGCGGTATGGGGGAAAAGGGACCCCCCTCTTTTGTGTTGGTCATTGTGTTCCCGGAATCTCAAGAATTCTATTCAGAAATCTAGGGGGGATGTGTTAGATAACAATAATCTGGAGTGTGCTTAAGGTATAGGGATAAAAGGGGGGGGGGGGGGGGGGGGTACCTTTTTTCCCCCATATCGTGCAGGGTATCGCCAAGCGAACCGCTACAATGTGTTTTGTGCAGTCAAGCGTAACCTATACAGAATCATCCAACATGGATTGAAACTGCACAAACAGCGGCAAATGACGTCATCCGGCCTGGCGGCACTGTTTAATCCAACAATGGATTGAAACTGCACAAACGGCGGCCAATTGCGTCATCCGGCCTGGTGGCACTGTTTTTGCGCATATTTGCGTCATCCGTACGGAAGGGGTTATTTAATATACACATTACTGATAACAACGGACCTTCCGTCATGATAAATATCGGTTTTACTTGTTGGAATAAACAATTTTAATCTTGACATTGAACGTAAGAATGCCCAGACGTATGGGTGAAAGTTCGTTGAACCTGAAGAACCCCGCATAAGCGAGAAGACACATTGCTACTGTCTTTAAACTCATCAAATCTGCTACTGTAAGCTCAGAAGGTTGCTTAATGAGCAAGTCAACCATATCTCTTAAGATAGACGGAGTTAAAGGTTCTTTTTTTCTCAGTAGATTTTGACAGTGTTCTTCTGAGCCCTTCGTAGGTAAATTTAACTGGGTCCTCAACCCCAGCCACCCTGTGAGCCCATGATATAGCCGATGTGGCTTTGATCACTGGGGCTAAGATAAACCAGATACAAAGAAATATGGTAAGGGATCTGCCTCAATGGGCCTTCATGTTGTGCTTCTTTGCCCATTTATTGAACGCACCCGAATACGATTTTACTGTGGAATCTGCTCGCGACTTCAGTATTATCTGGGGTAACTTTCCGGCGAGATCTGCCAGGTACTCCGTAGTATCTTGTCTGTTTTCGGCTCATATGCCGCTGTCAAAGATAATCTGCACATAATAGCAAACAACATAAAGCGGAAAAACGAGAACTTATGTTACTGCTAAAGAACATGTGTTTTACACGAATGTGAAATCTAGCCTAAGCGCTAGTATCTTGCTTCTAACAATATTGTCGATAAACTCGACGTTTCCGCCTCTGGGGGAATACAAATTCCGCAGTCTCTTGGAAGTTCATAAACTTGTACCACTGCTCTAGTTGGAATATAACCATCTGGAAAGAGCATAGGCCAAAAAGGCGAAGAAAGCCAACATGGACAAATCAATGTGCCGATCGCCTTTGTGTTTTCCATGTGTTTAAAAACTCTGGGTATCAATAAGATCGGGGGGGGGGGGGGGGGGGGGGGGACAACCCAATTGTTTTCCGCCTTCCAGTTGACCATGAAAGCATCTATTGCTTCACAACCCGGATTCCAATACCTGGAATTGAACCGGGGGGGTCTTATTATTATAGTATAACTGGCAAATCTGTCCACAGAATGTGGGCCCCACAGATTATCAAAAAACGAAAAGACGTCATCTGAAACTGCCCAGTCGTCTTGGTCTATAATTCTACTGAGCTTATCTGCTCTCTCGTTTTTTGACCTTGGCACCAATCACGTGCATCAACGCATTTGTAAGGGCTATTTATGGGTGCGTTCGAGCAGCTTACCCGGATCGACTCGGGTGAAGCACTATATCCTTCCTCCATGGGTGAAGGCAGACAGGTTAGCCACGACAAGCTGGGCTAGTATATAACGCCATCTCCTGTTGATGTCACGTGTAGCACTTGAGTCGGCGATTGTGTAGTTACAGACCCTCTCTATATTTAATCCATTTCGAGTCAAGTTATTTTTATCATTCCAAAATGAATTTATGTACATTTTTTTCTTACGTGTTATGCGGTTGGTGTCTTGCGAATCAGTGCGGTTTTCACCATCTCTATTTTCGTGTTGCGTTTTGTCATCTTCGTTGTCGTTTTACCCCAAAATTTCCCACAAAAATGTTTTAAACTCTACCCTCTATCTACGACATACGTGTAAGTCCATTCTTAATTCCCCGTTCCAGTCGAATCTGTGGGTAATCAGACTTAACTACGCATGCTTGTGACGTATTCCACCACTCTGCTCCGCGAGCAGGGTCTATGGTGGCTGACCCGAGTAAGCCCCCGGGTGGTATGACGTCAGAGCTAATCGAACGGCACAAGGCTAACCCGAGTCGACCCGGGTGAGCTACTCGAACGCACCCCAAGGCCATGTTTGTTTCACACGAATTCGGATCGCGATCAGTGATCCGTGCGTTGGTTCACATACCAGATTCCACATACATGTACCAGATTGTTATTGGCTGATGACATGAAGTTATTTTGTCAGATATACCAGCATTTAGATTGTACTTCTATGTAGAATGACCTGACAAATTATAGGGGACAGGAAGACCTTTCATTTCACAGTGATATGGTCGGAAGATGAAACATTGTTAACTCTTTTGGTTTTTTTTCTTCAAAAACTGGTTTTGGGCTAAAATTAAGGATTTTAGGTAATAATTTTGGCACCTTGTATTTACATGCAACATTTTAAGAGACAATTGTTTCAATATGTTGCAGTTCATAAAATTCAGATTATTATTGAAGTTTATTCACGCTAAAAGCTATAATGTCATGCGAATCGCACTACTTGTCACGCAAGTCACATACATTGTACTTATCAGGCTGTTGTCAATGACAGATTTTAAACAATACAACTTTTGCATAGAGTGATGAAGGGTACAGGGTTCCCAGTTCATCAGGTATATCTCAGATTCAAGTTGTATTCTGCAAAAATGGGTAAAGTATGAGGAGTTGTCAATACCCTCTGTTAGCAGCGAGTCACTCTGGAATGGTGGTTTTGAGTATTACTCTGAAAAAGAAGCTTTGCTATTTTGATTATTAAATCTGTGATAATTTCTCCATTGTGTACACATTATGTACAAAGGGACTTTGGTATTTTCATTGACGGTATATTTAATTTCGTACTTTACAGTTGTATTTATTTCCATCTCTAAGACGAAATCAGAACATCTTGATAGAATCCAGAGGTATCACTATATTTTAATGTTATTAAGAAATTGTAAAAATCAAGATCATAATGGTGTTGCAACATATTTGCAGATGTGTAATTTATTTAATCTCCCAACTCCCTTCTAGAAATACACAGTTAGCTCTTATTTTTGTATACAAAAATATACATAACCACTTCAGTGTAGTAACCTATATGTCCTACATGTTCCTAATCATCAACTTTTGTATAGCTATAACAATAGCAGTTACATTGATGCAGACTTTACTTTTGTGGATGAAACTAAAAAATAGCCTGGGGAATACAACTTTAAATAGAAAAGGACTTCTCATCACTGTGGAATTAAACACTGCCAGACATGGATCGGTCACTTGATGAGTCAAGTGCGTACCAATAAATAACATGAACAAATAATAACTCTATAGGGAGTCAATATTTTGTTATAAAATATTCTATATTGTACCTTAATTGAATTGACTTTTCACCTCAGCACTCCTTTGACCTATGATCTTTGACATGAAGTTTCTCCCACATTATCTTTTTATCAATGAGAGCGACTGGAAAATTTAACATAACACAGGGACAGTGTCATAAGGTCCTATGAAGATACAGGGATATAGTCATACAGAATTTAGGACTGGTTATAAGTTTTCCCAAAAAATTCTTTAAGTCAAAAAGCACAAAACTCTTTCAGGCAATACAAAAGTGGTAAAAGAAACCCAAAAAAACATAACTCCAAAATAAAACTCCAACAATTATATACCAGAACTCTTAAGACAATAAGGTATTTCCTTTACTCTCTAACAAGTCTCACAGCCTGTCATTCCTTCTCATCTTATCATCATGCATTTTAAGCAATTGTTCCTCTCGCCTTTTTGTACTTCAGACTGCTTAACTGCATACTGTTCCAGCCACTGCACAGTGGCATATTTGACGTCGTTTTCTTGCAGGAGTTTATGTTTTTCCTGCATGACTGGCATTGTTATCAGTCAGAGTCACTGAATGGCATATCATTGCATTCTACTGGCATATCATTGCATTCTACTTTACTACTTGAACTCTGATTCAGGTTCATTAGGCTTCATTGCCCCAAGAGTATATGCCGGAGAGGTACCGGCACGGGTTCCACAAAGAGCATCTAACTCCTCATAGAATTTACAGCTCTTCCTGTCTGCACCAGTCATCTTATTATGATCTATTGTATCTTTATATGCACGCTTAATGGCTTTCCATTGTTTACAACATTGCTCACCTGTAACATCTACACCCCCCTCTTTCATCATATTAGCAATTCTATTCCATAACTGCTTATACACTTTCACGCTCCTGAATCGATCCTCGGCCTCCACTCTCAGATCCACAAACATCTTTGTTTCTTTGTCCAGCCACATCTTCTTATCTGAATCTGTGCTTTCTTATACATATTTTTGACTGTGGTGCCTAATCTGAATTATATAAGCGATCTAAATGTTCCGACCTTTTTTTAACACCCTGTATATATGAAAGATATACTGTATTTCCAGTGTAATTCAATTTTGCACAGCACCTTGAAAGTTGATTCACGAGTGGACAAGATGATATTGAATTTATTATTTGTAGAGTTATAGACGGGCAAAACAGTGGCAGGCGCGGATCCAGGGGGGTGTTTTGGGGGTCGAAACCCCCCTGCTTGTTGGCATTTTTTTCTATTTTTTTATGTTTTTGCTTTTTCTTGTAGAGGCCTACGCCTTGCAAATACAGGTCTTATTTTGCATATAGGTGAGAACAAAACAAAGAGGTTAAATGGCGCCACCAACGGTGAGAAAGTGTATACCCCCCCCCCCCCCCCCCCCCCCCCACCGTCCCCCTTGTAAAATGTTTTTCGCAGGCGGAACATTTTTGGAGTCACTTTTCGGGCAAAATTTCAGAAACCCCCCCCTGCAAAAATTCCTGTATCCGCCCCTGAGTGGGCATATTATAGCAATTTGGAATTATGGTGAACAGCACCATGCACTATTGAGAGTCCCTGAAAATGTATAATTTCACTTCCATGCAGTACCAACGCAAATTGCATAAAATCAAATTGATTTCAAGAATGGGAAAGACTATTACACATATCACACTTGAGTTCAGGAAGTAACTCTTAGGTGAATTACATTTGTGTTACAAAGGTTGAATTTAATTTTAGAAAAATAGGACGGACAGAATTAGTTGAAACAAAAACTGACATCTTTATCAAACCTATAGGTTTTCCCGGCCAATTTTGCAAAATGTTCATTCATCGGATACAAAGTTAATTCAATTCCGCCGACATTTTGAAAATCGGTCTAAACACGCGTTTCATTTTCGTTACCAGGGGCCAATTTCATAGAGCTGTTAAGCACAAACATTTGCTTAGCATGAAAATGTCTTGCTTAGTAAAAACAGGTTACCAGCCAAAATTCCATGTACTTTTCATGCTAAGCAAACAACAGCTGAATGCCAGTCAAAAACAATATTCCACACATGGAAATCTGGTTGGTAATCCAGTTATCAAGGAAGCATTTGCATGCTAAGCAAATTTTTGTGCTCAACAGCTTTATGAAATTGGCCCCTGAGCGTTCGATTCCATTTCACTTTAATCAAATACGTGTTTGTGCAGAACCTTTCGTTTATATCCAATTGGATTCATTTACAAGGCTTCCTTTTCGCTTTTAGGCGAAATTCAAACATTGACCATTAAATTTCACATTTTGTGTAATGGCATCTACACCAAATACAAATTGAGGGTTTCTTTTTCATTAACCGTCAATCAAATTAGCCATACCTTACATCAATTTAGAATGAAATTCTAAGCTGCATCATGCATTATTGATGTAAATAGAAATCTCTGTAGTTGATGGAGTAACATCAAATTAAGATAAAAATTATCAAGCTTTTTAAAATTTCTGTTTCCATTATTTACCTAGTCAACACGTTTACATTTAACTGTCGTTTTTCATAAATACTTTTCTATTGTTAGGTTACTCGTGGTTTTGCATGCATGTCATATTTGGGGCCAAATTTGAGGCTACATTGCCTGATATCGATTTTTAGCCAAGACTTTTCATTTTTACGGAAAAGTAGCCACATTTTGATCTTATATCTTTAAAAAGGCAAAAATGAAAATCAACAGTTAAATATGAACGTGTTCTACATAGATAAATTATATTTATTCTCACACCTCTTTGCATTACATTCGGTGAAATCCCCCTTCCCCTCAGAGCCACCACTGACTACATCTCAGGTCAAGTTAATTTTGTGACAGACTTTAGCCCTAGTAGGTTCTCTGCATGGCCATGCATCGAGGGAGATAAGTTTGTGCCTGAGCATACTGCTTGTGCCTGAGCATACTGCTTGTGCATTTTTCGTGGGGGATTTCTCCGATGTTGTTAGGGGCTATTTCCTGTAAACAGGCAGATCTCCAGCAGTCTACAGATAGTCTGCAACACTCTCCAATGCATAAAAAGTAAAAAAATTAAAAACTCTGCCCTCTATCTACGACATACCTGTTGGTTTTTAATGTCGCAATCTAGTTTGCTATGTCCATTTTTAATTCCCCGCTCCAGTCGAATCTGTGGGTAATCAGACTTAACTACGCATGCTATTCCACCACTCTGCTCCGCGAGCCCGAGTGAGCCCCCGGGTATGACGTCAGAGCTAATCGAACGGCACGGGGCCAACCCGAGTGAGCTACTCGAACGCACCCCAAGGGCCTGTTTGTTTCACACGAATCCGGATCGCGATCAGTGATCCGTGCGTTGGTTCACATACCAGATTCCACATACATGTACCAGATTGTTATTGGCTGATGACATGAAGTTATTTCGTCAGATATACCAGCATTTAGATTGTACTTCTATGCAGAATGACCTGACTAGAATTAATACTCTGTTCTAAATGTGGACATTTTAATCCTCAGAAGCGTTCTGTTTGTAAAAACGTACACACGGCTGAAAAGTGAAAAATTATAACTACAAGCACCACAACCTCACATTTAACCCCTTGAGTACAGTATTTTACGGGAGACGTCGGGGTGCCGCGGCTCTGGCAGCCAAGCGAACCGCTACAATGTGTTTGTGCAGTCAAGCGTAACCTATACACAATAATCCAACAATGGATTGAAACTGCACAAACAGCGGCCAATGGCGTCATCCGGCCTGGTGGCACTGTTTTTTTGGCGCCATATTCCGTCATCCGTACGCAAGGGGTTTTAATGTGGTATCAAATTAAAGGGGACAAGAAGACCTTTCATTTCAGTGATATGGTAGGAAGATGAAACATTAACTCCTTTTTTTCCTTTTCAAAAACTGGTTTTGGGCTAAAATTAAGGATTTCAGGTAATAATTTTGGCACCTTGTTTTTACATGCAAAATTTTAGGAGGCAAAATTTGTTTCAATATGTTGCAGTTCATCAAATTTAGATTATATTTAAAGGAAGTGTACATGATTGGTCATTGTTGCAATTTTCAAAAATGGGCGGATTTGGGGGTCAAGTATGTTATAGGAAATATCGTTCCACTGACCTGTTCAAAGTTTTGCGTTGTTGGATGGCGAAAAAACCGAGAAAAACGGCGGTCGTTTTCCACCGTCGGGCGGATGATAGCCTTTAGTCAAGGCGCGCGTGGCTACCTGGACACGTGACGCGCCCTGAATGCCAGCATGTCCAGGGCGCGCCACTCGTCCGGTAGCCACGCGCGCCTGGACTAAAGGCTACAGGGCAGTATTCCAACGATTTTTAACTGGAAATCGTTGGAAGACGATATACATTACCACTTTTCTTGACAACGACAGCACACCTGGTGCCATAATTTCACAGGATGATTGAAACTACTATTAACTTACAGTCTAGTAAGGTATTTCGTAATAATTCAGTAAACAAAAAATTGGAGATTTACCAATCGTGCACACTAAATCTAAGTTTATTCACGCTAAAAGCTATAATGTCATGCGAATCGCACTACTTGTCACGCAAGTCACATACATTGTACTTATCAGGCTGTTGTCAATGACAGATTTTAAACAATACAACTTTTGCATAGAGTGATGAAGGGTACAGGGTTTATAGTTCATCAGGTATATCTCAGATTCAAGTTGTATTCTGCAAAAATGGGAAAGTATGAGTAGTTGTCAATACACTCGGTTAACAGCGAGTCACTCTGGAATTGTGGTTTTTAAGTATTATTCTGAAAAAGAAGCCTTGCTATTTTTGTAACCGAGTTGTTTCCGGTTAGGACGCAGATCAGTGACAATTGAGGAGTCAGAGGAGTTTCTTTGTTTCTGAATGATCCGGGTTTTATTGCGTTTGGTTGAGATATAGTGGTTGCAATAGTTCATTGAACAGAAAAAAACGACAGTCATTAATAACGAGGAATTCTGAAAAACAATTATATAATAAATACGTAAAATTAAATATCTTTACAATTAATGTACATTATTAATTTTATGCTCAATTCAATGAGACACTTATTGCAGACAAACTTAGCTTCGCTGCTCATACTATAGTGTCAACGAAACAGTCTACCTCTTAAAATAAAATAGTTTCAAAGTGAACAAAGAAACTGGCAGGAGCTGGATTCGAACCTGCGACCTCCGGAACACCGTACCGGCGCTCTACCAACTGGGCTATCTTGCCCCATGTTGGCGGTATCCCAAATTGTCAGTATCTTTGTTCGGGTGGTCGCTTGTGTATTATTTGACGTAAAAAGAACAGATAAGCAACTATAGGCGAATGACGTACCCAATATTATGTTGCCGGCCGTATAGGCTCAAAAGAAGAGGGCACGGTCACTAGTACTAGTAGTATGACGAATACAGGTTGCTGCAATATGAAAATATTTACAATAAATAAAGGCGATAGATAATATTGAGTTTAGTTATTAATTAAGAATGCAGTCCGGAAATAAACAATTTACTGTCCTAATTCTGAATGATTGTGTGTATAACGGCCATATTTTAGACATAACACAAGGCCTTATTTTACATCACCAGTTTCAATCCTTAACAGTAAAATTTACAAATAAAATACAATTTCAAGAATTTTGTTTGGGTTAAATCACTTACCGGAAAAGGTGCGTATTCTGCACCTTTGCCTCCGTTTGCCTGATGACGCAGTATAGGGCTTATTGTTTTTATAGCAATAAAGACGAAGGTGTTCTCTCGGCAATCGTCGGGAGAGGAGTGTTCGTTCTGACTTGCTTGAACGTACAAGAAAATGTTTGGTTTTTTTTTTTTAAGGAATGTCCGGAATGTCAACGCCCCAAAAACTTGAAAAGCGCCCTCTAAAAGTTATATAACTTAATGAGGACGACGCTGGCGGCGCTGTTCAACAAGCTTTATCACAAAACGCTGGAGGCGCTGTTGCGCAAAACTTCGCCTTATGCAATGGATACTAACACTAATATAAACATGTACAACACGGAAATAAGGTCGGGACCTGGCAGCATGAGTCTGGCTGGTCACAATCGCCCCGGGTTAAAATTGAATGAACTAGTGAATGAAAGAGCATACCGTAAAGCAGATTTCGGACTATTACTCCAATAAAGAAGCAAACGAGAGTTACTCCCCTGTGATCCAGTCTGGGAGATATGCTGAAGAAAACCATGTAAGTCCAGGCACAGGATAATTTGGGACTAGCCAGAAATAAAGAATATACATTTATACAAGAAATGAAACATTATAAGAAGGCGAACAAAGTTGGTGAGGACCGCTCAGTGCATGTCGCACCAAGAAAGAAGTAAATTCAAACGGACCACCAAAAGAGATGTCACCTCTACAATTCTTATATATGTCCAATTCTGTACTGCATTCTGGAATAAATATGCTGCCATCGTCGAGCAAAATTAGGAACATTACTAATATTTTAAGTTTAGGAGTATTTACAAGTATGTACATATATGCCATTCCTCTCATTATTCTATTCGTTCCTCTGCCCATTGTATACAGGTAGTTACAAAGGACTTCACTCTACCAAAACATTCCCAGATTGGAAGTGGGTAGAAAGAATTAAGAACTACTATAAATAGCAACATGGCAAGTGCCGCTTTAAGTATCGACAGAAGGTATGCAGGGACTATCAAAGCAAGCAACAGTGCGATGGTGAGACAAATGATAATTCCTTTATCAAACTCTCTGGTGGTAGATGTTTGTTGCTGAGACAACACTGATTTTGGCAAATGATGTGGGTTTCGGTGTTTCCCCTTAGTTGAACGTTGTGATCTTCTGGGTTCTTTCTTCTTCGGACTCTCAGGCTCATCAGGTGGAACTATGACAGCAATATCAAAATCTGAGTCCGTACTAGAACTCAAAGATTCCACAGGAAAGGTAGGAACATTAGATTTTGAGGTGTCCTCAGGATGATTAGAGATAGATGTGGGATCAATATTATGCAGTAGTTCTGCAGGAACTAGCTTAAGCTCAACAGAATTAGTTGTTTTTCTACGACCTTTTTCTTCCGTTGATTCTATGATGTAGACAAAATTCTTTGGATCTGGTTGTCCAATGATTTTATAGATCTCCTGATTGTAGCTATCTTGGATTTTGTTTCGACCTCTAATATGACTACGTAGGTATACATGATCACCTAATTTGAATACATTAGGGTTAGCTTTCCTGTCATATATATCCTTATGTCTTTTTCGCTCAAGTTGGTTCTTTACCATAGCAAGTCGATATGCCTCCTGCAGTCGCCTTTGATGTATTGATACCCAATCTCCATCTAACGCTTTGTTCTTAACTTCTCGATTTAACAACACATCTACAGGTAAACAAGGATCTCTACCAAACATAAGATAGAAAGGAGAAAACCCTGTTGCAGAATGAGGTGTGGAATTATAAGCATAGATTAACTCGGGAAGAAAGAGTGACCAAGAACGTTTTTGTTTTGCTGAAAGTGTACGAAGGAGATCATGCATAGTGCGATTGAATCTCTCGCACTGAGCGTTTCCTTGTGGATGGTAAGCTGTTGTATGTGATTTACTAATATTATACATGTTACAGAGGTGGTAAATAAGGTCCGATTCAAACTGCCTTCCTTGATCGGAGTGTATACGCAAAGGGGCAGCATATTTCAAAAACCACTCTTTGACCAAGACTTTAGCTGTAGTCTGTGCCGTCTGGTCCTTGGTTGGCACAGCAATCGTGAACTTGGAAAATATATCCGTTATCACAAGGACATTTTCAATTCTGTCGGAAGATTGTTCAAGGAGCGTAAAATCGATAGCAAGGACTTCGAGAGGTCTGCTTGCCACTAAATGACCAAAAGGATTTCTCACCGACGGTCTAGGAAGTTTAGCAATGACACAGCGTTCACAATTACTAGTCCACTGCTTCACGTCTAAATACATTTTTGGCCAGTAATAGCGTGACCGAATCAATGAAAGTTCTTTCAAAGCCCTGATGGCCAAATTGATCATGTAAGCTGGTGAGAACAATGGACTTCATGGACAAAGGCAAAACAAGCTGGTGCAAGTTCCCCATCTTGGAATCCTTGACATCCCTGTATAAAATTCCATCAGTAATAGAGAAATGTTTAGTCTGCCTTAGCATTGTCTGAACAGAATGGGATAAGCTTCGTCGCTCTCGCCTATTTGGCAGACGTTGTGCTGTATAGTACTTCATAAATTCACTGATTGTAGGATCAGATTGCTGCAAGTCAATCAGCTGTTCAGTGGTGTATGAAGGAAATGTGGAAATATGGTTACATAACCATGACTGTACCCTACTTGGACCAAGGTCGTTGGCTGTTTCATTTACAGTGCACTGTAAATCTGGAGGAAGGGGATTGGATTTAGTGAAAGTAGAAATGTCACTAGTGGTGTAAATTTGAGACACAATGTATGCTTTATCTTCCTGTTCTTCATCTTCCTCATATTGACGTGACAGAGCATCGGCGTTCTTGTTGACCCGTCCTGGACGGTAGACAATCTCAAAGTCAAATGACGCTAGCTCCCCGGCCCATCTCTGTTCTACAGCGCTTAATTTTGCAGTCTTCAAATGAGTCAAGGGATTATTATCTGTGCGGACGATAAATTGGGAACCATATAAGTAATCTTTGAATTTATCGGTAACAGCCCATTTGAGGCCAAGCAATTCAAGTTTACGAGAACTGTATTTCTCCATCCGCTTCTCGCAGTCTCTGAGTGTACGGCTTGCAAACGCTATAACCCTCTCTTTACCTTCCTGTACCTGTGACAGGACTGCACCAAGTCCAGAAAGACTGGCATCCACATCAATGATAAAAGGTTTTGAGAAGTCGGCAAATGCCAGGATTGGAGTAGATGTAAACTGAGCCTTAAGTGAGTCAAATGCTTCTTGACACTCGGATGACCACCTACTTCGGAAAAACTTAGGGTCGTGACCTAGACAATTACCTACTAAAGTGTGCAAAGGACGAGCAATTTGGGCAAACCTCGGAACAAAACGCCTATAATAGCTGGCGAAACCCAAAAATGATCGGAGTTTCTTAACCGTCCGTGGTACCGGCCAATCACGAACACACTATAGTCTTCTCGTCATCGGTCGAGATACCTTGTTCGGAGATAACATGGCCCAAATAATGGAGTTCTTTCCGAAACAGATGACACTTAGCAGGCTTAAGTTTTAATCCATGCTGTTTCAGACGAGTGAAGACAATGTCGAGGTGTTTTAAGTGCTCTGCAAAGGTTTTCGAATAGATACAGATATCGTCAAGGTAGACAAATAACAGCTGATATACCAAGTCGCCAACACATCGTTGCATGAGACGTTGAAAGGTTGCCGGGGCTCCGCAGAGTCCAAATGGCATTCTTACATATTCGTACAACCCCATTGGTGTTATAAAAGCTGTTTTTTCACGGTCTTCTGGGTGTACTCTCACTTGATGGTAACCGCTGGCCAAATCAAGACAGGAAAAGAATTTTGCGCCTACTGGGGCGTCAAGGAATTCTGAAATCCTGGGTAAGGGAAATGCATCTTTCTTTGTTTTTGCATTCAACTTTCGATAGTCTACGCACATTCTAAGTGAACCATCTCGTTTTTTGGCCAGAACAATCGGGGCAGCATATGGGCTATGACTTTCTGTCACCATGCCATGATGTAGCAAGTTTGTAATATGTTGTTTCACTTGTTCATATTGATTTGGGGGAATTCTACGGAAAGTCTGGGCGACTGGCTCAGGATCAGTTGTCGTAATTCGGTGTTCAACGGTATTAGTGTCACCTAAATCAAACTCATGGCTTGCAAACACATCTCTATGCTTAGTCAGTAACTTGTTGATCTCTATCAACTCATCTGTGGAACCAGAAAAACCTTCTAGATCTACTGGTACGGAAGTAGTTGGAGTACCGGTAGGCGTGGTTGCATTATCCTCTACTCGAGAAATTTGAATATGATCTACCGAAACCTGAAATTTCACTTCCGTACTGTCATCAACTACAGTGTCTATTGCTCGAACAACCCCTATACGTGTTTTGGGTCGCAGAATAGAACCCGACGTAGATATGTTATCAATTCTAACTGGAAAAGTACCATCAAGTTTCACAAGTGTAGAGGCTGTCAAAATACCAACAGGAAGGTGGTCAGAAGACCTCAAAGGTTCTACTATTGCAACCTGGGATGAAGATAGACCACTAGTTTTTGCCATAACAGTCACTGTCGATTCTGGTGGGATAAAGATGTCCTCACTACAGGCGACCTTCGCAAAGCCGATGGTTTCCTGTTCGGCCTTTTGTGCCAAATCGTTAAAGGACAGGACTGAAGTGATGAATGAAAGTGAAGGAGAATGGGCCACATTGGTTTCGTCCAAAGCTTCGACGAGTGATCGTAAAATGTTCATACCAAGTAACCCTGGGACTTGTCTCTTCTGTTCTTTGTGTTCTTTGTCAACTGAATCTTTAACTATCAGGATGTCAACCTGGGGGATCAATATCCCCTCGACCTCAATGTCAACTTCAACGTAACCAACATATGGTATTTCAAGACCATTAGCGGAAGTAATTCGTAACCATAGATTATTACTTTGTATCTGGGTATCACTAGGGTTAAATACGGACTTGAAGCCTTCCTCAGTAAGGGTTGATACCATAGAACCCGTGTCGACCAGACACTTGACGTCTTTTCCACTAATGTTGGCCACTACT
The DNA here is from genome assembly GCA_037893225.1 of Hippasteria phrygiana. Classification (NCBI taxonomy): domain Eukaryota; kingdom Metazoa; phylum Echinodermata; class Asteroidea; order Valvatida; family Goniasteridae; genus Hippasteria; species Hippasteria phrygiana. The sequence continues at coordinate 794,978 of JAZGUH010000321.1, forward strand.
GTCGGACAAGTACCTACAAAGCGATGATTCAAAGGATCTATCGAGTCCACTCTATGCCTCCCTACCGATGGACTCGGAACGGGGGGAGGGTCTAGTTTCCCGATGAAGACTTTCCACCGACTTCTTTCCTCAGCTTCTCAATCGTCTCTTGTGCCTCTTTAAGTTGGAATTTAAAGCACCTATCCATTGTATGGCCTGTTGCCTTACAGAAATCACATTTCATCCTACTTCTACCTTTGCGATCCGTGTTTCTGTTGTACTCTTGTTTTATTATGTGCTCATGTACCAAGTTGGTAATCTCATCAATTTGTTGTTGTTTTTGTTGTTGTTTGTGAACAATGTCAGTCAATGCTTTAGTTTCTGACATGAGACTTGTTTTAGCTGCCTGGATAGTGGCTTTCTGTTGTGGTGTATTAGGTTCATCAGTCCAATTAATTGCTTCAGATCTTAATGTGATAAATTCAGTAGGACTAGTTTGGACTTTCTGCTTCATGACTTGTGAATCGTTTAACTCATCAGCCCAATCAATAGCTTCAGACCTTAGGGTAAAAAAGTCAATTGTTGGGGTGTCCTTAACTCTTTTCCTCAAGTTCTTTCTCAAGAGACTATCTGACACACCATCTGCAAATTGGTCACACAAAACCTGCTGTTTGTGGGCAGTCAGGTGTGGTGATTTTCTGTTTGCCCTATCAAAAAGGTCTAAGAGAGCATGAGAGAAATCTCTGATACTTTCGCCTTCTCTTTGTTTTCTTTCGAAGAAAGATCGTTGGAACTGAACTGAAGATCCTTGGTCACCAAAAACCTCTCTAAGAATGCTAAAAACATCCTCGACGTTTTTCCTAGGTCTAAATTTGACTTCTTCCCTAGCTGGTCCAATTAAGTGTTGAAAAACAAAATCAACTTTATCTTCTTCAGACAAAGGGCGAGACCGAATTGTGGCTTTGACGTCACAAATCCAATCTTCTAGTTTCAACAAAGCCTCGGGTGAGCCTGAGTAAGATGCTAGCTCTTTTTGACTAGGCATAAGTAAGAATGCGGGATTAGGTTTAGGTTTAGGCTCCGTGGTGGCTGCCTTAAGTTGATCTTGTAATTTCTGTATCTGAGCCATCATGTCTACTTCAGACGTCTTTTTGACTGGGGACCAAATTTCTTTACCCCCAGTAGCCATTATGGCATGTACATTCAAAGACTTCTGCTGATTATGGGGAGAAAAAGTTAGTACATGTCCAAATCCAATCAAAATTACAAGCAATGCGAGCAAGCAATTGGCAGGAATTACCTTAACCGAAACAGTTTTAAGAGATATGCGCGTTATCTATTTGGCTTGGCAGTACATTCACGGATTATAGGCGACTAACAAGTGTATCGCCTTTGCACAGAAAATTGTAGGTCGGGAGAAGAGGCATATGGTGCAGAAGACAACCGTCCCGTGGAACTTTCACCTGCAGAATTTATATGGAGAAAACAAAAGACCTTCGACGGTGTCATTAGTAGTTCAAAATACAATTCCTACACCTGCTTTACCACTTCAGTGCTCACACAAAATGTTTCCGATATTTTGTTCAAGCAAAATGCCACAACGAAATGGTTGTTTTATGATTCACTACCTGGCAATCAATGTGATAAAGTTCACTAAAACCCTAGCAACGTGCAGATTTATTCCAGGATTAGCAAAATCTCAGTTTATAATTCACAAATTAAGGGGAGAGAATAATCCCATAGAAAGTTTTCAAAGCAACTGCTTCGTGAATACTGCCAATCGGGTAATTGATACGATATACCTAGTTAACAATATGCAAATGAATTTAATAATATGTGAATTTCTGATATATCATAAGTAACTGCACATAACCAGTCTATGTAGAGAGTCTATGAAAAGTGACGAATTGTTACCAATCATATTTTCAGATTCCAGTTCGTAAACAATGAGGTGCTGAAAACGTCTCCGGAGTGAGCGACATCCATAAACATCTCCTTCAATGTAGAAGACCTAAGAGAACTGATGCTGCCTGTCAACAGTGGTCTTCTCAAGTCCGGATGGAAAACTGGCGGCTCACGACGGGTCACAGATGGGTCGGGCAGCTCACGGTGCAATTGGCATACACAAGGACTGTAGTTCCCGGTTGATATTGCCACTCTCCGATGTTAAAAATAATGACTGTCGTTTAGAAATTAGTTCCCAGAATAATTTGTCACTAATCCTGCCGACTACGCCATTTTTATGTAACCGAGTTGTTTCCGGTTAGGACGCAGATCAGTGACAATTGAGGAGTCAGAGGAGTTTCTTTGTTTCTGAATGATCCGGGTTTTATTGCGTTTGGTTGAGATATAGTGGTTGCAATAGTTCATTGAACAGAAAAAAACGACAGTCATTAATAACGAGGAATTCTGAAAAACAATTATATAATAAATACGTAAAATTAAATATCTTTACAATTAATGTACATTATTAATTTTATGCTCAATTCAATGAGACACTTATTGCAGACAAACTTAGCTTCGCTGCTCATACTATAGTGTCAACGAAACAGTCTACCTCTTAAAATAAAATAGTTTCAAAGTGAACAAAGAAACTGGCAGGAGCTGGATTCGAACCTGCGACCTCCGGAACACCGTACCGGCGCTCTACCAACTGAGCTATCTTGCCCCATGTTGGCGGTATCCCAAATTGTCAGTATCTTTGTTCGGGTGGTCGCTTGTGTATTATTTGACGTAAAAAGAACAGATAAGCAACTATAGGCGAATGACGTACCCAATATTATGTTGCCGGCCGTATAGGCTCAAAAGAAGAGGGCACGGTCACTAGTACTAGTAGTATGACGAATACAGGTTGCTGCAATATGAAAATATTTACAATAAATAAAGGCGATAGATAATATTAAGTTTAGTTATTAATTAAGAATGCAGTCCGGAAATAAACAATTTACTGTCCTAATTCTGAATGATTGTGTGTATAACGGCCATATTTTAGACATAACACAAGGCCTTATTTTACATCACCAGTTTCAATCCTTAACAGTAAAATTTACAAATAAAATACAATTTCAAGAATTTTGTTTGGGTTAAATCACTTACCGGAAAAGTTGCGTATTCTGCACCTTTGCCTCCGTTTGCCTGATGACGGATGTCAGATCGGCAGTATAGGGCTTATTGTTTTTATAGCAATAAAGACGAAGGTGTTCTCTCGGCAATCGTCGGGAGAGGAGTGTTCGTTCTGACTTGCTTGAACGTACAAGAAAATGTTTTTTTTTTTTTTTTAAGGAATGTCCGGAATGTCAACGCCCCAAAAACTTGAAAAGCGCCCTCTAAAAGTTATATAACTTAATGAGGACGACGCTGGCGGCGCTGTTCAACAAGCTTTATCACAAAACGCTGGAGGCGCTGTTGCGCAAAACTTCGCCTTATGCAATGGATACTAACACTAATATAAACATGTACAACACGGAAATAAGGTCGGGACCTGGCAGCATGAGTCTGGCTGGTCACATTTTGATTATTCAATCTGTGATAATTTCTGCATTGTGTACTTCAGACTGCTTAACTGCATACTGTTCCAGCCACTGCACAGTGGCAGTTTTGCTATTTTACGTCGTTTTCTTGCAGGAGTTTCTGTTTTTCCTGCATGACTGGCATTGCTTTCAGAGTCAGAGTCACTGAATGGCATATCATAGCATTCTACTGGCATATCATTGCATTATACTGGTATATCATTGCATTCTACTGGCATATCATTGCATTATACTTTACTACTTGAACTCTGATTCAGATTCATTAGGCTTCATTGCCCCAAGAGTATATGCCGGAGAGGTACCGGCACGGGTTTTATAAAGAGCATCTAACTCCTCATAGAATTTACAGCTCTTCCTGTCTGCACCAGTCATCTTATTATGATCTATTGTTTCTTTATATGCACGCTTAATGGCTTTCCATTTATTACAACATTGCTCACCTGTAACATCTACACCCCCCTCTTTCATCATATTAGCAATTCTATTCCATAACCGCTTATACACTTTCACGCTCCTGAATCGATCCCGATCGGCCTCCACTCTCAGATTCACAAACATCTTTCAAATGGTTTCTTTGTCCAGACACATCTACTTCTCTGACTCTGTGCTTTCTATACTTATACAGAATTTTGACTGTGGTGCCTAATCTGAATTATATACATAAGCGATCTAAATGTTCGGACTTCTTTTTAACACCCTGTATATATGAAAGATATACTGTATTTCCAGTGTAATTCAATTTTACACAGCACCTTGAAAGTTGATTCACGAGTGCACAAGATGACACTGAATTTACTATTTGTAGAGTTATAGACGGGCAAAACAGTGGGCATATTATAGCAATTTGGAATTATGGTGGAACAGCACTATGCACTATTGAGGGTCCCTGAAAATGTATAATTTCACTTCCATGCAGTACCAACGCAAATTGCCTAAAATAGAATTGATTTCAAGAATGGGAAAGACTATTACACATATCACACTTGAGTTCAGGAAGTAACTCTTAGGTGAATTACATTTGTGTTACAAAGGTTGAATTTAATTTTAGAAAAATAGGACGGACAGAATTAGTTGAAACAAAAACTGACATCTTTATCAAACCTATAGGTTTTCCCGGCCAATTTTGCAAAATGTTCATTCATCGGATACAAAGTTAATTCAATTCCGCCGACATTTTGAAAATCGGTCTAAACACGCGTTTCATTTTCGTTACCAGGGGCCAATTTCATAGAGCTGTTAAGCACAAACATTTGCTTAGCATGAAAATGTCTTGCTTAGTAAAAACAGGTTACCAGCCAAAATTCCATGTACTTTTTATGCTAAGCAAACAACAGCTGAATGCCAGTCAAAAACAATATTCCACACATGGAAATCTGGTTGGTAATCCAGTTTTTATCAAGGAAGCATTTGCATGCTAAGCAAATTTTTGTGCTCAACAGCTTTATGAAATTGGCCCCTGAGCGTTCGATTCCATTTCACTTTAATCAAATACCTGTTTGTTCAGAACCTTTAGTTTATATCCAATTAGATTAATTTACAAGGCTTCTTTTTCGCTTTTAGGCGAAATTCAAACATTGACCTTTCAATTTCACATTTTGTGTAATGGCATCTACACCAAATACAAATTAAGGGTTTCTTTTTCATTAACCGTCAACCAAATTAATTTAGAATGAAATTCTAAGCTGCATCATGCATTATTAATGTAAATAGAAATCTCTGTAGTTGATGGAGTAACATCAAATTAAGATAACATTTTTTCAAGCTTTTTAATATTTCTGTTTCCATTATTTGCCGACATAGTGTTTAACATAGATACATTATATTTATTCTCACACCTCTTTGCATTACATTCGGTCAAATCCCCCTTCCCTTCAGAGCCACCACTGACTATATCTGAGATCAAATTCATTTTGTGACAGATTTTAGTCCTCAGTAGGTTTTCTGCATGGACAAGCATCGAGGGAGATAACTTTGTGCATAAGCATACTGCTTGTGCATTTTTCGTATGGGATTTCTTCGATGTTGTTACGGGCTATTTCCTGTAAACAGGTAGATCTCCAGAGTATGGGCAGTCTACAGATAGTCTGCAACACTCTCAAATGCATAAGATGGTTGCGATCGACATTAGAGGTTTGTCTGTAATGGCCTGGTGCTACCATCACGTACAGGTTGATTCAAATCGAATATCAAATCAAGAGTAATATCTCATTTCAATTTCTGCTTGAATTAACATGATTCTGTATCAGGTTTAGAATTCTGTGATGTAATCTGCTATTTGGAATTAAATAAACTTAATTTTGTTTGCACATTCACGAAAATGTATTCCCGAACTCGGCTGGCAATGGAATGCTTGCGTAAATGAATGCACAGGAAACGTAAATGGCCGCCTGTTTCTCAAAACCAAATGCACGGACCATAAAAACGATTGAAATTTCGACGAATTGAAACGGGATTAAAGACGCGCATTCAAATTCAGACAACAATGAATGACCGAGTTTCAGAAGTGAATGAACATTTTACGAAATTCAATTTTAGAACAAGATGAGCAATTTTAGTGAAATGACTGAAACAGACGAAACCAGTTATTTTCAATTAATTTTGATCTTTACCATTGCTTGATGGCACCTTTTCGATGGGTGTACCGGTACTTAAACTTGCTGTTTCAACAGGCAGAAAGTTTAAATACTGGTGAAACAATTGGTTGAAATCTAGATAAAATTTATTCCGTTATGTATGTTTCAACTCCGGAAGCAAACAACTGAACTACATAATACTACGTGCCAAATGTCAATTATTCTTTTAACAGGAACTATACCTAACTCATAGTCCTACTTCAAATTTGATTATAGAGAAATATAAGATGAAAAAGTAAACAAAAAGTATACACACATAACTTCTTTGCATTTAATATGTAGTGCTGTTTTTATTATTGAGATAATAGTTTTACTCTTGTACTTAATTACTTAGAAAAGCATGACATGTGTGAACCCCAACCTTGATGTAACAACGGCGGGTTTCTTTGTACTTCAATTCCCAATACATAATCAAAACATTCCAAACATACCTCTTACTGCTTGCTTGAGATTTTGTAGGATCTTGACCGTCAGCTCAGTATCTATATGTAACCACAAAAGTGTCAGAATTAACAAACACAGACGTAAAACTGCCTTGGCACATTTGGAAAACAATGTCTTCATCATAACAGGGGCTCTAACAAAATTGGTTAAAAGGTGATTTCGGTGAATCTCACTTAACAACTCAATCTCTTTTACATGTAACCAGTGGCGGCGCTGGGGGTGGGGGGGGGGGGGGGGGACACTCCACACAATTGCCGTCCTTGCCCCTAGTTTGTCACCCCCAAGAAAAGCAAACAAAAGAGAAGAAAGGAAAAACTAAGGTAAAAGAAAAGGAAAAAGAAAAGAGACTCAAAGTCAATATTGAATATCGAAGTCACATTGAATGTGTATTTCAAACTGGAAACCATCGGAAATGGCCCTAAAACACGGTATATATGGACATACGAGGTGCAATCAAAAAGTTTCGAGACTGCGCCTATAACAAGCAAAACCGTACGTGATTTAAATCTGGCCGCCATCCCCTTCAAAGTAGTCCCCTTGTGCAGCGATACACCGCTCCATGCGCTCCAGCCACGCTTGGAACGCTTCCTGGAAATCCCGTTCCGTAAGCGCGTCAAGCACCATCTGCGATTCTCGCTGGATCTCCTCCACAGTGTCAGAACGGCGACCCTTCAGCTTCAACTTCATTGGGGGAACAGAAAGAAGTCGCAGGGAGCCAAATCCGGCGAGTAGGGGGTGGGGAGCGACGATTGTGTTGTTAATGTTGCGGGCGAGAAACTCGCGCGTTTTCAACGCGTTCTGAGCGGGCGCGTTGTCATGTTGGAGCACCCAATTGCCAGCGCGCCAAAGTTCATGCCGTTTGCGCCGAATGTTCTCCCTCAGACGCCTCCGAATGGTACAGTAGAACTCAGCGTTGACAGTCTGACCCTGTGGGAGGAATTCACGGTGCACAACCCCACGAATAGCAAAGAAAACGATGAGCATGCTCTTGGTTGCGCTCCTGACCTGACGCGCCTTCTTCGGTCTTGGAGACTGCGGGCTCTTCCACTGCAAAGACTGCTGTTTGGTGTCTGGGTCGTAGCCGTAGACCCAACTCTCGTCACCGCTGATGATCCTCGACATGACGTTTGGGTCATCACGGGCCTGTTGACGGAGATCCTCGCAGACTTCGACATGGTGCTGCTTCTGCTCGGGATTCAGGTCCATCGTGAAATCGCTAATGCGCACGTACCAGTGGTCAGAAAAATGCGTGTAACACAGGTGCTGATGTTGATCAAGCGATGTAACTTGGAATACTTACGAACGAAAGTTATTGCTTACACCTGGTATATGCACATTACTGTGCTGCGCTCCGTTCGTTCGCAACAGGAACAGTCTCGGAACTTTTTGATCGCACCTCGTAAAAAATCACTGCTCGAACACTTCCTTATTTCTGATGAGAGATTTCACCGATTCTATCAAAATGACACATTACAACTGATGAGTGCCAAAGAGGCACGAAAGAATGCTCTAGCCATTTCAAGAAGATTTGAAAAGAAATTCCCCAGTCTATAAACACCCTTCCGTTAAATTTTCCGATCTAATGATCAAATTGGTCTTTCGGTCCATTACCCATGTCGAAAAGACATCCCAGTGAATCAAATTGTCTTGAAAGACAAGTATTGCGTGAGATGCATACGCCCACCTCTCTTGGTTATGATTTCGGAAAGGTAATTTTATTCTATCAGGGCACCCTGAAGGCTTATCAATTAACATGGCTTGACAACATTAACCATGTGTAGTGGAGATGTTCAATGATATTTTCCAGTATTGTTGCGTGTAGAGCTTGGAGCATTAGGACAACGTGAACTTTGTTATGCAAACAAGGACAAAATACTCACGTACGTACTTTGCCAGTGATGTGGGCTGATGAAGAATAGGGGCGTGTCTTGTAGATTGGAAGTATATAACTCATATGTTTGGATATTGTGGGCCCACTTGTGTAGGCCTATACAGACCAGTGGAGAAGAAGACTATCCATTTACTCGTCTTTGCGTCCGTAGACGCTACTTCATTGATGACAAACTTTCTTGTGTCTGAGAAGGTTTTGTTACACGGGAAGTAGCGCAGCCAAATTGCAAGTAGGCCTACCCGGTGAGTGATTTATGTCATTCCTTGTTTTATCATAATAATAATAATAATAATTAAGGCATTTATATAGCGTTCTTACACAAGTGGTATCACAACGCTTTACATCGAGAAAAAAACAACATAATTAATTAATTAATAAGGTGCCTATAAAACAAATGACTGGTATAAGTGAGTTTTGAGTGATGTTTTGAATTGAGTAAGAGAACTGGCATGACGAATTTTATAAGGAAGACTGTTCCAAAGGTTTGGAGCAGCTGCATAAAAACCTTTGGCAGATGTGGATGATCGGGTTATGGGTTTTGTTAAAATCCTGGTATCTAAACTAGAACGAAGTGGACGATTGGGCTGATATGGAACGATAAGTTCAGTGAGGTAAGATGGGGCACTGTCACTCATACATTTATAGGTAATGGTTAACAATTTGAAATCAATACGTTGATGAATAGGAAGCCAGTGAAGCTGTTGAAGGAGGGGTGAGACGTGATCAAATTTTTTTGCCATAAAAATTAATTTTGCTGCCCTATTTTGGAGACGTTGAAGTCGTTTTGTGTCTTTAATAGATAATCCTTGAAGGAGAGAGTTTCCGTAGTCAAGACGGGATGTGACAAGAGCACGAACCGCATGGTGACATGTGATTTCATCAATTAGGCTCCTAACACGTGATAAGTTTCGGAGATGAAAATTAACAGTTTTACAAATTGAGGAAACATGTTGAGACATAGTCATTTCACTATCGAACACTATACCAAGATTTTTTATAGTTGAGGATGGTTTGATCACAGTATTTCCAACTGTAAGAGAGATGTCGGATAATTTTTTTAGAGTTCTTGGTTTTGCTGCAACAAACAATTCCATAGCACACACGAGCACACATCCTCACATATGCACCCATGGGGTACCTCTGTTGCAGACTTTACTTTCCTTCTTTATCCTTTGTCCTTATTGAAATCTCAAACTCCATAGCGTTAACTTTGTGGGTACCTGGACTTCTAAAGACTCCCTCGTGGGGGTACCGTTGTCCTCATTGTTACCCTTTCTTTCCGGTACAAGGAGACTAGTGTAGGAACAGAGAATTTTTTTGTTTTTTCTCGACGGCATTGGGAGTAGCAAGTCATATCTCCGCTTCGCGAGTATATTTTTTAAAGTGGTAGGCCAACCAGAGGCTATATTTTCTAAGGAAATTAAGTTCTTTTATTGTCCGTGATTCTATTTTGCATTAGTTGCATTGTATGGTACAATAACTTAACTGTTAATAATCGGAAGAAAATTTAACGGATCACAAAAGCTGCAAGGAAAGTAATTGGGCTGGAAGTACAACAGGTTAATGAAATTGTTGAAACAAGGTATCTGACTAAGCTGCATTCAATAATCCAGGATTTATCTCATCCTCTCTATCCATTATTACATAAATTACGTTCAGGAAGACTTCGTGCACTTCATACTCACACAAACCGGTTTAGATTTTCCTTTTTATCTAGTGCCATCCACCTTTACAATGTCAACTTTGCCCGATAAATATTGTTTTTAATGATAACAAGCTTTGTAACAAGCTTTTTAACAGCTAACACCGTAAGTTCTATTTTTCTTAACTAGTTTTTTTCGTTTATGTACTATTTTATGTGTCTTAATTTTTGTACATGTAGGCCCCCTATATCTATTTATGTGCACATTAGGAAGATGAATTTCACTTTTGAGCTTTTCCGTTTAGATTTCAGCACGCACGAAGAATACTGTTCAAAACGTCCAGATCGTACTCTCAGCACCAGCTCTTTTCAGAGCCAACACTTTCTCAAAAAAGATATCTTTCTATGATGTATACCCTATGAAGCACCAAAAGTGAGCAACCCAATTTTCTCATTTTCTGCTAGCAGAATATTTCGGTATTTACAAGACGCGACACCCGTTTAAAAAACCCAAAAACGCAATTTCTGCTAGCAGAAATTTGGATGTTAATTATTTCGGCGCCCCAAAAGTGGACAACTAAAATTCTCAAATTCCCACTTAGCAGATTTTTATGATGCCCCAAAAGTGGGTTTTATGCTTGCAGAAATTTGGTCGTGAACCGAAATAAGTTCCAGGCGAATATTTGCTAACAGAAATTTAGGATTTTTAGCTATCAAGAAAGTCGTCAGAAAGTAAAAACCCAAATTTCTGCTAGCAGAACATTTTTGAAACGGCTTGCGCGACTTCAAAAATAAGAAGCTCTGTTTGCAGAAAATGAGAAAATTAGGCTGTCCACTTTTGGGGCATATGCAAACACACAGCCTTATTCTGAGACTTCCTGTTTCAATACACCCTGCAAATGCAATGGATTTAACCAATGGGTGGGATTGCGCCATTGCATAAAGCAAAACGACACAAAGAAAGCTTGATAAAGGCTTAAAATTTGTACTTCGGCTTATACAGAAACAAAGAAATGGATTGATGCTTCATGAAAACAGATCGACATTTTAACGACTTCTACGACTTAATGTTGTTTTCACATTTGGGCAATCCGATCTATGGATTCACAGTCATAGTTGTGTAGCCTGGACTTTAGTATTTTTTCATAAAAAGTGATGGCAACACAAACAAGTGTTTTGTTCTTTCTCCTAACAATAATTATAGATTTAAGTGGCTGCCGTTGTTTCAAACAGGTCTCTATTTCGAGAGCCTGATTTTGGGTGAAAGGATTTGTTAGGTGAATTTTTGTTTGACGAGGATTCAAGCATTTTTCAAAATAGATATTTATAAACCATTAAAATATCCCATTGCCTTGGAGGTGGAATAAGCATTAAATTAATATGGTTGGCAAGATTAGTAAAAAATAGAAAATAATAACGAAGACGACCATCTCTAAAATAGAAATGTGCCGTTTGTCTGAAAATCATTCACGAAAAACTGCGCGTACTATCCGGTTTCCAATGGTCCGACTTCTTAGAACCAAACTTTCGTCAATAATTTTCAGACAAACGGCGCATTTTCAAAGGATGGTCGTTTACGTTATTATATTCTACTTTTAATGATCTATACAACCATAGTAATTCTAGGACGAAAGCTTTTTTTAAGCCAATGGGGCGCCTGCAAGGTAGTGTGTCCCTTCAATAATGAGGAGATTATTTTTGTGCGACCGGGATGTGACGCCCCTAGTACTCCTCTCAAGAAAACCTTCGTCACCTACAGGTTGCACCTGCTTCTATTCATTCAGTTCCAGATTAATCACGTCATATTCATGACTTGTCATAGCGCAAACACCAGACCTCCTGTTTGAGGCTAAACTCGTTTGTGTTTAGATGAAGGTTCCCAGAAGACACATGCATAATTCAGTTTTACATCGAAGGTTGGAAATTAAAGTAAGGAAAAACAGCAACGGATGTAGCATGTGGCCCATGGCCGCTAGTCTGATTGTTTAAAAACGAATTCCACTTGCAATTCCGGGAATAAACATTTCACAGCTGAACAATAATATTCCCTTCCGTCTCTGAGATGCGTTTAAACTTAGAATCATCAAACTGACTCAAAGCAGTCCACAAATGACATAAAAATCAGAGAGACTTCAGATTGAAGCTTGGAATTGGAGACTGTTATTCACTGCCAGACACTCGCTTTGACCTTCAATTGAATCAAAATAGACGCGGAGCAGGCACGGACACGTTCAAATGTAGGAGTGCTACAGTGTGATTCAACGTGGACGCAAATAACGAGATATACTGACATGGAAATGAAACTGGAAGGGAGGGGATTGTAAACTGTTCATAGAGAGTGCATCAAGGGTAGCTTCGACCGATGTTCGTACACTTTCACTGCTCATTCTAGGGACCTTTTACAGTAGTCTGTCAGATAGTATTCTATCAATCATCAATCTTGATTTTATTTGGTAATTAAAAAGGGGGCAGTATAAAGAGTACCAGGATTGATTCATTACTTTGCGGTTCTTCTGGGGAGTTTGAACTAGCATTTTAATCAGGATTGGGGAAGAGCGACACAATGTGGCCTATTTTTTTGCTTTCATAATAATCCCAAAATGCTTGGACCAATCACCATGAATTTTTTAGGAATCATTTCCCTTGTTTGGTGGGGGAGTCATTTTGGTACGAAAACTAATTTTCTTGAATCTGTATACGGCCACCACGGTAAAAAGCTTGGAAACCATGTATTTTAGGGTATTTCTTGGAAATGCATGGAAAAATTACTTGAGGTAAATCCAAAATGAAGACCATCTTAACATGTTCAGGCTTCTGGGGTACCGGTACTTTTTTTTTTTTGAAGAAAGGTTCTTCAGTAGCCATTTCAAACGTAGAAACAACGTTCTTACAAATAGCAAAAATACAGTTGTTTTAGTTGATCAATATCCAAATCAGACGACAGATAAAAGAACAATATGGCATAATTGAAATAATTATGATGAAACAGAACATGTCTCACTGGCACCACGAACAGACAGCCGGTGGTCCCTGGGGCAAAAATACTACTCTGGGAAAAAACGCTTTTAAAGGTTTGACACGAGTTCAACCAGCGAGGCATGCAGCGAGGCAGGCGAGGCAGGCGAGGCAGGCGAGGCTGATATCACAGCTATAAATTATAGCGGCTGACGTCCCTTAGACTTATAACAGGCTATCCGTAATCCGTAATATAACCCGCTCTTTCTCCATCTCGGTATTTTCAGACCTTGCTCATCCAGCGATGTTTCTGGATTCGGTGTGGTGGTTCCGGGTGATTCTTGAAGGCATCGTCTTCTTGATTGGTGTCCCGGGAAATCTACTCATTCTCCAGGTATATACCTCAAAGAAGAACAAGGTCACCCCCCATATTTTCATCATCGGGCTAGCCGTGGCAGACTTTACCGTGTGTCTGCTGCGGATCATCACTTTCATCCAGTTGTTTCCACCGCTTGACAAGCTGAGTTCTACCAGCGAATTCTTCTGCCGTGTGCCGCCCAGCATCGATAGCTGGGCAAAGTATACGTCAATATTGCTGACCACGGCTGTCGGAGTAGACCGGTATTTCGTCATCTGTCGACCGCACGGACGCCGGCTGACTGTCAGGCGGGCCCGGCATATTGTTTATGGGTGCTTCGCGGTGTCCATACTGCTGACGGTGTCGTACCTGTTCATGTACGGTATCGTGGTCGTCGGGAATGGCTCAAAGTGTCACTTTGTCGCTCCCTCAGCGATCCTTACCACCCAGTTCATTACCCTACCCTTGTCCTTTTTGGTGTCGTTTGTCATCGTCGTGGTTCTGTACACTAAGATCTACAGAACAGTCAAGAAGATGGCGAAGATTCGCCCTGGGAATACTGTATCGCGCGGTGTCTCCCGGAGATTGAACCGATCATTCCATGACACATCTAACGCCATAGTTGAAGGAATGAGCACAACCATTGAGCACGGACCAAGGATTGCGGCGGAGACACGGAAGCCAGAACGTAAGAGCAATGGGAACCCACAGACAGAACATGCGGCGGGAAACCTTGAGGATGTGTCAGGCCACACGAAGCCAGCAAAGACGACAGAACTGCCATTGCTGGATACACCTGCCAAGCCAACAGCACCAAGCTCAAGTGCCCTGACCGAGTACGATGAAACAGCACAGGGTGATGCATCGGGTACAGACGACCGTGACATAGTTCCAACTGCCCCAGCTTCAACCAAGGAGCACCGGGCAGAAACTAACCAGCCATCCCCCGCTTTCCACAAGAAAACTACTCTGATGCTGCTTCTCTCCACGGTAGTATATGTGGTGACTTTACTACCCCTTTGCATTATTCTTATAACGTATCCCCTCATCATCCCGCGGCTCGCACACAGCGAGGTGCTTCGGTTCGTCGTTAATGCTGCGTCCTACGTAAACATCGTGAACAACGCAGCCAACCCTATCCTGTTTAGCTGTGTCAACCAGAGATTTAGGACCGACATGATAGGATCACTGAGGAACTTGCACCGGCGAGGCTGCCATTTTTAGTTAACATTTTCCCGCTTGAAAATGCACAGATCCAATCACACATGTCATCACATTATTTGCCTTTTCAGCTGCACAAAGTCACAAGTTATGTAAAGGGCACGGTAATTTATGGACAATGCGAGGCAAATTCTGATAACTGCAGGTACGATGAAAGACACAGAAATCATGTCATGATATAAAACAGGCTACGTCGGGCCAACGCAGCTTCATCCAAGCAAGGACGGTCATACGGATTGAATTGTGCACACAGTGAACAGGCCTTATCGAATGTGTGTTTCTTACATTTCGGCCAAATGATGGGGGAAAATTGAGACTCTTAGATTCAGCTTTTACATGACAAGAAAGAGGAATCCATGTGCCTTCTAAGGCTAGTTGAACGAAGTGTGGAGTTATAGTCAGTAGATGAACGCGACGCATCTCGAAATGGTAATTTCTTCCTCGCTTAAACATTTTTAACAACCCAGGTTGTTTAAGTGCCCTGCTTAAACAACCATGTGCCCTGTTTAAGCAAGGCACATGAACAACCCGGGTTGTTTAACGTTTTTAAACTACCTTTTAAACAGCGTTTTAACAGTGCACGCAACCATTCAGAGAAAACATGATCAATAGATAGAAAATGACGGAGGTTCCTCTCTCCCCAAAACAGAAATTTCACAGTAAAAGGGATTCATGTTTATCTTGCCGCTTGAACGAATCGCTTACACCAACGGGATAAGGAGTTATGGGATAAAGAAACCCGAAAATGGTATAAATCTGCGGGTTTTTCCTCATGCTTGGAGTACAGTCCTGGGGCTGAGCGTTAACTTGACAACTGGAATTTATGGAAATTACAGAACAGTGACGAAATGTACCATGGCTATAGAACTTGACGTTAATTAACCTGACGAAACTAGGATGGATTAATAAACTGCACACCTCAGACTGTATTAAACAAACCTCTTTCTAAAACAAAAATTATTTTAGTATATTTTTTAACTGTGAGTTTTTATTGGAGAAATCTGCATGCTTGTACGTGCGGTTTCCAACCAAATGGTTTCCAAATTGTGTTCATATTTATTATTGGTTTTATTAAAATTCAAACCTCACAGCCCTAGAGCTGAATTACGTTCAAAATACATTACAAAATCACACAAATTTAAACAGCAATTCATTAAAAAACTAATTAAAAAGAGACAGAAAGGACATTAAGAATATTAATTTTAAAATATGAAAATATATACCAAAATTATTACACTATTATGTACAATAAACTGAATGGAGCATGTAAATTACAAGAAGGCAAAAAAACCGGCTCCATTAAAATAGAAAAAGAAACACGCAGGGGGCACTACGGAAAATTCAACTCAGTACATGTATTAAGAAGTGTAGTCAAAGATGGAATTGGGCTGTTTTTATACCTGTTGGTTCTGCACTTGATTAAGCTGAGTTTATTTGTATTTCTAAGATTATTATTTCTTTTGGATGGGAGCCACTCTCTGTATTTATCTTTAAAAACAAAATGGTGGGGGGGGGGGGGGGGATGAAAGTTGACAGTTAAAAATGTCGCCAGCTCAACTATGATATAGCTTTGGTCATATTAAAAAATAAAGTATGATTAGTTTCAACCTGAAAGCTTACTTTTTATAAAGTTGATTGCAGTATCAATCCCCTGAGGATAATTTCCGTCTAACATGCTTTCGTCTTTAAGAAAATTGCATCTGAAGACACGCCAAAACCCCTGCGGCGTATTTTGATTTCAATAATCAAAATAGTCCCATATGAATGTGCACAAAATCACTGTGAAAACAAAACCGTCTTTAACTTTTCGTGACTCGGATGACCAACAGATCTCAAACTTTTATATGTTGCATCCCACATAGTATAAACCGCCTGCCTTTTGTCGTCATCTCTAATGATGCTGTATTATATCTTCAAACTACATGTTTCTTGGCTATTATCATTGTGTATATCGTATTCAGTTTAAAATTTTGATTTTAACATTTAAATGTTTATATGAAACAGCTCCGGGGTATCTCTGTGACCTGGTGTCTGTTATTCGTCAAAACAGATATAGTCTTCGTTCAATGAATAGTGTGTTACTGACTCCGGGGAGTGCTAAATGTAAAGTTTCACTAGGTGATTGTGCTTTTCAGACAGCTGCCCCTAAACTATGGAACAAACTTCCAGGTCACATAAGGAATCTTAGGAGTCTAGATAAGTTTAAAACTGAAGTTGAAACATATCTTTTTAAACTATCTTTTGATTTTGAATCATGATTTTCATTTTTAACTGAATAATAGTATGATGTAATTAATTTTGTTTTATGTATAATGTACAGCGCACATGAACATATTTGTATGGAATGCGCGCTATATAAATGTAATTATTATTATTATTATTAATGCGTGAAATTACACAGCGTCAACACAAAGACTGTGCTCTGATTTTATCGTCAAAAACTCGGTTTAAATAGGCTTAAACGTGTCTCTCCTTAAAAACGGTCGTGGCCACTGTTAATGAACCTCGGCTCTGTCCATTAACAGTGGCCACGCCCTATTGCCATTAAAGGTAGTATACAACATTTGCCAACATCAAAAAACAAAACTACTAAATTATTACGAAATGCAGTACGAGACTGTAAGTAAATAGCAGTTGTAAGCATCCTGTGAAATCATGGCACCTGGTGTGCTGCCGTTTCCAAGAAAAGTAGACATTTATATCGTTTTACCAACGATTGTCGGCCGACAATCGTTGGAAATAGTCTAGTTCTGCGACCTGATAATTCCCTGACTCTATAAATTGTTCCGTTTTGTCTAAAGTATGGTCAGAGAACCAGACTACTAGAACATATTTTTTTCCTCTGTTTCCCAGCATCTATGGTCAGTTTTACAGTATTTGCTAGCAACGCTACCAAATACTTACCCCCAAATCCATTTATTTCTAAAAATTACAGCAAAAGCAAATGATGTATACTACCATTAAGGACTCAGTCTATACAGATATAATCATCACAATTTCATTTCTTATTAAATTTCATTGAGTACATGAGTATGCGTTTATGTACATTTGATGAACGTATAGTGCTATAACAAAAAGATATATTGTCTGCTAAGAGCTGACAGTGCTTGAATTTCATTTGATATTGTCATCTTCCGGAATGTATCCTATTCGGTCTTTGAATACCTTTAAACGTGGACGGATACTTGTATGTGTAAAAGTACAAAGGAAATTCTGTTGAATACAGCACCGGTCTCAATCAACTATGTTGCATTTCATAGTGTGATGCACCTCCTGTGCGGTACCTGAATGTAGCACGAGACGTAAAGATAGACCGAGCCCCTAATACTAAAATGTAGTCCAATTCTGTACCTCCATGTAGCACGTAGCCGAGCCCTAATTGTAGCTCAACCCTGTACCTAAATGTAGCCGAGCCCTAAATGTAGCCCCAAACCTGTACCTAAATGTAACCCCAAGCCTGTACTTAAATGTAGCACCAAGTATGTACCTTAATGTAGCCCCAAGCCTGTACTTTAATGTAGCCCCAAGCCTGTACTTAAATGTAGCCCCAAGCCTGTACTTAAATGTTGCCCCAAACCTGTACCTCAATGTAACCCCAAGCCTGTACTTAAATGTAGCACCAAGTATGTACCTCAATGTAACCCCAAGCCTGTACTTAAATGTAGCCCCAAGCCTGTACTTAAATGTAACCCCAAGCCTGGGGTTACATTTAATGTACCCCAAGCCTGTACTTAAATGTAGCCCAAGCCTGTACTTAAATGTAGCCCCAAGCCTGTACTTAAATGTAACCCCAAGCCTGTACTTAAATGTAACCCCAAGCCTGTACTTAAATGTAGCCCAAGCCTGTACCTAAATGTAACCCCAAGCCTGTACTTAAATGTAACCCCAAGCCTGTACTTAAATGTAGCCCAAGCCTGTACCTAAATGTAACCCCAAGCCTGTACTTAAATGTAACCCCAAGCCTGTACTTAAATGTAGCCCCAAGCCTGTACTTAAATGTAACCCCAAGCCTGTACTTAAATGTAACCCCAAGCCTGTACTTAAATGTAGCCCAAGCCTGTACCTAAATGTAACCCCAAGCCTGTACTTAAATGTAACCCCAAGCCTGTACTTAAATGTAGCCCCAAACCTGTACCTCAATGTAACCCCAAGCCTGTACTTAAATGTAGCCCCAAACCTGTACTTCAATGTAGCCCCAAGCCTGTACATCAATGTAACCTCAAACCTGTACCTAAATGTAACCCAAACATGTACCTAAATGTAACCCCAAGCCTGTACCTCAATGCAACCCCAAGCCTGTGCTTAAATGTAACCCCAAGCCTGTACTTAAATGTAGCACCAAGTATGTACCTTAATGTAGCCCCAAGCCTGTACTTTAATGTAGCCCCAAGCCTGTACTTAAATGTAGCCCCAAGCCTGTACTTAAATGTTGCCCCAAACCTGTACCTCAATGTAACCCCAAGCCTGTACTTAAATGTAGCACCAAGTATGTACCTCAATGTAACCCCAAGCCTGTACTTAACTGTAGCCCCAAGCCTGTACTTAAATGTAACCCCAAGCCTGTACTTAAATGTAGCCTAAGCCTGTACCTAAATGTAGCCCCAAACCTGTACTTAAATGTAACCCCAAGCCTGTACTTAAATGTTGCCCCAAACCTGTACTTCAATGTAGCCCCAAGCCTGTACTTCAATGTAGCCCCAAGCCTGTACTTAAATGTAGCCCCAAGCATGTACTTAAATGTGGCCCCAAGCCTGTACTTAAATGTAGCCCCAAGCCTGTACTTAAATGTAGCCCCAAGCCTGTACTTCAATGTAGCCCCAAGCCTGTACTTAAATGTTGCCGCAAGCCTGTACATAAATGTAGCCCCAAGCCTGTACTTAAATGTAACCCCAAGCCTGTACTTAAATGTAACCCCAAGCCTGTACTTAAATGTAGCCCAAGCCTGTACCTAAATGTAACCCCAAGCCTGTACTTAAATGTAACCCCAAGCCTGTACTTAAATGTAGCCCCAAGCCTGTACTTAAATGTAGCCCCAAGCCTGTACTTAAATGTAACCCCAAGCCTGTACTTAAATGTAGCCCCAAGCCTGTACTTAAATGTAGCCCCAAGCCTGTACTTAAATGTAGCCCCAAGCCTGTACTTAAATGTTGCCCCAAGCCTGTACTTAAATGTAACCCCAAACCTGTACTTAAATGTAGCCCGAAGCCTGTACTTAAATGTAGCCCCAAGCCTGTACTTAAATGTAGCCCCAAGCCTGTACTTAAATGTAGCCCCAAGCCTGTACTTAAATACAACTTCCGACTTGATCATCCATGTACGCATGCTTAGGAGCCAAAATTCCCCGCTAACGCGTGAAATACGTTTGCCGTAAGCACATAATTTTCTGCTACAGTAAGCGGGGATGTTTCGCTAACGGTTAGCAGAGCCATGAAATTGGGCCCAGGCCGTTTGCGCCGAATGTTCTCCCTCAGACGTCTCAGAACGGTGCAGCAGAACTCAGCATTGACAGTCTGAAGCCCGGTTCATACTTCATGCGAATGCAAATGCGAAGCGAATTTGACGTCATGAAACATTCGCAGCGAATATTCGCACTAGTTGAATCGCACAAGTTGAAATGTGTTTAACTTTTCCGAAGTCGCAGTGCGAATATTTGGCGTTGACGTCATAAATTCGCTTCGCATTCGCATTCGCATGAAGTATGAACCGGGCTTGACCAAGCGCGCGCCATAAACTTTTCCTACGATTTTCGCCTAACAACTAAAACATCTTTCGTTCCTTGTGATTTATATGAGCAGTTCAAACGGTATTAGTTAAATTTTTTCTTCATCTTTACATGTTCTAAATCTTTAAAGAAAATAATATTCTTTTAAAACCGGACTTGTGCGATTTAGAAACAGATCAACAGTCCTTTTTAATAATGTAGCACGGCCCATTATATGGTTGCCTTGTTTTGTTCAGAATGGTGAAACAGCGCCATCCTTTGGCCGATTGCAGCAGTTCAAGCGGCATTTGCTTCATAAGGGATTGTTCTTTCAAGTTATGTTAAGTTCATGTTGATTGGCGGACATCTGAAACCGGACTTTTTATGGCCAATAACAATGCAGCTTTCAAAATCACCTAACGTGGGTTCTGTGTACGTACGTGCGTACGACGTGTACGTATGTACGTGTTGCGCTGATGCGTGTAAACTGAGTTCCATGGATGGAGCGAGCAGGCAAAGTTTACAAGGTAAATTGAAGCGGAAATTGTTTGACTTTTACCCTCTTATTTATATCATAAGAATAAGAATTTCATGTAGAACATTACGCGGTAATTATTTTGAACTTTTAGGTAAAAGCGACTTTAAAAGGACGAAACAAAAAGGTCTGCCGTGCATGTTAGGAACATTTTCAGCAGTGTATGTGAGCGATTATCCCATTTTGTGCGTGGGTTAGGCCCACTCTATGCGTGAATTTACGCATAGCGTAGACTGTTGCTTAAGTGACCCATGTTATAGGCTTAACCGCATAGGCTAGGCACAATATTTGTTAATAGATTTTCATTAAGGACAATTTCGAATAAAAAATCACTCCTATAGACTAAAACTAGTATAGGACCAGACGTTTTGGAGTGAAATTCATTCAATCAAATAGATTGAGTCGTTTTCAGAGTATTTCACTTAGTATGAAATGAGACTTTGAAGTTTGAGTTTGAGAATTTTTGTAGTGTATAGTGTGTGTATAGTCACACACACATTAATTTTTTCATGTTGGCATACAATTCAAATACATGTAAGTTGATAATTAATAATTCATGAAGTTAATCATCCATACATGTAATTGGTAGTTTTAATTAAATTAGTAATCTAATATAACAATATAACAAGTATCATACACTGCAATACCAACATGTAGGAAGAGCGAAGCAAGCTTTTATGCTCTCCCTGTGAGGACAGAGGACAAATATATATTTCTACAAACGTGGGACGAGGAGACAAATATTATGAGACCAAACTGAAGTGACAGTATATGTAAAATGATACACAAATTATTACTGGTAACAATATTCTACTGACAAGGGACAAGAAGACGGAACTTGACTTAAATAGTATATAATGATAGAAATGATCTTTTCTAGGTAAATAAACGAATATTGATAATTTAAGCTATGTAATATGGACTAATATTGACTTAGTACATTATCTCTAAATTCCTTTGCAAACACTTTCAAACTAGTGGTGTTCTTAAGTTTTCTGTCTAGTTTATTCCAAAGGAGAGCACCCCGAGTAATTAAGCTTTGTTTTGCAAGTGATGTTCTATGGTAATTTATAAAAAGATCACCTTTTGATGCACCACGAGTACTGTAGGAATGAACCGATGAAGACATGGTGAAGAGGTTACAGAAATTTGAAGGCAGCATACGATGGTTGTACTTATACATAAATTTACCTATGTTAAGACTGTATAAATCATTAAACTTAAGTACTCTCAGCTTTGAGAACAAAGGAGAGGTATGTGCCAGATAATTGGACTTCGTTATTATTCTGACTGCTTTTTTTTGCAGAAGAAAAAGTTTCTGACACTGAGTGCTCGAGCTGCCCCATGAAAGAATTCCGTAATTTAAATATGATAAAATAAGGGAATTATAAATTGTTAAAAGAATTTCTGAGGGCAGGAAAAACTTCAACCTATTCATAACACCAATGTTTTTCGATATTTTGTTGGACAGTGTTTCTATCTGCTTGTTCCACGTTAGGTTTTCATCAATATGTATTCCAAGAAATTTAGTGTTTTTGACTTGATTAAGGATTTCTCCATTCATAGTGACTGGGTTTCTGCACACATATTTATTTTTCGTCACACAATCCACAAGGGAAACTGACTAGGTAAATTTGAATACATTTTCAAAGTGAACAAAGAAACTGGCACGAGCGGGATTCGAACCTGCGACCTCCGGGTTACCGTACCGGCGCTCTACCAACTGAGCTATCTTGCCCTATGTTGGCGGTCTCCCAAATTGTCAGTATCTTTGTTCGAGTGGGCGCTAGTCAGAAGTCATCAACCCAGAATGCCGTGTAGCCAGGGATCACACCCAATTTTACGATACAACCTGGGAAGCGACATTGTGGAGATCACTCAATGAGGATACGACTTTTTAACTTATAATTCGTCACACAATCCACAAGGGAAACTGACTAGGTAAATTTGAATACATTTTCAAAGTGAACAAAGAAACTGGCACGAGCGGGATTCGAACCTGCGACCTCCGGGTTACCGTACCGGCGCTCTACCAACTGAGCTATCTTGCCCTATGTTGGCGGTCTCCCAAATTGTCGGTACGGTAACCCGGAGGTCGCAGGTTCGAATCCCGCTCGTGCCAGTTTCTTTGTTCACTTTGAAAATGTATTCAAATTTACCTAGTCAGTTTCCCTTGTGGATTGTGTGACGAATTATAAGTTAAAAAGTCGTATCCTCATTGAGTGATCTCCACAATGTCGCTTCCCAGGTTGTATCGTAAAATTGGGTGTGATCCCTGGCTACACGGCATTCTGGGTTGATGACTTCTGACTAGCGCCCACTCGAACAAAGATACTGACAATTTGGGAGACCGCCAACATAGGGCAAGATAGCTCAGTTGGTAGAGCGCCGGTACGGTAACCCGGAGGTCGCAGGTTCGAATCCCGCTCGTGCCAGTTTCTTTGTTCACTTTGAAAATGTATTCAAATTTACCTAGTCAGTTTCCCTTGTGGATTGTGTGACGAATTATAAGTTAAAAAGTCGTATCCTCATTGAGTGATCTCCACAATGTCGCTTCCCAGGTTGTATCGTAAAATTGGGTGTGATCCCTGGCTACACGGCATTCTGGGTTGATGACTTCTGACTAGCGCCCACTCGAACAAAGATACTGACAATTTGGGAGACCGCCAACATAGGGCAAGATAGCTCAGTTGGTAGAGCGCCGGTACGGTAACCCGGAGGTCGCAGGTTCGAATCCCGCTCGTGCCAGTTTCTTTGTTCACTTTGAAAACATATTTATTTTGTTTACTACTAAATATGATATAATTTGTTTTTGATAAGTTGACCGATAGCTTATTACATAAAAGCCATGTATTTACTTTAACAAGTTCTTGGTTTATTGTCGCTACAGCAACATTAGCGTCATGGTGGTTATAAAGTAAATTTGTGTCGTCAGCAAAGAGGCAAAATGAAATCAAATTACTTGACTTGCAGATATCGTTCATATAAATGATGAACAGCAATGGCCCCAGAACAGATCCCTGAGGAACTCCGCATGATATTACATCTTGCATTGAATTTGTGTTGTTATATGTTACAAACTGCAATCTGTTCGTCAGGTAACTTCGAAACCACTGCAACGCTACACCACGAACACCAATGTATGCTAACTTATGTATTAAAATATTATGATTGACAGTATCAAATGCTTTTGACAAGTCTAAGAATATGCCAATGGAGATTTGTTTATTTTCTATAGCATTGACAATTTGATTTAATACACTTATTATTGCTAATTCGGTAGAACGTTTACTTCTGAAACCATACTGTGAATTCGATAGTAATCCATATTTTTGGATGAAGCATAGTAGTCGACCATGAATTAACTTTTCAAAAACTTTAGAGAACACAGGTAAAATGGAGATTGGTCTGTAATTACTGATATCGTGTTGATTACCCTTTTTGAATATAGGTACTACCTTACCTTTTTTCAGTTTGTTTGGGAAAACCCCTGTTGTAATGGATTCATTAAAGATTAGGGCTAGTGGTTTGACTAAAGCACTCTTCGCTTCTTTAATAATAAATGATGATATACCATCCCATCCTGGGGCTTTATCAGAGGCAAGATTACAGATAACGGAGGATATTTCGTCTTCAGTGATTGGCTTTAGAAATAGAGAATGTGGGCATCTGTCATCAAGAAACGATTCAAAGCCTTGATCACACGTTTGCAGCTCACTTGCAATGCTATTACCAATATTAACAAAATATTTATTAAAAGTGTTCGATATATCAAGGTCGTTGTCTATTTTTTCACCATCTTTAATAAAGTAAGTTGGAACTGATGTGTTTTTAGATTTACATAATAATGAATTAATGAGTTTCCAAGTACCTTTATGGTTATTTTTTTCTTTATTAAACTGAGTTTCTAAGTACTCCTTTTTTGCGCTTCGTATTACTTTTGTGAGGTTGTTTTTATATTGTACATACACCCTTTTGTTTTCTAATGTGGGTCTTTTGAGATACTTTTTATACATGTGATTCTTTCGTCTGATGGAATTATAAATTCCCTTAGTTATCCATGGTGATTTGTTATTGTTTTTTTTTAAAGTAGATTCATTATAACATAGAGGAAAATCCCTTTCATAGAAGTTGATAAAAATGTCTAAGAACGTATTATAGCTATCATCAACATTATCTGAACACAGAATATGATCCCAGTCAATACCGTTAAGATCCTGAATAAAACGTTGGATGTTAGTTATTTTGAAGTCTCGTTTAGGTTTGTTTAGTTTGTTTGTACCTGTTTCTTTACACTGATCGATCGTCATAAACACTGGTAAGTGGTCACTTATATCAGTTAGTAATATTCCTGAATTATGATTAAGCATATCATTAGTAAAGATGTTATCTATTAGCGTTGCGCTTTCACTTGTAATTCTTGTAGGTTTATTGATTAGAGGATAGAAGGAATGTGAAGAAAGGATTTCAATAAAAGTTTGAACATTGCTATTTGTGTCACGATGTAGCAGGTTAATATTGAAGTCCCCCATTAAATAGCATTTTTTATTAAAGTTACTTGTTGTTTCAAGTATACTATCAAAGGCATCTAAAAACTGTACGTATGATGTATCGGGGGGTCTATATATTACTCCCACTATAAATGAATTGCCACTGGTGCTTTCGACTTCAATAAAATATGATTCTATTTCTGTAGAATTTATACATAAATCTACTCGAGTTTTGTAAGTATAATTATCTCTGATGTATAATGCTACCCCACCGCCTCGCTTACTTTGTCTACAAGAGCCTTCTATGACATAGCCTGGAATTTTTATTAAAGGATCGTCAAGATCCTTTAGCCAAGTTTCTGATATTCCGATGATGGAAAAGTTACTTTTTAAGAGAGACATGTAGTATCGTAACTGATCAATATTTTTGGCGAGACTCCTTGAGTTAACATGCAGCAATTTGAAGTCCGTATTAGTTGCAAAGTTAAGAAGGAATTGATCTTGATCATAGTATTCACAGAGTGTGTCGGGGAGGTTTAAGTTATCATCTGGGTCTATACTTGAAAGATTATCAAAGGAAATGTCCCTATCAATATTTATATCGTTGTATATCATTTAGTACAGGGTATAGTACGTATAATTATTTGGTTTGGTCTCAACAACAGAAAGCCACACATAAAGTGTATGAATACAATTACTAGTAAACACAGTTATCAATATAAATAAAGCTAAACAAGGGATAAACATTGATTAATAATACAAAATCATGAACGCATTTGTTTTTTTACACCAGGAATTAAGGGCAGCGAAGTGTTTTGTTTCATAAATAGACGGATAACAAAAACAACTATAGAGGTAGCAAAAATAAGATTGTGAGTGGAATCTGGGTATGGCGAATTACATATTGTTAAGCTGGCTGGTTGTTGTAATAGATACCTTACGCTTGTTGGGTAGTAGGCAGATGATGCGGCCGTCGGATGTCCACGCGTTTTCAGCTTTGGGGTGATTTTGAGCTGCCTTGAGCAAGGCTAAGCGAGTTGGTGTAAGACTCTCGGTGATTGCCATGCTGGTTCCCTTGAGAAGACGTTTTTGGCTGAAGACTTTGTGTCGTTGTACATAGTTAACAAACTTCACTACCATTGGTCGCGGACGTTGTTTTCCTTGTCTTCCATTGTCTTCCCTGGCTTTCCCGATTCGATGTGCCCGATCAATGTCCCTTACAGCTATGTTGAGATTTGGGATGACCCCATTCAGCCTTGATATCGCATTCATCTCCATTCCTTCTTTGTCATGTGTTTCGTCTAGGCCATGAATAATTAGGCAGTTCCGACGGCTATATTGTTCTAGTTCATCGATTTTGCTGTTGAGGTCTCGGTTCGTTGCTTTTAGTGCTGCGCATTCACATTCCAGGGATGAGATTTTGTTTTCCGACGTGACGGTGTCCATTTTGATTGATTCGTATAGTTCTTGTTTTACGTCAGAGTCCAGGGCTGTAGCTACCTCAGAGATTAGAGTGTCGGATTTAGCTAACTTGTCAATAATGTTATTGATGTGCTCGGTGGTAGACAATAGCTTGGTAACAAGGGCATCTGCCACTGCTGTGACAATGGGTTTCAGAATAGCCGGATCAGATATAATTACCCCAGTGAGCTTTGCTTTTAGGCACTCATCCATGTTGGAGGTCTCACCGCATTTGTTGTCGTCCATTGTTTCTGCGTTGGGGTTTACCGAGGTCCGTGACTGTGTAGTTTCGGAATCGTCGCCATCTTGGTTTTTTGGGCTGGAGTCAAATATAAGTTGTTTAGAAGATTTCTTTTCACTCAGTTTAGTTGATAAGATTGCCTTTGTGAATTTAGCTTTTAGGTCCGCATTCTTGTTTTTGTTTGTAGCCTCACCGGGAGTATGGTCATCTAATGGTTCTGCGCTGGTTGTTGGAGTTGCCGCTACCTCGACCGGTGAACCGCCGCCATCTTTGGAAACGTTGGCTGAGCGGGAGGATGATCTTAATTTTTTCTTTCCTTTCGAACTCTTCATTGTGAGGGACTAGCAGATTAGTGTGCTTCTAATACCTGTGGATATTGCTAGATTTTTCAAGGAGGTACCTCAGCCACATGCGGACAAATTTCAGGATTCCTGGTGCAAAAATACGGAGCGGACTACAATGGTTTTGGTCGAGCGCAATCTGGAGTCTTGCGCAAGTTTATTGTACTCCCTCCTGAGCTCATTTCCAAATGAAATCCATTCAAAGGGATATGAACTCAGGAGGGAGTACAATAAACTTGTGCAAGGCTCAGATTGCGCTGAACAGTTTCACTTTTGTTGATTTATAGATTAATCTTACTAAAGCTGGTGTAGGCATTTATTGCATTTTAAAACATGCAACATATTCCAGTACTTTGTGAATTGTTTTCAAAAATTATGTTGCTTTCACAGCTTCGGAAGCTAAAACGGTTAGATTACTGGGCAGTTGTGAATAACAACCCTGGGGTGAGTCATCAGTACTGCAGGCAAAAGTCTCCAAGGTGGTCAACCAACACTCTTTTTGATGTTCGCATACTGGACAAAAGAGTAACATCACAAAGGACTGAGCTACTCGTTCATTATCTTAGATGGCCACAATCCTATGACGAATGGAGAAAAGACTGACATCATTAAAAGAAATTTCAGCAACACCAGATCCAATTGCTCTCTTTAAAGAGACCCTTTTCTCCTCAATTCAGGAGAAACTGAGCTTATCCAGAAAGTGGGACAGTAAAGTTACAGTACAAATACCCATACAGACGGAAACGTTTAACGCCATCAAACATCTCGGTGTGAAAGTGGACTGCTCAGATTAGAAGGTTTGAAACAGGTTTTGCAGGTTCTTCCACTCTTTGGCTCTGATGAGGGAGATGAACCAGTGAGAATTTCCATAGAAACAAAAGGGTAAACAAATGATAAACATTATGGTGACTGGAAAGGGTACTCTAAGTGAGGTCCAATATGACTTGAACGTCAGTGACAAAAATGCCTTGTATCTAAAAGATTGATATGGTATTTCTGACAAAACATACCATGAATTGGCTCTTTCTTTAGGAAAATTTCCTAAATTAAATTCAGTAAAGCACTGTGCCTGCCAACTGAATTCATGTTATAACATTCAGGAATTACCTAGTGGCATGGGTGTTTTTCAGTTATTGAGAGAACGTCTGACGACTAGGGTCATTAATTTGGTAAAAAGAAATGACCTAATGACTGATTCTGTCATCAAAGTTTAACTGTCAGGAGATGGTACATGTATTGGTAAGAGAATACATGTTGTTAACATTGTATTCAGTGTCATCAACGAAACAAACTGCAAAAGTGTAACAGGTAACCAAATACTGTCAATACTGAAAATCAAGGAAAAATATCTGAAAAGACGGACTTGGACAAGCAGGTGATGGGCAGGAATATGGTTCCTTTGTTGGTCACAGCTGGAATAGGATTGGTGGTGATTCGGACTTGAGACAGTACAGAGAGGTGTGAGGCTAATAGGTATGTGTGTGTGGTCTGCGCACGTAGGCCTGGGGTCTTAAGCCTATGGTATGTGGTCGTAAGCCTATGGTAAATGGTCGTAAGCCTATGGTCTGTGGTCCTACAGGGTAATAAACACAAAACACTGACCAACATTTGAAGACTTCAGGCGCAAAAGCCGCTAAACGCCACTTCCATGAAAAATAACAAAACAATATCAAGTGAAAGCTCTCAGTTCCTAGTATACAATAATCAATTTTTTGTTTTGGCGTTTAGTGGCTTTTGCGCCTGAAGTCTTCATATGTTGGTCAGTGTGGAAGTGTACAAACAGTTGAGCCCATGTACATGTAATGCATGGAAAACAAATCAAAAATTTCATTTGTTTGTAAGAACATTTTACGGACAACATGAGATTATGTCCACTATAGTTACCATATATTTCCATCGGTGATGACATCTTTTGCAAAGATTTATTATTTTGATAAATGCGTGTAATGTATTTTATTTTAAATAAGTGGCTGCAGCAATAATTTGACCTAAATTTAAATTCACTGTATAGTGAACTATTTGGGTTTTTTCTTGATGCTATCGGAAGAATTGATTAAATTGGTTAAATTGGTGTTAACGAAATTAAGGAATGTTTGAATTCACTGTTCAGAATTATTAGTATTATTGACATTTTAAAAACAGTTTTTGAATTTAAGAGAACTTCTGCATTAACTTTTGTTTTGGAACATGTAGGTGTAATGCATATAATGTATTTTATTTTAAATAAAAGTGGCTGCAGCAATATTTTGATTTATTCACCTGTAATAAATTGTGAATTGTTTTCCCCTTTATGCTGAATGTTAATTATAATGTTTGTAATGAAACCAAAGGAATGTCTAGGAGTAAATTGCTCAGAATTGTTAGTATTATTGACATTTATAAAATAATCTTTAAACTTCAGAGAACTTAAATTGGAGTGATTAAAACATGCAGGTGTTGGCAGTGTTGAAAAATAGAAAAACAGTAAACATAGATACATGTACATGTACTATTTCTTGGCAAGTGAAGTCGCATAATTGTTACTCAAAAATAGGTCATGACTTTACATAAAGAAAGAGAATAGGTTGACGTAAAGGAAATCTTGATTATCTACATGTACCTATGAAGACTGCCATTCACGGCAGTAAAGCCAAGTAAACTTGTTTAGAAGTTTATGAAGTTACAGGTATAGGAACAACAAAGACGGTGTTTTGAACAAATACATGTTCTTTGTGATTTATGTATTCGCGGCCAAAAACAACAGAAACTTTTCCATATGGGGGAGGAATTCACGGTGTACAACCCAGCGAATGTCAAAGAAAACGATGATCATGCTCTTGGTTGCGCTCCTGACCTGACGCGCGTTCTTCGGTCTTACTGCGGGCTCTTCCACTCCGAAGACTGCTGTTTGGTTTCTGGGTCGTAGCCGTAGACCCAACTCTTGTCACCGCTGATGATCCTCGACACGAAGACTTTAGTTTCGGTCGTTTAGGGCCTGTTGACGGAGATCCTCGCAGACTTCGATACGGTGCTGCTTCTGCTCAAGTTTCAGGTCCATGGTGAAATCGCAAATGCGCATCACGTACCGGTACCAGTGGGCAAACAAATGCATGTAACACAGATGCGGATGTTGATTAACCGATGTAACTTGGAATACTTACTCACGAAAGTTATTGCTTACACCTGCTATATTCACATTACTGTGCTGCGCTCCGTTCGTTCGCAACAGGAACAGTCTCGGAACTTTTTGATCGCACCTCGTAACATTGCCAGTAAACGTTAAGCGATCGCTTGAGGGCGCATGCTTAAGATTCAGCTTCCGATTTTGTAATAATCCCAGCTTTCGGTTCCCGTTTGGTTGAAGCAATGATGTCATACTTGTCATGAACGGTCAACCAATAAGGAAAGCCGATACACGTTTCTGGTTCAGGTTGCAAAAATGCGTTCCACTGTGCGTATCAAGATCGTACATAGTTATGCATGTTTTATTTTATATACGTAGTATGATACTACTAAAAACGAAGTTGCCTCCATTAGGGACAGGAAATTTGAGAAAATGGGAGGGGGATGTTAATTGTTCGTTTTCGTAAAAAGGGGAAAAGATGTGTTATTAGTAACGGCAACGGGTCATGTTTAGATTGGTCAAGACCGAATCGACTGAAATGTCATTTGGCATTCTGCCAGCCGAGAGTGAGACATTATGATACCAGCAGAACTGCATTACATCGAGCTTTATGGGTGGTCGTTGCGCCTTCTCATATCAGGTTATTTTTTTACTGTTGGTCGCGTTAATACAATGTATGTCACTGATAATGCCATAGCTTTAAGAGATAAAGTGTCGTGCTGATTGGTAAAGAAACTATCCAAGATGGACGTCCGTTTCTACGTGAGCATTGTCATTGCCTATTGGTCTTTAAGCTGGGTGAACACTCAGGCACTAATTCAGACGACACAAATATTACCAACAGACGCTATGGGGAGTGCTGATGTTACGAGCCCGAGCGGGTTAACCAGCAGTTACCTCGGGGCTACCAAGCCCCTGTATATCGGTGGGCTTTTTTCCTTACCTGGAGGTAGATTGGATCACAGTGATGCTCTAGTGGCTGTCGAGATGGCGCTAGAACATATCAATAGTCGCTCGGATATCTTGGCTGGCTATGAGCTACAATTGGTGTGGAACGATTCAAAGGTAAGGTATCACCGACACCCTACCACTTACCGTTACTGTTGGAAATAGATAAATATTAGCGGTAGCACCATGTTGCAACTTGTGTGAGTTTGTGGGGTTCTGAAAAGAACCTGGGGGTAACTTAACGTTTTTTAACGGAAATATACTCTGCCGTCGTCAGGAGACAACTTCTATTTTTGCCTGAATTAGTTTTGCCTTAGAAGTTATTTTTCCCTTAATTTTAAAATAGCAACAACGCGTAGCCCAGTTGCGTATTTTGATTATTAAGAGTCATTTCGTCAAAATATTTGTCCACGGTCAAAAAATATATATTTTATATTTTGTGTGCGATGAAAGTACTTTGGGAGTAAGTAACCTAAATAGACTTTTAAAATCCATATTTTGCCTGTTGCCATGGTAACGGGCGGTTATGTGTTTTTTGCCATTTTGGGCTATTTTTGGAGCTGCGAAAATGGATTTTGGGGGATTTTTAAAAGGCCATTCAGCCAAACTGCAAGACAGTATCACTAAAATAATTATATCACTGCAAAGCATTGTCCTTTCCCTTCATGGAAAGAATATAAAAGACATTTTGAAATACCATCTTGTATTGTTTTTAGACCTTTAAAAACAGCTCAAATTTTGAACTTTTAAACTGCAATTTTTACCCTATTTTTACCCCCCCCCCCCAATTTTTTTCTTCAAATTGCCAGGGCACTCAGAATGTTTTCCTTTCGGCTAGAAGTAGAACCGATATGGGTCTTTTCATATCTGGTGAAAATTGAAGCCCTCCCGATTCTACTTCTTATTAACAAACAAAAGTTAAGTTGTAAAGCAGTAGATGAATATCCAGGATAACGTGCCCCTCCCCCTGCTATGCCCCGCCCCTTTCCACTATTTAAAAAAATTGTTCGCTATTTTCAATTCGTGTTTTCAATTCTCCTGTCATATCTAAAAACAGAGCTACGGTGTAAGGATTGTACACACCTGTACCTTTTTACAGCTCAATTTGGTTTTCTATTAAATCGTTGTCACTGCAGAAACATGAAGTTTTGCTAATATTAAATTGGTCTAATTTTGTTTTCCTCTAAAATATAAAATTTTTGCAAGACATTTGTTAGACATTTTGTTTCGCAGAATATTTTAAGCTTCTGCCTTTTCCTAACGACTGATCTCTCAACCGGATCGGAGAAAGAGCGACTAACATTTCATGAAAGTCTAAATAGAAATACTTGTGTGATGTAGGGAAAAATAGCAAATTTGCTGAAAAAAACAATAGGCCGCACAACAAAATGTTTTTATAAAGCTAGAAGTGTAAAATAGGTATAGGTATTTTAGGAAGAGGGGCTTCCACTATTTGATCAATACGAAATTTACATAAAAATGTATAATTAACAGATGCACCCAAGTGTGTAAACACCTTAAATGGAGGACCTCCTATTGTCCTTCTATTGTTCTGTTTTTGTTTTGTTGCAAGGACCCTTATTGGTTTTGTACACGACTTTCAAACGTGGACCTTTCTCAACCGGAGACCCTATTGCCCTCCATTGTTAAAGGTCCCCCATTGAATGCAAAAACAAACCCATTAATTCTGAGCATATTTCACTTCAGAATAACGCGTAAAATTGTAAACTTTGAGGTGTATGTGTCAATAATGGAGTCAAATTTTGTTGCTCAATAACGCGCAAGCAGTCGTACTTCCCCAATACGTCCGAGGACAATGCTTTGTGTTTCCTATTGTTCCTTTAATATAACCAACCCCCACAGACTAAGCACGTATCCTTACGTTCGAGGACCGATTTCAACAAAAGACTCTACGTTCGAGGACTGAAAGGTTTCTTTGTGTTTCCTTTCTTCTCTTGTCCTCAGAGATATATACAGTGCACGTACATACATTTTGTGTGTACAATATATACATTTTTAATATTGCAGTTTTTCTATATTTAGGATCCAGAGAGAAACTTAAAATCAAATTGACCTAAAAGAATGTGAAATATTTCAGTAAAAATTCATGTTTATATGTTTCAAGAGGAGATGTAATCAACAGGGCAATGAATTTTGCAAAGCGATGCTGAATAATATTGAAGGAGATAGGAGCAAACGTGTCTTGTCCCTGTACGCGTGTATTGGCGAACCTTTGTTGTTCATAAGGCCAACGGGGCGATACCGGGGGGCGGAGTGGACACGTCCTCCCCTCCCCACCAAATATTTTTGATTCGTACGTACACCCACATACCGTATAATTATGACAAACCGTGTGATTATTTTTTGAGTGCTTCCCATACATTATGTTATGGGCCCCGTCCCCTCCGTTCCCCCCCCCCCCCCCCCCCCCCCCCCAACCTTGACGAGTAATCGCCGCCGCTGCATACGGCTCTCCAATTTAGTTCAATAAACAGAGGAAGGGAACTGTATACTTTTTGGCAGGAAGCCTACTTTGGTTTCCATGGCGAGACTCGTTGGTCCTTTCATTTCGTCATTAGCCAAGGCATGGTAGACAAAGCTCTTCCGTTTGTGAAGGCCGATGCGATAATGCGACGCGTTCCATACGTTGCTCACGACGATAAAATTAATGTACAATATGGCGTATCTTTTGTGCAAGTAATTCAGTCATATGATATATTTCCCCCAGATCTGAACTGCGTATGTTCAGTGCGTTTTTAAATACCCAAGTATCATAGCAACCGCCTAAACTCAGTAAGGTTTGAATCAATTTTTAAATTGTCATGTCATTTACACCGATGATACCCCGCACTGTAAAATTGCCCGTAAAATTAACGGTCGAAAGGCGTGCAGTAAGGTGCCACCCGTCTACAGTGTTCTATTTTGTTTACGGTCGAACCGTATTTAAATTTACTGATAAATAGTATTTTTTACGATGAAAAGTCTGTAAATACTGCCATTTTTACGGACAAAGTACAGTACAGGTACAGTACTGGAAGCTAGGTTGCCATTAATTAATAAGGGAATAAATATGTGCTTGGCCGGTTTAAACAAATCCGCCTTGGGGCCTGGGCACTTGATAATGAGCCAAGCCGAACCTTAACCAATTCATAAAATACCTTTTTGTATAATTCAGCAGAAACCTCCCAAAATTATACATTTTCAATGATTTGGTTAATTCTTTTTTTTAACTTGGTTTGTAAAACACCCCTTTAGCTATTTAATGGTTCGTGCCTCACGCGAGTAGCGCAAAAATAGACCAGTTTCCGAGTAAATTCAAATTTGTGTACGCATGCGCATAAATGGGCCCTGCAGGCAAAAATCGAAATCGGCCCATTGAAAATGTACAGGGGTCCAAACAGTTTTGTTATTTTCTCTCAATTTCTCTAAGATTTGTCCCATTTGGCTTTGGAAAAGTCCCTGAAATCGTCATAGGTATTACTTTCTGGTCTAAGTGGGTTTTGGGGGGTACAAAATAAAAACTTGAAAACATTTTTCGTCCTGTGCGCACAAGGTCAAAGGAAATAACAGTTGCACACGTCAGTATACGATGTGTTTCAGCCATCCACGCCGGACAAAATGATTTCATCGTGCACAGACGGTCAGGTTGACCGGAGATTGTGCGTTAAGCCCGGGCCGCCCCACGCGAAAATCACGCTCTGCTATGGTAACGTCAGCGCAAAAAAAATGCAACGTTGGATGGTACCCCGAAGCACACGGTTAGTTGTTGGCACTCGTGTGGAAAGGAGCCCTGCTTATTTCCTTTGACCTCGTGCGCACGCAAATGGTATCTGCTACGGGACGAAAACAAGAAATTAAGTTTCTATTTTGTAACCCCCCCAAAAAAAAAAAAAAAAACCACTTAGACCAGAAAGCTTTTTGCATGCAGGGCCATTTATGCGCATGCATACATTTGAATTTATTAGAAACTGGTCTTACGCGCGCGTGACTCGCACGTGACATGTGGCGTGACGTGCGCAGAACGCAGCAGTGCCATGCCATATGAATATCCGACTCTCCATGAATATCCGAACAATTAATTACAGAAGATGACATATTCAGCTTCTTTAATCTGCCTAGTAGGATTACATGATCTACACAATCAAAAGCTTTACTGAGATATATGAACACGCTACCTGTAACTTCACCTTGCTCCATAGCCTCAAAACACTTGTTTGTTAAATCGTGTAGAGTGCTTTCAGTTAAGTGCAAGAGTCTAAATCCCGATTGGCAACTAAGTATCAAATTGTTATCATCGAGGTAGGTATATACTGCCCAGTGCACCAATCTTTCTAGAATCTTAGAGATAATTGGCAGTATAGAAATAGGTCGATAATTACCTGTACTACATTTATCTCCTCCCTTGTGAATTGGTGTTACCAAGGCGTGTTTCCAATCTTTAGGGTATTGCTCGCATGTTATGGAGAGGTTAAAAATATAAGTTAAAGATTTAGTAATATAAGGGGAAGCAATTTTAATAATTTTAACACTGATGCCATCCGGACCTGTTGCTTTCCCAACCGACATGGATGATATTTGCTTTAGAACGAACTCTTCTGTAGTAGGTACAGTGCATTCTTCAAGTTCATCAAGAGAATCAACGATAGAGGCGTAGGTATATCATTGTTTTTAAGTTCGCGCGATGGGCAATTTCCAGCTGTACGTTTTCCGATTGTAGAAAAGTGTTTATTTAATGTATCAGCAATGTCGGTGGGATCGTCAATATTTTTCCATTTGGGGAAGTGATAGAATTTTGAGCAATTGTCTGTTTCTTAGGAAGTACCCCCTTTAGTTTTTTTCCATAGCATAGATGAATTGCTTTTATTTTCTTCTATGGCTGATGTATAGTATTCACTCTTCTTAGTGCGGATTGTTCACACAGTCATGGCTTCACACAGTCATGGCTTCACACAGTCATGGCTTCACACAGTCATGGCTTCACACAGTCATGGCTTCACACAGTCATGGCTTCACACAGTCATGGCTTCACACAGTCATGGCTTCACACAGTCATGGCTTCACACAGTCATGGCTTCACACAGTCATGGCTTCACACAGTCATGGAGCAAGTTCGATCAAGGACTATAGTTAACCATAGTTTGACTAACCCTGATCGAACGCACGCTAGTCGACGATGGTTGGACTAGTCTAGTCAACGATTCGCGACCAGCCTACCGAGGTTGGTCGCATCGCTGGTTACCAATAGCCGTTTTAATAGCACAGTGCAGAGAAGACCATTTATCAGAAAAATGGCGAAAAAAACGTAAATATTCAGCAGCAGTGAACGATCGTTTTTTGTTACTTTGTCTTTCTTTTAACAAGTTAAAATAATGCACACATTACCACTTGTGACATTGTTGATATACTGAGCAAATATCGTCCGTGTCGCTTTCATCTATGAACTCGTCAAAAACGTAAAAAGAACTTGCTGGCCACCGCCATTTTCTGATGGTCGCATTGACATGACAATAGTTCGACTAGAGTCGTTCGCACTTCAACTTCAGTGCTCATGCGCGACGTACGTCACGAACCAACCACTAGTTAACCATTGGTCCCTGATCGAACTTGCTCATGGCTTCACACAGTCATGGCTTCACACAGTCATGGCTTCACACAGTCATGGCTTCACACAGTCATGGCTTCACACAGTCATGGCTTCACACAGT
Source organism: Hippasteria phrygiana (assembly GCA_037893225.1). NCBI lineage: Eukaryota > Metazoa > Echinodermata > Asteroidea > Valvatida > Goniasteridae > Hippasteria > Hippasteria phrygiana. Next base: position 832,156 of record JAZGUH010000321.1, read on the forward strand.
CATGGCTTCACACAGTCATGGCTTCACACAGTCATGGCTATACACAGTCATGGCTTCACACAGTGAAAGCAACAGGTCCGGATGGCATCAGTGTTAAAATGATTAAAATTGCTTCCCCTTATATTACTAAATCTTTAACTTATATTTTTAACCTCTCCATAACATGCGAGCAATACCCTAAAGATTGGAAACACGCCTTGGTAACACCAAGTCACAAGGGAGGAGATAAATGTAGTACAGGTAATTATCGGCCTATTTCTATACTGCCAATTATCTCTAAGATTCTAGAAAGATGGGTGCACTCGGCAGTATATAGCTACCTCGATGATAACAATTTGATACCTAGTTGCCAATTGGGATTTATACCCTTGCACTCAACTGAAAGCACTCTACACGATTTAACAAACAAGTGTTTTGAGGCTATGGAGCAAGGTGAAGTTACAGGTAGCGTGTTCATAGATCTCAGTAAAGCTTTTGATTGTGTGGATCATGTAATCCTACTAGGCAAATTGAAGCAGCTGAATTTGTCATCTTCTGGAATTAATTGGTTTAAGTCGTACCTAGACGGTCGTAGTCAGTCTGTAAATATTAAGGGCACAATATCGAAGGTCTTGCCCATAGACATAGGTGTTCCACAAGGGTCGATCTTAGGGCCACTTTTATTCATTGTTTATAGTAGTGATTTTCCATCCTGTATACCCCAAAATTGCAACTTATTTATGTATGCAGATGACTCCATGTTAACTTGTAGCTCCTCTAGTATTACCGAAATAGAAAGGAACTTGAATGTAGCTCTTGCTAGTATTCACAACTGGTGACAAAGAAAAAACTAGCATTAAATGCCAACAAAACCAAATGTATGCTTATTGGTTCAAGGCAGAAAATATCCAACGTCGACCTGAACGTGTGCATTGCTGATAAGGTTATCGAAAAAGTGAAATCTTGTAAATGTTTGGGTGTAGTTGTTGATGAAACATTAAGTTGGGGTACACATGTTGAATACGTAAGGAAGACTGTTTCGTCTAAATTGGGTGTGTTAAACAGAATTCGTGATTACGTTCCCCAAAGCAGCTTGCACACACTCTTTGTAAGTTTAGTTATGCCATCTTTAGAGTATTGCTGTACGGTGTGGGGAGGAAGGTACATATCTCACGACAATACCCTCAACAAATGTCTAAAAAGAGCCGCACGGATAATCCTTAAATGTACCTCCCTCACCCCCTCAGCTGATATGTTTACCATTCTAAATTGGATTCCTTTTAAAGAAAGAGTTCAGTCCAAAAAGGCTATCTTTGTTTTCAAAAGCCTTAACAAAATGACTCCTTTGTACATGACAAATCTGTTCACACCACTTACAGTGATTCGTGAAACACGACAATCGACCCAAATGGCACTGAAAGTTCCTTTCGCCAAAAAGGAATGCTACGTGACAAGTTTCGCTGTGAGTGGTGCCAGTATATGGAATAATCTGCCTGAACAAATGAGAACCATAAACTCCTTAAGTACATTTAAATCGGAGCTACGTAAAGCCATCTATCAGTGATATTTCTGTCATTTACGCTGATCTGCGGAGTTATAAACTTGGTTGCCAAAATACTTTGAAGCCGGATGGGAATTTTCCCTTGTTTTTCACCCGAAAAGGTTTCTTTTTGCGGGTTTTTCACCCATCCCGTAAATCAGCAATAGGCTTCTGGAGAGTTGAAAAGTTACCCGAAAATAGATTTATTTGTGTAAACATTATTGTATTTGTTTAAATATTTTGTATGAATGTGTAAATATTCAGTTTTAACTAATAATATGCAGGGCCCCAATGGAAACCAGTTTTAAACTGTTTGGGCACACCCTGGGTAAAGAAATGTAATAAATAGATAAATAAATAAATAAATGGCTTCACACAGTCATGGCTTCACACAGTCATGGCTTCACACAGTCATGGCTTCACACAGTCATGGCTTCACACAGTCATGGCTTCACACAGTCATGGCTTCACACAGTCATGGCTTCACACAGTCATGGCTTCACACAGTCATGGCTTCACACAGTCATGGCTTCACACAGTCATGGCTTCACACAGTCATGGCTTCACACAGTCATGGCTTCACACAGTCATGGCTTCACACAGTCATGGCTTCACACAGTCATGGCTTCACACAGTCATGGCTTCACACAGTCATGGCTTCACACAGTCATGGCTTCACACATGCCTTTTATTCTATTGTTAATTCAGCCATTGAGACACATTTTCCTACAAAGATGGTTAAACTCCATTCTAGTGATAAACCATGGATAACTCATGAAATCAAAAGTTTAATAAAAAAACGCCAAACTGCTTTTTCTGAAAAGAAGACCTATTTATGGCGTTTTCTTCGAAACAAAGTGGTGAACGCAATTAGACAAGCCAAAAAGTCCTTCTATAAGGATCGTCTACAGAATCTTAAAACCACTGATCCATCAGGTTGGCATAAAGGCATTCAAATGATTACTAACAAAACCCAACAGCGCCCCATCATCTCCGCTCCAGGCATTCCTCAAGATGATGAAAAGGCAATTGCTGAGGCAATTAATAAAACTTTTGCCTCTGTTTCGCAATGTAGGCCCTCTATCATTTATGGTGAATTACCTGCTTTTTTGCCAGCCAAAACACCACCAAAAATCCATGTCTGGGAAATGTACAGAGAGTTGAGTAGACTAAATGCAAAAAAAGCAGTTGGCCCGGATTGTCTGCCTGGTAGGCTGATAAGGGAGTTTGCGTGTGAGCTTAGTGTCCCTGTTGCTGATATTCTTAATGCATCTCTATATGAAGGATATGTTCCTCAGGTTTGGAAGGATGCCAATATTGTTCCTGTTCCCAAAGAATTTCCGGCGACTGTTGCTAAGCTCAGACCAATCTCCTTAACAGCTCTCCTAGCTAAAGTATCGAAATGGGTCATTGAAGACATCTCTTGTTCAATTGACTGTAATCAGTATGGGAGTATTAAAGGGGCCTCAACTACCCATTGCTTGATTAAACTTCTCGATGTGTTCTATAAAGGTACCGATAAAGCAAATTCAGTCGGCACACTGGTGGTGACGGACTTCTCTAAGGCTTTTGATTGCGTTGACCATACTTTGGCAATCCAGAAGTTGTATGATCTTGGTGTGAGGAGTGAAATAATCCCTTGGATCTGTAACTTCCTCACATCTCGGCGACAGAGAGTACAATATCACTCTGCACTATCGGAGTGGGAGACCCTCTCATGTGGAGTGCCGCAGGGCACTAAGCTCGGTCCTATCATTTTTATTGCCCTTGTTAATGATGCTGCTGAGAATGCCATCTCTCACAGCTTCAAATATGTTGATGACTTAAGCCTTGCAGAGGTCCGTCCAGCCAGCTCGCCAAGCCAGATACATCTGGATGTTCAAGACCTTGATGCTTGGTCCAATAGTAACCACCTCAGGCTTAATCCCTCAAAATGCAAGGTGATGCAAATTTGCTTCAAAAAGCATCCTCCCACCCCACCTGATCTGGAAATTGCTGGTAAAAAGCTTCAGTTGGTGAATGAGACTAAGCTCCTTGGTCTTACAATACAATCAAATTTATGCTGGGACTTGCAGGTTAATAATATGATCGCTAAGAGCAGCCGTAGGCTATATATGCTCAGTCGTCTGAAACGTTTTGGTGTACCTGTGGGGGATTTGATCTCTGTGTACATTGGATATGTGCGCCCCGTTGTTGAGTATGCTGCACCAGTGTGGAATAGCAATATTAACTCCCGTCAAACGCAACAGATTGAAAGAATTCAACAAAGGGCTTGCCACATTATCCTTGGTAATACATATACCACATACACTGAAGCCGTGGCCCTCACGGGCCTCCAGACGCTTGAAGAGAGACGTCTTCACCTTTGCTCTCAATTTGCTATTAAATGTTCGACTTCTAAGAAGTATGCCGAGTGGTTTCCTTATAATAATAGCTCCAGTAGTATGCACCTACGATATACTCCAACTTACCATATTCCTAAGATCAAAACTAAGAGATACGGTAACAGTTCCATTCCTTATCTCACAAAACTTCTGAATCAACAATAATTGGTGCTACATTATCATATTAATGTTTTTCAGATGATTACCTATTTAAATATGTGCAATGTGAGGCATATTCTTTCTAGGTGATGCAATAATCTGGGTCAACCGGCATGTAATTTTGTAATATCTCTTATTTTCAGGTTAACTTTTGACATTTTATTGCGTATATGGCGATTATTGGTAATTTTAATGTGTTATATTTAGTGTTTTTATTGTAATCACCTGTAATTCAGCTCCTGCTGCGAAATGGTGCTAATAAATTGAATTAGAATTTGAATTTGAATTTGAATGGCTTCACACAGTCATGGCTTCACACAGTCATGGCTTCACACAGTCATGGCTTCACACAGTCATGGGCTTCACACAGTCATGGCTTCACACAGTCATGGCTTCACACATTCATGGCTTCACACAGTCATGGCTTCACACAGTCATGGCTTCACACAGTCATGGCTTCACACAGTCATGGCTTCACACAGTCATGGGCTTCACACAGTCATGGCTTCACACAGTCATGGCTTCACACAGTCATGGCTTCACACAGTCATGGCTTCACACAGTCATGGCTTCACACAGTCATGGCTTCACACAGTCATGGGCTTCACACAGTCATGGCTTCACACAGTCATGGTCTATACACGGAGTCTGTTAACCGTCATATAAACACATTCCATTTGCAATAACATTCGAATTTATTCAGTGTTTGTTCAAAAATATATGTATATATATTTATTTATGTTTACAAACTGTTCATATATTGAGGATTCCCTTAATCGTCATTTCCATAATTGGAGACATTTACTTTGAAATGGACGAACATTATGACATGTAGTAAATTTACACGACACGATTGGGAAATATTCATCTGTTCAAGCTCTGTTCTTTCAAACCTTGGAGGAATCGTAGAGTATCGTATCATTTTTGTTTTGTATTTTTGGGTTATAAAAAGAAAGTCCAACAGTCGGGACAAAGTTCGAAGAATTCTTCTATACATGTGTTGGCGCAATCGGTCACCTCGTTCAATAGCAAACCTAAATCATGAGGAGGCTATTATTATTTTTTGTTTATTACCCCATGCGACAGGACAGCCGTAATGAATTCAAACTTCGACAAGGTAATGGTTTTGTTTACGTATGGCCAGAGCAGTTTTATTGCCAGAACAATTTAGGTTTCCGACCGTTGCGTTTCGCGAAACCTGTAACTTAACTCGACATAGCACATAACATAACCCAACTTGGTTCCCGATCTTTGCGATTCGCGAAACATGTACTAGCTCACACAAACAAATCTTGGTATCCGATCGTTGCGATTCGCGAAACCTATAACTTGCCAATAGCTCATAACATAACCATGCAAACTGGGTCTCCGATCGTCGCGACTCGCGAAACCTATACTAGCTAACACAAACCAATCTTTGTCTCCGATCGTGGCGATTCGCGAAACCAATATCTTGCCAATAGCTCATAACATAACCATGCAAACTGGATCTCCGATCGTTGCGACTCGCGAAACCCTGTGGCGTAGCTGGATAAATAACTTTCCGGTCGTAGCGATCCCCGCGAAAGCTTATAACGTATATGCAAATAGCCAAATTCATAACTGATTAATTTCCCGAAGCCAATAGAATAATGTCATAACCTAGTTCCGGTCGTAGCGATCCGCGAACCGACACAATGAGGGCAAAACGTATCCCCAGCAAATTCCAAACCCGGCAAGAAACATCAATTATAACCATAAGAATTCAATTAGCAGGTGGAATACACTTGTTCGTACAGGGCCAACATTCCATTAAACTTTTCATCCATCAATAAATATACACGGTCAGTAGTACCGTGATTACTACGTTAAGCCAGATATGTCATTGAGCTTTTTGCTCAAGGAAATTGGTTTACCAGCATGTTTTTATCATCATACATTCACGCAGAGTCGTAACTAAAATCAAGGCTGTTAGAATTCTGTATACAGATAATAAAGCTGAGGCCTATAGCAGCGTTTAGAATGAAATTCCGCCAAACGGTCAATGTTTTGACCGCCGCCAAATAGGCCTTAAGGATAAGAATGTAAATTTAATAATGGTCGACGGCAAACTTTAAGGCATGATAGAAATTATCTATCAGCAATGCCGATGCATTATCTCTTAAATGGACACCGTCTTCCATAAATAAATCAGTGTTGGCCCACTCAATCTGGGGATGCTCAATAACACCGCCCGACGAATACCGCATTCAATTAGCGACCCAGCGGTTAATGGCTCGCCGGGCACGTTCCACTTTGTTCTGACGGTGTGCGCCAGCATAGACCACCCGCGGTAAGATGGAAGACCAAAACATTATGGTTTGAGGTAACAGACTACGTGTTACCGTCAATGCAGATTTTGCGGCCTCCAAAATTGCCTTTTTAGGGCAATCCCCAAGATCGTTTGAACCAACATGAAATATAATATAATCAGGATTATGTTGTTCCGCCTCCCAGCACTGGTGCAGAAAATCATTAAAATCGGACAGAAGTAGTCCCCGCTTTCCCAGCCATCGCACGTTGACGATCTCGCTCAGCGCAGCCCCAGATGCTGACGACGCAGCCACGCGGGAGGTCCAGTGGACAAAGGAATCCCCGACCACCCACACCAGAGGCTTGTACGCATGGTGGACCATGGCTCATGAAAGTAGAAGAAAAAAACGGGGAAACGCACTAATTTTACTAGGCAATTATAACAGAAAATACAAAGGCCGGAGCGAATGTTATTGGACGAGGGATGGTGGGGCCTTATAGGATAAGTTCGGGGGCAATGCGAATATATCGGCGATACACTCCCGATTGCCAACGACCCATCCTCTGAATTTCTTGTTCTGGAATACCGGCCATGGCCGCAGACGTGGCGGCACCGATACGGAACGAATGGGAAGTGAAATGAGGGTCGTGTATGCCCACAAAATTCAGGGACCGTCTCAAAATTGATGTAAACTGAGAACGAGTTAAGGGCGTCCCATCGAAATGTGATAAAAAATTACTATGATGCTGGGAGCAGTCACGCAAATACTGCGCAGCGGCACGAACGGGGCACAATGCAAATTCGCCATTTGAAACACTAGGGATGGAAATAACACAACCATGACCATACTGATCGGTCTTTGAAAAACGGACATTGAGCTCAACCACATCACCACGTTGAAGATGTCGAAGAGTTAAATCTGAACGTTGTAAAGGGGAAGCCCCGCTGCGCGTTGGCGCGGTAAGCTCACCAACACGCATGAAACCAAAAAATGCCAAAAGGAAAGCAACGCGAAATAGTAAAGCCTCAAACTGACTGACACAAATGTACTGTAAAGCCGGAATGATGCGGCGGAGAATATCGAGTGTGATAGGACGGCGTTTATCACGACGGCTGTTGCGTCGCCGACAACCATCCAACAAATGTTTAACAATAAAATGCTTAGTTATGTCTGACAAACCGTATAAACGTAAAGTGGACGCAATCCCAGAGACATATGAAGCTATGGTATTCGGGGAATAGCTGTTAATTGATAAAAATGCAATAAATTGTACGAGCTGGTGTAAGGATGGATGCGAATCAGCCGCAATAAGACCATGTCGTAAAATGAACCATCGAAAAAATTGCCAAGCACGCTGGTAAACTAAATGAGTATGGGGAGCCACAGAGTCTACTAAAAGACCCTGCACTTCTAGCTGAAGCTGTTCCAAAGGTCTGGAGGCAAGGGAGTAATAGTGAGGTCTGCCCCGGGCGCTAGTTGCCGAAACCTGGTCATCTGAAAGCGGGACAAAGCATCAGCAATACCATTATCAATGCCCGGGACATGGCGAGCCTTAAAATGAATATTCAGCGCCAAACACTGTACGACAAACGAGCGCACCAATACCATGATTTTAGAACATCGGGAAGTTTGGCGGTTAATTATAGCCACTACCGCCTCATTGTCAGACCAAAAAACTACCCTCTTATTCCTCAACTCCCATCCCCATAAACGAAGCGCAAGTACAATGGGAAAAAGTTCAAGGAAAGCAATAGACAGGGTCAAGGAGCGAACCCGCTGGGGCCATTTACCATTTGCCCATTTACCATCAAAGTATGCACCAAAACCTATCTCTGCAGAAGCGTCCGTATACAAGTGAAGGTTATCACTGGAGTACCATAGTTTGTCAAGGAAAAAGACCGAACCGTTGAAATGGGACAAAAAATGCCGCCAAGCCAACAAATCAGCGCGCGCCCCTGATGAAATACGGATACGGTGATGAGGTTTCTTGGCGCCGCTAGTCAAGCCAATCAAACGACGCAAAAATGCGCGTCCTGGGCGAACTGCTTTACAAATAAAATTCAAACTCCCTAATAGCGACTGAAGTTCACGCAGAGTAAGTTTTTGTTTACTCAATGACTTATCTAATTTATCAACAATCGAATCAACCTTGTCAGCGGGAACTCGAATTTCTTGTGCAACAGTGTCAATAGCCAACCCAAGAAAAGTCATCCGAGTAGCAGGCCCCTCAGTTTTTTCAAACGCCAAGGGAACCCCGAAATCCTTACAGACGACTGTAAAGGACTTGAGGGCGCGAGCACAATCATTGGACTTTGCTTTTCCGACGAAAAAGAAATCATCAAGATAGTGCAAGATATTGTGCGTCGCTGCAACCTTGCGGGTACAATGCTCAAGGAACGTACTAAATCGCTCGAAAGTGACACAAGAAATGGAACAGCCCATGGGCATACACTTGTCATAGTAAAATGAACCATTGAATGAAAACCCCAGTAAATCAAAGTCGTCAGGGTGATGTGAACCGGCAGTAATCGGAAAGCTGACTTGATATCTGACTTGGCCATAAGGGCACCGGGGACTAAGCTAGCAACCAAATGAACAGCGTCATCAAAACTTGTATAGCTAACAGCAGTAATGGACGGGTCAATGTGATCATTAACTGAATCACCTATCGGAGATGAAAGGTTATGAATTAAACGAAATTCACCTGGTACCTGTTTGGGTACTAGCCCAATTGGCGAACAGCGAAAATTTGGCAAAGGGGGGTTCAAAAATGGGCCAGCAATTCGGCCCAGTGACACTTCGCGGTCAAGTTTTTCCTGCAATATTGCCTGGTTTCCTCGAGTTGATATAAAATTATGGGTTGAAGAGCGAGCACGGGGCCCAGAGTAACCTATACGAAAACCAAACGTAAATCCATCTACTAATATTTGCGCGTCCTGCTTGGCCGGGTACAGTTGCAGAAACGGAAGCATTCTAGTTATGTTTACCGGGGTTGGTAGGGGCCGACTGACTGGCTGAGCCTCGTGCGGATCGGGAGCCAGCTCGGCAGGTGTTAGCGGAATGGCCGGGTGACAGGCATGTTGCACATTTATGGGGAAATCGACAAGCGAGTCGGAAACAATGGCCGCGGTTGAAATCAAAGCAGAGCCCGGGATTGTCGCGCTGGGTAAATTGGGAGGCGCGGCCTGGTCCGAATCCATTGACGCGCTGTTGCGTGGCCCTAGTGGGAAAGGGACGAAAATTAGAGGGTGATTGACCACCCACCAGTGTGAGCCATAACTCGGCATCGATGCTGGCCCAAGAACGCGCCGGCATACGAGCTTGCCTCAAACGAAATTGTATATCGTAATCGCGCCAGCCAAAACCGATGCGGCGAAATGCCGCGGAGCGGATGGTATCCATGTACTTCAGCAACTGCCGGGCCCGATTCGGATGCCGCATCAAATAAATTGAGGAGAAAATCAAGAATGCCGACGTCCACTGCTCGATGGACGTGATACGTGGGGTCTGGGCATGAGGGCGAATTTGCCACGCGGGTGACTCGTGCGAACCAACTGTGAACACGCAATCGGTGGCACTACCAGCGCTACCTCTGGGGCGTAACAGCAACCCCAATTCGACAAACTCCCCATTCCAAATTTTTTTCTGGGTTTGTTTAGGGACCCCCAACCCAAGCTCATCACATACGCTTGTTAAAGCCATATGGTCATGCATGGCTATAGAGGGGATAGAAGACGATGCATCACCAGAACCCGAAATTACAGATATAACAGGAAGAGCGGGGAAACATCTAAGGGGGGCAATTGAACAGTGCATGTATTACTACCAGACTCACCCCACTCCGATGTAACCGGCGGAGCAGGCAGACTTGTCTCCTGGCGTCCTGTTGCTGCAGAAATTTGAGGTCCAAAGACTGGTGGTAACGGTGCGAAGAGGGGAGCAACACTGCCCGCAGTCACGGTCCCCGCAACAGGGGGACATCCATCGGCAGGCGTAACACTTGCGTTGGCCACAGATCCAGAGGAACGAGGCCGTCCCCGTGGTCTCCCTCCCGCAGCAGCACGTGTAGATACAGAGGAACGCTTAGACTTCGGCATCGTTACAAACAAATTAAACTTCCGAACAGAACCAGAATATGCGAAGTAAAAACTTCGAAAATTAATTATTAACCAAGGGGAAAGAACAATCCGACTGGCAAACTGCTCTGACAAGAGTGACCACTCAAGCCTTGAGGTTTTGACTTTATACCATACACGACCTTGTGTCAATCAACAGTTGTCCAAATGGGTGCCTGAAAGGAGGGGCCTGTTCCTGCCCTCCAAAACCAAACGACCGTCTTGGGGCAATAAATTCTTTGAAGCCTCATGGGCCTCAAATGAATTATTGGGCTAAGGTCGACGGCTATATGCACGCCCTTTCATATGTGTTAACAACATTGCGTAAGAGCTATTAGCAAACTAAATTTAAAATTGAAATACAAAAATACAAATGTACAAATGAAATGTAAATACGTAAAACATATGGTAAAATAACTCATTAAACGTACAAACATACAAAACGCACGGAAACGGTATACAGAACGATGTAAAACAAACAACTAAATAATGTAAAACACAAATAATACTTAAAACTTTTGAAAAGGGCCTGCAAATATAATATTAAACGTTACAAAAAGTTTCAGACAAAATGTGCACAATTAGAATAACAAAGTGTTTTTTTTCTCTCTCTCTCTTTGGGTTACTCATGATTTTATACTTAAAGTTGTTATTGTATTATTTATAGTAGTGTAAATTTGTCATTTTTGTTTTATATTTTATCTCTGATATTATTTCTTATTGTAGAGTATAAACACTAGAACTTATACATACACTTAATTGGTTTATGTCGTCCCACACAAGACCCAATATGGAAAATACAAGTACCCAAAGAGAAAACTAAGAAAATATGGCTATTACGAGAAGACAATCTACAATTATCAAAATATTTTTGAACTTTAAATTTAAAATAGAATTAAAATAAGAATACAAATAAATAGATAACACTGATCATGCCATAAAAAGGTCAATACAAATACAAGACACAAAATAAATGAAATATGGACAATGGATTCGCCAAGATGCTTAAAGTTACACCTAACACTCAGCCACTGACAACACATGTGCTCCCCTGTCAGTAACGAAAGACTGTAATAATTTAAAAAAATCAGTATAGATGAACAGACTAACACGTGTCGTAAAAATTTAAAATCGTTAAATCCATTATGTTTACACTAAGTTTATTGTAATTGTTAAACATTCCATTAATTCATTACAGTCTAAAACTAAAATTACACAAGAACAATCGTGAGATCCATTTCAAACAACATAGCTCTTTTCAGAGCTACCACATTTGCAAAAAGAGATATTACCACGCTTTAACGAAGACTCACAGGTCTTGCTTTCTGTTTTTTTCATTATGCTTTTGTCAGCCCCTGTTAAAATTCCCCCTTACTGCCATTTTAACACTTGGTCCGACAGGAAAAGTTCCCACGATTTCGAAGCATGGTCCACCTCTATGTTCCAGTAAATTTAATTAGCACCCAGTAGCAGATTTTACCCCTAAGTTGACCAAGTCCATATGTGGCTAAGACGACCCCTTTGTCTCAACACAGATAAGTAATTGACCAGATGGGGATGTGGCCAGAGAACCCAGCCAACATGGCTACATTTTATGCCACTGGCTAAAACTGTTATGGCTGTCTGCCATTTTATGACCATGTCTAACACGTGTAGTCAGTAACTTTCTGATTGGCCACTCTCCATCCCAAGGTGGAATATCTGCCTGGTTTCATAATTTTGACCAATGAGATTGTTCCACCGAAATGGGCAGAGTGCGTGGTCGAGGAATAATGTTCCCCCCCGATTGCCGGCTTCTCATCACAAGCGATTCGGACCTCTGGTGAGAAGGCTGTTCAGATTGAGTGCCCGTTTACACTTAGTATCATTAGGAACGTTTGTACTTTCCCTAAAGTCGTTTCTAATGATAGCCATTCTCACCCTCACCATTGTGCTCTGCTGATACAGGTAAGCCTATTTTCATTGTATAAAAGAAGTTTGTATTTCCTATTACCATTTGACTTATGTGCAGGACACTTTGTATTTTGAATTATGTTGACTCGGTTTGAGACAATCTCAAGATGGGTGGAACAACCCCAATATGAGTATATTGAGTCAGCATTCGTTTGCCTTCAGCTATTAACCTTTTTTGCCTTGTACCCTGTATTTACTTGTATTATATTGCTGATATTTGGTCGACTCTTGATCGATGTCACTTTTGCTGTTATTTATTGACCGAAATTATCATGTTCGGTTTTGTATTTCATTGATTTCCCGATAGTATTGGAAGATCCATTTGTGATTGCCGATTACCATTCTGTTATGACTGCAGTATTCACTTAAATCGGTCACTATACTCTCAGTCCGTGTACAATTATATTTTCCTCTTGGTTGATTTCCGATTACTTTGAATATTCTTGTTGCATACTTTTTATATGATACCTCGTGGCCTAAAACTTCGATCATTCGTATGACATGACCAATAATTCATACATGCACGTTTTTCTGTAAATTAACTGGTCTTGTTCACGAGATTTCCAATATTTTGATTGTCTTCCAAATTGTGTGTGTATAGGCCTACACATTACCTTCCTTTTCTGTTATGTCCCGTGACATCCTGCTGACTATTAATTGTGTACAGCGAGTGTGTACAAACCACATGGAACTTGCCCCAGGATGACCTTGAGTAAGGTTACCGCAATGCGCTATAGGCCAACACAATTGTTTTTTCCGCTAAGTCAATTATTCCCTGATGTTTTGATTAGCATTTTATGGTATTTACCACTGTGCGGAGTACTGATTGTGGTTATCATGTTCTGGGTGAACTTTCGATCAATGTATAGTTAGCTGAAAGTATCATTCCACTGAAAATGTGTTCTGGGCGAACATCCCAAAAGGATATGCAGTTTTACCTCTTTTCTTTGTTTGTAAGCATTCTTTTAAGCGTTTCAAATTTTTGTTAGAGATATTGCTTTTTAGTTTTTTAGTTCTGTATACAAATATGTTGATCCTCGATAATTCACAAGCGATTCGGACCTCTGGTGAGAAGGCTGTTCAGATTGAGTGCCCGTTTACACTTAGTATCATTAGGAACGTTTGTACTTTCCCTAAAGTCGTTTCTAATGATAGCCATTCTCACCCTCACCATTGTGCTCTGCTGATACAGAGAGTACTTTCCATATAGGTCATGCTTTGGGGAGCCGACCCGGTTCGCCTCCCCACACACCTGTCCCATTCCCCTGTTCGTGATATCATCGGAACTCGGTTTGTGTGCCTGAACCCTGATCTTCGGACTCGGAGCCACCCCCGTGTCAAGCCTCAGTCAAGTCCATCAAGCCACACCCAAGTTCTGATGCAAGCGCCAGAAAACCCAGCTAAGATCCATAACCTGTATTTATAATATGATGTATTTGCCATTTTGTTTCTAATTGAATTATCGTGTACCATATCAGTGCTAATCCTAACTGGATGAACCCTTGTTTATTTAGTAATTCCTGTGCCTATTCGATTCAAGGTACTTCTTTATTCTACATTTTTCGGATTGAGTTTATTGCTCATGGATGTAGTCAAATTTTAATTATTGTTTAGCGATTCAAGACATTCATTCAATTGGGATTACTCACTGATTTGGCTTCTGAACTGAACTGCACCATTTGATTTATTTCTTATCCTCAATTCTATTGTTGTATGCACTGTATATTTTTTGTGATGACCTTGGGGTGATGAATATTGAATTACAACATTTTATCCCGAGAAAGAGGATCAACGTAATAACTTGCTGTCCGTGTGGATTTATTTCTGAGCAAAGTTCCTTTAACAAAACTACGAACCTAGCAGGAACCCATTAAACATTGGGACAACCTGTGACATAAATTTTGAGGCACCACCCGGATTTGCTCAATTTTCATTTCTATTTCCCTTGTTGATTTCCTTTGCTATTTGGTTGATTTTTATGTACGCTCGGTTTTTTTATTTTTGGTGACGGAAGGGAAATTCCAAAATCAATTAGCGGAAGCTCACGATATGTTGATCCTTATTCTTTGTTGTTGATATTATCATTGTTGATTCTTTGAATTTGCTTTATTTGTGTTATGATTTAACCCGTTTGTTTTCATTGTGCTTGTATTTTTTCCACATTTTGTTGTTGCAATTTATTGCAATTGCAGTGTGTATTATTGTGTTATCATTGTAATAACCTTTGACCTGTACCAGCTGAGCACAATGGAGTTCAATGAGGCCCTTAAGGATTTTTTGTCCTCACATGATATGACCTTAGAGGACCTTAAGGGATCCCTTAGCCTAGACCCCCCAGAGATCGATTCTTCTTCCCCTCCTAAACCCGCCATTGTCCATGTCGTGGAAAAACAGTCTGCCAGCAGATCGTACAGACGGTTACGATTGTTCTCCGGTCGGACACCTATCCCCGCTGGCGAACTCGACTTTGAGAACTGGCGGCGGCTTGCAAGGCAACTTCTCAAGGATGAGACCATCTCAGAGGCCGAGAAGAAGAGCAGAGTCACCGAGTCCTTAGTTCCTCCAGCCTTGGATGTGGCCTGGGCTGGCGGCGAGTCTGGGTCGGCCACAGAGTATTTGGACTGTTTGGGAAAGGCTTATGGCTCTACCGCAGATGGGGATGAACTGTTGACCACGTTTCGTTGCGAGTATCAGCGTGAGGGGGAGAAGGCATCGGAGTACCTTTTGCGCCTTCACACGATGCTGACGAGAGTAGTTGAGGCGAGTGGTGTGACGCAGGAGAGCAGCCATGCGATCCTATGTAGCCAGTTCCAACGCGGTTGCCTCTTCAATGACCCACTCCTTCATACACTCCAGCTGCAGGCGAAGAAGAATGACCCGCCCACCATACTGGAGCTGCTCCGTGACGTTCGGGTTACCGAGGAAAGGCTAGAAGAGAAGTCAGATAGACGGAGGACCACGTCGCAGAAGTCTCCTTCGAAGAAAGTTATGATACAGGCCGTATCTGCCCATCCCACTTCAGCTGTGGGCCCTGATACACCCAATGAGATTGAAGAGTTGCGCCAGGCTGTAGACCGCCTCCACAGGCGTTTGGACGGTTTCTTCAAAGGGCAAGGATCCCCGCACCGTCAGTCTTCTTCAACTGCCATGCCCCGTCCTCGTCAGCGTGCCGTAATCTTCTGCTACAACTGTGGCGAGGACGGTCACCGGATGGACTCTTGTGAGGCCCAGAAGAACGCCCCCCTAGTCCAGCAAAAGATGATGGCTCGACAGGCGAGAGATGTGAGTGGAAAGAAGTCGGGAAACGACAGCGGGCAGCTGTAGTGGATCCGACAACCGCCCCAAACCGCCCAATGGGTCCAGTGAAACACACAAGTGCTCAGATACATTATCAAGGTTCTTCTTCCAAGTACGTCAGCGATGTCCCCCCGGGTGTCGTCGGTGAACAGCCCATTACCCCTGTCTTCATCAATGGACACGCCTCCAAGTGTCTCCTTGATACTGGGTCACAGGTCACTTGTGTATCTGCAGGTTTTCACGCCCGCCATCTGCCTCATCGTCAGCTACGACCCCTGTCACACCTCGCGGTGATAGGTGCGGCTGGAAAACCGGTGCCATACCAGGGCTACATCGAGTTGAACCTCAAGTTTCCGGCCAGCTCCGCAGGAACACAACAGGAGGTCACGACCCTAGCCCTTGTGTGCCCTAATCGGCAAGGAATGGATGATGTCCCCTTGCTTGTTGGCACTAACACCAGTGTCGTGCGCGGCATGTTGCGGGCATGTGAGGAAAAGGCTGGAAAGAAATTCATTGGGAAACTCTCGGTCGACCGTGTATGGGAGACGGCATATAAGTGTTGCCTGACTTCTCCGTCTACTGGTAATTCGAGTACCATAAAATCCGTCAGGGCTGTTACCATCGGGCCAGGTGAAGAAGTGCACGTGACAGGTCAGGTTCACAACCATCCCCGGTCCAGACGTGAAGTTCTCGTCGAGCAGGGAAATTCGGCTCAGCTCCCGAATGGCATCACTGTGAGAAACAGCCTGGTCGAGTTATCTGCAGGGAGGAGAGTGAAAACTAAAGTAGTTCTGGCTAATTCGTCATTTCAAAGTATCACGGTCCCCGCACGTTGTCAACTTGCCTCTGTCTCAGACATAGCTGAAAAACTTCCGTTCCCCTCAGAGGAGGAGTCTCCATCTACCCCTAATTTCAGTCAGTCCGGTCCCGCTGGCGAGAGTGTTGAGTTTAATTTTGAAGGGTCACCCCTCCCTGAAGAAGATATCAGTCGGATCACAGCACTCTTGCGCCGCCGTGTCGATGTCTTTTCTCAAGACGACTTAGACATCGGTTGTACTGCGTCAGTGAAACACAAGATCCGACTGACTGA
This sequence comes from Hippasteria phrygiana, assembly GCA_037893225.1. Lineage (NCBI taxonomy): Eukaryota > Metazoa > Echinodermata > Asteroidea > Valvatida > Goniasteridae > Hippasteria > Hippasteria phrygiana. The sequence goes on from JAZGUH010000321.1 coordinate 848,946, forward strand.
CGAGACACCTTTCCGGGAAAATTGTCGCCGTATTCCTCCTGCCGACTATGCCGATGCCAGGCAACACTTGAAAGATCTTCAAGGTAAAGGCATCATACGCGACTCGGAAAGCCAGTTTGCCTCTCCTATTGTTCTTGTGAGGAAGAAGAATGGCGACCTCCGTCTTTGCATAGATTATAGAAAACTCAACACTCGAACTGTGCGTGACCAATATTCCATCCCCAAAATAGAAGACACCCTCCACGCTATGAATGGTGCGTCATGGTTCTCTTGCCTCGATTTGAAGTCAGGCTACTATCAGATTGAGTTGGCAGAAGAGGACAAGCACAAGACGGCTTTCTGGTGCCCTCTGGGCTTTTACGAGTTTAACCGTATGCCGCAGGGTATCACTAATGCACCGGCCACTTTCCAGCGCCTCATGGAGAAGTATATGGGCGATCTCCATCACAATGGTGTTTTTGTTTACCTCGATGACATCATTGTCTTTGCCAAAACCGCAGAAGAACACGAAGAGCGTCTACTTGGAGTATTGGAGCGTCTCCGTCGGTACGGGCTAAAACTTAGCCCGTCAAAATGCAAGTTCTTCCAGTCGTCGGTAAAGTGTCTTGGTCACGTCATTTCTGCTGAAGGTGTGAGTACCGACCCCTGCAAGATAGATGCAGTTAGGTCGTGGCCTGTCCCCAATACAGCACGGGAGTTGAAATCATTTCTAGGGTTCACTGGTTATTACCGCCGTTTTGTGGAGAATTATTCGTCAATTGCCAGGCCCCTAAACGAGTTAACTGCGGGTTGTGACTTGACGAAGCGGCATCGTGGCAAGACAACGAAGAGGAAACACCGAGTTAAACTTCGCAGTCCCAACGAGCCCTTCGGTGAACTGTGGACCTCGGCGTGCCAGGCGTCATTTGAGACCATCACACAGAAGTTAACGACTGCACCCGTGTTAGGTTTTGTTGATTATCAGAAACCCTTCATGCTCCACACCGACGCGAGTGGGACTGGTCTCGGCGCCGCCCTCTATCAGGAAGGAAAAGATGGCAAACCTCATGTCATTGCATACGCTAGCCGCGGGTTGTCCAAGAGTGAGTTAAATTACCCAGCCTACAAATGGGAGTTTTTAGCGTTGAAGTGGGCCGTAACGGAGAAATTTCGTGATTATCTGTATGGCGGCTCATTTACAGTTCTCACCGACAACAACCCCCTGACATATATATTGACCACCGCCAAGCTCGATGCCACAGGTCACCGTTGGCTAGCTGCCCTCGCCAACTTTGATTTCGTTGTCAAGTATCGGCCTGGCAACAAGAATGCTGATGCGGACGAGTTGTCACGGAGACCCCAGCCACCCCCAACAGTGGATGATGAGTCGGTAGAGACAGAGAGGAAGATCTCTCAACTCCGCGAGCGTATGAATAGCGAGGACGGTATCTGCTCCCGAGATGTGTTCCAAGCTATTTGCCAACGGCACAGTGTTAGCATGCTGGCACATGAAGCAACAGCCACTAACCACGATGACGAGCCGCCTCTCGTAGAAAGTCTTACAGACTCACCACAAGCCGTACCCCCCGAGTTCATCTCCCTATTGTCTGGCGAGACTGCACTGCCGGCGATGAGCCAGGAAAGATGGCGACAACTACAAGAAGAAGATGAGGCCATACACCAAGTTGTCCGGTGTATGAAAGATGGAGAGAATCCCCGAGGAGGCAAGAGAACAGACTTGCTGAAAGAGGCCCAACTTCTTCTTCGTCACTGGGACAAGTTGACCCTTGAAGGCGGGGTTCTCTATCGAAGGTGTACATCAAGTGGTGGTCGTGAGGTATCTCAGCTAGTTGTTCCTAAGACCCACCGCTCCACAGCACTTCGTGGCATTCATGATGACGTCGGCCATCTTGGCTTTGAGCGCACACTTGACCTCGCCCGTTCCAGATTTTATTGGCCGAATATGACGACCGACGTTGAGCACAAATGCCAAACGTGTGAACGGTGCGTCCGCCGAAAACGTCGAGCCATGAAATCTGCACCCCTAGTATCTATCCAAACTAATGCACCAATGCAATTAGTATGTATTGACTTCTTGAGTTTGGAGCCGGACGACAGCAACACCAAGGACATCCTGGTTGTAACCGACCATTTTACGCGCTATGCCCAGGCTTTCCCAACGAAGAACCAGACATCGCGTACCGTAGCCAAGGTGTTGTGGGAAAACTACTTCATCCACTATGGGTTCCCGGAACGGCTACACTCTGACCAAGGGCGAGATTTCGAGTCGCGACTCATCAAAGAGTTGTGTGCTGTCTCTGGGATCAAAAAGACCAGGACCACGCCCTATCATCCTCAAGGGAACGGCCAGTGTGAGCGTTTTAACCAGACGCTGCTCAGCATGCTTGGCACCCTTGAGGATGAACAAAAGAAGAAGTGGAGACTCCATGTTGGCCCCTTGGTGCACGCCTATAATTGTACCAAACATGCGTCCACTGGTGTCTCTCCGTATTTCTTAATGTTTGGCCGTGAACCCCGCCTGCCCATTGACGTCCAGTTTGGGTTGCCCGGGCAACAGACTGGGGAAACCCACGGCCAATACGTTGTCGGTTTGAAGGAGAGACTCCGGCGAGCCCATGAACTCGCTTCGGCCGTCATGGAGAAGACAGCACAGCGGTACAAGGCCAGATACGACAAGGCAGTACGGGACAATGCACTCCAGGAAGGGGACCGAGTTCTCGTCAGAAATGTCGGCCTTAAAGGGAAACACAAACTTTCCGACCGCTGGAGCAAGATTGTCTACCGAGTGACACGGAGAGTGAGCCCCGACATGCCAGTCTATGTAGTTAGCCCGACTACTGACGATGGCCCAAGTAGGACTCTCCATCGTAACATGTTACTTCCATGTGGATTCCTCCCCTCAGATGATGGGACACCCGTTGAGAAGGTGCGACCCCAGCCTAAGCCTCGGCGCAAACGCCCTGTGAGACGGCCACTTCCCGACCCTGTGGATGATATGGCCGACGCCCTGGACTCTGACATCTCAGACGACAACTTTTATGTTCTTCGTCCAATACCAGCCCCACGACGGTCAATTTCCCTCAACCCAGGAGCCCAAGCGTTTGTTCCTGCGGTAGCCCCAGCAGAGTCCATACCCCCTACCAATGATGTGCCAATTGAATTGTCCATATCAGAACACAGCGAACCTGCCCAAGGTTCACACGACTCAAACTCTGAAGAGATAATTTTATTAGCTGACAATTCTACTTCAAGTTCTGCTTCAAATTCTTCCCCTGATTCATCTCCCCTTGACGATGAAATTGGCGAAGAGGCAAAGGAGGAAGTGAACCCTGAGCCCCAAGTACCAGCATCAGATGACGTCACAGATGAACCAGACACTGATCCAACCGTGAGTTCTAGACCTGTGCGCAACAGGAGGCCGCCTCAATATTATGGTTTTGAGGCATCTAAAGCCAAATTACTCGAGCAATACCTAGCTATGCAGCAGAAGGCCTTAGAAGTAACGAATAATCTTCTAAGTGCTATGTGTACATAGGAAACATCACCTGCCTGTGATGGGCCATGTCGTGGACGCCATGGTTTAAGGAGGGGAGAATGTCAGCCCCTGTTAAAATTCCCCCTTACTGCCATTTTAACACTTGGTCCGACAGGAAAAGTTCCCACGATTTCGAAGCATGGTCCACCTCTATGTTCCAGTAAATTTAATTAGCACCCAGTAGCAGATTTTACCCCTAAGTTGACCAAGTCCATATGTGGCTAAGACGACCCCTTTGTCTCAACACAGATAAGTAATTGACCAGATGGGGATGTGGCCAGAGAACCCAGCCAACATGGCTACATTTTATGCCACTGGCTAAAACTGTTATGGCTGTCTGCCATTTTATGACCATGTCTAACACGTGTAGTCAGTAACTTTCTGATTGGCCACTCTCCATCCCAAGGTGGAATATCTGCCTGGTTTCATAATTTTGACCAATGAGATTGTTCCACCGAAATGGGCAGAGCGCGTGGTCGAGAAATAATGTTCCCCCCCGATTGCCGGCTTCTCATCACAAGCGATTCGGACCTCTGGTGAGAAGGCTGTTCAGATTGAGTGCCCGTTTACACTTAGTATCATTAGGAACGTTTGTACTTTCCCTAAAGTCGTTTCTAATGATAGCCATTCTCACCCTCACCATTGTGCTCTGCTGATACAGGTAAGCCTATTTTCATTGTATAAAAGAAGTTTGTATTTCCTATTACCATTTGACTTATGTGCAGGACACTTTGTATTTTGAATTATGTTGACTCGGTTTGAGACAATCTCAAGATGGGTGGAACAACCCCAATATGAGTATATTGAGTCAGCATTCGTTTGCCTTCAGCTATTAACCTTTTTTGCCTTGTACCCTGTATTTACTTGTATTATATTGCTGATATTTGGTCGACTCTTGATCGATGTCACTTTTGCTGTTATTTATTGACCGAAATTATCATGTTCGGTTTTGTATTTCATTGATTTCCCGATAGTATTGGAAGATCCATTTGTGATTGCCGATTACCATTCTGTTATGACTGCAGTATTCACTTAAATCGGTCACTATACTCTCAGTCCGTGTACAATTATATTTTCCTCTTGGTTGATTTCCGATTACTTTGAATATTCTTGTTGCATACTTTTTATATGATACCTCGTGGCCTAAAACTTCGATCATTCGTATGACATGACCAATAATTCATACATGCACGTTTTTCTGTAAATTAACTGGTCTTGTTCACGAGATTTCCAATATTTTGATTGTCTTCCAAATTGTGTGTGTATAGGCCTACACATTACCTTCCTTTTCTGTTATGTCCCGTGACATCCTGCTGACTATTAATTGTGTACAGCGAGTGTGTACAAACCACATGGAACTTGCCCCAGGATGACCTTGAGTAAGGTTACCGCAATGCGCTATAGGCCAACACAATTGTTTTTTCCGCTAAGTCAATTATTCCCTGATGTTTTGATTAGCATTTTATGGTATTTACCACTGTGCGGAGTACTGATTGTGGTTATCATGTTCTGGGTGAACTTTCGATCAATGTATAGTTAGCTGAAAGTATCATTCCACTGAAAATGTGTTCTGGGCGAACATCCCAAAAGGATATGCAGTTTTACCTCTTTTCTTTGTTTGTAAGCATTCTTTTAAGCGTTTCAAATTTTAGTTAGAGATATTGCTTTTTAGTTTTTTAGTTCTGTATACAAATATGTTGATCCTCGATAATTCACAAGCGATTCGGACCTCTGGTGAGAAGGCTGTTCAGATTGAGTGCCCGTTTACACTTAGTATCATTAGGAACGTTTGTACTTTCCCTAAAGTCGTTTCTAATGATAGCCATTCTCACCCTCACCATTGTGCTCTGCTGATACAGAGAGTACTTTCCATATAGGTCATGCTTTGGGGAGCCGACCCGGTTCGCCTCCCCACACACCTGTCCCATTCCCCTGTTCGTGATATCATCGGAACTCGGTTTGTGTGCCTGAACCCTGATCTTCGGACTCGGAGCCACCCCCGTGTCAAGCCTCAGTCAAGTCCATCAAGCCACACCCAAGTTCTGATGCAAGCGCCAGAAAACCCAGCTAAGATCCATAACCTGTATTTATAATATGATGTATTTGCCATTTTGTTTCTAATTGAATTATCGTGTACCATATCAGTGCTAATCCTAACTGGATGAACCCTTGTTTATTTAGTAATTCCTGTGCCTATTCGATTCAAGGTACTTCTTTATTCTACATTTTTCGGATTGAGTTTATTGCTCATGGATGTAGTCAAATTTTAATTATTGTTTAGCGATTCAAGACATTCATTCAATTGGGATTACTCACTGATTTGGCTTCTGAACTGAACTGCACCATTTGATTTATTTCTTATCCTCAATTCTATTGTTGTATGCACTGTATATTTTTTGTGATGACCTTGGGGTGATGAATATTGAATTACAACATTTTATCCCGAGAAAGAGGATCAACGTAATAACTTGCTGTCCGTGTGGATTTATTTCTGAGCAAAGTTCCTTTAACAAAACTACGAACCTAGCAGGAACCCATTAAACATTGGGACAACCTGTGACACTTTTAATTATTTACTGCCTGAAACTAAATATGTATACAAAGTATTATTCCATGGTCCATACCACCTAATACCTATGAGATAATATTACCTGTATTAAACTAGGGTTAAAAACGAAAACTTGAAATACGCATTAAGGCCGGGGTTCCCCTTTTCTACATCCATCGCATGCATATAATTCGTGTCATTAAAACTCGCCAGATTTCCTCTCTTCTACATCCAAAGGTGGAACCGCGGTTTCCTTTTGTTTGTACATCCAACTCGTGCATATCTTGCGCAACAAACGGTCAATAAATTAAAAATGTTCGCCGATAGTCAAATCACATTCGTAGGTAATGGTACGTTTCCTGCAAGTATAAAAGCAGAAGTTTGTATGATATATAACTGTAAAGGCTTAGTTTTAATAACATCAAAGCAGGTTGTTTGATGTTCATTGCGCAATGTGTTGCAATATCTTTTCATATATAGAACAACAAGAAATAGTCTTTTTTTATCTATCCGTTGTTCGGATACGTTCCTGAGTTATGATCTAATTCTTGAGTTCCAGACGTGACGAGTCAAGGTCAGTTAACATTTGAAAACCTTCATCGTACATAGATTTATTCGTGTCAACATTCTTGTACTTGTGTAAATAATTCTAATTAAAAATGTCTGCAGGGCTCCGAAGGAAACCAGTTTTAAACTGTTTGAGCACACCTGGTAAAGAAAAACTCGAACCTATTGCATTGTTTGGAATAGTGTGTCTCTGTATAGACGGTCGACTCAGTACAACTCAATTGATTTGATTCAAAGAGTTTCAACGGATGACCATTAGTTCCCAACACATATGAATTATGTAGAGATTGCCCTTGAAGATAGCGGGTCATTGTATTCCGCTACAAACAGCGTTATGTAAGACCTGTTGTAAAACTGTATGGTGAGCTGTCATACACACAACTTGTATCGACATATTGTCCTGTTTTCGCAATTGTCATTTGAACAAGTCCAGGCACGTTTGACCTTTGGGTGCTGAATCCGTAAACATGACGTCCGCGTTCATGACGTTCGTCGCTCTCGACCAATCAGATTACGATATAAAATTGTTAGCCAATCATGGGTTAGATTTTCTTTCCTCTGTAAAATTGACCAATCACAACAAAGATGGGTTTTTGTAGTCGACTATAAAACCACGCTACTCCTTTGACAACCAGTTCAACTACAGATCGCCTGGTAAGAGGATCGTCTAGAACTATTGCTGAAGAAGTAACAGTGTCTACACTCTATTCTTACTATTCTTAGTTGAAAATCTATCAAAGGTAAGTTCAACCATTATTTCGCATGGTAGTCCAAATTTATTCTTATACGGTTATGGTGCAAAAGTAAATAAGTAAGAAGCTCTACAGCATTATATACAGACGAAGTATGATTATAATGTATTCCTTATTAAAATATTTGTCTATATCAACGCTTCAGAAATTTGGATAATTTAGTGAAACCCTTTGCTTGTTTTATTGCAAGAATTGGAGACGATGTTTTCAGTTCTTTCTTCTGCCCTTTGTAGTATTTGCTTGTACACATTTAAAGAAATCTGGTTCTTAGTATCCTGTATTTTTCAAACAAAAAATAATTGAATAAGCCCGTAAGGTAACTCACATATACTATACATCTATACATCCATATACTAAACGCATTTTAGTTTAACTGGTTTTAGGTGTAAAATCACGGCACTATGACCCCAAAATATATCATACGTCTGCGATATGTTTATTTTCACAGAATCTATATTTTTGTTCTCCTATAGCCTATACACGGATCCATTACGCAGCAATTGAACTGATGAATTTTGAGTTAACAAAAGTCATTTCAAATTGAAGTTTTCAGTCCAAAACGCACTTTCCTGACCATAATGTGTAATTATTAAAACATATTCACACTAAAACAATTTTTTTTGGGGGGGGGGAGTTCAAATATCGGAATTGTTCTTGGGAAACAGTGACTTTATCATAACGGATAAAGCCTGACATTAGGCATAGTTAACTAGTGGTGAATAGTAGGTTATCATAAAGCCATCGTTATGTACACTCTAAATATAGTAAATATATACACGGTTTCTTCCAGGTGGTTTCCGGTTCATTCATTTATGTAAATTTGCATTAACTTATTGGCAACCTATAGCTTCTAGTAACTTACTTTAGTGAATTTTTCTGGTGCGGAGACTTTAACTCTTACGAGTTAACAGTTTTGTGATTTCGCATGGGCTCCCAGCATAGCGATTGTGAAACAAAGCTCTGAAAAGATCATTACAAAACATCAAACTCGTTAAAATATTAAATTATTTAACCTTAACGTTACTGCTACACATGTATATGCTTCGCGTTGCATGTATGCAAACTTCTATTTTTGTCATTTACTTTTCCTTGTGTAAACTGAACAAAACATCTTGGAGATCTGTGGACTTGGTTTAATGTGAGCTACATTGCAAACGTGACTAATACAATTTTATTTTCTTTCCTTAACCTATTTTGCAGATATTGAAACGATTGTTACGGCCCATTATGTCCGCATGGCCCATTATGTCCGCACGCTTTTTCAGGCCCATTATGTCCGCCCCATTATGTCCGCAGGCCCATTATGTCCCCCCCCCCCCATTATGTCCGCAGGCTCATTATGTCCCCCCATTATGTCCTCAGGCCCATTATGTCCGCCCCATTATGTCCGCAGGCCCATTATGTCCGCCCCATTGTGTCCGCAGGCCCATTATGTCCGCCCCATTGTGTCCGCAGGCCCATTATGTCCGCCCCATTGTGGCCACAGGCCCATTATGTCCACCCCATTGTGTCCGCAGGCCCATTATGTCTGCACCCTTAACGCAGGAGTATTAGTCCTAACTGCTGGTATTTCGATATGGTTGAGGGGTACGAGTCTGTCGCATTTCCTTCATTTTCATGCACAAGTAAGTATAATGGTAGATATTTTGTTAAGATTATACTGTCCGTGCTCTTTGAAGATGAGATCAATATTTCCACCCCGGGTTTTGAAACTACTGAAAATGTAGCTATTGCCAATAACATTAATCAGCGTTTTGCTGAGGTTTCATCTCATATTGAACCTTTGGATCTAGGCAGAATTTCTGTTTACTTGCCTGCTAAAAGTCCTCCTCCAATTTTGCAACCGTGGGATGTGTATGGCGAGCTTAGGAAAGTGAAAATAGGAAAATCGGGGGGTCCTGACGGTATCTCACCTCGTTTAATAAAGGAGTTTGCTTAAGAATTGAGTATTCCCCTTACTAATGTTCTTAATGCCTCATACAGCGAAAAAGGCCATTGTTGTACCCATACCAAAAACGAGCCCGCCTTCAGTGGAGAAGCTAAGACCTATTTCTCTCACTGATTGCTTTGCAAAAATTGCTGAAGGATTTATGACAAAATGGGTTCTGAAAGATATTCAACATGAAATTGATCTACAGCAATTTGGTAATGTTAAGGGAGTTTCCACAGCTCATTATTTAGTAAGCTTGTTGCATTTTCTTCACCAGGGTGCTGACAGAATCAACAACGTAGGTACGGTGGTTCTCACGGACTTTTCAAAAGCATTCGATATGATTGACCATAGTTTGCTGATCCAGAAGTTTGTTAATTTGGGAGTCCGGGGAGCCATCGTGCCATGGTTGTCCGACTTTGTCAGTAATAGGAAACAGTGTGTAAGGTATAATGGAGCTTATTCTGAATACATAATGTTGACGGCGGGTTTACCACAGGGCACAAAACTTGGGCCAATTGGCTTTCAAGTTATTATCAATGATGCAGTTCGAGATAAACAACCAAACATTCGATGTTGGAAATACGTCGATGACTTGACTTTGGCAGAAAATCGCATCCTTGGTGACTTGGGTTGTATTCAGAGGGAGCTTGACAATTTTACCATTTGGTCAAATGACAATAAATTGACTTTGAATCCAACTAAGTGTCAAGCCTTTCAAATATGTTTTAAGAAACATATTCCTGCTTGTCAAAACATGGTAATTGAGAATGTACCACTTCAGGTCGTTACTTGTGCTAAAGCCCTTTCTATCTGGCTGCAGAACGACTTGAAATGGGACACAAACATCTTAGAAATGGTTAAGAAGACAAACCAGAAACTCTATATGCTTCGGATGTTGAAACAATTTGGATTCAATGTCAATGAATTGGTAATGGTTTATAAAGGTTGTGTACGCCCTTTGCTGGAGTACTGTGACGTGGTCTGGCATTCTTCCATTTCCGTTAATCAGTGCAATATCTTGGAGCAGCTCCAGAGAAGGGCCTGCAATATAATCTTGGGTGTGAATTATTCTAGTTATAGTGAAGCGTTTGTGTGTAGTGGGCTTGAGACTCTGACTGCCCGGAGGGAGGATCATTGCCGTAAGTTTGCCGCAGGGCTTTCTCAATCAGTACGGACAAAAGATCTGATCCCCCGAGTCGATTTGGGACTCATACCCGCAACCTGCGAAATAGTAGTAAATTGTCAACCTTTTATGCAAGGACTTCCCGGTTTCAACAAAGTTCAGTGCCATATTTCATTCGGTTACTCAATGAATGATTCCTGACTCTTCTATGATTGTGTGATTGGTTCGGTGCCCTCATATACATACATGTATGTATGTTTAATATTTAATAGTTTTTTATTGTAGTTTTTAATGTTATAAGCTTTGTGGTTATGTAATTATTATTTGTGATTAGGTGTTTTTGGAATGTTTCTATTATGTAAAGAAAATTTGCAATTTGGCCTTATGGCCACAAGGATTTTTTTATAATAAAGTATACTATAAAAAAAAAAAGGTTTCACTCTGAGATGTTTTAATTTTTTTATTTTAAATATTCATTTTTTTTAATGAGACATTGAACGGAAAGAAATCCCCAAGTTCAGTTATCAAATATTGGTTTTCCCGCACATTTACAAAACAAAAATTCATTCAAATTCCAAAACGGTTAACTTCAATTTCGTCTTAAAAATTCCTGACCTTGCATATCCCATGTTCAATTTCGTCTTTGGTCGCGATCGCTCATGTTTGCAACAATTTCATACATTTTTCCGTGAAAGACAATTTCGTCGTCCGCAGTTGCCGGGATATGCAAGGTCATGAATTTTTGAGACAAAATTGAAGTTAACCGTTTAGGAATTTGAATGAAAACAGTTTAAAAATGTGCGGGAAAACCTATATTTACTTTACAAATGTCGAATTATGTCCGGCCTGACAATAATTGTTACCAATGGGAATAAAAGTGTTGGAGCGTGTATAATAAATAGTCTATAACCGGTAAGGGGCGTCGCCGATAATGGCCAGAGCCGACTAGGCTCCTCACCGGTTATAAATCATGAGTTTCAGATGCTTGGGGATCCATCCATTCTTCCACCATGGGATTTGCCTGAGCCTCTTCCTGTACCAGGTCTGTCACACCACAAGCATAAAGTTGTGCACTGCAGATTCAAGAGGCATCACAAGTCCAGCTCCCACACGAGTAGAACCGGAGCCAGAAATTCAATCTTCATTAGATAATTCTTCTGACGAGAATATACCGCTTGCCAAGATTTCATTTTTGAAATGACCTAAAACTACAAAGACCTGAATGTTCATATTGCTTTCTAATTATATTAATTTGTTTTACACAGACAATGTTGGTACAGTTTCGATTCTATTCAATAAACCGTTTATTTTCAAACACCAGCAAATCAAGTAAAGCAGATAAGCATGGATAACCAAGAAAGTAATAAAGCAAAATTGTAAAAAATATATTGCCAAAAACGGGCAAAATTACAGGATAGTCATAATAATGCATTATTTTCTTAATGCCTCAAATTAAACAAAAAGTGTAATTACTACTGCTGCTGCTGCTGCTGTTTCTGCTGCTGTTGCTGCTGCTTCTACTATTTTATATGCTAGTGAAAATATCTTAACTACTTATATCTTAATTTTGATGATGATCGGACCTACCATTATATGTGTTCTTAAAAAGCAAATTTTGTATGACGTCGTCATGACGTCACACATTTTCCACAATTACATTGAAGTATATATGACCTAACAAACGTATTACAAAAATAATTTCAAAATTAGCATGTTTCATTGAAGAGATATGGCTTAAAGGTTCGAAAATTTAAGAAATGATATACATGATATGATGAATGTATATAATGGCTGCGAACGGACAAGACGTGTGTCACATCGGCTCTCCGAGTTTTTTATCAAAACTTGACTCTAAGATAGAGCAGATAGTCTCAAAACTACAGAGTACACCGTCTGTGCCCATAGAGTCACTGTTGAGAAGTAACTTTACCATTGATGAGCTTCTACCGGCAAGGAATTTGATCTTCGAGTCTGCAAGGGAGAAGTACCGTGACGATTTCCAAGATGGCGACGAGACAAACGACTCTTCAACAAAGCTAAGTACCCAATTTTCTTGTAATTTCTCATTAAAATCCCGTAGGTCCACACAAACAGCGGCCGATGACATCAAGGAACTATGTCTCTACATTTTTGGTCATCGGAACAGTTTCCCTAGGTCTTGTTTAAGTTCAGCTAATCAGGTTAAACCGAAGCCAACAAAGCGCACTGCGGATCGAGATTTAACAGGTGCTATAGCCCTCGATCCAGTATCTGAACCCACCCTACAGGTTATTTATCAAGCAATCCTACAGGTTCAGAACGACATAAATTTACTTGATCAGAAATTCTCAGACCAAATTGCAACACTTTCTGGCCAGATTTCTTTATCTTCTTCTTCCCAAAGGGAGACAATTGACCACTTGAAGAAGGAATGTGATGCTCTCCATTCTACCATTGATATGCTGATGAGCCCTTCTTCTCGTGAAGCCGATGCCCATTCGAAACGCCAGCCCTATGCCCTGAGCCGGAACAACCCGTGTACCACCATGGGTTTAGCCAGTCCAGCGGTATCAACCAGCAACCGCTTTGCTGCATTGGCGACGGAGGATGTCGATCCGGCCAACATCGAAAACAGCTTTGATGATTCCCGGACCGAAGCCGAGTTCCTGATTGACTCTTACTACGAAGCCATGCAGCCCAAAGTCCAGGCTGGCAAGGAACAGGGGTCCTGTACTCCCCCAAACAAGCCCTGTCCCTCAAAAAGCAAGGCCTCTTTTCAAGAGCAGCTCGAACAATACCGGGAAAAGCACAAAAAACTTACCACTACAAAGCAGAAACCGACACCTACCATGAAAAATCGGCCACCCACACCTAGCGAACACAACCATGCCGATATCCTAATTATCGGTGACTCAATAATCAAACGGCTACAACCCAGGAGATTGAGCAGGCAAAAGAAAGTGATGTGCCATACCATGCGTGGAGCAAAAATCGAAGATCTTGCTCCTAACGCCATACAGCTGTCGGCCAAGCACGACGTCTCTGGAGTAATCCTTCATGTTGGGACCAATAATACTTCTGACAACCCAGAGACTATTGCTGCAAAGATCACTTCCCTTGGTGAATCACTACAACCAAGATCAGTAAAAATCTCGTCGATTATACATCGCAAAAACCAAACAGTGCCAAAACGCAAGAAGGTAGATGACTCTAATAATCTGCTTAGGTCAATAGCAAGACAAAATAACTGGGGCTTCATTGACAATGGAAACATAAACCCAAATCACCTTGTGTCGGATGGCGTGCACCTCAACTCGACAGGAGTGCGTCTACTTGCCATGAACATTATCCAACACGTCGCAGGACCACATAAGACCACTGCTAGCCGCATCACACACCAGAGGACCCCGTTCGGCAAGACCTTGTACTCTGATGTCGTGAAGGAGCGGGCTGCAGCGAATCGTGATGTCCCGACGGGTTTTCAAATGGCAAATCAGTACTACCCACACCCGTATCAAAAACAGCATCCAACCCATCTCCGTCAGCCACTAACCCAGACACACTATCGAGGCCAGGAATGGAACCAATACCTAAAAACGGTCAGAGAGCTGCTCAATCCACAAGGCAAAAATCTACGATAGACTTAACAGATGGCGTTATCTACAACCGAAGCTCCGGAGGATTCTCATTCGCCCATCTTAATGTGAGAAGTTTAATAAACAAATTTGACCAATTTAAAATTTTAATGTCTACAAATCCATTCGATATCATCTGTCTAAATGAAACTTTCTGCAATGCCTCAATCTCCGACGATGAAATCACATTACCAAATTTTTCCATTGTCAGAAAAGACAGGAACCGACATGGTGGTGGGGTTGCCATGTACATCCGAAACAATTTAACTTTCACTCGTCGTGAGGATCTTGAAACAGATGATGTCGAGTGCATATGGGTTGAAATTAAGTGTAAACAAAGACAGCCTGTGCTTATTAGTTCTATTTATAGGCCACCTTCAAGCTCTGTTGAATTCATTGATAAACTAAGTGATATTATTAATAAGGCCTCCTGTGAATGTAAAGAAATTATTGCAACTGGGGACTTTAATTATGATGTTTCAGTTGACGATGATAGTATGAACTCAAACCCAATTATTTCTTGTTTTGGTTTATTCAACACGTGTCACTGAGTCCACTCAAACAATAATCGATCTCATTTTCAGCTCCCATCCAGAGCTAATAAAGGAATGTGGTGTATTACCAGTCCTAATCAGTGACCATTATCTTGTTTATGGTCAACATAGTTGGAAAACACCAAAAATTAGAGGTCGCTCAATACATTTTCGATGTCTTACAAATATAGACAATGATGCATTTAAAGACGACCTCCTTAATGCACCATGGCAAGATGTACTGGACTCTCATGATGTTGATGAAGCGTGGTGCAAATGGCACTCCATATTTATGAGTATTATTAACTTTCATGCACCAATCAAAACTAAACGTATTCGGGGTGCCTCTTTACCTTGGCTCGATTGCGAAATTCTTAAACTTATGAGACAGCGGGATCGTGCACACAAAATCGCAAAACGCTCAGGCTCACAGATCGATTGGGACTCTTACAAAAAGCTGCGGAACAATGTAACTAATACAATCCGCACTAAGAAGAGCGAATACTATACATCAGCCATAGAAGAAAATAAGAGCAATTCATCTATGCTATGGAAAAAACTAAAGGAGGTACTTCCTAAGAAACAGAAAATTGCTCCAAATTCTATCACTTCCCCAAATGGAGAAAATATTGACGATCCCACTGACATTGCTGATACATTAAATGAACACTTTTCTACAATAGGAAAACGTACAGCTAGAAATTGCCCATCGGGCGAACTTGAAAACAATGATACCTACGCCTCTATCGTTGATTCTCTGGATGAACATGAAGAATGCACTGTACCTAATATTACAGAAGAGTTCGTTCAAAAGCAAATATCATCCATGTCGGTTGGGAAAGCAACAGGTCCGGATGGCATTAGTGTTAAAATGATTAAAATTGCTTCCCCTTATATTACTAAATCTTTAACTTATATTTTTAACCTCTCCATAAGATGCGAGCAATACCCTAAAGATTGGAAACACGCCTTGGTAACACCAATTCACAAGGAAGGAGATACATGTAGTACAGGTAATTATCGGCCTATTTCTATACTGCCAATTATCTCTAAGATTCTAGAAAGATGGGTGCACTTGGCAGTATATAACTACCTCGATGATAACAATTTGATACCTAGTTGCCAATCGGGATTTAGACCCTTGCACTCAACTGAAAGCACTCTACACGATTTAACAAACAAGTGTTTTGAGGCTATGGAGCAAGGTAAAGTTACAGGTAGCGTGTTCATAGATCTCAGTAAAGCTTTTGATTGTGTGGATCATGTAATCCTACTAGGCAAATTGAAGAAGCTGAATTTGTCATCTTCTGTAATTAATTGGTTTAAGTCGTACCTAGGCGATCGTAGTCAGTCTGTAAATATTAAGGGCACAATATCGAAGGTCTTGCCCATAGAAATAGGCGTTCCACAAGGGTCGATCTTAGGGCCACTTTTATTCATTGTTTATAGTAGTGATTTTCCATCTTGTATACCCCAAAATTGCAACTTATTTATGTATGCAGATGACTCCACGTTAACGTGTAGCTCCTCTAGTATTAACGAAATAGAAAGGAACTTGAATGTAGCTCTTGCTAGTATTCACAACTGGTGCCTAAGAAACAAACTAGCATTAAATGCCAACAAAACCAAATGTATGCTTATTGGTTCAAGGCAGAAAATATCCAACGTCGACCTGAACGTATGCATTGCTAATAAGGTTATCGAAAAAGTGAAATCTTGTAAATGCTTGGGTGTAGTTGTTGATGAAACATTAAGTTGGGGTACACATGTTGAATACGTAAGGAAGACTGTTTCGTCTAAATTGGGTGTGTTAAACAGAATTCGTGATTACGTTCCCCAAAGCAGCCTGCACACACTCTTTGTAAGTTTAGTTATGCCATCTTTAGAGTATTGCTGCACGGTGTGGGGAGGAAGGTACATATCTCACGACAATACCCTCAACAAATGTCTAAAAAGAGCCGCACGGATAATCCTTAAATGTACCTCCCTCACCCCCTCAGCTGATATGTTTGCCAGACTAAATTGGATTCCTTTTAAAGAAAGAGTTCAGTCCAAAAAGGCTATCCTTGTTTTCAAAAGCCTTAACAAAATGACTCCTTTGTACATGACAAATCTGTTCACACCACTTACAGTGATTCGTGAAACACGACAATCGACCCAAATGGCACTGAAAATTCCTTTCGCCAAAAAGGAATGCTACGTGACAAGTTTCGCTGTGAGTGGTGCCAGTATATGGAATAATCTGCCTGAACAAACGAGAACCATAAACTCCTTAAGTACATTTAAATCGGAGCTACGTAAAGCCATCTATCAGTGATATTTCTGTCATTTACGCTGATCTGCGGAGTTATAAACTTGGTTGCCAAAATACTTTGGAGCCGGATGGGAATTTCCCCTTGTTTTTCACCCTAAAAGGTTTTTTCGCGGGTTTTTCGCCCATCCCGTATATCAGGAATAGACTTCTGGAGAGTTGAAAAGTTAACCGAAAATTGATTTATTTGTGTAAACATTATTGTATTTGTTTAAATATTTTGTATGAATGTGTAAATATTCAGTTTTAACTAATAATATGCAGGGCCCCAATGGAAACCAGTTTCAAACTGTTTGGGCATACCCTGGGTAAAGAAATGTAATAAATAAATAAATAAATGATGTCATCGTGACGTCACATCAATTTTCATCTGTAACGCTAGCCGGCCTACCAGCATACCAAGATTGGATGCAATCGGAAGTACAGTTCTCCAGATGCAGGATCAAAAAATATGCACCTTTCAGATGACGTCACGTGGCCCATGATGACGTCATCACGACGGCACTTGTCAAAGAAAACATTTGCAACGTGGTCTTGGGCTATGTCAAGATTAGAGTCAATCTGATCAACGACAGTTTAAAATGTTCAGAGGAAATTTCAAACATTTAACAATTCATAGAAAATCATCATGACGTCACTTCGGATTTTGCGTACTAGTAAAAATATCTACCTGCCCACCGATTTCGGACCTACTCTTATGTTTGTTTCAAAAAAGCACATTTTTGATGACGTCATCATGAGGTCACCTCAATTTTCATCTATAACACATGCTAGCCTACCAACATACCAGGTTTGAAAGCAATCAGACCTACGGTCCTCTAGATATGGACCCTTCAAAAATGTACCTTTAAGATGACGTCACGTGACACGTGATGACGTCATCACGACGTCACTTTTCGCGGCAAGACTTTGCATTAGGGTGTATGCCTCTGCTACACGTAACTTGAAATAATAAAGAAGTTACTTTTGATGGCTGTTTTTATCAAGTCCTGTCTAGCGCGCTGATGCCATTTGTCTAAAAGTCGTCGCTGGGGGAAGCAAACAAACAAATATGACGTCATGTTACGGTTTCTCCTTTTATACTTGTTGCAAAAGGGAAGCCGTAACATGACGTCATATTTTTAAAGTTTTGTTTGGTGCCCCCAGCGACGACTTTTATACAAATGACATAAGTGGGACTTGATAAACCGTGATAAAAATCAGCTCTCAAAAGTAACTTTCTATTTCATGGCAGAAATAATTTTGTTTTATTGTAATTAAATTAAAGCTTGGTTCTCACATCCTTTGTATTTTTAATTGATGTTATTGGTATTGTTATTTTCTTTGTTGTTGTTGTTGTTGTTGTTGTTGTTGTCGTCGTTGTCGTTATTTTTTATATGAGATATTAGCACTTGTCCCCATAATAATGTACGCGATGGCATGGACTACATGGTATACATGTATTTACAGTATGTGTACAATATATCCAACCAGAAAATACCACTTTTCCGTGTTACAGCTTCATTCATTTTTTGCCACGGCGCCGTGCTGCTTATGCCTCAGTCACATATCCACCGGGCACCGTACGAAAGAAGAAACCCGCCTAGAAAAATTGAAGACAACATTTTGGAGGAAGGATAAAATAAAAATTCGTTTATTTCTTGTCAGAAACTAGACTGTTTGGTGTCGTTGGCTCTAGTCTTACCATAGTCGTCCTCATGGGCGTAAATCCCTGGGAAAATATCAAAGAGCACGGACAGTATAATCTTAAACATAAAATATCTACTATTATATTTACTTGTGCATAAAAATGAAGGATTTGCGACAGACTCGTACCCCTCAACCATATCGAAATACCAGCAGTTAGGACTAATACTCCTGCGTTAAGGGTACAGACATAATGGGCCTGCGGACACAATGGGGCGGACATAATGGGCCTGCGGACACAATGGGGCGGACACAATGGGCCTGCGGACACAATGGGGCGGACATAATGGGCCTGCGGACACAATTGGGCGGACATAATGGGCCTGCGGATATAATTGGGCGGACATAATGGGCCTGCGGACATAATGGGGCGGACATAATGGGCATGCGGACATAATGGGGCGGACATAATGGGCCTGCGGACATAATGGGGCGGACATAATGGAATTCTGTCAATTTGTTTTCGTTTCGGTGTCTTCATTTATTTAATGCTGATTTTCTTTCTTAGTTTTATCTTTGGGTACTTGTATTTTCCATATTGGGTCTTGTGTGGGACGACATAAACCAATTAAGTGTATGTATAAGTTCTAGTGTTTATACTCTACAATAAGAAATAATATCAGAGATAAAATATAAAACAAAAATGACAAATTTACACTACTATAAATAATACAATAACAACTTTCAGTATATAATCATGAGTAACCCAAAGAGAGAGAGAGAAAAAATACACTTTGTTATTCTAATTGTGCACATTTTGTCTGAAACTTTTTGTAACGTTGAATATTATATTTGCAGGCCCTTTTCAAAAGTTTTAAGTTATATTTGTGTTATATTACATTATTTAGTCGTTTGTTTTTACATCGTTCTGTATACCGTTTTCGTGCGTTTTGTATGTTTGTACGTTTAATGAGTATTTTACCATATGTTTTACGTATTTACATTTCATTTGTACATTTGTATTTTTGTATATCAATTTTAAATTTAGTTTGCTAATAGCTCTTACGCAATGTTGTTAACACATATGAAAGGGCGTGCATATAGTCGTCGACCTTAGCCCGATAAACAAAAAATAATAATAGCCTCCTCATGATTTAGGTTTGCTATTGAACGAGGTGACCGATTGCGCCAACACGTGTATAGAAGAATTCTTCGAACTTTGTCCCGACTGTTGGACTTTCCTTTTATAACCAAAAAAACAAAACAAAAATGATACGATACTCTACGATTCCTCCAAGGTTTGAAAGAATAGAGCTTGAACCGATGAATATTTCCCAATCGTGTCGTGTAAATTTACTACATGTCATAATGTTCGTCCATTTCAAAGTAAATGTCTCCAATTATGGAAATGACGATTAAGGGAATCCTCAATATATGAACAGTTTGTAAACATAAATAAATATATATACATATATTTTTGAACAAACATTTTATTGCAAATGGAATGTGTTTATGTGACGGTTAACAGACTCCGTGTATATACCATGACTGTGTATAGACCATGACTGTGCGAAGCCATGACTGTATTGGTTTGTGGACAGTCACCAAGGCAACCATAGCATCTTTGTCGCCTTTGTTCGTACAATAACGTTGCAACGCTTATATGTCGAGCGGGGTAATGACATGCATATAGCTGCATTATGCGTCAACAACTATCTTGTTAGTAAACAAGTGCGCAGCGGCACGCTCCTGGAAGGTAACCGTGGTTCGTTAAACTTAACGATCCATACATTTTAGACGAAACCAAAGTTACGTTTTTGTTATGGTGTAACATTTGTGGGGATATTCGGGGTAACGCACGAAAATCCACTCCGGCCTGTTGTGCACACACAATGTCATGTAGGTTTTGTGATTAAAGCTAATTCGGTGTGACCATGGAGGCCAAACACTATCTTTAATCGGGGCTTTTATCTGGGGATTGAAGTTTAAGACCGGTTGATCGAACCAACTGTGCTACTCCGATTGGCCTGTACGTACGTGGACAATACGTAGGGTATAATAATATACCTGTCACAGTACAGATGAACGTGTACATTTTCATACCCCCACCCGCACACACGCGATGTCGTGGGTTTTTGCGTACAATTTTACTTTGATGTTTCTGGTGGCAATGTGTGGTCGGATATCCTTTTGTGAAACTGGTGTTGCGAGCTGATAAGATATGAGGAATATCTATACCATTGTGGGGCTGTCCATCACTCCGGCCCTGGAAGGAGGAATGGATTATTATTTTACCGTGAACATCTCTGACAGTATCGGACTATACGGTGCGATTATGCCGCTGTGCTTTGGACTGTTTAATTTACATTAGTGCAGTTCATATACAAGTGCCATATGCAGCGAGAATTTACTTTAAAAGTTATAGGCCCAACGCAAATCCGGCAAGATGTTATAGCCTGATGTCATGGGTGAAACGCGAACGACCACGGCCGGGTCGGCCAGGCAGTGCGCCATCCCCTGATGATGGACGGAAATGCACGGAGTACATTATCCTCAGTGGATTTTATCGGGAATACGTCTGTTTGTCAACAGCCGATTGACATTTAAACTCTAAAAAGACCGTTCAAAGAGTACTGGTTCTTGTATTTATATCGTACACATTAGTAACTAATACAGTTGCGCATCCTGTACTTTATGGAAGATAAGAGCGGACAGTTTCAATTTGGTCGGACATGTCGTGACGCGTAAAGCCCGTCCTTGGGCTGCACACCGTGATCCATGTCCAGGTGTTCGGGTTAAACCATTCGCAACGGAGGTCACCACGGGTTCTAGTCACATCACAAACAATGAGAAAGGTACTTAATCCTCCATTTACAACTCTATTTGTCTATTTGTATTAATATGTTATTATCCTAGGTATATTATAAGTATAGTAATGTACAAATAATTAATATAATTAAATACACAAATATATTTTTATTAATATATACGCCCCTTCGGTATACCTACACCCCTACTATAAATGGTACGGGCCACCTCGACAATTTTATGCTAATGAGGTGTCACGTGGTCAAAATCCAGCGTTCTGATTGGTCGAGAGGCCGGGAAAAACGGGGAAAAGGGGCGTGGTTTAACCTATTCAGACGGGTTGCACTACTTACACCACGCTTCATCAACATCATAAGAGTCCAGTACATCTTGCCATGGTGCATTAAGGAGGTCGTCTTTAAATGCATCATTGTCTATATTTGTTCATGGCTTCCCATGAACAATTTCAATATTTGAATACAAAAGGAGAATGATGTAATGATAATATTCACCTATATATGTTTGTAAACAATATCAAAATTATATTGTGGAATTGTTTGAATAAAACATATTCTGGTCAAGAAAGTGTATTTTTGGACTAAACACTGCAATTTTACCTGACTTTTGTGAACATGTCCCCTCCGTCCCCAACCCACCCACGCCCTTGACGTAGGTTAAGGCTTTTCGCGATTTCAGAGCAGGATGTCTGGATAACTAGCTCTTGTTCATCAGTTTTAACGTTGGGACTCAACAGGCAGCCTAATCCGCATGGTCAGGTTGACTGAATATTTGTAAAAAGGTCACGGTTGCAAAATGTATTACTGTTTTTGATAAAGGTAACAAAATCTATTGAAAGACAAACAGCTGAAAATTAAAATCATGCACATTTTTAAAAAAGGATCAGATTCCTTTGTATGTTCTCTGGTGTAATGTCCAATCGATTTAGGAGAGTTTCAATCAAATATATTCGTACTTGCACAAACTTATAAAAACTAGCGTGATTGCAAGCTTTGCACGATGGAGATTACAACGAAAAATACACAATTTATAATTTCGACGTTCCTTTCAGTATGCCCTGACCGTAACCATGGGAAAGGCAAGTTTAGACGGATTACCGGTCCCTCCATTATTGTTCTGATATTTAATTGTAATGAGGATCGTTCCTCGTATTTGGGAACGAGAACCAGTCTAAAGGGCCGGTCACACTGGCCACGATAACGAAAACGAAAACGAAAACGATGCGAATAAACGCTCCCTATTGGTGGATGGAACGCGCGCGTATTACACGCGCGACAATTCCACCGATCATTGTCGTTTATTCTCACCGTTTTCGTTATCGTCTTCGTTATCGTGGCCAGTGTGACCGACCCTTGAGGCCACTTTTATTAACAGACCCAACCATCAGACCGAGTACCGATTGATGACAGAGCGGGCGGCTCCACAACAAAGATCCCTTCGTACCTTGGTGGGTTCTTCGCTCTTCCGAGGGGGGGGGGGGGGGGGGGGGGGGGGGGTAGTGGCATTTTGGTTGCCGTTGAGATGGCACTTCACGGCAGAATGCTCTCTTATTTCCAAAGAGTGAAAATTCACTCTATTCGAGTGAAAATTCACTCCCACAGTCTGAAACTGGGGACCAGACGTTTAAGAGTGAACCTCATTCAATCGAAAAGATCGAATTTTCACTCGAGTGGCGACTGAATTGGTTCATTTTATTTTAGAGTAGGCCTATTCAATCTAAAAACAGACTTTTCACTCTAAATCGTCTTGTCTCTCATTTCCCTCTTTGGGATTTAGAGAGTGTCTTGGCAGGCTATTAGGAACTGATCATGTTCTGGAATGACACGATGGTAAGAGGAAACAGATTAAACCTCAGTTTGATTTTTAAATCCACGATTTTGGTTTCTTTTCAGTCTGCCTCGGCGTAGTACCTCATTCACAAAGCCTTGCACGGGCGTGTACATTCAATTTGGCGTCGTTAGGATATTTTCTAGAGTGGGGCAAAGCACTCACCAGAAAGCAGCAAAGGGAGAAATCACCAGCCGTGGACAAATCGAAAGAGGAGGGGGTGCTGGACATCACTCGATGCTTTGTTCAAGACCGCGATACCAAGGCCTATTGTATATAACCGCATTTTAGGCCCCTTTCAGCAGGTTTTGACATTCAATTATTAAGTACGACATTGACTTCGCGGCTTGTCTTCTTTTTAATTTATTTTTTACCCTCTTTTCTATTTCCATGGGGGGGGGGGGGGGGAGCAAGTTTTGCCCTTGCCCCCCCTCGCGACGCCCATGGGCGTGTGTAATTTGGAGGATTGCATTTTTATAAGATTGCATTTATAGGAATTTTGAAGCGAGACATTGAATTATAATAGAAACATCGTGCATAATCATTCAATGTAATCGGAGCGAAACTGAGTTGGCGCAATGGTCTGTACTATAAGGCAAGTATATAGATTGACACTGTATGTGATTTTCTATTAAAAATGGACAGAAGGATTTAACAACGAGGGTCCAAAATGAGATTTAAGTTGTTACATCCAGAAGTCACAATGCACTCTGTTGTCAATGTGAGACATAGGGGCAGGTATTGTAGGAATGAGGAGAATTAAATGAAACGCGGTGAAAATTTGACTCCACCGGTATTATTACATACCTGTAAAAAGACTCAGTTATTATTTCATCATGAATGATCACGTTTTGCTTCATGATGAAATTAATATTAAACGGGGGAGGGCCGACCGCAACCTCCTTGGATCTGCTGTTAAAAAATGTTAACTAAATGCGTTGCATATAGGGAACACGTGGCCATCCCACACAAACTATAAATGTCTCACAGCGCCCTCACTTTGGCTATAATGACTGAATGCCGCGGTCGAATTCTTCAGAACAATACACAGTGCAAGGGACCTTGTAAATAATGCAAATAGTCCCCTGGTTGGCGATCATTCCTTGTGGGTTCCCAGCAGTCACAATTATCATTCATTAATATTTTAGATCAGCGAAATACACATTAGGCATATACACGTTTCGATTAGTTTTCTATAGGGCCTATTATGTACACAAGTGCAAACACACACACTGTGGCGTCTCAATAATTATGCACTCCACATTGCGGGGTTTGACTTATCGATCATAGGCAGTTTGTTGAAAACCCTCTCAGCAAAGCTTTGTCATGAATATTTGGAGATGATATATCTTCTCTGTCAGCCCGAAGCTATAGATGCCACACCGAACATACGAACACTATACCGGGTACGTCTTCGGTAATAATCTGATGAATTCGTCCAATTGGCGACTGAACCCATTTCATTAAAGTCGGCGGGGGATGTTGCCGTGAAATATTAGTTTAGAGTAAGGCTATACAGAACCAACGTTCCTCGGTGCAAATCGTGTAATCTTCATAACTGAGTTCAGATCATTCCGGTGGTCGAGAATGGAGGTCGAACATTTTTTCAAACTTATTCTTCTGACCATCTGTACATGTGGTCTATCAGTGAAAGTTGACGCTGAAATGCTACCAGGATCTGCGACTCCCTTTCCAGAAAACCTGTCATTATCAACAGAAACCGTTAGAGTAACCACGGACCTTATAGACGGGTTAATTGAAGACCAGGCCGAGAGCGGGTCAGCAGCGAAGATTCCTTTGTACATTGGCGGGTTCTTTGCGCTTCCTGGCGGGAGATGGGATGGCAGCGGTGTGCTGGTGGCTGTGGGGATCGCATTAGAGGATATTAACGTAGACCCAAATATCTTGCCGGACTACGAACTGAGAATGGTCTGGAATGACACACAGGTAAGCCATGCCACATTGACATTGACATTGATGCCAAGTTCGAATCACCACACCCCAATTTTTTTTAAATAACCCTAATTCAACGTTTGATAACTTACTCTGTACTTGCCAGGCCTAATTCTTTTTGCATAGTTTGACAAATTGCAAGTTTTGTATTAATTCTCTTTAAAAAGACAAATAAACAGCACTTGCAATGGAGGTCTAACGTGACGCACTTCGAAGTTTTCCTAACTTTCATCGGGAAAACGACAGCTACTTCTTTGCTTTGACATACTTATTTGTTGATGAGCTTCAAACTCATTCAGTTGAATATTGGCTCTATTAGATTGATAAAACCTGCTTTGCGAATCATGTGAGGTTTTACAGCATGTTGAAATTTAGCCCAAAAGTTAAAAATGTGTTTTCCGGAAATTGGTAACTCCCAACGGCCGACGGTCATCTAACGTGGCGCACTTCAACAACTTTCAA
This sequence comes from Hippasteria phrygiana, assembly GCA_037893225.1. Lineage (NCBI taxonomy): Eukaryota > Metazoa > Echinodermata > Asteroidea > Valvatida > Goniasteridae > Hippasteria > Hippasteria phrygiana. The sequence goes on from JAZGUH010000321.1 coordinate 874,556, forward strand.
TAAATGTCAAATTTAACACTTGTGATTGTTTTTAAGTTGACGAATTATCTCTGTTTATACACACAACTTCTTGTTTGTCAGAAAAAAATATTGTCTGACTTTTGGGCACATTTTATAAGGGTTCAACGCGCACTTGGAAATAAACTCGGGAAATCGTGTTGAAATAGAATAATTCCTCGTAACTTCGAAACGGGTCAGTAAACTCAAGATTTATGGACAGAGTTAAGTTAACTCGCCAGAATTTCACTTTCTGTGCGATTTGGGATTAAACTATTAGGTGCTATAGGGAAAAAACTCAAAGTGCGCCTTAAAGAAGACACATATCACCACGTTACTCGCCACCAACAAAGACCAAACCGATTAAAGATTTAGTATTAATTACAATAATTAAATATATGCATGAATCGGTTAAACATATTAAGCATACTAGACAACGAACACATGACACAGATCAATGAGAGCTAGACCATTGCAACTTTAACAAATAAGAAGTTAAGTACTCTGGGAGCTGAGTAAGAATGATTTTAGTTTACATTTAAATAAGTTAATTGAAAGGTAGTCAGTTACAGACGATGGAAAATAGTTCCAGTTTTTTTGGCCAGAGAAAAAAATGGTATGTTGAAAAAGAGTTGTTTTAGCTCGAGGTATGTGTATTTTGGATGCAGACCTGGTATTATAGTTATGTATGGAGCTATTAGATTTAAAAATGTTATGTAACGATTCAGGAAGTTGATTATTAACAAATTTATACACAAAAACATCTTGTTGAAAGACATTGATATTGGTAAGAGACAAAAGATTATATTTCTTAAATAAAGGAGTGGTGTGTGCATGAAAGTTGGCCTTACATACAATTCGAATTGCCTTTTTCTGCAGTTTAATTAGTTTATCAAGATTAGATTTGTAAGTATTAGCCCAAATAATGTTACAGTAAGAGAGGTAAGAGAGAATTAATGAACGTACGCAAAATGCTAGATGGAAGAATGTACTTCAATCTACTCAAAATACCAATATTTTTTGATGTTTTTTCTTTCTAATTCTTTTATGTGGAATTTCCATGAAAGACATTCATCGATATAGACCCCTAGAACTTTGGTATGAGACACTCGCAGTATAGGCTCATTATTAATTTTAACTTGACAATTAGATATATTCAAATTCTTTTTGCTATTTCGGAAAACCATGTAATCAAGCTTGGTAAGTTTTAACACAGTTCGCAACTTTATGATAAAATATAGATCAAGCGGAAATTACCGACTTCTCAACACTTCTTGTTTTTGTTAGGTTTTAAATCAACTTAGTTGATTTTCACTCTGTAATTCATTTCCCCGATAGCTTTCCCCGAAATTGTTTATTGTTCTATAGCGGTCATCTTGCTTTGGCGTATACATAATATAGGCATACAATTACATTACGAAAGGCTGCCCAAATGCTGTATACAGGGCACGTGTACCAACATAAACATGAATAAGCCTTTTGCATGAAGCGGCGTCATTGATAATAATAATAATAATAATAATAATAATAATTTAAAATTTATAGTGCGCCTTTTGCATACAAATGATCAAAAGCGCATCACAGAATCAAAATTAAAAGTAACTACTTTAAAATAAAACAAAAAGACAGAGGGATTTATATATAAAATTATGTCACCGCGCCAGTGCCCAAACCGCAGTATGGGGATACGTCTGTCCCGCCAACAGGAAGAATTTAAGCCTAAACCTGCTGACATCGGTGATGTCTCGACCTTTCCCGGAGACAGACGCCTCTAACCCTACCTACGTAATTAAGCATCTAACTACTCGACACGTTGACACAAAATTACGAATAAGAAACACTAAAAACCATTAAAAAAAATCACATTAATTTACAAATGCTACATTAAAAAGAAAGGTTTTAAGTTAACATTTAAAAGGGTCAAGTCTGTGTTCACTACGTATGTGCCATGGCAAAGCATTCCATAGCTTAGGGGCTGCCATTGCAAAGGCCCTGTCACCAAGTGTGGGTAACATTTTACCGCTAGGATAATCCAAAAAGGGTCCGTTGTTCGCTGACCTGAGATGGTATCTGGATACTTTCCTAACGGTAACGAGATCCTGTAAGTATCTAGGAGAGAGACCGTGAATTGCTTTAAATGTTAATACAATGATTTTAAAATTAATCCTGTATAAAACAGGTAACCAGTGCAATTGATGTAATATTGGTGTTATGTGTTCGAACCTGTATGTGTTAGTAATAAGTCTAGCTGCAGCATTCTGGACCCTTTGTAATCTTGTTATCTGTGTCATTGGTAGACCATACAATAGACTGTTACAATAGTCCACACGGCTGGTCACAAAAGCATGAATTAACACTCTAAGAGAATCACGAGACAGGAATTTACTAATGCGTTTAATATTGTGAAGGTGGAAAAATGCTGCAGAACAAGCCTTAATAATGTGGGTATTCATTGTCATTTCCGAGTCGAACCATGACCCTAAATTCCTAACGTATGTGGTTGGAAGGATATCAGAATCGCCCACAATTATACTGGAAATGTTTATTTTCTGCAACTGCTGCCTAGTTCCAATGATCAAGAACTCACTCTTGGTGTCATTGATCATAAGTCTGTCATGCAACATCCACTTCCTGATGTCCCTGATGCAACTCTCTATTGCAGTTACAGCTGTTTGACAGGGGGTATCATCAGGTCTAAAAGAGGGATACAGCTGTGTGCATCTGCATAACAATGAACATCGGGTAAATGGTCTTCAATGATGTCAAACAATCTGGAAGCATAAACAGTAAATAGAAGTGGTCCTAAACAAGATCCTTGAGGAACACCACAGTTGAGATCAAACTTCTCTGACAGAGTACCTTGAATAGACACACGTTGGCTCCTACCAGACAAATAAGATGAAAACCAGTCTAGGGCCTTGCCAGAGATTCCAACTTTGGACTGCAAGCGTTGCAGAAGAATAGTATGATCAACAGTGTCGAAGGCTGCACTTAGGTCTAAAAGAACAAGCAAAATAACATGCTGGGAATTCATCTTCAGCAATATATCTGATACTTCCGATAAGACGGTTGGAAAACCGAAAACAGAGAGTGTCTGGACATGTGACAGTAAAGTTGGTCACACACTGCTCTCTCAGTCAATTTAGATATGAATTGTAAATTACTGATCGGTCGAGAATTTTCTAAAATCAGGTCGAGGTTGTCTTTTTTAACAAAGGACAAACCAAAGCTTCTTTCCAATCCTCGGGAAATACACCAGATTCTAGAGATGAATTAATAATTCTGGTAATTACCGGAAGCAAGACATCAAGGCAATCACTCACCAGCTTGGTAGGCATTGGATCCAGGGCACAGGATTTCTTTGCAGATTTCACAATAAGTTGTTTTAGCTGTGACTCAGTTAATGGTAGAAATTGGTCAAACAGGATGCTACTAGACAACGTTTCCGGTATCGAATGAAGTGCTCTGTCTGTTGTGGCTGATGCTAAATCATTAAGTCTAACGTGAATATTTGATATTTTGTTCACAAAGAAACTACCCATGTCATTTGCAAGTGACAGTTTATTGGTGGAAAATGGTGAATGGTGGAAATGGTGGAATGGTGGAAAGGGAACATCATTAGATTGCCTCAACAACTTTTTTGATGCTCTAAATAATTTCCCCTGATTGGAGCTGTTACTATCAATAAATTCTTTGTAAAAATCGCAACGAGCTTCTTTCATAAGAAAAGTGACCTTATTTCTTTGAATCTTATAATCTAAAAGATCACAATCCTTATCAGTTCGCCGCCACTTCCTCCTTTCTGCCTTTCTCCTTAGCCTCACTGCTGACTTAATTTCTCGATCAAACCAAGGCAGACGGGGCCTAATGGTGACCATCTTACACTTCAAAGGGGCATGTGTGTTAAAGGTGCCATCTTATGTAGTTTTGTAACACTTGACAAGCTCTTCGAGATCCTGAGTGCATAAATATTGTTGACTGCTGGAAAGTGCATGCCATTTTATGTTCTTGGCAATGAACCGAGAACACTTGATAGATATTACCCTGGAGCCAAGCTCTGACACACTTCAAGCTTGTGCATAATGCAGGATTTGGTCAAATGTACATTAATTTCCACATATGTTTATACATCGATATGTATAAACCGAGATTTCAAAACACTCCAAAAGACAATTACACGTCAAATAAAGTGATTCGGAATTTTTATATTGGACGAAATCCTAGTAATTTTGCACGATAACATTTGGGTCCATTTTTTAATCATCCTGAGTGCATAAATATTGTTGACTGCTGGAAAGTGCATGCCATTTTATGTTCTTGGCAATGAACCGAGAACACCTGATCAACATTGCAATTGGGAGTTTAGTGTTGTTAGGTTTTTTGTGCAAAAGTGTTCTCGATCGATGTTTGAAGACAAGCCCAGAGAACCATATTTTTATTTTTATTTATATATATTTTTTTGGGGGGAATGCAATGGTCTCCCCGGCCGGATTCGAACCTGGAACATCAGAGCTAGAAGGCAAGGAACTGCGTCAGCCCGTCCACTGAAAGCAGGAATTCGGTCGAGTGTTGATCACCAAAACCCACTGTACCGTGGAGATGAATACCGTGAACACTGCGTAACATTTAAGCATTGAACACCTGAATATATTCGCCCAGGGCTCTTGCACATGTGGCACACGAACTTGAGAAAAATAAATTCGAGGGTTTTTGATTGCAAAACAAATGTATAAGGAATGGTGGACATCACAATCGTTTAGTTGGTTGCTATGTCTACCGCATGTGGCACGCACATCTCTACTGATGAGTCACGTTGTTCAGGAGAGACGACACTTGACTGAAGCTTTTGTGCCTAATTCATTACCCACAATTTTCATTTGCTAGAAGCTCAGTAGTGGTTTTCGTGTAGCAAAAAAATTGGAAATACCGTCCGAATTAAATATACTCTGCATCGCATGAGGATTGAAATCGTCTGACAGTCTACACTCCACATACATGCAGCGTATAATAAATCTAGTGGTGAAATTGAAGCCTGGTGAATTAAGACAAAAAATTGAAAGAAGGCAGAATATATGAATTAAAGAAGAACATTGAAAAGCTGCATCGATTCAAGTAAGGAATTTATCATTTTTGTGGGATGTTCAGAGGTATTAACATTCAAGTAGAACGTCGACAGGAAAAATGACCTGACGATTAATAGCACTATTTCGCAATTATATATTACTTAAAAAAATCCAAAGAATCATCGAATTCGTACAAAATTAAATAAAAGTTTCTCCCAGGTTCTTATATTCAGGTTCTCAAAAAACTGGTCCCGTCAACATTGTTTGTGTTATGACCGTCCGTAGTTTGAAGGATAGAAAATTAAAAGAACAATCTGTTTTTCCTTCAAAAATTCAAGAGGGGCCTTTTTACTTGTATTTGTTAGATTGTAGCAGGCAACATTTTCCTGACGGCCACTGCCATTTTTTCAAGATGGTTTTCTCTGACATTGGAGTTCCCCAAATCAGCTCAAGACATGCAATATATCTACTTGAAGGGGTCTCCTTTCTCCCCTTTGGGTCATTCCATGTCAAACCAACACACCTTTTGACCTTAGGTCTTCCGATTTTGAGACAATTTGCTGAACTTGTAGGTACTAATGAGTAATGAAGACATGCCACTTTTTGGCCTGATCCGCCTTTCCATGTGATCAGGGCGGAGATTACAAAAGAACAGGACAAATTTAGCTTAAAAATACATCTCAACCGTTAAGTTTTTACCGAATATATGCAAATTTGATCTCAAAATAAGGAGAATTACATGTTGTCAAAATTAAGTTTTGTCAAAATTAAGTTTTGTCAAAAGTAGGTTGCCATGACCTTTGATACACCATCTTGACCATTGACCAGTGATGCAGTCGAGACCAGGCACAAGACCATGCGCAATAAATACCATTCACAAGACCAGCTTGTTACATACAGGCACAAGAAACAGGCATAAACCATGACAAAGGAATGCTTTTATATTACAGTTCATTTGAATAGCTTGAGACTTGAATTAAGACTGAAGGTCTTGTGATGGTCTCCTGTTGATCTTGAAGGGTTTTGCAGGGTCTTGTGATGGTCTCGACTACTTCACTGCCTTTGGCCCTATTTTCAAAATAAAGTATCATTCAGAAAATGAATGAAATAGAAACTGATAGTTTGTGTCATTCTCTATTAGAATCTGTTTAAATCTTCCTGGGTCTTCAAAATTGAAAATTTTATGACTGTTTTTTGTAACAGTTGTTGGCTATAAATGAGCCAATTTAGCCCGTACATATTGGAAGTCACCGTACTTACCCTCCGTTTCAACAAATTGCTAAAATTATTCTTGGTTTTGTGAGAGTGCAAAGCCACACAAAGCAGTGCCTTTTTTGAAAATTGAGGAGGCTGTCTCGTGAGTATTTTACGAACAGAATTGAGTATGAGTTGTGTTGTGGTAACGAGGTGCTATCTTTGGTATTGACTGGACAAAATATGGCACATTAGGGCGCCAAAATCATGCATAATAATACACTCTGCATGGAGAAAGTGAACAGCAGTTTGATAGGTTGCTGTTTTTGGCCTCCCGGATATTATAAATACAACTTATGCCCAAGGGCACTAAACAGCTTCATGCTTTCTATCCGCAGTCCTGCACCCAGTCCAGCAATCATACATACTGCTGAAACACATTTCAAAGGAACCAAATTCCAAGTCTGGGGTCATGAAGGGAATCTAATGTACGGTAAATGTGCAAAGAAGCTTTGATTGTGACATTGGATAATTTATATAATTAATATAATCTTGGTAGAGCGCCGGTACGGTAACCCGGAGGTCGCAGGTTCGAATCCCGCTCCTGCCAGTTTCTTTGTTCACTTTGGAAATGTATTCAAATTTACCTAGTCAGTTTCCCTTGTGGATTGTTTGACGAATTATAAGTTAAAAAGTCGTATCCTCATTGAGTGATCCCCACAATGTCGCTTTCCAGGTTGTATAGTAACAATTGGGTGTGATCCCTGGCTTTTCGGCATTCTGGGTTTATGACTTCTGACTAGCGCCCACCCGAACAAAGATACTGACAATTTGGGAGACCGCCAACATAGGGCAAGATAGCTCAGTTGGTAGAGCGCCGGTACGGTAACCCGGAGGTCGCAGGTTCGAATCCCGCTCCTGCCAGTTTCTTTGTTCACTTTGATAATATAATAATGAATAAACTACTAGACAATGGAAATATTTTACTTTAATACCCCCACCAAAATCGGTAAGGAACAGCAAAATCTTGGAAAATAACCATCTATTTGTGTTTTGAATTGTATAAGCACTTGGCACAACCTTTAATTTGTGGTCACTTTGCGGTTTCTGTGTTAGATTGTCTTAGCACAGTGTATGGTCACTCAAAGTATTCACATGGTACACAGTGATTTCTACGTTATTTTCTATATGGATTCTACAGACATAAATCTTTAAATATTAAAGGCAAAGTAAAAAACCCACATGTTTAAAACATGTTCATTTTTGGGGACCGCCTGGATTGTTTATATTTTTACCAGTGGAAAATGAGGTAAAAATAACCCCAAAATGTCAACCGATCCATCGGAAAATAAAATAGAAGCTTACTTAAACTATTCGAACCACTGTAAACAAGTTAAAAATATTTTTTTCTCACTTATCGACAGTAGAGAAAACGAGTTGCACGAAATTGGTTCTCCCTTGAACCCTTCTCACTTAACGAAGGTTGAGATACGAGTTGTGCGATATGGTTCTTTTCAGAACCCATACCTCTCGTTAGTTGAGATAAACACATGGTGTTACCGCAAATCGAAACGATATCGATATTCCACCATGCAAAGCCTCAAAACGTATGTTCAATTCTGTTGTCCAACATGTCTGTTACATTTTTGTGTCTTAGAAGAGTTGAAAAACTTACGGTTGCCAGACATTTATAAAAGATTAATTAATCAGTTAACATTTGTGTATGAAAACCAATAAGGTGTGAAGTGAAACTTTAGAGTGTCCTTTTGCTGAGTATGCAGAACTTGGGCCAGACTTTGACAGATATTTGTTGACAAACTAATATTCTGAAATCAGGTATTCCGTTTGACTGAGTTAGGAATAATGACCATACACATCTTGTTTATGTTGATCAATCTGCTCCAACGCATATCATTAATTTGTAAACAGGTTCGGATCGGGGGGGGGGGGGATTGGGGGGCCCCTAGGGGCCTACGCCTAAAGTTGCAAACCAGAAACCCTACATGTCCTATTTTGCCTATGGGTAAGAACAAAACAAAGAGGTTAAATGGCGCCACCAATGGTGAGAAGGTGTGTCAGCCCACCCCCCAACCCCCCCCCCCTCCCCCGCTTGTAAAAAAAAATCGCAGACGGCACATTTTGGGAGTCACCTTTCTGGGCAAATCTCAGAAACCCCCCCACTGCAAAAAATCATGGTAAATGACACGAGGGGGCAGAAATTGATTTGAATAATGAGTAGCTTGAACCTGATAGTGATCACATTATAAGCATCTTTAAAGAGCATAACATGAAAAGCAATCGTGTAGCTGACAGAATAGAAAACATTCAGTTGTCAATTTTAAAGACCCCAGGGAAATTTGAATGGAAAATTCTCAAGAGACAGCCTGCTCAAATTTCCAAAAAGGAAGGAATTGCTTTGTGTGGCTTTGCAGTCTTTACAAACCAACAATAATTTTAATAATTTTTTGAAACAAGAGTAAGCTGTAAGCTGTAGTAGGGTGACTTCAATGAAATGAATGGGCTATAAATGGACTCATTCATAGCCTACTAACTTTTAAAACCAGTCATCCAATTTTCAATGTTGAACACCCCGGAAAGATTTAAACAGATTCTAATAGAGAATGGCACACACTATCAACAGTTTTTATTTCATTGATTTTTCTGAATGATACTGTATTTTTAAAATGGGTCAAAGGTCAAGGGGGTATGTCAAAGGTCATGGCGACCTACTTTTGACAAAATTTAACTTTGACAACATCGTTGATTAGAGCATGTAATTCTCATTATTTTGATACCAAATTTGCATATATTCGGTGAAAACTGACAGGGTTGTGACGTATTTTTACTAAAAGGGTGGTGTTTTAAGCTACAATTGTCATTTAAAAAGATCTCTGCCCTGACCACATGGAAAGGTGGATCAGGCCAAAAATTGTTATGTCTTCATTACTCATTAGTTCCTACAAGTAAAGCAAATTTTATCAAAATCGGAAGACCTAAAGTCAAAAGGTGCGTTGGTCTGACATGGAATGACCCCTTTGCATTTCTATTTTGTTTTGGGGAAACAACAAAATAAAAAATAAGACAGGAACGCATAAAACGATTTATTATTATTTTATTTTAATTTTGCCGTCTTTCTCAGTGTTACACAACTGCAATATTTTAAACAGTTGTGATTGGAATATCAAACGGTTTTGCGATCATCATAGACATAGCCCGCTCAATTCCTTCAACATCTCTGACGGCATTCAAACACCGAGACGCCCAATTCCGCTTCTTTATGCAGTGGAACCTCCTTCATACAGACCGTTAGCTTTAAGTATGGGAAAGAGCTCTCTAACTTGAGAGGCAGAAGTTGCTTAAAATAGTGACGCAACATTAGAAGTCACTAGACTCTTGCAAACGTTTGCACTACTTGACAATGAAATAATGTAAAAACCCAAAATTGATTTTGACAACATTTTTTGTGTATGGTTTACTTCAGGCACAGATTAATCGCTTTTGACTTTTGGGGGACATTACTCATTTTGCCTCAGCAGGTCACATAATACTAAGGTTTGCTCAAGATTCCCAGCTATAGTTAGCACAACTTTTCTGCTTATAAATCAGCCTTTTGAAATTAGGTCCAGTTTCATAGGCCTGTGCAAGGTTGGCTCCCCGTATAACCAGACGCGTTAAAAATGAATCTGAGTTCTCCTTTTACGTTCTTGTAAATAGCTTCGTGGCTGAAGAGAAACTCTCTTAAGTACCTATAGTGGCAGTTTTTAAAGGATGAAATTATGCTAATTCAATGATACTGCTAATTTGCATACCACCTTGGCTTGCCACAGTGACGAATTCATCACGTCAGACAACCATCTATTGATAACAGCCCTTGAATTTCGACGCGCGAACAATGCATCTCGCGCGCCACGTCTTCCGTGAAATATTGACATTGAAGAATACCATGACAACTGTCGAGATAGATGATATACCCATACCCGCATCAAAAACAGCATCCAACCCATCTCTGTCAGCCACTAACATAAACACACTATCGGGGCCAGGAATGGAACCAATACCTAAAAACGGTCAGAGAGCTGCTCAATCCACAAGGCAAAAATATACGATAGACTTAACATAGGGCGTTATCTACAATCAAAGCTCCGGGGGATTCCCATTCGCCCATCTTAATGTGAGAAGTTTAATAAAACAGATTTGACCAATTTTAAATTTTATTGTCTACAAATCTATTCGATATCATCTGTTTAAGTGAAACTTTCTGCGATGCCTCAATCTCCGACGATAAAATCACATTACCAAATTATTCCATTGTCAGAAAAGACAGGAACCGGCAAGGTGATAGGGTTGCCGTATACATCCGAAACAATTTAACTTTCACTCGTCGTGAGGATCTCGAAACAGATGATGTCGAGTGCATATGGGTTGAAATTAAGTGTAAACAAAGACAGCCTGTGCTTATTAGTTCTATTTATAGGCCACCTTCAAGCTCTGTTGAATTTATTGATAAACTAAGTGATATTATTAATAAGGCCTCCTGTGAATGTAAAGAAATTTTTGCAACTGGTGACTTTAATTATGATGTTTCAGTTGAAGATGATTGTATGAACTCAAACCCAATTATTTCTTGTTTTGGTTTATTCCAATTGCCGCAACTCATACGTGACTCAACACGTGTCACTGAGTCCACTCAAACAATAATCGATCTCATTTTCAGCTCCCTTCCAGAGCTATTAAAGGAATGTGGTGTATTACCAGTCCTAATCAGTGACCATTATCTTGTTTATGGACTAGGCTACATAGTTGGAAAACACCAAATATGAAAGGTCGCTCAATAAGTTTTTCGATGTCTTACAAATATAGACATTGATACATTTAAAGACGACCTCCTTAATGCACCATGGCATGATGTTCTGGAATCTGATGATGTTAATGAAGCATGATGCAAATGGCACTTCATATTATTTATGAGTATTATTAACTTTCATGCGGCAATCAAAACTAAACGTATTCGGGGTGCCTCTTTACCTTGGCTCGATTGCGAAATTCTTAAACTTATGAGGCAGCGGGATCGTGCACACAAAATCGAAAAAACGTTAAGTAATTATCGGCCTATTTCTATACTGCCAATTATCTCTAAGATTTTAGAACGATGGGTGCACTCGGCAGTATATACCTACCTCGATGATAACAATTTGATACCTAGTTGCCAATCGGGATTTAGACTCTTGCACTAAACTGAAAGCACTCTACACGATTTAACAAACAAGTGTTTTGAGGCTATGGAGCAAGGTGAAGTTACATGCAGTGTGTTGATCATGTCATCCTACTAGGTAAATTGAAGAAGCTGATTATGTCATCTTCTGTAATAAATTGGTTTAAGTCGATAGGCGGTCGTAGTCAGTCTGTAAATATTGAGGGCACAATATCGAAGGTCCTGCCCATAAACATCGGCGTTCCACAAGGGTCGATCTTAGGGCCACTTTTATTCATTGTTTATAGTATGATTTTCCATCTTGTATACCCCAAAATTGCAACTTATTTATGTATGCAGATGAATCCACGTTAACGTATAGCTCCTCTAGTATTAACGAAATTGAAAGGAACTTGAATATAGCTCTTGCTAGTATTCACGACTGGTGCCTAAAGCCCTAGTCACACTGTCACGATTATTGCCCAGGATTACCAAGATTAAAAAATATATTAATCGGCTTTCACGTCGTGGGATTTTTGGCACCAAAAGCCTGCCGCCACATTTTTCTAGGAATATGACACGAAACAACTACGGCATTCGGGAAGTAGCTACGAGCTAATCTGCTGTGTCGCAGCAATTCGTAGCAATTCGTGTCAAATCGCCTGTTACAAAAGCCATGAGAGCTACGATGAAGTACGAAGCGGTACGAAGAGCTACGAACGTGTCACGTGGTTTCCGAAGCCGGTACGAAGTGCTATATATTTGTTTAAATATTTTGTATGAATGTGTAAATATTCAGTTTTAACTAAAAATATGCAGGGCCCCAATGGAAACCAGTTTTAAACTGTTTGGGCACACCCTGGGTAAAGAAATGTAATAAATATAAATATATACGAAGCGGTACGAGCTTTCACGACTTTTCCGGATGTGACGCGGAGCATCACGACGTATAAATAGAAGTGCCCGACTTGGAGGGTATCAGTTTTCAGAGCACATCTCCCGGTCTCAGCGGCATCGTAACAACACCTTCGTCTCCTCTTGCTGGCATCCTAGGAGTATCTGCAGCATCTGGGCGCCCACGCGTTATATTCGTAGTTGATCGTATTACATCGTATCAATTCGTGTAAATCAAATGAGAATATCGCTTTCTTTGTGTCCAAATCGTAGCTACTTCCTGTTGACATCGTGTTAAATTCCTGAGTTACGTGGCATTATCATAGTACATCGTAGCACAGAGCTACAGTCCCAATGACAGACAGATGCTCAAGAATGTCTTACGAAGCAATACGAGACAGTACGTTTATAGGGAATTAGATAGGAGACGGCTACGAAATTAAACCAAATACAATACGATGTGATAAAATCGTACATTTCCCACGACAATTTAGTGCAGCCCCTAATTATCGTAGCCCGTAGCCGAATACTCAGGAGTGCCCAGATCCCAATAAGAAGCAACTAGGAACATACCGAATGTTCGGCTCGGTTCGGCCCATTAACAGCGTTCACGCCTCTCCTCGGATATTATTGACGTGGTAAAGACCGGGTCATTACACTTTTATCCCCTTAGTTTTAACTAATAATATGCAGGGCCCCAATGGAAACCAGTTTTAAACTGTTTGGGCACATCCTGGGTAAAGAAATGTAATAAATAAATAAATAAATAAATAAATAAATAAATCGATCAATCAATAAATCAATAAATATAAGTTCATTACCCCCTCCTTCGTCGAGCGCTTCCTGTTTCAGTTACTTTCAATTAAATGTTTTGGTTCATTATCGATAACCATGGTAACTATGTCTCTAGCAGTTTTCAGTGTCGTGGTCTCGTGGTCTCGTGTACTGGCCCCTAGATCTGGTTGATGCAGATTCTGGGTTCCAGCCCAGTCAGAGAGTCATCATGGTGCTTATGGGTTTGTTTTTGCATTCAATAGGGGGATTTGGACAATAGAGGACAATAGGGTCCCCGGTTGAGAAAGGTCCCCGGTTAAAAATCGTGTACAAAACCAATAAGGGTCCTTGCCAAAAAGTAAAAAGTGTGAACAATAGGAGGCCAAAGGGAGGTCCCCAATTGAAGGTGTTTACACACATGTGTCCTTAAGCAAGACACTTTGCCGTAAATTGCTTCGCTCCACACATAAGTAAATGGGTAGGCCTACCTGTGAGGAAGGAGTGGGTATTTGTATGATGAGCCCAGTGCGCCACACTAGCATTAACTTACTCCCCATGGATGTGAAGGTTTTAAGAACGATTGATGTGCCTGATATCAGGAATAATAATGTAGCGACTCGAGCGCCATGATGATGGTGGATGTGGGCTTGATGAACATACACACTTTACAGTGAGAAGATTCATTGGATTCGACCCCTGCAAGCACTGCGGTTGAGTGGTTAAGACTAGTATCGGGTTCGAGTCCCGCCCGAGTAAGGCTAGCCTATGTACTATTTTCACAGGATCTCGAAAAGCACTGATGATGGGCATACACTACGTCGGAAAATTATATTATTATTATTATGAACGATATTATTATCTAAAACTTCAGATTAATTCTTCTTCAGTTGAATTACCTGCATTAAATTGACTACAAATACAGGACATGTACTGGTAGGTTGGGCTAGGTATTATAAAATCACAGGAAAGAGCCGTATTCTTTGTAGGTTATTGTGAGTATACGAGCCATTCAGTCGGCCTTTTATGGAGCCAACAGTGACGTCATTTGCTAACGAAGAAACGGGGGAATTCTAAGTGATCCATGAATTCCTTAAATAATGAAATACGGGCGTCTTTGTGCAGTGAAAGGTTTTTCCTTGTTTCATGATGTAAAAATGAAAACCAGGCCATCCATTTCAGCAATCTATGACGTACAAACTAGAACAAAATATGCTTTCGGTATTGTTGTTTATAATAGATGCAATTTTGAGTAAGGGTGTTGTTCAATTTATAAACGACTCATTTCTGTAAATAGCCTCTTTCCTTTTGCGTTGCTTGTCTGTTTTCCGGTGAACTCTTTGATTGTCTGTGTGTGTGCTCTTTTTCTTTTTTCTTGTACCTTTCCTTTCGTAGTGCAAGTGTATATAGAAGGTAATATATTTTACAGAATGTACTTGTTCAGAATACATAGTTTATTCTAATTTTAATTCATTTCTATATGTCTTTTAAATATTTTGGAAACAAGAAAACAAATTAAAATTAAAATGACCTTCATACTCATTTCGTAGGATCCGGTCAAAAATAGCACATTCAAACTCAGACGTGTCATTACGGGACCGCAATAATGGACGGTTGTGGCACCATTTCATAGATCTATTTTAATAATGCATTAGATGTTGCCGAGCATAATGTAAATGCAACAAAGGCTAAAGTGCTAAATGGAAGAACGTAATGAGAAATTGTCATTATTGTCTACTTTTTCTTGCACAAAATTAACAAGTTTGATTAAATTCATTGTCTTTAAATACAGCTACGATGGCACAATCATGCATTTCCCCATCTCACTTTTAAATATACTTACTTTTTGCCTCCCGACGTCCAAGCTACACGACATGTAGTATTGTTTTCATGGATGTTTAAAAAAATCCATACAGATTTTTTATTTAAGTTTTTTGTTGGCCTTATATTATAATAATCCATATTTATAACGTTCGACACTCATTCGACATTTGAACATACCTTTAGGTTTAAATGCATTCACTGTAACAATGTCATATATTACGAGTTTTTTTAAGTGCCCTTTCCAGACATAGTCTATGAAGCCCTGTATGCTCAGTGCTTTCCGAGAGCCTGTGGGGAAACAATCACAGGTTAAACTCGAACCCATGACCTCCTGCTTATACTAGTGCAGACGTCTCAATATAATGTCATATCCGTTGGTGTGCCCCATGTGAATTAACTGACTCTAAAAAATGACAAGATTGGTGATTTATAACTCGACGTTTCGATCAATGTGCTGTGACCGTCATCAGGTGAAACAACGAGTGGATTCCTCCTGCTCTTAGAAGAACCTTACTTCTTTTTACAGAGTTAGTAACATCACATGGTGTATCAAAATATTCTCTACAAGTTGTTCTTTTCACCATGCAAAACCTCAAATCACGGTTGTCAATAGTCCATATCTGGAGTCCATCTACTGCAACAACGGAGTACGCAGTAGAAGCCTACATGTAGGAGAAAGGACACCTGGGCTAAGTTGCCATTTATTCTGATGTTGCTTTACACAGCAAAAAATAACAATAACAACAACATCAGCAGCAGTAGCTCAGTTTCGATGGTTTGCCTAAGAGCTTGCGCGTTAATGCTCCATTATGTTCAATCTGTAAACCATCTCAACCACAACAGCAATAGCCGGTCTTTCTTACAAATGTTCGTCTGTCCAGTCCCCTCTAGCTTACCCATGCTTTTTTCCCAGCTTCAAAGTAAAGTTACACAGATGCTATTGTTTATGTTGTCAAAACTTGTCATTTTCGTGCAGTGTGACGCCGGTCTGGGAACTAGACTTTTCTTCGAGCAGATCCGCCTACCTCCCCAGAAACTGATGCTGATTGGTCCTGCATGCTCCACTACAGCCCAGGCAGTAGCACAGACTTCATTCTACTGGAACCTCATAACGGCAAGTTGGAGTACACTGTTAGAAAGTAGGGAAAACATTTTTACCTAACGTTGGTACAATAGTCAGCTTGTTCAACCTTTGGGTAATTTTTCACGAGCTGTGCACAAACCAATTGTTGGTTGAAGTGGGGTTAAAATGGTACTACCCAACATTTGTTTACCCAAAATGTTGGGTATTTATTACGTGAAAAAACAAATAACCTGATTCCTGAAACACTTCGTATGCTAACTTAAATACTGATGTCAGAATGAAATATTGTATTCGAATATCAAGAAACTTTTTACAAAAGCTCATACCACCGTCAAATCGCGCAGACCGTCAACATATCACTAACGTCTATTGACAAACATACACATTTCATAATTATATTTTCTCTCTATTCGATATCTGCACTCAACCTTGCCCCCCCCCCCCCAAAAAAAAAGCAACAAACAAACAACAAACCGCCAAATAATGCCAACAAAAAATGTCATCTTATAAAGGCATGCAAATTCGTCCGAAAATGGAAAGTAACTCTCTAAATCCCAAAGAGTGAAATTAGGGACTAGACGATTTAGAGTGAAAATCACTCTGTTTTTAGATTGAATATTCAACACGTTCATATTTAACTGTTGGTTTTCATGTTTGCATTTTTAAAGATATGAGAAAAAAATGTGGCTACTTTTCCGTAAAAATAAAAAGTCTTGGCTAAAAATCAGGCAATATAGCCTCAAATTTGGCCCCAAATTAGACATGCATGCAAAACCACGAGTAACCTAACAATAGAAAAGTATTTATGAAAAACGACAGTTAAATATTAACATGTTATTCTAAAAGAAGAACCAATTCAGTCGCGACTCGAGTGTAAATTCGATCTTTTGGATTGAATGAATTTCACTCTTTACGTCTGGTCCCTATTTTCAAACTGTGGGAGTGAATTTTCACTCGAATAGAGTGAATTTTCACTCTTTGGAAATAAGAGAGAACAGTTTCCATATTGTTTATGCATGATCAAGGCAGGCCACATCTGCTCGTCGACGTCGCGGTCCTTTATATCCTACCCCATATTACTTTTGATGAATGATATATTTCTTAAGACCTTTGCATTAGTGCGTGTGCTATGCGAATGATTCCAGTAGACCGTTGCTTTCTTTCAATTTGAACACAATATGCCCTTAGTTTTGAGAAAAATGCATTCAGATGAAAACCGTGTGAAATATACATTGCTAACGTTTAATGAGACGCAACAATTTGCTAGTGTACCGAAGTTTGTGCGAATACAACAAAACAATACATTAAGTTCAGTACCAAACACGCACAGTTTTGAATAGTACGATTTCACTTCTGATTATCGTCACTTTAGTTGCAGTTGCCGTGTTAAAGCGATCGAGAAAAAAACTGTAACTTGACATGCATACAGTGTTCATTTTGTGGCGACAACGTGCTAGTGCAGAGAGGTGCATGCAACACATTCACTTTTTTAGAGTGTAAACAATTTCATTATTACAAACTACAAGGGAAACAGACTAGTAGGTAATTTGAATGAATTATCAAAGTAAACAGAGAAAACTCGCAGGAGCGGGATTTGAACCTGCGACTTTCGGAACACGGAACCGGTGCTCTACCAACTGAGCTATCTTGCTTTATACAACACCTGAATAAATCCCAGTCATCCGATTGGTGGATCGTCGATCACGTGCATTGAAGTATTCGTCCCATCGCACGACGCGAACCTGATTTTCTCCCTTTTAGCGAAGGCTCCTCGGGGAATGGGCCGTTTAACTGCATTTGCCTATATCTTACTCACATCTGGGAACTTTGTTGGGATGGCAGTGGACTTGAGCATATTTTTAATGGTCATCCCAAAGGATTTGAAAATACCAGTATCGAAACACGACGGCTCAAAGTGGTCGCTACATAACGCTGAGAAGCTGCTGGAGCCGGACCACTACGCTCTTGTCACCTTCACTTTCGCCGTCCAAATTCTCCGATATTTCGCATCAGTTGGAAATAAATGAAGGCTTACTCCATCTGTCGTTTTGCTGCACCCAGCAGCCACACACCTTGTCGGCATGGCCGAAAAACACTATATTTTGCTTAGATTTTGAACGAAGAATTTTCGCCGTACAATGTACACACAATGCATAATCGTAATGAATGGGTACGTCACATGAATGATCTACGTCACACACTTATGTTAATGAGGGTCCCACTCAGGGGGCGGAGTAGCTTGGCAAACATTTTCAAAAATTGTTTTCTCATATTTAATCTTGGAAATAATTGTCTCTGGACACAAAATATCATTGTCAAGATAATACTTTATTGTTTTAAGCAGGAATAATGCAATATAAATCCTAAATCATGTTTCCTTTAACTACAAGAATACAGAACACAATAAAATATAGTTAGCACCATCTAAGAAATTGGGCCTGGTATAAACCTTGGCTTGATCGTGTTATTCGCAATTCATCACCCCGTTTTTGTCACAAAAGTTTGTATCTGCATATTTTAACGTATTGTTTGGAAATATATATATATATATAAAAGTCTACTCAATTTACCGCACAATCGGAGGGGTTATATGGACAACTCCTGTATTGCGCCTCAATCAACAAGAGAAGACATTGCACCAACACGATTTGACGAACTAGCACTTCGAATCGCTTATCACATCCCCTTAAATAAACGCTACCACTGAATCTGACTATGAATTGTGTAATATGTCGACAGGAAAACATTTGAATTCTTATGAATTACACTTGTCTTGAGTCAGTAAATCAGATTATTGAAAGTAGGGGACGAAGCCGGCCCATTAAAATAAATTGTACTGCTTTTGAAACCTTTCTCTGAAACCGTGGCGTGTGTAATCAAATTATGTGTGCTCACAGAATGAAGAGCCAAGTATGCTCTTTTCAATGCAAGCCAAAACAACAAGAAAACAAATTAACATTAAAATGACCTTCAGACTCATTTCGTAGGATCCGGTCACAAATAGCACATTCAAACTCATACATGCCATTACAGGACCGCAATATTGGACGCTTGTGGCACCATTTCATAGATCTATTTTAATAATGCATTAGATGTTGCCGAGCATAATGTAAATACAACAAAGGCTAAAGTGCTAAATGGAAGAACGTAATGAGGAATTTTCTAAATCTCACTTTTCCCCGCACAAAATGAACAAGTTTGATTAAATTCATTGTCTTTAAATACAGCTACGTTGGCACAATCATGCATTTCGCCATCTCACTTTTAAATAAGCTTACTTTTTGCCTCCCGACCTCCGAGCTACACGACATGTAGTTTGTTTTCATGGATGGAAAAAAAATCGACCGACCGACAATCCATACTGATTTTTCTCATTTCAGTTTGTTTTTGCCTTATATTATAATAGTCCATATTATAACGTTCGACACTAATTCGACATTTGAACACACCTTAGGCCTTTAGGTTTAAATGCATTCACTGTAACAATGTCATATATTACAACGAGTTTTGTTGTGCCCTTTCCAGTCTATGAAGCCCTGTATGCTCAGTGCTTTCCGAGAGCCTGTGGAAAAAAATCACAGGCTAAACTCGGGTGGACTCGAACCCACGACATCCTGATACTAGTGCAGACGTCTTAATATAATGTCATATGGGTTGGTTCGTTGAGTTGTCAATTACTATAGAGCAAAGTGTGAATTAACTGACTCTAAAAAATGACAAGTGTGGTGATTTATAACTCGATGTTTCGAACAGTGTGCTGTGACCTTCATCATGTGAAACGAGTCGATTCCTCCTGCTCTTAGAAGAACCTCACTTCTTTTTACAGAGTTAGTAACATCACATGCTGTATCAAAATATTCTATACAAGTTGTTCATACAGCAGCATACATAATTGTTATAGGCTGCATTTAAATCAGAATATGGAATTACAAGTTAACTACAAGAATACAGGAACACCATAAAATAAAGTTAGCACCATCTAAGGAATTAGGCCTCGTATAAACCTTGGCTTGATCGTGTTATTCGCAATTCATCACCCCGTTTTTGTCACAAAAGTTTGTATCTGCATATTTTAACGTATTGTTTGGAAAAATATATATATATATATATATATAAGTCAACTCAATTTACCGCACAATCGGAGGGGTTATATATTTGTAAATTGTGGTCATATTGGACAGCTCGTCCTGTGTAAATAACAAAGAAGTCAGGAAGCGAAACCTCTGGTGTACTTTGAAGCAGGAAATAGATTGTATAAGCGATCCTGTTGCTAACGTGTAACGGGCCCAAATTTCTCAGTTTCTAAATGTCTACAGTTTCTAAATTTCTACGTACATGTAAAAGCTTCTACACGCTGCGGTATACTTTAATTTCTATTTATAAAGATTCTGCATAAAAAGTCCACAAAAGCTCGAGAAATGACACAAAGTTACGGGTTAGTTTATGTTAGTATCCACGTTTATGGTGTTCGGTGCCAAACATTGTTACATGACACAGGCGCAGGCCCGAAATATGTCTCGAGTCAAGATTTTTCATAAACAAAGCTCTCATGTTTTGGGGCCATAATTGTACATCTTGGAGGAAGACGTAGTATGGACGAGTGGGACCAAATATTCAGGAATTGTCCGTAATCTTAGACCCGGTCAACAACTTAGCCAAACCTGAAGCTTTCTAAAAAAACGCGGGATAGTTCCAATTCCAAAAAAATGAAATCTGTCCATAGCATCAAATTATCGTGGTATTAGCTTGATACCTACTGCAGCTAAGGTCTACAACCGCCTCGACCAATGATGATGATGATGATGATGATGATGATGATGATGATTAGACCCGGATTAGACTCTCTCGTGACTGAATGTCAAACAGCCATGGAATGGTCTAGTGCCTACATGACCCGTTGCAACTAATATAGGTTTTCCCAGCTATTTTAAAACATTTATCGCTCAAATTCATATTTAGTGATTTTCAAATTCGTCCCAAAAGTCCAGTTTGTGCATTTGTTATTTTCAATTTCGTCAGTGAGCATTTATATTCAAACTTTGATTGTTCGATTTAATCATTTGATCACTATTTTGTCCAGTGCACATCAAGTTAGTCCCACCTGTTTTTCAATGCCTTTAATGGCCTTATTCAGAAATCAAATTCGTCTTTGATCAAATCGTTTAATGCTATTGTAAAACAAATTCGTCGGGTGATTTTAACGTGTGCTGCCTTATATAAAACGCTTGCATCGGTCTGTCGGCCCGTTTACATTTCGCCACTGGTCAAACAAACAGGTCGTAATATATATTTCGTCTGAAGACAAAATGGCTGCTAGAGCTAATGCTGGGGCCAGAGGCAGAAGAGGGCCTTACAACACAGTGGACAACCGAGATCGCAATCGCATTATAGAATAACAATCGAACAAAAACGACTAACAGTAAAAGGAGCAAACCAATATGAAATAGGCCTATATATCCATTAGATTATTTAAATGGAAATTATGCGAATTTACTTGGGCAAAGACGAATTTATTCGACCGATTGACCACTGTATGCAGGTCGAGACGAAATTGAACAATATTTAAAGCGAAAATCAGCAACTAAGTATTAAATTACTTGACCAAAGTTTCAATATGTTTGACCAAATACGAAATTGAAAATATCAATGCACAAACTGGACTTTTGGGACGAATTTGAAAATCACTAAATATGAATTTGAGCGATAAATGTTTTAAAATAGCTGGGAAAACCTATAATAATAATAATAATAATAATAATAATAATAATAATAATAATAATAATAATAATAATAATAATAATAATTAGAAATCTCCTGGATGCGGCAAATGGGCGACTCTTCCCGAAATAACCTTATTGGGGCGACACGAGTGTCGCCCTTTTAGAGCACTTTCCCAACGCGCCTTACTAAAAAACACTCCAAAGGGGCGACTTTCACAATAGGGCGACACCAAATTGTCGCCCTATTCGACCAGGTCACCCTAACCCACTCTTTTCCAGGATTATGTGTCGCCCTAACCGGCAATTGAGGAAAATAATAATAATAATAATAATAATAATAATAATAATAATAATAATAATAATAATAATAATAATAATAATAATAATAATAATAATAATAATAATAATAATAATAATAATAATAATAATAATAATAATAATAATAATAATAATAATAATAATAATAATAATAATAATAATAATAATAATAATAATAATAATAATAATAATAATAATAATAATAATAATAATAATAATAATAATAATAATAATAATAATAATAATAATAATAATAATAATAATAATAATAATAATAATAATAATAATAATAATAATAATAATAATAATAATAATAATAATAATAATAATAATAATAATAATAATAATAATAATAATAATATAGCGTTCGAAGGCGCAAGACGTGTTTATGGTCAGCTCCGTGTAACCGTCTGATTTGTCGCCTTTTCAAGACCCACACAGCCCTAAACCTTATAGAAATATTTACCTTCAAGACTACACCGCCTGGGGGAGAGTCAACAGAGACAGGTGAGCAGAAGGGGCCTTTTTTAGGTCTCTTACTGTTCTTTTTCTTTTTCTTACCTTTTGGTATACGGCGGCGGCCATCTTACGATGTACGCTAACCCCAGGGTGGGCCTGCGAAGGCCAAACACAATAAGATTCAGTGTGCGAGGGCTGGATGACGTAACACCGAAGGAGGTGTATGAAGCCATACGGCAAGAGTTAAATACCATCGCTACGGTTAGATGCATCGCTCCACTGGAGAACAATTGGTATAATGTGACCTTTGATAACGAGAAGGATTGCCAGACACTAGCGCAGTATGGAATGGCTCTGAAAGAGTCTATCGTGGAATGCCAGAGGACAAACATGCAAGACTCCATTGTGGTTTATATCAAGGTTCCGTATGAGATGGAAGACCGGGTAGTGGCCAGTGCACTCAGCCAGTTCGGAACGATTGTCAACATCAGACGACAAACGCACCAGTTCGACCCCAAGGTGGAAACAGGCGTTCGAAGCTGCCTGATCCGCGATGTCAAAAAGCCCATACCGAGCTACGTCAGAATTGGTGCCTTCAACCTACCGGTAAGACATAAGGGACAAGAGAGAACTTGCAAGATATGCAGCCAACCCGGCCACATTGCTCGCGACTGCGAGGCACGGGGCAGATGCTTCGTCTGCGGCAGCCGCGACCACCAAGCCCGCATGCACCAGGACGAAAGTCATGGAGAAGGGCAGGAGAGAGGGAAAGAAGAAGAAGGAAAAGACGACACAGACACGGATACAGAATACCGGGATACGGAAAGAGAAAGAGAAAGTATGGAGGAGGAAGAACCGAGAGCACCGGAACCCGAGGAAACCCAACATGACCCCCGGACTTGGGCACAACGAGTGGAGGGAGAGGAAGAGAGAAATAAAGGGCAAGAGAGAGATCGCCCAGAAGTGAATACTAAACGGACGGCGACACACGACAAGGGCGAAAGACGGGACCACTCGGAAGGAAGGAAGGAAACACAAAAGAAGGATCGCGGACAGAAAACAACAACAAGACAGGAACAACAAGACGACGACAAACGTCGACCGAAGCAGACGGGGGAGAGTACGAAGGACGTCGCGGACGAGCAAGTACAAGAAGGACGGAAACGGAAACTGGAAGGGAAGGGGGGACTGCCAGAAGACCACGACTCGAAAATACAGAAGGACGGTAGCGGTGGCGGAGACGGCCAAGAACGGGAACAGGAGCAAGACGAGGACGGGACGGACGGGAAGACACAGGAGAAGGAAGAGGACGGGGAATGGGTCCCGTACTATCGGAAAGGCGTCCAACGATATAGGAAAAGGAGGGGAACCGGAGCTGTGGCACAGGAAGGAAGGGAGGCGAAAGGAAGGGGGAGGGGAAGAGGTAAAGATTAATTAATTCGTCTGGTCAATGACTGTCGCAATGATTATCCTTTACCTAAGCCTGATGTGGGCACTTACATTATGTTCTCTCAATGCTAATGGCCTCAGGGATGACCATAAACGAGGTATGGTCTTCAATTACCTCACTAGGAAAAAAATCGGGATTACCTTTTTGCAAGAAACGCATAGCTTAATAGAGGACGAGAGCAGATGGCAAAAGGAATGGGGAGGAGACATAATATACAGCCATGGATCTGCTCATTCTTGTGGATCGGCTATCCTTGTTTCCAGAAAAAGTGGCATAACGGTATGTGATTTTCATTGTGACACTCAAGGACGCTGGGTAAGGGGCGACGTAGAAATAGGAGGATATAAAATAACACTTTTTTCAGTCTATGCCCCAAATCATATAACAGAAAGAAAAGATTTCTTTAAAGGTTTTGTGAGCTATTTTGATACGGAATGCCTTGATAAACCTTGCATTATAGCAGGAGATTTTAATTGTCAAATTGATAAAGAGATTGGTATTGACCACAGTAAAAGTTTCTTACAAAACTTTCTTCAAACAAATGACCTTACTGATGTGGCGTCATTGGCCGGGGAAACTCCGCAATGTACGTTTTACCACAAGGGCATAAAGCAAACTAGCAGAATCGATTATTTTTTTGTCTCGCACCACCTGAGATGCCATTTTAAAGAAATTGCCGTTGACAGCTCAGGGCTTTCGGACCATAGTTCGGTCATAGTCCGTTTTAGAAAACAAACAGTCGATATAGGGCCTGGCAGGTGGATTTGTCCGAACGAAATTTTTTGGACGAAAATTGCCTTTTCAGTATAGAATGTTTTTGGATTTATTGGAAAAGTCAAAAAGACTGTTATCCCAGCCCATTAGAATGGTGGGATGCGGGAAAAAATAAAATAAAGGAAGTCCTCAGAAGTTATACCACACAAAAACGAAATGAAGATGGAAAACTTCGGAGAGAATTACAAAAAAGATATAATCTTATTGTTGGAAACCCCACGGAAAGTGGCAACGAAGAAATTAATGATATTGAGAAAAAACTTAAAGATTTTGAACGGAATGACTGGGAACGGGCAAAGACGACCCTCCATATCAAACAAAAGGTAGCAGGGGAAAAACCAAGCAAATTCTTCTTTGAAGCGGCCAGACAGCAGAGACAAAACAACTTGATTGATTTACTCGTAAATGACGATGGGGAATTCTACGATAGAACCCAATCAATGCTACAGTATGTTCGTGAATTTTATTCCAACTTATTTAATTCGGAAGGAACGAACAACTTCCATATGCAAAAAATTCTCGAGACTGTCAATACTTGTAATTTTGACGATAATTTGACTCAAGATCTCGAAAGAAACTTCACCGACATTGAACTTTTTGCTGCCCTCAAAGATATGGCTAAAGATAAGGCCCCTGGTCTAGATGGACTCACGGTCGAATTTTATCTGCAATATTGGTATATTCTAAAGGATGATTTCGTTCACTTAGTTAATTATTGCGGTAGTGAAGGTTTCCTACCCAAATCTATGAACACGGCATTAATTAGACTTATTTATAAAAATAGGGGGGCTCGTAACGACATAAAAAATTGGAGACCCATCAGTTTAATGAATGTAGACTATAAAATAGTATCTAAAGCCTTGACCAATCGGTTGTGCAAAATAATGCCTTTTTTAATCGATGAGGACCAAACCTGTGGGGTCCGCGGACGTAACATACATGAGAATATAATGGTTTTGAGAGATACTATTGATTTCGTTAATTTCAGTAATAGTAAAGCTGCTCTAATAAGTTTAGATCAAGAAAAGGCCTTCGATCGAATAGAATGGAGATATCTTTTTTCTATGATGGACAAAATGGGTGTACCCCCCTTTTTAATCCACTGGGTCAAAACTTTGTACAGAAAACCATTCGTTACAATTAATGTCAATAATTTCTTTACCGAGCGTATCAAAGTTACTAGGGGAATAAGGCAGGGTTGTGCTTTGTCCCCCCTTTTATACGCTATATGTGCCGAGGGTTTGGCTAATCTAATAAGAACAAATAATCATATTAAAGGTGTCAGTTTAGAAATGAACGAAGCTAATGTTAAGGTCGTCCAACATGCGGACGATATGACAATTTTTGTTACTGACGAGAATGAATTTTCTAAATTAAATAACAAATTTTATACTTACGCGGAAGGGTCGGGCTCCAAAATAAATGTTAAAAAAACCCAGGGATTGTGGATCGGGGGATGGCGAAATAGAACCGATAATCCGTACGGCTTTAAATGGGTCAATGATAAGATTAAAATTTTAGGTATTTATTTTGGCAACAGTGTAAACCCGGAATCAAATTGGAACGAAAGAATCAATAAAATTGGTACTTCTATTAATAGATGGAAAGGGAGATTTTTAACACTCGGGGGAAAAGCTATCGTAATTAATTGTCTGGTAGGCAGCAGTCTAGCGTATTTGGGGTCTGTGCTTCCGTGCACGGACACTTTGATTAGAAAACTTGAAGGTATCATTTGGGAATTTTTTTGGGCGGGCAAGCCGGACAAAATGAAAAGAGATACTCTCAGGGGACCAACTAAACTGGGCGGGATGGGGGTCGTAGATGTCAAACTAAAATTACGCGCCTTAAAGTTAAAGTGGCTACAAAGATATACCCAAACAGAGAAAAAGTGGAAAATTTTCTTCGATTTTTGGATAAGGAAAGCTAGCAATGACATATTGGGTTGGTATATTTTCGACAATCCCAAGAAGATAAATCCATGTACACCCGGTTTTTATAGAGACCTCTTTGACGCCTTTAATTGTATGAAAGGTAGGATTAATTTACCTATCACTTGTAAACATGACGTATTGTATACTCCTTTGTGGCATAATAAGGTCATTACCCAAGGAAATCATATGTTACGCTCCAAAATCCTGATTCCAAAGGGAATGTTGTTTTTTAAAGATGTTTATAAGAATAATTCTTTTATTTCTGTGAAAGAATTGGCTTCTGTATGTTGCATAAGACATATTAATGCTGGTCGAATTATATCGAATCTAAAAACTCGTATCAGCCCTATTTTCTTTGAGGAAAACAGAAATGGGCCATCCAATCACTTGAGCAATGCTTTAGAAGTTAATATTGAGGCGGAGCATATTTCCGTAAAAAGAACAAATGTCAAGCAAATGTACCAAAGCATGGTGAGGGGAAATTTTATTCCTCCGGTGGCTGAGAAAAAGTGGCCGGAGAAACTGCACTTGCATATTAATGCTAACTTAAATTGGGGGGAAATCTGGGAGAAATCGTGTTGTAAATTTTTAGACCATGAAGATAGGGATAATTGGTATAAACTAAGAAATAGAATTCTTCCCACGAAAGATGTTTTGTATAAAATGCGGAAAATTGAAGATAATTGTTGTACATTGTGTAAAACGGAAGTAGAAACCGTCGAACACCTCTTTCTTTATTGTAAACAAATTATGCAATCTTGGCTTTTGTTGAACAAGTCCTCAGAAGTTACACGGGAAATAAGTTCTTTTATCTAAATGATACCAATCGTATTTTGGGTTTTGGAAAAGAAATCACGGACTTACCTCTGTACGTAATTAGTAAGTTACATAGAAATATTTGGAGAATTCGATGTAAATATCTGCAAGAACAGGAACCCATTAATAGTGATTATATATTGAAATGTTTTAAAGCTTACCTAAGATATAGCATACAAATGGAAAGAAAAAGATTAAGTGATGATGAGTTTTCGATTTTTGCAAAAAACAAAGCTCTGTGCTGGAACGATAAAGTATTGAAATTTGCCTTTTAGAAAGGAATGTTTAAACTGTGTTTTTTTTCCTTTCCTACTCTTCCTTTCCTTTCCTCAACCTGTTCCCCCAAACCCCCCCCCCCTACCCCACCCCCCCTTTTTTTTAAACTTTGTATATAAGAGCCTTATTGTAATTTTTGTATATATGTAGCTTACTTACCTCTGTGATGTATATATGTTTGTGCTTAAAGAAGAAATAAAAAGAGTTGAATAACTCTACCTGGAAAAAAAAAAAAATAATAATAATAATTTTCCTCAATTGCCGGATAGGGCGACACATAATCCTGGAAAAGAGTGGGTTAGGGTGACCTGGTCGAATAGGGCGACACATAACTGTCGCCCTATTGTAAAAGTCGCCCCTTTGGAGTGCGTTTTAGTGAGGCGCGTGGGGAAAGTGCTCTAAAAGGGCGACACTCGTGTCGCCCAAATAGAGTTATTTCGGGAAGAGTAGCCCATTTGCCGCATCCAGGAGATTTCTAATTATAATAATTATAAAAATTAGAATTATTATTATTATTATTATTATAATAATAATGTAGACATTTGTAAAGCGCACATATCCACCAAGACCACAGTGCTCAAGGCGCTACATAAATGATTACCCCTGCTCATCGGGCCCAACAATCATTCCTGAATCCTTCTCAACTCCCTGGGGAGTATACAGCCCCGGCTGCAAGTTAAGCGCACAGGCTAATCAAACACATAACCATCACTACCCTCACAGGTACCCATGTACTCATGGGTGGAGAGAAGCAACTTGTGCCTTGCTTTAAGACACACGCACCATGACCCCAGCCGGTCTCGAACCCACAATCTGCAGTATCACTGAGATCTTGAGTTCGATACACTGAGCCACGAGGCCACATCGCGTCAATTAATTTGCTTGCAATAGTGTTTGCGTTGATCTGTAGCATATATCAAAGTGGCAGGCTCTATTCCCAATCAAGACATTGATGTACATAGTTAGTTTCTATCTTTGCATCTGTCTCCACTGAGACACAGTCAGTCTCAAGACGCAGTCACAAGAAGAAGCAGATTGCTCAGCATACATTGCTTATGCATGGTTTATGTATTCCCCCATGCAATAACCAAGACACTGGCATATTGCACCCCCTATAGCAGTGATTTTGTGATAAGAATCGTAATAGCATCTGACACATTGGTAATAATCTCTCCGACTTGCTTTTCGATCGCAATTAAGATTTGACCTTGGGTAGACAATGCGGGGTTATAGGGCGGGACAGAAGTACGCGATATTTTTACAGTAGGGTATGCCCGCCTAATCATACGTTTGTCAGTGTTTTACGTATTTAATTGATACCTTCGAATTGAAATCATTTCTTATGACCCTCCCTTTACTTTGGTTTTAACTTAATAAATGTCTTACTTGATGCTTTAAAACGCAATTCATGCCGTGATGTCATTTTACCAATACACATCATTTCTTTGATATATAATTTGTGGAGAATTTCCAAGTATTATGTTGAACACCAGTTGAAGGGTTTTGTATCAATAAAGATTTCAGATTTAAATTTAGGTCCAGAGTGAACCTAGATTCTATGAAAATGTAAAGTGAATGATATATTTTGTAATAGGCCTAATCTAAGTGAATTAAATGAATGTGATTGCTAACTAGTGATCCTTCGTTTTGAACGTACGTAGGACCGTAGCGACTTAAGGACCTCATTATCGCCCAATGAGAAGCTCTACACCATAGGCACCACCCAATTGTGACCGTTGTCTTTATTGAGCTTCATAAATATGCATGTTATACAAAAGAGCTTTTCCAAGAGACGCATGCATGCCACCAGTCAATCTCGTACCACCGGTACATGACATTGTTCAACTGAAACGCGTAGCATTGTGTATCACAGATTAGGAATTTGGCGCGTAAAGAAATGGGATTTGAATATAGGTTTGGTTGAGTGGCTGTCGACACGAACCTGTTTATTTTCATTAGAGAAGAATAGACAAATAAGGTTTCACAGTTTAGGAGTGCAAGTTTTATCCGTTCTCAATTTAATCGTTATCCACAATTTGTTTAAAATTTATTGTTTAGTGGTATTTTTTTTCATTTATTTTGAATAAGATTGTCAACCTAAGCCGACTGCAGACAAATTATGCCACCAAAAACTAATTCAAGCAAAACAAGAGCATTTTTTTTAAAAAGGAAACAAAAGGAAAGGAAAAAAAATAGAAGAATAAAAACAAGGACTGAAAAATAACCGCCTCAATTACGAAACCGATATAACTTTCTATTTTTAAATGGATGCTCACGGTGGCTTTAGTGTTTTTTTTAAATGTATTTTCATTTGTTTCGTTTCTAGCTATATTTCTTTTTAACTAAAGAGCAGATGCAAATGTCATAATGCAAAAAATGTATGTGTGTCTCTGGGGCGGGGAGGGAGAGAGAGATGGGTCAGGCATAGGTCCGGCCTGACATCAGAACAATAGGCCTTTTTACACTAGACAAAATCTCGGGGGCGGCCCCGGGGCAACGCGGGGGTGAGAATGTGCGACGTTTCACACTAGCCATTTTCGCCACGGGGCCGCCCCCGAGATTGGTCTCGCCCCAGGGCGAACTCGCCCCTGCTCCAGGCCAGGGGTGAGATTTTTCAACCTGGGGCGAGACCGATCTCGGGGGTGGCCCTGGGGCGAAATGGCTAATGTGAAACGTCGCCCCGCATGCAGGGTTTCGTACAACCCGGTTGAGAAACAGGTGGTCTCGACAAAATAATTCCAAAGGTCCTGTCAAAGCTCAGCGCCATTATTCTGAAGCACAATATGTGGCAGAGGCACCCCCCCCCCCACCCTCTTTTGTGCTGGTCATTGTGTTCCCGGAATCTCAGGAATTATTTTCAGCGAGGAGGAAGTTAGGAATTTACTGGCCATCTGGGGGTCGATTAAATACAAACTAGTGTGAAACGCTCATGCCCAACCCCGGGGCGAGCTCGCCCCGGGGTTGGCTGAGGTATAGGTTTGCGCGAAACGAGTGTGAAACGACGCGGGGTTGAACTCGGGGGTGAAAACGCCGGGGCGGCCCCGGGGCGGCCCCGGGGCGAGGGGTTCGGCGCTTTAGTGTGAAAAGGCCTTATGCCTGACCAGCAGGGTGGTTATGACCAAACCAAATGTCACCTCAATGTGAACAAAACACCTGAACACCATCAACGCACTGCTTTCTATGACCAAACAAAATCTCATCTCAATGTTAACACCAACCTGAATATCATCAACGCGCTATACATGCTTTCTCTAACCAAACCAAATCTCATTTGAATCTGAATATCATCAGTTCGGTGCTTTCAATGACCAAACCAAATCTCATTTGAATGTGAACACCAGCCTGAATATCATCAGTTCGGTGCTTTCAATGACCAAACCAAATCTCATTTGAATATGAACACCACACCTGAATATCATCAGTTCGGTGCTTTCAATGACCAAACCAAATCTCATTTGAATGTGAACACCAACCTGAATATCATCAGTTCGGCGCTTTCGGTGTTCACATTCAAATGAATTTGCTGGAAGTCGCAATTTCATCGTGGTATACAATGTACTGAACCTTGGAACAATTTTAAATGGATCATGCATCTTATCCTGGCAGGGTACAACGTCCATGGCCCTCGGTGGGGCCTTGTTGTTAGTTATGTACAACGAAATGCTGTCCCACGAGGTCCCATTGCCAAGGTTCAGTACATTGTATACATTGGTCATAGAAAGCACCGAGCTGATGATATTCAGGTTGGTGTTCACATTCAAATGAGATTTGGTTTGGTCATTGAAAGCACCGAACTGATGATATTCAAGTTGGTGTTCACATTCAAATGAGATTTGGTTTGGTCATTGAAAGCACGGAGCTGATGATATTCAGGTTGGTGTTCACATTCAAATGAGATTTGGTTTGGTCATTGAAAGCACCGAGCTGATGATATTCAGGTTGGTGTTCACATTCAAATGAGATTTGGTTTGGTCATTGAAAGCACCGAGCTGATGATATTCAGGTTGGTGTTCACATTCAAATGAGATTTGGTTTGGTCATTGAAAGCACCGAACTGATGATATTCAGGTTGGTGTTCACATTCAAATGAGATTTGGTTTGGTCATTGAAAGCACCGAACTGATGATATTCAGGTGTGGTGTTCATATTCAAATGAGATTTGGTTTGGTCATTGAAAGCACCGAGCTGATGATATGCAAGTTGGTGTTCATATTCAAATGAGATTTGGTTTGGTAATTGAAAGCACCGAACTGATGATATTCAGGTTGGTGTTCACATTCAAATGAGATTTGGTTTGGTCATTGAAAGCACCGAGCTGATGATATTCAGGTTGGTGTTCACATTCAAATGAGATTTGGTTTGGTCATTGAAAGCACCGAGCTGATGATATTCAGGTTGGTGTTCACATTCAAATGAGATTTGGTTTGGTCATTGAAAGCACCGAACTGATGATATTCAGGTGTGGTGTTCATATTCAAATGAGATTTGGTTTGGTCATTGAAAGCACCGAGCTGATGATATGCAAGTTGGTGTTCACATTCAAATGAGATTTGGTTTGGTCATTGAAAGCACGGAGCTGATGATATTCAGGTTGGTGTTCACATTCAAATGAGATTTGGTTTGGTCATTGAAAGCACCGAGCTGATGATATTCAGGTTGGTGTTCACATTCAAATGAGATTTGGTTTGGTCATTGAAAGCACCGAGCTGATGATATTCAGGTTGGTGTTCACATTCAAATGAGATTTGGTTTGGTCATTGAAAGCACCGAACTGATGATATTCAGGTTG
This sequence comes from Hippasteria phrygiana, assembly GCA_037893225.1. Lineage (NCBI taxonomy): Eukaryota > Metazoa > Echinodermata > Asteroidea > Valvatida > Goniasteridae > Hippasteria > Hippasteria phrygiana. The sequence continues at coordinate 907,107 of JAZGUH010000321.1, forward strand.
GTGTTCACATTCAAATGAGATTTGGTTTGGTCATTGAAAGCACCGAACTGATGATATTCAGGTGTGGTGTTCATATTCAAATGAGATTTGGTTTGGTCATTGAAAGCACCGAGCTGATGATATGCAAGTTGGTGTTCATATTCAAATGAGATTTGGTTTGGTAATTGAAAGCACCGAACTGATGATATTCAGGTTGGTGTTCACATTCAAATGAGATTTGGTTTGGTCATTGAAAGCACCGAGCTGATGATATTCAGGTTGGTGTTCACATTCAAATGAGATTTGGTTTGGTCATTGAAAGCACCGAGCTGATGATATTCAGGTTGGTGTTCACATTCAAATGAGATTTGGTTTGGTCATTGAAAGCACCGAACTGATGATATTCAGGTGTGGTGTTCATATTCAAATGAGATTTGGTTTGGTCATTGAAAGCACCGAGCTGATGATATGCAAGTTGGTGTTCATATTCAAATGAGATTTGGTTTGGTCATTGAAAGCACCGAACTGATGATATTCAGGTTGGTGTTCACATTCAAATGAGATTTGGTTTGGTCATTGAAAGCACCGAGCTGATGATATTCAGGTTGGTGTTCACATTCAAATGAGATTTGGTTTGGTCATTGAAAGCACCGAGCTGATGATATTCAGGTTGGTGTTCACATTCAAATGAGATTTGGTTTGGTCATTGAAAGCACCGAGCTGATGATATTCAGGTTGGTGTTCACATTCAAATGAGATTTGGTTTGGTCATTGAAAGCACCGAACTGATGATATTCAGATTCAAATGAGATTTGGTTTGGTTAGAGAAAGCATGTATAGCGCGTTGATGATATTCAGGTTGGTGTTAACATTGAGATGAGATTTTGTTTGGTCATAGAAAGCAGTGCGTTGATGGTGTTCAGGTGTTTTGTTCACATTGAGGTGACATTTGGTTTGGTCATAACCACCCTGCTGGTCAGGCATAAGGCCTTTTCACACTAGAGCGCCGAACCCCTCGCCCCGGGGCCGCCCCGGCGTTTTCACCCCCGAGTTCAACCCCGCGTCGTTTCACACTCGTTTCGCGCAAACCTACCTCAGCCAACCCCGGGGCGAGCTCGCCCCGGGGTTGGGCATGAGCGTTTTACACTAGTTTGTATTTAATCGACCCCCAGATGGCCAGTAAATTCCTAACTTCCTCCTCGCTGAAAATAATTCCTGAGATTCCGGGAACACAATGACCAGCACAAAAGAGAGGGGGGGGGGGGCCTCTGCCACATACTGTGCTTCAGAATAATGGCGCTGAGCTTTGACAGGACCTTTGGAATTATTTTGTCGAGACCACCTGTTTCTCAACCGGGTTGTACGAAACCCTGCATGCGGTTCGACGTTTCACACTAGCCATTTCGCCCCAGGGCCACCCCCGAGATCGGTCTCGCCCCGGGTTGAAAAATCTCACCCCTGGCCTGGAGCAGGGGCGAGTTCGCACTGGGGCGAGACCAATCTCGGGGGCGGCCCCGTGGCGAAAATGGCTAGTGTGAAACGTCGCACATTCTCACCCCCGCGTTGCCCCGGAGCCGCCCCCGAGATTTTGTCTAGTGTGAAAAGGCCTATTGTTCAGATGTCAGGCCGGACCTAATATGCCTGACCCATCTCTCTCTCCCTCCCCGCCCCAGAGACACACATACATTTTTTGCATTATGACATTTGCATCTGCTCTTTAGTTAAAAAGAAATATAGCTAGAAACGAAACAAATGAAAATACATTAAAAAAAAACACTAAAGCCACCGTGAGCATCCATTTAAAAATAGAAAGTTATATTGGTTTTGTAATTGAGGTGGTTATTTTTCAGTCCTTGTTTTTATTCTATTTTTTTCCTTTCCTTTTGTTTCCTTTTTAAAAAAAATGCTCTTGTTTTGCTTGAATTAGTTTTTGGTGGCATAATTTGTCTGCAGTCGGCTTAGGTTGACAATCTTATTCAAAATAAATGAAAAACATACCACTAAACAATGAATTTAAAACAAATTGTGGATAACGATTAAATTGAGAACGGATAAAACTTGACTCCTAAACTGTGAAACCTTATTTGTCTATTCTTCTCTAATGAAAATAAACAGGTTCGTGTCGACAGCCACTCAACCAAACCTATATTCAAATCCCATTTCTTTACGCGCCAAATTCCTAATCTGTGATACACAATGCTACGCGTTGCAGTTGAACAATGTCATGTACAGGTGGTACGAGATTGACTGGTGGCATGCATGCGTCTCTTGGAAAAGCTCTTTTGTATAACATGCATATTTATGAAGCTCAATAAAGACAACGGTCACAATTGGGTGGGGCCTATGGTGTAGAGCTTCTCATTGGGCGATAATGAGGTCCTTACGTCGCTACAGTCCTACGTACGTTCAAAACGAAGGATCACTACTAGGACCTCGTATGGAGTATCGTCATTATGTTACGGCTCAAATTCCAAGAACGCCAGGAGGTATACAAAACAACCCACGCCCGGAATATAAGGGTAACAAAGGTACTCAAACCGAAGCATAAACGCAAGTCGGCAAATAGTGTTCAAGTAAATTTAATAAATACAATTCTGAAATCAAAATATACCAATGTTAAACTCAATTTTTACCAGTTGTGTTGTAATATAATTAAACAAGAAATTCAAGGTTGACATCAAAGTCGTAAGTTAAATTATAAAGGGGCGAGCAGCAAAAACCCCTTAAGGTTTAAAGATACCTCTTTAAAAGAAACAACAAGAAGGCCCCACTACTTAGTCCCCGTGGATTATGGTTCCGCCAGATGCACGCGAAGTGTGGACCAATGGAGAAATGATGGATGGTGCAACAAGTACATTCATACAGCTCAGTCGGCCGCGGTGCTCTCGTACCGTCGTCGCTTCACGCGACCGGTACACACACGTCGGTCGACCTCGGCTCTGGAGTACACGCAGTGCCCAACTCAAAAAGCCACTCATTTTCGTAAAGTCCGACGCACCCCAAAGTCTCAGCTTCGCCTCGTCGGCGGGCAAACTCCCGGTAGAAGAAACCACTGGCGCTCGTAGCAGCCTACTACATGGTTTTAACAGCGTCGAACTTTACACGAGGTTTCACAGATAAATCCGTGCAGGAACGGCGTGCTTAACACATGACGAAATAAAAATTCGGCAAAATAACACAGCATGCCGCTGCACAACGTGGACCTCCGCCCCAAAACTGAAGAACAAAAATGTAAGGGGCCGAGAATTACAGCAAGTCCCATTTATATAGTGAATCCTTAATTCTCGGCATTCTGTGCACCCTGCAAATTCCAATGTTCAATACAGGTTTGTAGCTCGGGTTTTGGTGCAACGTATTGGAAAAGTTCTGGGTTACGGTGATCGATTATCGGTTCTTTAAACTATACGTGTGACTGCTCGCCCGTTAAAGGAATGTGCTCGCCCCAATACGTTTAAAAGTAAGAAGTAAGAAGTTTTAAACGAAAAATACCTCTACTACATTCTTGGGTTTTACATTTACAAAACACAGAATTCAAAAACCTTCTGGGCCATAACACCTCCCCCCTTAAGAGAAAAAACAAGTTTCGTTTTTTTTTTCTTTTCGGAGAGAAAAGTTTGTTTGTCTCCCTTCTTTTCATTACGCTCTGGAAAGAGTGTCGGCAATAACATTTCTTTGCCGGCTAGATGGACAATTCTCATTGCATATGGCTGCAAAAGTAAACTCCACCTGAAGAGCCTCTGGTTTTTAGTCTTGAACTTTTCCAGGAAAGTGAGAGGGTTATGGTCTGTATAAACCGTTACTTCTCCAACACCATTTGTAACATAAATCTCAAAATGTTGCAGAGCTAGAACAAGACCCAACGTTTCTTTTTCAACCGTGGAATAAGCTTTCTGGTGCTTATTTAATTTACGGGAAAAATAACTAACTGGTTTTTTGATCCCAGAGTCATCTTGTAGGAGTACAGCCAACGGGCATTTTAAATGGCTTCGTGAAATCTGGGGCAGCAAGGACTGGTTTATTTACAAGCACTGCCTTTAAGTTATCAAATGCTGATTGACAATAATTTGACCATTCGAATTTCACGTTCTTCTTGAGCAAATTAGTTAAAGGGGAAACAGTATCACTAAAATTGCGTACAAACTTTCGGTAGAAACCGGCCATACCGGGGACTCTACGAAGTTCCCTTTTGTTAGTGGGTACAGGTAAATCCAATATTGCTTTAACCTTTACCTCTCTGGGCAAGACCTGCCCTTGGCCAACTACATGCCCCAAGTATGTAATCTGAGCTTTTGCAAAATCACTTTTCTTAAGATTGATCACAAGATTTGCGTCAGAAAGTTTAGCAAATAGCTCTTTCAAATGTTTGATATGGTCATTCCATGTATCACTATATACCAATACATCATCTATATAAACAACGCAGTTATCTAATCCTGCTGTCACACGATTCATGAGCCGCTGAAAAGTCGCTGGGGCATTTTTCATGCCAAAGGGCATAACCTTACTTTGGAACAACCCGTCTGGTGTTACGAAGGCAGAAATTTCCTTCGCCCTGTCAGAAAGGGGCACCTGCCAATAGCCCCTCAGTAAATCAATTTTACTGACAAAGGCTGACTTACCAACTTTATCAATGCAGTCTTCAATTCTAGGAATTGGATAAGAGTCTGATTTACTGACTGCATTAACTTTCCTGTAATCTATGCAGAACCGGAAAGTTCCATCAGGTTTTGGAACCATTACAATTGGAGAGCTCCAACTACTTTGACTTGGCTCAATAATATCATGTTCTAGCATGTACTTTATTTCTTCTAACATTTGCTGACTTAACAGGATTCATGCGATAAGGGTGCTGCTTAATCGGCTTAGCATTGTTTACATCTACATCATGGACTGCATTAGGTGTACATCCTAATTCGTTAGTAAACGGATGTTTGGATACTTCAATCAGCTGAATAATGTCACTTTGTTTATCTTTTGGCAAATAGTTCAATTTGTTGTCTAGATTTTCCAGGATTTCTGAGTTAGTTAACTTAACAGATAAAGGTTCAATTTCATCAGACCTCTCTAGCTCATTACCAAACTCTAAATCCCCACTACTATGATCGTCACTGTTACTCACTAGACTTACAACTGCTATAGGTTCCCGTGGATAATACAGCTTAAGCATGTTAACGTGACACAAACGTTGACTTTTCCTCCTATCAGGAGTACTGATGATGTAATTTACCTCACTGAGCCTCTTAGATACACGGTAAGGTCCACTGAACTTCGCTTTCAATGGCTCACCCGGTATGGGTAGTAAAACCAATACTTGATCACCCGGCTTAAGGTTACGGGCCTTGGCATTCTTGTGAAAGCGGGACTTCATAACTTGTTGGGAGGCTTGAAGATGAGTTCTAGCCACCTCGCAAGCTTTCCAAAGTCTCTCTCTGAAAGTGCAGACATAATCCAACAAGTTAGTCTCAGATTTCTCCGCAAGAAGTTTCTCTTTGACAAGTTTCAGGGGGCCCCTAACCTCATGCCCATATACTAACTCGAATGGGGTAAACCCAGTGGACTCATTTGGGGCATCTCGTGTAGCAAACAGAACAAACGAAACCCCTTTGTCCCAATCTTCTGGGTACTCAAGACAATAGGCCCTTAGCATGGTCTTTAATGTCTGGTGGTACCGTTCTATTGCACCTTGAGATTGGGGATGATAGGCAGAGGACGTCAACTGTTTAATGCCCAGCTCCTTCATTACCTGCTTGAATATACCAGACATAAAATTGGACCCTTGATCTGACTATTTCCTTTGGCAACCCGTACCTGGTGAAAAACTGCACCAAGGCTTCTACTACTGTTCGTGCCGTTATCTTTTTCAGCGGGATCGCCTCTGGGAACCTTGTACTCATATCCATAACGGTTAAGAGAAATCTATATCCCAACTTGGTTGTTGGGAGGGGACCCACACAATCTACCAAAACTCTTGTGAATGGCTCGTCAAATGCTGGAATAGGTATTAAGGGAGCGGGTTTAACAACATGCTGAACTTTACCAATCATCTGACATGTGTGACAAGTCTTACAAAAATCTACAACATCTTTGTGTAGTTTCGGCCAATAGAAATGTTGCATTATTTTGGCCCGAGTTTTTCTTATTCCCAAGTGACCGGCTAAAGGAACATCATGAGCCATACTTAATATGTCATTTCGGTAACATGGAGGGGCTACAATCTGATGTATAACCCGCCATTCCTCATTGGCTGGGCTCTTAGGGGGTCTCCATTTTCTCATAAGGATACCCGACTTTACATAGTAACACTCTGGTACTGTTTCTGCCTCGGTTTCAGATAATGCCTTTTGTGACAAATCCTTAATTACCGAATCTGCCTGTTGTTCCTTAATCAAGGAATTACGAGTGAACATTACATCATTTCCTACTGCATCCTTATCTAGGTTACCAAAGAAAGTGTCAGCCAACCAAATATCTGAGGCTTCACCAAGTTTCAGAGACTCATTTTTGTCTTTCTTAATTTGTCGGGACTGTGACCTAGTTATAACACAAGGGAAAATTCCTGGGTACTCCTTCTCGAGATTCTCCGTTTCTTCCCTAACTACCGGCTCATCACTAACATGAGGGGAAGCACAAACTTTGTCACCTGCAAGATCATTTCCCAACAAGAAACTAACTCCATCTATTGGGAGAGACGAAAACACCTACAGTCACAAGACCATTAATTAACTCCGACTTTAAGTTTATTTTGTGCAACGGCACAGGGACGTAGTTCCCTTCAATGCCCTGAATCAAAACATGGGTATTTACTGAACTACCTGTCGGCAATGTTAACAAACTAGCTAACATAAGAGACTGGGCTGCCCCAGTGTCACCAAGAATAATCACTGCCTTGGACTCATTTGAGGAGGTCAGGGAAACCTGCCCCTTAGACAAAAAACTCTGATAACACTCTGGGACTTGACAAGTCTCATCGAGCCTTGCATCTTTACGAGTTAACCCTACTATCGGATCGTCGGGCTCTCGTCTATATCCAGTACATAAGTCTACATCTGTGTTCACAAAAGCCACTGGCTTGAACGATTTTTCATCCCGTTTCAATTTCCAACACAACAATCTAGTGTGACCTCTCTTATGACAATAGTCGCATGAAGTAAAAGCAGTTGAATCGGGGGACCTAATTTTACTACTTTCTACTGAAACCCCGGCAGACTTCTTGTCAGCCTCTACTGTGGAACCCTGACTTCCGTCTCTAAAACTATTTTTCTGTTGATAAGATCTCCTATTATGCCAATTTCGACCTTGATAGGACTTTCCATCATTACTTCCAAACTTATGAGTCAATTCGTAATCATCTGCCATTATTGCGGCTTCTTTAGCAGTCTTTACTTTGTGCTCATCTAGATAGGATTTAATGTCAGGATGAATACTGTTTTTAAACTCCTCTAGGAGTAATACCTGTCTCAAATTATCGTAGTCTCTCAATTTTCAGAGATCCATACCACCTATCTAGTACCAGTTCTTTCTCTCTAGCAAATTCAACGAAGGTATGACCTGGTTGCCTTTTGAGCTTTCTAAATTTTTGCTGATAGGCTTCGGGCACCAAAGCATAGGCATTCAAAACAGCGGCCTTAACCGTGACATAATCAGAAGACTGTTCTTCCGAGAGAACTGCAAAAACCTCCTGAGCTTTACCAATAAAAACGCTTTGTAACAATATAGTCCAAAATTTCTCAGGCCACTCAAGACGTTTTGCAATCTTTTCGAACGATAAGAAATATGTCTCTACTCCTTTCTCGTTAAACTTAGGTACCAGTCTAACATTCTTCGAGAAATCGAAGTCCTGCTTATCCTTTTTAGGTGCTTTATCTACGGACTTAATCGCAAGTTCATGCATCCTTTCTTCATGTTCGAATTCCAACTTTCTCAACTCTAACTCTCGCTGCATCTGTCTTTCCTTTTCCTCATAGTCTAGTCTTAGTCTTTCCTTTTCCAAACTTATCCTAGCTAATTCAATTTGATCTTCACCACTTAAATGACCATTTTCAGTTTTTACCAGGCCCATGTGAATACCAATAACCTGAACTATTTCAGCTTTTCGCATGGATGCTGTAACGTGTGCACCTACATGATCTGCCACGGCCCTTAAATCAACTTTCCTCAACTGTTCTAACTGGTGAAATGAAAGGTCTTCTCTGCTGACGAATACTTCAACATTCAAAGGACTAGCCATGTTGACCTAAGTTAACGTGACTAACAAAAACTATAACACCCACGATCGTTACTCTACTCATTAATAAATAGCACAACAATCAACAATATACAATCATACAACATTATGTCTAACTTTTGTGCAACCTTAAATTTCAACAACACAACAATGTTTTTGTTTCTTTTTTTTTCGGCTTTGCTTTTTGTTTCATTTCCCGGACCAGCCCCCAATTTGTTACGGCTCAAATTCCAAGAACGCCAGGAGGTATACAAAACAACCCACGCCCGGAATATAAGGGTAACAAAGGTACTCAAACCGAAGCATAAACGCAAGTCGGCAAATAGTGTTCAAGTAAATTTAATAAATACAATTCTGAAATCAAAATATACCAATGTTAAACTCAATTTTTACCAGTTGTGTTGTAATATAAGTAAACAAGAAATTCAAGGTTGACATCAAAGTCGTAAGTTAAATTATAAAGGGGCGAGCAGCAAAAACCCCTTAAGGTTTAAAGATACCTCTTTAAAAGAAACAACAAGAAGGTCCCGCTACTTAGTCCCCGTGGATTATGGTTCCGCCAGATGCACGCGAAGTGTGGACCAATGGAGAAATGATGGATGGTGCAACAAGTACATTCATACAGCTCAGACGGCCGCGGTGCTCTCGTACCGTCGTCGCTTCACGCGACCGGTACACACACGTCGGTCGACCTCGGCTCTGGAGTACACGCAGTGCCCAACTCAAAAGCCACTCATTTTCGTAAAGTCCGACGCACCCCGAAGTCTCAGCTTCGCCTCGTCGGCAGGCAAACTCCCGGTAGAAGAAACCACTGGCGCTCGTAGCAGCCTACTACATGGTTTTAACAGCGTCGAACTTTACACGAGGTTTCACAGATAAATCCGTGCAGGAACGGCGTGCTTAACACATGACGAAATTAAAATTCGGCAAAATAACACAGCATGCCGCTGCACAACGTGGACCTCCGCCCCAAAACTGAAGAACAAAAATGTAAGGGGCCGAGAATTACAGCAAGTCCCATTTATATAGTGAATCCTGAATTCTCGGCATTCTGTGCACCCTGCAAATTCCAATGTTCAATACAGGTTTGTAGCTCGGGTTTTGGTGCAACGTATTGGAAAAGTTCTGGGTTACGGTGATCGATTATCGGTTCTTTAAACTATACGTGTGACTGCTCGCCCGTTAAAGGAATGTGCTCGCCCCAATACGTTTAAAAGTAAGAAGTAAGAAGTTTTAAACGAAAAATACCTTTACTACATTCTTGGGTTTTACATTTACAAAACACAGAATTCAAAAACCTTCTGGGCCATAACAATTATCTTAAGAGCAAGGGATCTACTGCGAGGAGGAACTATAACCAACTTTTCAATATATTTTTTTCCTGTCTAAACCCCTCCCAGTCATTATTGACTAGATTAAAAAAGATACGAGCGCAATTACTTTTCGAATTGAAACACTTTGAAAACAATTACATGCAATATAGCCCCCCCCCCCCATCACCCCCCCACCACACCCCACCCCCCCCCCCCCGCGATCATTATACTGCATATGTTCCAGAGATTTCCGGAAGTAAAGAGGTAATTTTTAGCACGATATTTCTCTTTGGCTGATTTTAAAGTTTGTAGCAATTGATATGGTAGAAACAATTTTATAAAGTCCATTTCAGTCTGTGAAAGTCTTTACCACTCAATGAATAAACAAAATTGAAAATACTCGAAATGTTTACACGTCAATTTTTCTTTTTGAGGTCTCCGGAAGCGCGCAAATATGGGGTAACTGTTATTGACTGTATCTTTCATGATTCCAGATGTCCTACTCTGCCGCATCTTCAGCTTTGTCTAACAGAGTCGTGTTCCCATACTTCTATCGTACCTACATGCCTGATGCTATGCTGAATCGAGCCCGTATGAGACTCATCAAGGACTGTGGCTGGAAGAGGGTTGCCACAATTCACGAAAACCAAGATCTTTTTTCTCTGGTAGGATCCCACTTTAGTTAAAATTTATTATTTGAGAACTTGACATGAATGAAGATGAAAAAAATCTCACTTGAATCATATGAAGTGCCCCAAATCCCCTATGTTTGGAGAGATTTTCCCCCTTTCCGGTGTAGTGTATTAAGAAACGTTTGCTTAGTTTTTCTGAGAACCTGTGAACAAAAACACCAAATCACAAGCTTTTTAGGATGGACTCGAACCCACGACCTCCTGCTTGGTAGAGCTAACGTCTTAAACATTCGAACACTAAGTTTGTCGTGGCTGGCTTGTCGTGGCTGGCTTTATTGTCGTAGCTTTATTGTCGTGGCTGGCTTGTCGTGGCTGGCTTGTGACAGATTCTAATTGAAGCCAAACATTTTGCGCTATAAAGTATTTTACTAAAAGCAGTGAAATATGCGGACTATTAAATATGTCTTTTTTTGCAAAATTCAGCAGAGATTATGCGCTGACCACAAAGCACTTAATTGGCATGGTCGAGAAAATTGTCTAGGGCTTTATTTCTTTACCATTATCGGTCATCTCTCTTTCACTCCATTCCAACCTACAGGCCATTAATGACATGCTCAACCTTCTGAAGGCGGAGAACATCACCGTAATTTCCTCGGAGTCATTTGACGAAGACCCAACCAACCAGGTTGCAAATTTGAAGGTAAGCAGACGAAAAGTTATCAGCAGTTTCATGGTTTCACGCATTGTCATACACTACCGGTACGGAGTACTCTTACAACGAGAGTGGGTGGTCAGTGGCGTGTGTGCGTGTGATTGTTTTGGATGGGACGTTTATACATTAAAACAGCGCGTTAATGATTGGAAACATTATTAAAAAGTAGAATGCATTGGGCTTTATTCCCTCGTTTGTATGGGTTTAATGTGACTTTTCAGTGTAATTTTAATGTTTTAACGTTTCAATGTTTTATATTCATTAATTTCAGTTTATTTCAATGTCTGTATACTAAAATGAATAAATGTAATAACGATCAGATGCAGCTGAACACTTCTGAATACGTGTGTACAGGGTACAGGTTCTGTATATACGTCCGAAGACAAGAGGAGAAAGAAAACACAAAGGAACCTTTCAGTCCTCGCAAGTCAGTCTTTTGTAAAAATCGGTCCTCGGAAGTAAAAATACGTTATTAGTCTATGGGGTTGGGTTATATTAAAGGAACAATAGGAAACACAAAGCATTGTCCTCGCAAGTATTGGGAAAGTACGACTGTGTCAATGTGTTCTTACATTAGTCTCCTTGCGGGGTACATGGAAGAAAGGGTAACAATGGGGACAATGCTACCCCACGAGGGAGTCATCGACCTACCCGACAAAGTTAACGCTATGGCTTTTGAGATTTCAATGGGGACAAAGGAGAATAAAAGAAGTAAACTAAAGTCCACAATAGAGGTACGTCATATGAGTACATATGCGTGTGTAAATACCGGCAATCGGGGAATTGGGACAACATAGTTAGGGCGTAGACAAAGGGTCCACGTTTGACCGAACGTCCACGATTGAAAATCGTGTACAAAACATATAGGAGGCCTTCCAAAATAAGTTAAAGTATAAACAAAAGAGGGACAATAGGAGGTCCGCGGTTGCCGGTATTTACACACTGGTGTGTGTGTGTGGGGGGGGGGGGGGGGGGGGAGGGGGGGGGGGGGGGAGCAGCGCCGGCCGGCTGCTGTCCTCTTATGTTTTTCTTGTGCAGCAACTGCTAAAAGTGGGGGGGGGGGGGACTTCCCTCAAGTGGAATAAGTGGAAGGGGGCTGGGGGATGGCACCATGTTCCGCCGCCTATAACGAGCATCCCTTGAAAATGCGTCGTTGTCTGAAAATCATTGACGAAAAACTACTCGTACTGTCCGGTTTCTAACGATTTTTCCGAACGAAACCTTTGTCCCGAAAGTGATTTTCATGATACCATGCCAACACAAGCTGCATTGCCGTTTGTTTTAATAATCTAGACCAGAGTTGTGCATACATAGGGGTAGATGCGATGCAATATTTCGTCTGTTCTATTAAGTCAAGATAAACAAGAGTACGAAAGGATGAAATCGATCGGCCGCAATAGACGTACCTCCCGATTTTGTATTTTTAACGATTGCTCGCTCTTAATGCTGTCAGTATGTAAATGGATGTATCGTAAGTAGAGCCTAACGACTGAGCACAAGGGGACAGAAATTTTGTAATGTGTGGCCATTTTGTATTTGTGGGGTTATTTAGGGTAGTTGTGGGGTATGTTTTAGCAAAACGAAGACTAGACGTTTCTTTCCACAAAACGTCCGCACAAGCAGACGTTAGTAAGCCTATGGGACTGTATTAATACGTTTCGTTTTCGTGAAAGCACATAAAATTAGTTACTCTAGTTTCAATTTAACCGTTTAAATTAATGAAAGTGGCACTATAGGTTTGCAAATACCTGGGGGTGTAATCCGTGTCATGTAATTTAACACGTGGTATGTGGGGCTCTTGTTCTGGTTATGGGCAATTTGTTTCACTATGTCTTATCGCATGTACTTTGAGGCTTGTCACACAAGGCAATTTTTACAAATCCCCTGACGACGAGCAGAGTGTACTCTCCGAAACGTTGAATCTCCCCGGTTCTCAAGAGAGAGAGAGAGAGGGAGGGGGGGGGGGGGGGAGAGAGAGAGAGAGGGGGGGGGGGGAGGGAGTTGCCACATGGTGCTATCGCAAATCTTTACCGTATTGCATTTTTTACAAGCAACTTGGAGCTAATTTACTAACAGCACTGCAGGCTAAAGAAATGCTTGGGTATAAAGCACAATTTTGTTCTGACAAATTGAAATGTGAATGTTCCTCGTCTTTGAACTGCCTGCCCGCGATTGTAGTTAGAGTGTATTTAGCTGCGGCAATGTGGTTTGCCTCACATAGTGGAGCTGGCGTTTGGCCAATAGAGCTACGTCCTATCAACGACAGTATACAAATAATGAATGTTTATGAGTGCGATGGTAAGAATAATTTCATGAGGTGACAGATTGAATGTTCCATTCCACGAGGCGAAGCCGAGTGGAATGGGACATTCCATCTGTCACAGAATGAAATTATTCTTACCATTGCACAAATGTGAAAAATTCATTATTTGTTTTATACAACGCCTGAATAAATCCGACAGATTGCATGCATGGATTTCTTGGTGTAACGTTACAACGTGCCGTTTACCTTCTCAGTCCCGCATAAAACCGCGACAAAAAGTGGTCCAGTTCCGAATCAGTTAAAGCTTTAATTGTTGTTCCTACGTGTCTTGCGAATTCCTCTAATCATTTGATTGCATATTTCATTTGTCTCTTTGTGTTAGCAGCGTCAGCATCGCCTACGAGTTCCAATATTTCGTCGTCTCTTAGGAGAACAAACCGCGGCAGTTCGGGAAACTCGGCCGCCATGTTGTGTGAATGACAGTAGTGACCGTGAAATTAGGGAAGTTCTTTTGGTTCTACCAATGCGAGCGCACCGTTTGATAGAACCATGTGATAGAACGTTTTGGGCGGTGCGAGTTCGCGTCGTGTGATGGGTCGAATAATTCAATGCACGTGATCGACGATCCACCAATCGGATGGCTGGGATTTATTCAGGTGTTGTATAAAACTGAATAACTGAACTGAATAGAACTGAATAATAGTGCGCGATTCTTTACACGACTCACCTGGATTTTATTGACTATATAATAGGAATTACATTACTATCAATCAGGGTTTTATTTTGACTGAGATGAATGGTTGGGCTTGATCAGAATTTAATAAAGCCATCTAATAAATCCTACTCTTCTGAAAAGCTAAACTGAATTATTAAAACTTCAACAGCAGTGGCAACACGACCTGTAGCATTCACTCTGATCATTTGTACTGAGGAAATAGAAACACAGCTATTTCGATTTACAAAACTAATACAAAATACCAGACCAATGTAATATCCATAACAAAAGTTCTGTATACTACTCAGGTTGAAGGGAAATATGAAACCGCATGGGTATGACAACGGGAATGCTTTAAGATGATGAAAATGCATTAATAAAATTAATTAAACATTTCATTTCTTTCACTGTATTGCGTACTTTTCAAGAATACAGGTCGGGTGATCGTAAGCTATGCCACCAAGTTTTGTCTTGAATTTCTTCAGGGAAATAAAATAATTCATTGTTCTTATAGCCAATTCATATTGCCATCCCCTTTTCAGGAACACCTACCCCAAAGACCAATTCTGGTCTCCCATGTAGAAGAAATGTGATTTTGAATCTTGCATGCTTAAGTAATGTAGAATTTACCCATGATGATCGTCCGTTGGATGAGTGAGTGGCGTAAAATGAAAAGTGCCACCAAGCCGGATGACGCCATTGGCCGCCGTTTGTGCAGTTTCAATCCATTGTTGGATTATTGTTTATGCCATGCTTGACTGCACAAACACATTGTAGCGGTTCATCCGGCCTGGTGGCACTTTTTTTGACGCCACATGGCGTCATCCGTACGCAAGGGGTTTTAGGGGAGGCTATAAGATGAAGTAACAAAATGTGATGAAGTCAATTGTTAGAACAATAAATATTGTTTTAAATCGAACTTTGTCTAGGCTGCAGGCAACTTTTACTCTAGACTGCATATGCATTTGTCTGCATGTATATTTCATGGTCATGTCTCTTCAATTTGTAATTCCGTTTTAATGAGCCAATTATCGTATATTTCTTGTGTCCTATGACTTCAACAGGCGCTGGATGCTCGAGTCATTATCGTCAACATGTATGAGAGCAAGGCACGACGAGTCATGTGCGAGGTAATACCTATATCATGTGACCAGTCGGTTTAGGAATCACGTGACCTTTATAAAGGAGATAATGTTTTCATTGAGCCTGCAAATAGATTGCCACCCCCTCAAAAAAAGACAAACGGCAAATCTCACTGGTGACTTTTGGCGCAAACGACAAACAGTTTCAATAGATTGCGCCGCAATCAACTCACGAGAAAGCGACAAATCCCTTATGTGGCAAAGTCTGTAAGATAAATTCTGTGTGTGCTTTTATTCTTGTTTCCTTGGCTGCCATATTTGGTTCCCTGCATCAAATATAAACCGTTTGTACCTACCAAGCCCCAACCGAATACTGCAAACGCAGGGATGGCTTCCGGGGGAAATAATCGAAACCCCATTTGGCTTTTATGGCCTGACCTCGCCCCGTAAAATTATGAATCCTCCTGTCAAATAGAAGAAGACATGACACGTATACGACATAGCTAAAGTTTAAACTGCAGTTTAGGTCATTTAACCAAAAACCATCTTTGAGAAATTTGACACAAGGCGACACCAGACACTACGCTACAAGAATGTATACACTGTCACACGATACGATGACACGAAGGTAACACGCCACTAAACGACGCTTCACGACGCAACAGGACACCTCAGGACACCCCATATCACTTTCCGCTATATCACTTTCCGCTACACTATTCAAATTGAATTTTTCTCCTTATACCATTTGATTTCCTCCAGGCGGCTCGGCAGGACATGATCGGACCGGGCTATGCCTGGTTTCTCCTCGGCTGGTGGAGCTACAATTGGTGGAAACTAAACGATCCGGCAGTCACGAAATGTTCAACAGCGGACATCATACGTGCCGTGGAAAGCTCATTCTACATCGGCGTAGAGGGCGCCCTGTTTGGCGACGAGAACACAGAGACTGTCTCTGGAATTGTAAGAATAGTCGATCTGTTTTAGTTAATGGGACCATGATGTATGGCGCCACCAGTGATGTTACAGGCGAAGGAGTGGTTTAAGAAAGGCAGGCTACTGAAGGAGGGTCATTCATGTCCCTCATGAGACGACCAGAAATTTTAATATTGCGGCACTGAGAGCTGATAAGGCATACCCTGTGTCATCTTCACCATAAACCAACGAAAATCTTCTCACCCCCTCACCACAAAACAACAAAAACAAAAACAACGAACACTCCCAAACCACAGTCACAAAAAACCAACAACAATACGGCGATGATCTTCCTCCCTGAATACTGATCAAACCATTATCTACCTATCAGTTGTCAAGTTTTTTATAACCCCCTCCCCCTCCCACTCCCAGTTTGTGCATTGTCATTTCAGAAGTGACTAAACCCCAATCCCTTGGTCACCATTCTCCTGTGCAATAGAATAAAGCCGATTTTTATTTCCCCTTAAACAACGACCAAATTCCCAACCCTTTGGCAGAAAATGAATTATATATCCCGGCGTCCGGGCTGGGCCTGGGGAGGGGTGGGCAAACACTGTTGATAATGTGTATTACGAGGGGTCAAATAGTATACTATAGCTGCATCAGTTCCACTATGGCAGATGACGTTTTGAAGTAGCTTCAACAAGCTCCTGAACAAGCTCCTGTAACTCATGATGAAGATTTCAAGAGTTTTCTCCTATCGTATCCCCTTCAGACGCCAAGAGAATTCGACCGAGAGCTACGGAGAAGACTGACACTGTCCGAGAATCGAATGTACACGTACAACGGCATTGCAAGCTATGGCTATGACGCTGCCTGGGCCATTGCACTAGCACTGAACGAATCGGCAGAGGTTAGTCGCCTCGTGAATTTCTCTAAAGCTTACACTTTTTTCCTTTGGGGAGGAGACTTCAAAGTATTATCCGCTTCCACGCACTGGATATATAACTACAATCTGGTATTTGAAATGAATTAACATTTCCTCGCAATACCCTTAAATGCCCAATCTAATGTAAATAATATATAAATGTATATGCTCAGTGCTTTCCGAGAGCTGTTGGGGAAAAAGTCACCGGCTTACTCGGGCGAACATCGAACCCATGACCTCGCGCTCAGACGGCATTAACCACTCGACCACCGAGCTTAATTGCCGGGGTCGGCTGGCCGATAGGCAATAATATAGCAGCAGGTACGCGTAATTCATGTGAAGATGGAATTTTGCGTCAGGATTAAGACATTTGTATTAAATAATACATCTCTTTCGAACATTATATCTTCACGTTAAAACTAATGTACTCCCCTCACAATAAATCGCATGATAATTGTATACCCACAGAAAACGCAGTTCAAACTTTTAAAGAGACTGCTTGGCGGGTTTTTGTTGTAACACGTTATTATTTTAATTCGTCAAACAATCCACAAGGGAAACCAGACTAGGTAAATTTGAATACATTTTCAAAGTGAAAAAAGAAACTGGCAGGAGCGGGATTCGAACCTGCGACCTCCGGGTTACCGTACCGGCGCTCTACCAACTGAGCTATCTTGCCCTGTGTTGGCTGTTTCCCAAATTGTCAGTATCTTTGTTTGGGTGGGCGCTAGTCAGAAGTCATAAACCCAGAATGCCGTATAGCCAGGGATCACACCCAATTTTACGAAGATACTGACAATTTGGGAGCAAGATATAGGGCAAGATAGTTCAGTTGGTAGAGCGCCGGTACGGTAACCCGGAGGTCGCAGGTTCGAATCCCGCTTCTGCCAGTTTCTTTGTTCATCTTGAAAATGTATTCAAATTTACCTAGTCAGTTTCCCTTGTGGATTGTTTGACGAAGTTTAAATGTCGTATCCTCATTGAGTGATCCCCACAATGTCGCGGTTATGGCAGCCAAGCGAACCGCTACAATGTGTTTGTGCAGTCAAGTGTAACCTATACACAATAATCCAACAATGGATTGAAACTGCACAAACGGCGGACAATTGCGTCATCCGGCCTGGTGGCACTGCTTTTTTTGCGCACATTTGCGGCATTCGTACGCAAGGGATTAAATTAAAAAAACAGTTTTTAGAGTGCATCCAAGGGTTTCACAGTGCTAGAATGAGAAGGTCGTCTATTTATTAGTTATTTTTGTTTGGACCTTCATTCATTACTGAACAGAGTTTCACTATGATCTCAGCCATTATATTAAGGCAAAATTAATGGGGATCCACAAAGTTGTACCAATAAGGCCTATTGCGAATTATGGAAACCGTCAACTTAACATTGTCTGCCTGTTCTACCGTACGCATAATTACTAACCATTGTTTGTCCAAAACAGCTGTTGCAAACTCCGATTATGTTCATGGTTAAAATAAATACTTTTGCGCCTAGCTCCAAATTATCAATGTTATAATTTAAAAGGTGCACCGTTGTCTCAACTCTCAATTTTTACCTAGTCTGCTTCCCTTCATGCCAAGCCTTCACTCACGACATCGTGGAAGTATTTGACTTTGAGATTGTACCTTAACGATCCTGTCCTTTTTGTTCTAGATTCTCGAGACCAAGAGGTTTAAAGATGGCAGCATCCGCCGTCTTGAAGACTTCACGTATGATGATAGGGAGATGAGCCAAATATTCTTCGACACGCTATATAGAACAAACTTCTACGGCACCTCGGTATGTCAAGAGGGTCCGACTATTGTAAGCCAACAACCAAAATACACGAACAAATTTGAATTTTCAAAATGAACAAACAAAACTGGCAGGAGTGGGATTGAACCTGCGATCTCCAGAATACCGGCGCTCTACCAACAGATGAGCTAAATATTTCGCTATGTTGGCAGTCTCCCAAATTGTCAGTGTCTGTATTCGGGGGTGCTAGCCAGAAGTCATGTGGCGACATGTGGGGATCACTCAATGAGATACTACTTTTTAACTTTTAAGAATTAATCAAACCTGGGACGATATCTTAAACTGAATACGGACTTGCTTATTCCCGTATGGGCTCCATAGCGAATATTATTCAATGTGCGGACGTTTTGGCGCAAATTTCAATGTGTTTCTCTTACATGTAGTCGACACTACATGTTAAATGTAGGCGACACTACATGTTAATACGCCCCGTCTACACAGCAGGACGTCGGTTAGTGACAAAAGGTATACAAGTAATTCCCGTGAAAACGCTTACTGACGCTTAGCCCAGGAGCCCTTTCTACTACGTGGACGTCGCAGTTTACGTATAGAAGAAGTCCACTAATGCTGCAATTAGCCTAATTAGCATGGAGTAAGTGTTGCTTGCCTAAATGCTCAACATACATCATAAACAAAGAAACCTTCAATGGTAATTTGGGTTTGCCAATCTATTTATACAGCACGTCTGGGCGTATTTAAGTTTAGATGACAGTGTTGAAAGCCAGCAGTATAATGGTTGGATGTAACATTACATGTATGCATTAAGCAAGGCTTAGAGCAAAGTCAGCTTGCTGTTACAGATAATCCAACAGTCACGCCGGTTGCCTATGAAGTGGCGTATACAAAAATGGTAAATTGAGTTGACGTTGTCGCATTTTCGACAGAAAGTCGACTGAACAAAATCCCCACTGCTGACATGAAGGGTATAGAATCCACTGAACAAAAAATTATTTAAAGTAACTCTTTGACAATTAATATTAAACTAGGCCCACATTGGAAATACATTTTTAGACCTTTTGTGTGTTATCCGCCTCGACATATATCTTTGCTTTTATGTTCTTTTTATCTTCTGTGCCAAAATAAATCAAATAAAAAAATCAAATCAAATAGAGGGTATGTATAAAATGCCCAAGGTTTGAGGAAATCACAGGCTACGTATTGTAACCTGAGCTGGAATATACTAGAGATTGATCCCACAGCACTTGGGTATATCGCCTTGCACTAGACACAATGCAAGCATTGAGAATTGAAGTAAAGTGTATATCCACATTGTTGTATGCATCAAACCTCAATAAGTCTACCATGAGGACAAAGCAGTTGGGGAGAAGCGATAATGTGCTTTATGCGTTTGTTTTCACTATGTGTTGAATCTCATCTGACGAGTGCTACAAATATTTTTGAGACCTGGGAGCTAAGGCCCGCTTCAAACGGCTAAGGAATCATAACAAAGTCGTCGCCCCCCCCCCCCCCCCCCCAGTCTCCCCCCCTCCCCCAGTCGCCACCCCCCCCCCCCCCCCACTTTAAATGTTGCAACACTGGAAACGTTTAACTACTTCCTTACTATAAAACACGTGTCAGTCCTATATCGTGGTTAACTGGTTTCATATAAATTCCCCTTCCCACTGTAACATCCAGGCCCCCCCCCGCCCGCTATGGAGAGAGCCCCAGCTACACCGCTGCTAGTGGTAGCGTGCCGCTCGATCACCATGGGGACGAGGTTGACACTAAACAAACCAGTGGAGCATACATGTACATGCGATCTATTTAGAAACAATGTTTTGTTTATTCCCTTCAGTATACTGACCATACACGAGACGTTTTCATTGAGGAAATGTTATTTAAATACTTTAATACCCATGCCCATTGGAGGGTAACAAATACAAACCCACACACAGTTATGCATGGTGTCTTTCATGGGGTGTCAAGCATAGTTTTGCTACTTTAATACATTATTAACACCCAGACACCCAGCAACGGCAATTTCTTGTGGGTGGGTGGGGGGGGGGGGGGGGGGGGGGGCGGAAGTACACAACAAAGAACAATTGTTAAGCGTTTTGTACTCGGTGTTTCTATAGTGTATCCTTGGAAATTTTTGAAAATGTTTGCTGATCTTTGTGTATTCTGGTGCATGCTAATGCATGCAAAAGCCAATGGCTCATGAAATGTAAATGACAAGGGGGAAATTATTGGGGGCACACTGGCACAGCTGTCCCCTCCCCAAAAATATTGGGGGACGGGACGTGTCCCCCCGTCCCCGGGATCGCCGCCCATGTTAACACCCATATTTTATTTATTTTCTCTACAATAATTTAATTCCTCGTGTTGCAGGGTCCAGTGAGTTTCTTAGGTGCTGATCGCATCTCCGTGACACAGATTGAGCAAATGAGACGTAAGTGGACAATTATTAATTCAGACCCCAAAAGGAACGGGTATACGAAGCTTTTCTTGCCAGAAAGGTCTAGGTAACGTTTTAACAAAAATATACCCTTATGAAAATTGCCCCTCCCAGGCTCAAAACTCTAGATATAACAATGTTAAGATGTTCCTTTGCTTTTGCATGTTTCGTCAATATCAAAATTCCTCAAAGGTTTTAAAGAGATATTGCCGTGCTTCATAAATTGCGCTTAATTCCGTATTCCGGAATTTTGTTTCAATAGGGACAATAGAGCTGGCAGATTAAATTGAAACAGAAGTAGTATGGGGGGTCTATATTGGAATCATTTGCATAATTAAAGGAAAAACAAAAGGCACCTAAGAATCTTTAGCGGACTCATTAGCAAAAAATGCCTGGGACCCATCGGGGGCGATTTGGTCGGTGTTTGGTGTTATTTTTGTGCACGTTGTATAGGGATTGCAGAGGAGGTGTGGCTAAATTTGTGGAGGGAATTGAGGAGGAAAATGAAAGGTCACGGTACACAAAAAGAGGGTTATACAGGATGTATTGTGTAGGGATTATGTAAGAGGTTGGTTGCAACTACAGTGGAAGGTCAGTACAAAATGATTATATAGTATTGGTGGGCAAGAGGACTATGCTTTTATTAAGTTTTAATCAGCCAAGTACTGCTATTTAGGTCTGTATACTATAGTGTAAATGATTAATAGTTAATTGATGGGTTTGGGACAATTTTCTCTAATATACTCTGATTGTGTTCCTCGTGTTCGGGACAAACATTCTCGGGACAAACATTTTTCTTTAGGGAGTTTCGTATACTTGGAGACGCTGTATTAGTGTTCATTCGTTTTGAACGTACACAGGACAGTCATTTACGTCTCAACCAATGAAATGTCTTGCTTTTAACGCTCCGCCCACTGTACTGCCCACTGTGACCGTCCACTACCTTACCTTTATTATTCAAATTGTACATTGTATTAATTGTAATAACAGGGCAAGAGGATTTTAACTCGTCCATCGGTACAAAAATCAGAATAACAAAAGAGAATTCTACGCGGCAGGGTCTCGAACAGTGAGATGGAGTTGTGTACAGTATTGCGACTACTGGATGTCATGACTTGATAAAGGAATGCATTTGAAACCGTAACCTGAGGTAATTATAATCGCTATTCGATCTCATGTTGACATTTTTCAAAAACACCATTTTCCTACCAATAAAAGTAAATACAAATCAATCTATCTTACAGTTACATGTTTACTGTCATCGGCATCCTATTTCTTTAATCTCTGCCAAAAAATATCAACAATATCACATGTATTACGAATAAATAATTATAAATTTTGTCTTGACTTAAGACCGAAACGGAGGTCAGCTAATTTTGTTTAGTAAATTTTGGATCTAAGTAGTGACCGCACCTTGTCTGAGCCTTATTATCAAGTTCCTTGTGTTCCAAATGCCTTGTTACATAAAACTTGTAAAGATAAATGTATCTGTGATAATCACAATTTGAGCAGCAACAAATTCATACGCTCATAAACAAAGCCTGTGTCTTTAAAAAATCGTAAACGTAAGACAGCGTCAGTCTTTAGAATAACAAGGCATTTTGAACGCAAGAAAATAAGGCTATAAGGGCGGGGTACGGTCGCTACAGCATCAGCTCACACACAACTCACCGCGCAGGTCCCAATAAAAGTATGAATCATAACTAGCTTTTCAGCAAGAACAAGCCTACAACCCCAATTCTAAATGTGTCTCACAAAGATGTCAACACTTTAAAATATGTTTACCGTAGTGTTACACCTGAATCATGTGCAAATAGCACAGCAAGTAATACTAGCCTTAGAAAAAAAATACGTACAGACTCTACGTAAAACATTGTCGTATAATATGTTTCTACACGTATACGTCAATACTCGCGCGATACGGCATGCAGTTGACCTCGGCCTTTTCTGAATTGAGTCAAAGTGGCTCAGAAGGAAAAGGCTCCAAAACATTTTTTTTGATTTTTCAGAATCATAAACTATCAGATAAGTCCAAAAAGTCAAAAAGAAATTGGCGTTTTAGTTGGTCTTTAATGTTGGTTTGTATTTATTTTTGTATTTCCCAATTAGCCTTTTAGAGGTATGGCGGACACAATAGGAGGGCGCTATTTGATTTGGGTAAAACCTGTGTATTTATACCCAAATAAAATAGCGCCCTCCTATTGTGTCCGCCATACCTCTAAAAGGCTAATGTCGTGCTGTTTCTGAATACTGAAAATACCCTTCGCAAGCCTTTGTAAAGCTTAAGTACTGTTTAAATTCTATACCGGCCATAGTCTACTTAATTAACCCTAACACTTCCTTGCGTTCCAAATGCATTGTTTTATGAATATGGTACCCTGCCTATAAACCTTTAAAATCCTACGTACGGTTTCTATTGTAAATCTAAGTAGCGAGCGTACCCAGCCTTAGCCTTATTGTTTTCTTGCGTTCCAAATTCTAAAGACTGACGGTACCCTACCTAAGCCTTTCAAATCCTACGTGCTGTTTCTATTGTATGTCTAAGTAGTGACCGTACCCCGCCTTAGCCTTATTGTTTTCTTGCGTTCCAAATTCTAAAGACTGACGGTACCCTACCTAAGCCTTTCAAATCCTACGTGCTGTTTCTATTGTAAGTCTAAGTAGCGACCGTACCACGCCTTAGCCTTATTGTTTTCTTGCGTTCCAAATTCTAAAGACTGACGGTACCCTACCTAAGCCTTTCAAATCCTACGTACTGTTTCTATTGTAAGTCTAAGTATTGACCGTACCCCGCCTTAGCCTTATTGTTTTCTTGCGTTCCAAATTCTAAAGACTGACGGTACCCTACCTAAGCCTTTCAAATCCTACGTGCTGTTTCTATTGTAAGTCCAAGTAGTGACCGTACCCCGCCTTAGCCTTATTGTTTTCTTGCGTTCCAAATTCTGAAGACTGACAGTACCCTACCTAAGCCTTTCAAATCCTACGTGCTGTTTCTATTGTAAGTCTAAGTATTGACCGTACCCCGCCTTAGCCTTATTGTTTTCTTGCGTTCCAAATTCTAAAGACTGACGGTACCCTACCTAAGCCTTTCAAATCCTACGTGCTGTTTCTATTGTAAGTCTAAGTAGTGACCGTACCCCGCCTTAGCCTTATTGTTTTCTTGCGTTCCAAATTCTAAAGACTGACAGTACCCTACCTAAGCCTTTCAAATCCTACGTGCTGTTTCTATTGTATGTCTAAGTAGTGACCGTACCCCGCCTTAGCCTTATTGTTTTCTTGCGTTCCAAATTCTGAAGACTGACGGTACCCTACCTAAGCCTTTCAAATCCTACGTGCTGTTTCTATTGTAAGTCTAAGTAGTGTCCGTACCCCGCCTTAGCCTTATTGTTTTCTTGCGTTCCAAATTCTAAAGGCTGACGGTACCCTACCTAAGCCTTTCAAATCCTACGTGCTGTTTCTATTGTAAGTCTAAGTAGTGACCGTACCCCGCCTTAGCCTTATTGTTTTCTTGCGTTCCAAATTCTAAAGACTGACGGTACCCTACCTAAGCCTTTCAAATCCTACGTACTGTTTCTATTGTAAGTCTAAGTAGTGACCGTACCCCGCCTTAGCCTTATTGTTTTCTTGCGTTCCAAATTCTGAAGACTGACGGTACCCTACCTAAGCCTTTCAAATCCTACGTGCTGTTTCTATTGTAAGTCTAAGTAGCGACCGTACCCCGCCTTAGCCTTATTGTTTTCTTGCGTTCCAAATTCTAAAGACTGACGGTACCCTACCTAAGCCTTTCAAATCCTACGTGCTGTTTCTATTGTAAGTCTAAGTAGTGACCGTACCCCGCCTTAGCCTTATTGTTTTCTTGCGTTCCAAATTCTAAAGACTGACGGTACCCTACCTAAGCCTTTCAAATCCTACGTACTGTTTCTATTGTAAGTCTAAGTATTGACCGTACCCCGCCTTAGCCTTATTGTTTTCTTGCGTTCCAAATTCTGAAGACTGACGGTACCCTACCTAAGCCTTTCAAATCCTACGTGCTGTTTCTATTGTAAGTCTAAGTAGTGACCGTACCCCGCCTTAGCCTTATTGTTTTCTTGCGTTCCAAATTCTGAAGACTGACGGTACCCTACCTAAGCCTTTCAAATCCTACGTGCTGTTTCTATTGTAAGTCTAAGTAGTGACCGTACCCCGCCTTAGCCTTATTGTTTTCTTGCGTTCCAAATTCTAAAGACTGACGGTACCCTACCTAAGCCTTTCAAATCCTACGTACTGTTTCTATTGTAAGTCTAAGTATTGACCGTACCCCGCCTTAGCCTTATTGTTTTCTTGCGTTCCAAATTCTGAAGACTGACGGTACCCTACCTAAGCCTTTCAAATCCTACGTGCTGTTTCTATTGTAAGTCTAAGTAGCGACCGTACCCCGCCTTAGCCTTATTGTTTTCTTGCGTTCCAAATTCTGAAGACTGACGGTACCCTACCTAAGCCTTTCAAATCCTACGTGCTGTTTCTATTGTAAGTCTAAGTAGTGACCGTACCCCGCCTTAGCCTTATTGTTTTCTTGCGTTCCAAATTCTAAAGACTGACGGTACCCTACCTAAGCCTTTCAAATCCTACGTACTGTTTCTATTGTAAGTCTAAGTATTGACCGTACCCCGCCTTAGCCTTATTGTTTTCTTGCGTTCCAAATTCTGAAGACTGACGGTACCCTACCTAAGCCTTTCAAATCCTACGTGCTGTTTCTATTGTAAGTCTAAGTAGCGACCGTACCCCGCCTTAGCCTTATTGTTTTCTTGCGTTCCAAATTCTAAAGACTGACGGTACCCTACCTAAGCCTTTCAAATCCTACGTGCTGTTTCTATTGTAAGTCTAAGTAGTGACCGTACCCCGCCTTAGCCTTATTGTTTTCTTGCGTTCCAAATTCTGAAGACTGACGGTACCCTACCTAAGCCTTTCAAATCCTACGTGCTGTTTCTATTGTAAGTCTAAGTAGTGACCGTACCCCGCCTTAGCCTTATTGTTTTCTTGCGTTCCAAATTCTAAAGACTGACGGTACCCTACCTAAGCCTTTCAAATCCTACGTACTGTTTCTATTGTAAGTCTAAGTATTGACCGTACCCCGCCTTAGCCTTATTGTTTTCTTGCGTTCCAAATTCTGAAGACTGACGGTACCCTACCTAAGCCTTTCAAATCCTACGTGCTGTTTCTATTGTAAGTCTAAGTAGCGACCGTACCCCGCCTTAGCCTTATTGTTTTCTTGCGTTCCAAATTCTGAAGACTGACGGTACCCTACCTAAGCCTTTCAAATCCTACGTGCTGTTTCTATTGTAAGTCTAAGTAGTGACCGTACCCCGCCTTAGCCTTATTGTTTTCTTGCGTTCCAAATTCTAAAGACTGACGGTACCCTACCTAAGCCTTTCAAATCCTACGTACTGTTTCTATTGTAAGTCTAAGTATTGACCGTACCCCGCCTTAGCCTTATTGTTTTCTTGCGTTCCAAATTCTGAAGACTGACGGTACCCTACCTAAGCCTTTCAAATCCTACGTGCTGTTTCTATTGTAAGTCTAAGTAGCGACCGTACCCCGCCTTAGCCTTATTGTTTTCTTGCGTTCCAAATTCTAAAGACTGACGGTACCCTACCTAAGCCTTTCAAATCCTACGTGCTGTTTCTATTGTAAGTCTAAGTAGTGACCGTACCCCGCCTTAGCCTTATTGTTTTCTTGCGTTCCAAATTCTAAAGACTGACGGTACCCTACCTAAGCCTTTCAAATCCTACGTACTGTTTCTATTGTAAGTCTAAGTATTGACCGTACCCCGCCTTAGCCTTATTGTTTTCTTGCGTTCCAAATTCTGAAGACTGACGGTACCCTACCTAAGCCTTTCAAATCCTACGTGCTGTTTCTATTGTAAGTCTAAGTAGTGACCGTACCCCGCCTTAGCCTTATTGTTTTCTTGCGTTCCAAATTCTGAAGACTGACGGTACCCTACCTAAGCCTTTCAAATCCCACGCGCTGTTACTATTGTAAGTCTAAGTAGTGACCGTACCCCGCCTTAGCCTTATTGTTTTCTTGCGTTCCAAATTCTAAAGACTGACGGTACCCTACCTAAGCCTTTCAAATCCTACGTGCTGTTTCTATTGTAAGTCCAAGTAGTGACCGTACCCCGCCTTAGCCTTATTGTTTTCTTGCGTTCCAAATTCTGAAGACTGACAGTACCCTACCTAAGCCTTTCAAATCCTACGTGCTGTTTCTATTGTAAGTCTAAGTATTGACCGTACCCCGCCTTAGCCTTATTGTTTTCTTGCGTTCCAAATTCTAAAGACTGACGGTACCCTACCTAAGCCTTTCAAATCCTACGTGCTGTTTCTATTGTAAGTCTAAGTAGTGACCGTACCCCGCCTTAGCCTTATTGTTTTCTTGCGTTCCAAATTCTAAAGACTGACAGTACCCTACCTAAGCCTTTCAAATCCTACGTGCTGTTTCTATTGTATGTCTAAGTAGTGACCGTACCCCGCCTTAGCCTTATTGTTTTCTTGCGTTCCAAATTCTGAAGACTGACGGTACCCTACCTAAGCCTTTCAAATCCTACGTGCTGTTTCTATTGTAAGTCTAAGTAGTGTCCGTACCCCGCCTTAGCCTTATTGTTTTCTTGCGTTCCAAATTCTAAAGGCTGACGGTACCCTACCTAAGCCTTTCAAATCCTACGTGCTGTTTCTATTGTAAGTCTAAGTAGTGACCGTACCCCGCCTTAGCCTTATTGTTTTCTTGCGTTCCAAATTCTAAAGACTGACGGTACCCTACCTAAGCCTTTCAAATCCTACGTACTGTTTCTATTGTAAGTCTAAGTAGTGACCGTACCCCGCCTTAGCCTTATTGTTTTCTTGCGTTCCAAATTCTGAAGACTGACGGTACCCTACCTAAGCCTTTCAAATCCTACGTGCTGTTTCTATTGTAAGTCTAAGTAGCGACCGTACCCCGCCTTAGCCTTATTGTTTTCTTGCGTTCCAAATTCTAAAGACTGACGGTACCCTACCTAAGCCTTTCAAATCCTACGTGCTGTTTCTATTGTAAGTCTAAGTAGTGACCGTACCCCGCCTTAGCCTTATTGTTTTCTTGCGTTCCAAATTCTAAAGACTGACGGTACCCTACCTAAGCCTTTCAAATCCTACGTACTGTTTCTATTGTAAGTCTAAGTATTGACCGTACCCCGCCTTAGCCTTATTGTTTTCTTGCGTTCCAAATTCTGAAGACTGACGGTACCCTACCTAAGCCTTTCAAATCCTACGTGCTGTTTCTATTGTAAGTCTAAGTAGTGACCGTACCCCGCCTTAGCCTTATTGTTTTCTTGCGTTCCAAATTCTGAAGACTGACGGTACCCTACCTAAGCCTTTCAAATCCTACGTGCTGTTTCTATTGTAAGTCTAAGTAGTGACCGTACCCCGCCTTAGCCTTATTGTTTTCTTGCGTTCCAAATTCTAAAGACTGACGGTACCCTACCTAAGCCTTTCAAATCCTACGTACTGTTTCTATTGTAAGTCTAAGTATTGACCGTACCCCGCCTTAGCCTTATTGTTTTCTTGCGTTCCAAATTCTGAAGACTGACGGTACCCTACCTAAGCCTTTCAAATCCTACGTGCTGTTTCTATTGTAAGTCTAAGTAGCGACCGTACCCCGCCTTAGCCTTATTGTTTTCTTGCGTTCCAAATTCTGAAGACTGACGGTACCCTACCTAAGCCTTTCAAATCCTACGTGCTGTTTCTATTGTAAGTCTAAGTAGTGACCGTACCCCGCCTTAGCCTTATTGTTTTCTTGCGTTCCAAATTCTAAAGACTGACGGTACCCTACCTAAGCCTTTCAAATCCTACGTACTGTTTCTATTGTAAGTCTAAGTATTGACCGTACCCCGCCTTAGCCTTATTGTTTTCTTGCGTTCCAAATTCTGAAGACTGACGGTACCCTACCTAAGCCTTTCAAATCCTACGTGCTGTTTCTATTGTAAGTCTAAGTAGCGACCGTACCCCGCCTTAGCCTTATTGTTTTCTTGCGTTCCAAATTCTAAAGACTGACGGTACCCTACCTAAGCCTTTCAAATCCTACGTGCTGTTTCTATTGTAAGTCTAAGTAGTGACCGTACCCCGCCTTAGCCTTATTGTTTTCTTGCGTTCCAAATTCTAAAGACTGACGGTACCCTACCTAAGCCTTTCAAATCCTACGTACTGTTTCTATTGTAAGTCTAAGTATTGACCGTACCCCGCCTTAGCCTTATTGTTTTCTTGCGTTCCAAATTCTGAAGACTGACGGTACCCTACCTAAGCCTTTCAAATCCTACGTGCTGTTTCTATTGTAAGTCTAAGTAGTGACCGTACCCCGCCTTAGCCTTATTGTTTTCTTGCGTTCCAAATTCTGAAGACTGACGGTACCCTACCTAAGCCTTTCAAATCCCACGCGCTGTTACTATTGTAAGTCTAAGTAGTGACCGTACCCCGCCTTAGCCTTATTGTTTTCTTGCGTTCCAAATTCTGAAGACTGACGGTACCCTACCTAAGCCTTTCAAATCCTACGTGCTGTTTCTATTGTAAGTCTAAGTAGTGACCGTACCCCGCCTTAGCCTTATTGTTTTCTTGCGTTCCAAATTCTAAAGACTGACGGTACCCTACCTAAGCCTTTCAAATCCTACGTACTGTTTCTATTGTAAGTCTAAGTATTGACCGTACCCCGCCTTAGCCTTATTGTTTTCTTGCGTTCCAAATTCTGAAGACTGACGGTACCCTACCTAAGCCTTTCAAATCCTACGTGCTGTTTCTATTGTAAGTCTAAGTAGTGAACGTACCCCGCCTTAGCCTTATTGTTTTCTTGCGTTCCAAATTCTGAAGACTGACGGTACCCTACCTAAGCCTTTCAAATCCCACGCGCTGTTACTATTGTAAGTCTAAGTATTGACCGTACCCCGCCTTAGCCTTATTGTTTTCTTGCGTTCCAAATTCTGAAGACTGACGGTACCCTACCTAAGCCTTTCAAATCCTACGTGCTGTTTCTATTGTAAGTCTAAGTAGTGACCGTACCCCGCCTTAGCCTTATTGTTTTCTTGCGTTCCAAATTCTGAAGACTGACGGTACCCTACCTAAGCCTTTCAAATCCTACGTGCTGTTTCTATTGTAAGTCTAATTAGTAGTGACCGTACCCCGCCTTAGCCTTATTGTTTTCTTGCGTTCCAAATTCTAAAGACTGACAGTACCCTACCTAAGCCTTTCAAATCCTACGTGCTGTTTCTATTGTATGTCTAAGTATTGACCGTACCCCGCCTTAGCCTTATTGTTTTCTTGCGTTCCAAATTCTGAAGACTGACGGTACCCTACCTAAGCCTTTCAAATCCTACGTGCTGTTTCTATTGTAAGTCTAATTAGTAGTGACCGTACCCCGCCTTAGCCTTATTGTTTTCTTGCGTTCCAAATTCTAAAGACTGACAGTACCCTACCTAAGCCTTTCAAATCCTACGTGCTGTTTCTATTGTATGTCTAAGTATTGACCGTACCCCGCCTTAGCCTTATTGTTTTCTTGTGTTCCAAATTCTAAAGACTGACGGTACCCTACCTAAGCCTTTCAAATCCTACGTGCTGTTTCTATTGTAAGTCTAAGTAGCGACCGTACCACGCCTTAGCCTTATTGTTTTCTTGCGTTCCAAATTCTAAAGACTGACGGTACCCTACCTAAGCCTTTCAAATCCTACGTACTGTTTCTATTGTAAGTCTAAGTATTGACCGTACCCCGCCTTAGCCTTATTGTTTTCTTGCGTTCCAAATTCTGAAGACTGACGGTACCCTACCTAAGCCTTTCAAATCCTACGTGCTGTTTCTATTGTAAGTCTAAGTAGTGACCGTACCCCGCCTTAGCCTTATTGTTTTCTTGCGTTCCAAATTCTGAAGACTGACGGTACCCTACCTAAGCCTTTCAAATCCTACGTGCTGTTTCTATTGTAAGTCTAAGTAGTGACCGTACCCCGCCTTAGCCTTATTGTTTTCTTGCGTTCCAAATTCTGAAGACTGACGGTACCCTACCTAAGCCTTTCAAATCCTACGTGCTGTTTCTATTGTAAGTCTAAGTATTGACCGTACCCCGCCTTAGCCTTATTGTTTTCTTGCGTTCCAAATTCTGAAGACTGACGGTACCCTACCTAAGCCTTTCAAATCCTACGTGCTGTTTCTATTGTAAGTCTAAGTAGTGACCGTACCCCGCCTTAGCCTTATTGTTTTCTTGCGTTCCAAATTCTGAAGACTGACGGTACCCTACCTAAGCCTTTCAAATCCTACGTGCTGTTTCTATTGTAAGTCTAAGTAGTGACCGTACCCCGCCTTAGCCTTATTGTTTTCTTGCGTTCCAAATTCTGAAGACTGACGGTACCCTACCTAAGCCTTTCAAATCCTACGTGCTGTTTCTATTGTAAGTCTAAGTAGTGACCGTACCCCGCCTTAGCCTTATTGTTTTCTTGCGTTCCAAATTCTGAAGACTGACGGTAGCCTACCTAAGCCTTTCAAATCCTACGTGCTGTTTCTATTGTAAGTCTAAGTAGCGACCGTACCCCGCCTTAGCCTTATTGTTTTCTTGTGTTCCAAATTCTAAAGACTGACGGTACCCTACCTAAGCCTTTCAAATCCTACGTGCTGTTTCTATTGTAAGTCTAAGTAGCGACCGTACCACGCCTTAGCCTTATTGTTTTCTTGCGTTCCAAATTCTAAAGACTGACGGTACCCTACCTAAGCCTTTCAAATCCTACGTACTGTTTCTATTGTAAGTCTAAGTATTGACCGTACCCCGCCTTAGCCTTATTGTTTTCTTGCGTTCCAAATTCTGAAGACTGACGGTACCCTACCTAAGCCTTTCAAATCCTACGTGCTGTTTCTATTGTAAGTCTAAGTAGTGACCGTACCCCGCCTTAGCCTTATTGTTTTCTTGCGTTCCAAATTCTGAAGACTGACGGTACCCTACCTAAGCCTTTCAAATCCTACGTGCTGTTTCTATTGTAAGTCTAAGTATTGACCGTACCCCGCCTTAGCCTTATTGTTTTCTTGCGTTCCAAATTCTGAAGACTGACGGTACCCTACCTAAGCCTTTCAAATCCTACGTGCTGTTTCTATTGTAAGTCTAAGTATTGACCGTACCCCGCCTTAGCCTTATTGTTTTCTTGCGTTCCAAATTCTGAAGACTGACGGTACCCTACCTAAGCCTTTCAAATCCTACGTGCTGTTTCTATTGTAAGTCTAAGTAGTGACCGTACCCCGCCTTAGCCTTATTGTTTTCTTGCGTTCCAAATTCTGAAGACTGACGGTACCCTACCTAAGCCTTTCAAATCCTACGTGCTGTTTCTATTGTAAGTCTAAGTAGTGACTGTACCCCGCCTTAGCCTTATTGTTTTCTTGCGTTCCAAATTCTGAAGACTGACGGTACCCTACCTAAGCCTTTCAAATCCTACGTGCTGTTTCTATTGTAAGTCTAAGTATTGACCGTACCCCGCCTTAGCCTTATTGTTTTCTTGCGTTCCAAATTCTGAAGACTGACGGTACCCTACCTAAGCCTTTCAAATCCTACGTGCTGTTTCTATTGTAAGTCTAAGTAGTGACCGTACCCCGCCTTAGCCTTATTGTTTTCTTGCGTTCCAAATTCTAAAGACTGACGGTACCCTACCTAAGCCTTTCAAATCCTACGTACTGTTTCTATTGTAAGTCTAAGTATTGACCGTACCCCGCCTTAGCCTTATTGTTTTCTTGCGTTCCAAATTCTGAAGACTGACGGTACCCTACCTAAGCCTTTCAAATCCTACGTGCTGTTTCTATTGTAAGTCTAAGTAGTGTCCGTACCCCGCCTTAGCCTTATTGTTTTCTTGCGTTCCAAATTCTGAAGACTGACGGTACCCTACCTAAGCCTTTCAAATCCTACGTGCTGTTTCTATTGTAAGTCTAAGTAGTGACCGTACCCCGCCTTAGCCTTATTGTTTTCTTGCGTTCCAAATTCTAAAGACTGACGGTACCCTACCTAAGCCTTTCAAATCCTACGTGCTGTTTCTATTGTATGTCTAAGTATTGACCGTACCCCGCCTTAGCCTTATTGTTTTCTTGTGTTCCAAATTCTAAAGACTGACGGTACCCTACCTAAGCCTTTCAAATCCTACGTGCTGTTTCTATTGTAAGTCTAAGTAGCGACCGTACCACGCCTTAGCCTTATTGTTTTCTTGCGTTCCAAATTCTAAAGACTGACGGTACCCTACCTAAGCCTTTCAAATCCTACGTACTGTTTCTATTGTAAGTCTAAGTATTGACCGTACCCCGCCTTAGCCTTATTGTTTTCTTGCGTTCCAAATTCTGAAGACTGACGGTACCCTACCTAAGCCTTTCAAATCCTACGTGCTGTTTCTATTGTAAGTCTAAGTAGTGACCGTACCCCGCCTTAGCCTTATTGTTTTCTTGCGTTCCAAATTCTGAAGACTGACGGTACCCTACCTAAGCCTTTCAAATCCTACGTGCTGTTTCTATTGTAAGTCTAAGTAGTGACCGTACCCCGCCTTAGCCTTATTGTTTTCTTGCGTTCCAAATTCTGAAGACTGACGGTACCCTACCTAAGCCTTTCAAATCCTACGTGCTGTTTCTATTGTAAGTCTAAGTATTGACCGTACCCCGCCTTAGCCTTATTGTTTTCTTGCGTTCCAAATTCTGAAGACTGACGGTACCCTACCTAAGCCTTTCAAATCCTACGTGCTGTTTCTATTGTAAGTCTAAGTAGTGACCGTACCCCGCCTTAGCCTTATTGTTTTCTTGCGTTCCAAATTCTGAAGACTGACGGTACCCTACCTAAGCCTTTCAAATCCTACGTGCTGTTTCTATTGTAAGTCTAAGTAGTGACCGTACCCCGCCTTAGCCTTATTGTTTTCTTGCGTTCCAAATTCTGAAGACTGACGGTACCCTACCTAAGCCTTTCAAATCCTACGTGCTGTTTCTATTGTAAGTCTAAGTAGTGACCGTACCCCGCCTTAGCCTTATTGTTTTCTTGCGTTCCAAATTCTGAAGACTGACGGTACCCTACCTAAGCCTTTCAAATCCTACGTGCTGTTTCTATTGTAAGTCTAAGTAGTGACCGTACCCCGCCTTAGCCTTATTGTTTTCTTGCGTTCCAAATTCTGAAGACTGACGGTACCCTACCTAAGCCTTTCAAATCCTACGTGCTGTTTCTATTGTAAGTCTAAGTAGCGACCGTACCCCGCCTTAGCCTTATTGTTTTCTTGTGTTCCAAATTCTGAAGACTGACGGTACCCTACCTAAGCCTTTCAAATCCTACGTGCTGTTTCTATTGTAAGTCTAAGTAGCGACCGTACCACGCCTTAGCCTTATTGTTTTCTTGCGTTCCAAATTCTAAAGACTGACGGTACCCTACCTAAGCCTTTCAAATCCTACGTACTGTTTCTATTGTAAGTCTAAGTATTGACCGTACCCCGCCTTAGCCTTATTGTTTTCTTGCGTTCCAAATTCTGAAGACTGACGGTACCCTACCTAAGCCTTTCAAATCCTACGTGCTGTTTCTATTGTAAGTCTAAGTAGTGACCGTACCCCGCCTTAGCCTTATTGTTTTCTTGCGTTCCAAATTCTGAAGACTGACGGTACCCTACCTAAGCCTTTCAAATCCTACGTGCTGTTTCTATTGTAAGTCTAAGTATTGACCGTACCCCGCCTTAGCCTTATTGTTTTCTTGCGTTCCAAATTCTGAAGACTGACGGTACCCTACCTAAGCCTTTCAAATCCTACGTGCTGTTTCTATTGTAAGTCTAAGTATTGACCGTACCCCGCCTTAGCCTTATTGTTTTCTTGCGTTCCAAATTCTGAAGACTGACGGTACCCTACCTAAGCCTTTCAAATCCTACGTGCTGTTTCTATTGTAAGTCTAAGTATTGACCGTACCCCGCCTTAGCCTTATTGTTTTCTTGCGTTCCAAATTCTGAAGACTGACGGTACCCTACCTAAGCCTTTCAAATCCTACGTGCTGTTTCTATTGTAAGTCTAAGTAGTGACCGTACCCCGCCTTAGCCTTATTGTTTTCTTGCGTTCCAAATTCTGAAGACTGACGGTACCCTACCTAAGCCTTTCAAATCCTACGTGCTGTTTCTATTGTAAGTCTAAGTAGTGACCGTACCCCGCCTTAGCCTTATTGTTTTCTTGCGTTCCAAATTCTGAAGACTGACGGTACCCTACCTAAGCCTTTCAAATCCTACGTGCTGTTTCTATTGTAAGTCTAAGTATTGACCGTACCCCGCCTTAGCCTTATTGTTTTCTTGCGTTCCAAATTCTGAAGACTGACGGTACCCTACCTAAGCCTTTCAAATCCTACGTGCTGTTTCTATTGTAAGTCTAAGTAGTGACCGTACCCCGCCTTAGCCTTATTGTTTTCTTGCGTTCCAAATTCTAAAGACTGACGGTACCCTACCTAAGCCTTTCAAATCCTACGTACTGTTTCTATTGTAAGTCTAAGTATTGACCGTACCCCGCCTTAGCCTTATTGTTTTCTTGCGTTCCAAATTCTGAAGACTGACGGTACCCTACCTAAGCCTTTCAAATCCTACGTGCTGTTTCTATTGTAAGTCTAAGTAGTGTCCGTACCCCGCCTTAGCCTTATTGTTTTCTTGCGTTCCAAATTCTGAAGACTGACGGTACCCTACCTAAGCCTTTCAAATCCTACGTGCTGTTTCTATTGTAAGTCTAAGTAGTGACCGTACCCCGCCTTAGCCTTATTGTTTTCTTGCGTTCCAAATTCTAAAGACTGACGGTACCCTACCTAAGCCTTTCAAATCCTACGTACTGTTTCTATTGTAAGTCTAAGTATTGACCGTACCCCGCCTTAGCCTTATTGTTTTCTTGCGTTCCAAATTCTGAAGACTGACGGTACCCTACCTAAGCCTTTCAAATCCTACGTGCTGTTTCTATTGTAAGTCTAAGTAGTGTCCGTACCCCGCCTTAGCCTTATTGTTTTCTTGCGTTCCAAATTCTGAAGACTGACGGTACCCTACCTAAGCCTTTCAAATCCTACGTGCTGTTTCTATTGTATGTCTAAGTATTGACCGTACCCCGCCTTAGCCTTATTGTTTTCTTGCGTTCCAAATTCTGAAGACTGACGGTACCCTACCTAAGCCTTTCAAATCCTACGTGCTGTTTCTATTGTAAGTCTAAGTAGTGACCGTACCCCGCCTTAGCCTTATTGTTTTCTTGCGTTCCAAATTCTGAAGACTGACGGTACCCTACCTAAGCCTTTCAAATCCTACGTGCTGTTTCTATTGTAAGTCTAAGTAGCGACCGTACCACGCCTTAGCCTTATTGTTTTCTTGCGTTCCAAATTCTGAAGACTGACGGTACCCTACCTAAGCCTTTCAAATCCTACGTGCTGTTTCTATTGTAAGTCTAAGTATTGACCGTACCCCGCCTTAGCCTTATTGTTTTCTTGCGTTCCAAATTCTGAAGACTGACGGTACCCTACCTAAGCCTTTCAAATCCTACGTGCTGTTTCTATTGTATGTCTAAGTATTGACCGTACCCCGCCTTAGCCTTATTGTTTTCTTGCGTTCCAAATTCTAAAGACTGACAGTACCCTACCTAAGCCTTTCAAATCCCACGCGCTGTTACTATTGTAAGTCTAAGTAGTGACCGTACCCCGCCTTAGCCTTATTGTTTTCTTGCGTTCCAAATTATAAAGACTGACGGTACCCTACCTAAGCCTTTCAAATCCTACGTGCTGTTTCTATTGTATGTCTAAGTATTGACCGTACCCCGCCTTAGCCTTATTGTTTTCTTGCGTTCCAAATTCTGAAGACTGACGGTACCCTACCTAAGCCTTTTAAATCCTACGTACTGTTTCTATTGTAAGTCTAAGTAGCGACCGTACCCCGCCTTAGCCTTATTGTTTTCTTGCGTTCCAAATTCTAAAGACTGACAGTACCCTACCTAAGCCTTTCAAATCCTACGTGCTGTTTCTATTGTAAGTCTAAGTAGTGTCCGTACCCCGCCTTAGCCTTATTGTTTTCTTGCGTTCCAAATTATAAAGACTGACGGTACCCTACCTAAGCCTTTCAAATCCTACGTGCTGTTTCTATTGTAAGTCTAAGTATTGACCGTACCCCGCCTTAGCCTTATTGTTTTCTTGCGTTCCAAATTATAAAGACTGACGGTACCCTACCTAAGCCTTTCAAATCCTACGTGCTGTTTCTATTGTATGTCTAAGTATTGACCGTACCCCGCCTTAGCCTTATTGTTTTCTTGCGTTCCAAATTCTGAAGACTGACGGTACCCTACCTAAGCCTTTCAAATCCCACGCGCTGTTACTATTGTAAGTCTAAGTAGTGACCGTACCCCGCCTTAGCCTTATTGTTTTCTTGCGTTCCAAATTCTAAAGACTGACGGTACCCTACCTAAGCCTTTCAAATCCTACGTGCTGTTTCTATTGTAAGTCTAAGTAGTGACCGTACCCCGCCTTAGCCTTATTGTTTTCTTGCGTTCCAAATTATAAAGACTGACGGTACCCTACCTAAGCCTTTCAAATCCTACGTGCTGTTTCTATTGTAAGTCTAAGTATTGACCGTACCCCGCCTTAGCCTTATTGTTTTCTTGCGTTCCAAATTATAAAGACTGACGGTACCCTACCTAAGCCTTTCAAATCCTACGTGCTGTTTCTATTGTATGTCTAAGTATTGACCGTACCCCGCCTTAGCCTTATTGTTTTCTTGCGTTCCAAATTCTGAAGACTGACGGTACCCTACCTAAGCCTTTTAAATCCTACGTACTGTTTCTATTGCAAGTCTAAGTAGCGACCGTACCCCGCCTTATAGCCTTATTTTCTTGCGTTCAAAATGCCTTGTTATTCTAAAGACTGACGCTGTCTTACGTTTACGATTTTTTAAAGACACAGGCTTTGTTTATGAGCGTATGAATTTGTTGCTGCTCAAATTGTGATTATCACAGATAAATTTATCTTTACAAGTTTTATGTAACAAGACATTTGGAACACAAGGAACTTGATAATAAGGCTCAGACAAGGTGCGGTCACTACTTAGATCCAAAATTTACTAAACAAAATTAGCTGACCTCCGTTTCGGTCTTAAGTCAAGACAAAATTTATAATTATTTATTCGTAATACATGTGATATTGTTGATATTTTTTGGCAGAGATTAAAGAAATAGGATGCCGATGACAGTAAACATGTAACTGTAAGATAGATTGATTTGTATTTACTTTTATTGGTAGGAAAATGGTGTTTTTGAAAAATGTCAACATGAGATCGAATAGCGATTATAATAATATCAAATTTAGACAAAATAGACGGGACAACGGAAGAGTTATGTCGACAAAAACTCTTCCAGCAGCATCAACTCCACGTACGTACATGCATAGTGTTTGGCTGTAGCATCAACCGACTCTACACTTGTACGTCACGGGGTCACGTACATACATTTAACATACATAATGAGCTTTCGCGAAACAGGATAAATGGTTCAGAATAACAACCCCTTTTTTTAAATAAGAAACATCCTCTCGTCTGCCAACTAATATCCATCAGTTAAAATAGTATTTAAACTGTCGGAAAAGTCCAAAAAGTCAAAACATTTTTTGGCGTTTTAGTTGCTCTTTAAGTACTGTCACTCTGGCAGAAAGACTAAAATGGGGCACGAAATGGGACACGCTCGGCAGATAAATGCGAGGATGAGCATCAATGGTGAGGAGAGGGCACTGGCGGCGGAACGGGGGTGGGGGCAGGGGGCATTTCTCCACCACTTTTCTACTTAGGGGAAATGCCCCCCTCCCACTTTTGGCAGTTCCGCATAAATAAAAACATAGACAAAGAGCAGCCGACCGGCTCTGTTTTGGCCCTTCCACTTTCAAAAGTGTTTCGCCACCTGTGAGGAGAGGGCACTTGTTCTGAATGCTTATCGCCTCCATGGCCTCGTTGGGCCCTTGTTGTTAACCACGTCATTGAAAATGCTGACCTCAACCCCCACCCCACTCCCACCATGACCCCTACCCCGACCTTCTCCACCCCACCCTGACCACCCCTCACCCCAACCCCCACCACCACCCCAGACTCCCAGCCTGACACTCACCCTACCCCACCCTACCCCAACCTACCCCAACCCACCCCACTCCCACCCATACCACCTCCACCCCAAACCAGTACTGCTGCAGTAAGCCTGCAGTGTAGGCATCACATTTCACACACATCTTAATTAATAATCATATTGTAGGACCTTTTTAGTCGACTTTTTTTCTAAATGCCTAAATGTTTCAAGGACCTTCAAATATTAACAGAATTAGCAACGACACTTTATAACCTTGATGGAATTTACAATAAACAAATGTTATGTATGTACCCATATGTTGAACATATTTCTGGAGACTACATACTGTTTGGATTGACCCAAAATGTACTAAATAAAATTAGCTGGCCTCTGTTCTGGTCTTAAATATGACCTTCATCAAAGACAACATTTATAATTATTTATTCTTAATACATGGGATATTGTTGATAACAAATTTGTTTCATTTTTGGCGGAGATTAAAGAAATACGATTCCGATGAAAGTATACATGTAAGATTGTTTTGTATTTACTTTTATTGGTAAAAAGAAAATGGTAGATAAACTTTTTTGAAAAATTTCAACATGAGATAGAGTAGAGCACTAAAGTGACCTCATGTAGTATTTGAAATGCATTCTTTATCAAGTCATATAACGTCCAGTAGGAAAAATACAGTACACAACTCCATTTCACTGTTCCAGACGCTGCCGAGTAGAATTTTCTTTTGTTATTCTGATTTTTGTACCGATGGCGAGTTGAAATCCTCTTGCCATGTTATTATAATTAATACAAGCACTGTACAATTTGAATAATAAAGGTAAGGTAGTGAACGGTCACGGTGGGCAGTAACAGAGGGCGGAGCGTTATAAGCAAGGCATTATTTTATTGGCTGAGACTTAAATTGCCGTCCTGTGTACGTTCAAAACGAATGAACACTATTGGGACCCTTGAAATGATTGCTTCGGGTCAGCTCGTTCATACCGCAGACAGGGCGGCAGACTGCGGAGGAAGGAATATACGAAGTCTATAGCCGTCATGTAAACCTATTCCATTTTGCAATACAACTCAAATTCAATATTTGTTGATATGTATTCACTCATTTATTCATTTATTTATCTGTACAAACTTTTCCCACATTGAGGATTCCCTTCATCGCCCTTTCAATATTACATTTTTCTTTAAAATGGAAGAACATTGTGTACACGTAGTCACATTTACATGACGCGTTTGGGAAACATTCACCGATTCATATCATAATATTAGTTTCTTTGTTTAGTTATAAAAAACGTCCAAGGTGAGGGACAAAGTGTGACTTTTTCAGTCGATACACGTGTTGGCTTAATAGGTCACCTCGGTTCTTTAGCAAACCTTCTCTAATGAGTAGGCCTATCCGCTATATGTACACACTTTCGTGTGTAAACAACATTGCGTAAGAGTTACCAGCAAAAGAATACCTTTATTTGTTATTGTGACGTGACACGACCATACAAGGCCAAAAATAGGAAGGAATAAACTCGTATAAACACTATGTTTTCTGTCTACGTTAAGATTGTTGCTCCTAAATTTCTTTGTTTCATCGTACTGGGAACTACAAAGTGAGCCATGTTACGTAAAGTAAGCGTTCAAAAGGTTTACGTACAAATTAACACGCAACATTGGAAATATACAAAGGAAATTACCAAAAAGCGAAAACTAAAAGTAAATTTTTTTTTTTTTTACAAATTAAAAGTAAGTTTGTGAAATATACACTAAAGTGTTTAGCGTTCGGCATAAGAAGTAAAACTGTAAAATTACAATAGTCTTTCTGAAACTATTAGTCTCTAATCATCACTGTCTTCCTCGCTATTCAAGTTCTCTTTATCGTGTTGGAACAATCCGTCAATTTTTTCCTGGTGTTTAGGCAATACTCTGTTTAGGGCTTTGTTTACTTCCAGACCCTTATTTACTTTCTTTTTCTCGAGATCTTCTACAGTATCTTGGTGAGTATCACTATCTTTCAGATGTAGGTAACTTGACAAAAAATCCTTGTAAGATTCGCTGAACTGCCCAATGGGTCTTTCTATTGGCTTTTCCCATGGCTGGAGCTTCACCCATACCACAGTTGACGTACTTTTCATATTTTTCACTCCACATCTCTTCAGTGGCTTCTATGGCCTCTTTCAACCAGTCTAGATAGGTGGTATTGTCTTCCAATTCAGAACTAGACTCATCTTCATCGGATAATTCGTCATCTTCTGACTCCGTTTCAGACTCCATATCATTTTCCTCGAAATCTTCATCCTGCGTAGATTCAGTTTCACAGTTTTCTATTTCTGAATCTCCAAATCTACGCCTTTTAAAATAGGATTTGGAGTTCCCCACGTCAAAGTATTCAGATTGAATAGCTTCAATTTCAAGATTCCTCTTCAGCATGTACATTTTCTGCATGCCTGCGTAGGTTATATCTCCTTCCAAAGCTTTTGTTACATTGGTGACAAGCATGGGGTTTGACTGCAGAAATAACATTCACGTGAATCTTTGAAGGTTAATCTCCGAATGACAAGAAACGGATGAAATCGTTGAATATAACTAGTCATTTCGCTGCTCGTTTGCTCATTTCTTGCTCTTTTTGTTGCTCATTTACTAATTTCGCTGCTCGTTTACTAATTTCTTGCTCTTTTTGTTGCTCATTTACTCATTTCGCTGCTCATTTACCTATTTACTCATTGCTCTGGTAGCAATGTTGTTTACACACGAAAGTGTGTACATATAGCGGATAGGCCTACTCATTAGAGAAGGTTTGCTATAGAACCGAGGTGACCTATTAAGCCAACACATGTATCGACTGAAAAAGTCACACTTTGTCCCTCACCTTGGACTTTTTTATAACGAAACGAAGAAACTAATATTATGGTACGAATCGGTGAATGTTTCCCAAACGCGTCATGTAAATTTGACTACCTGTACACAATGTTCTTCCATTTTAAAGAAAAATTAAATATTGAAAGGACGATGAAGGGAATCCTCAATGTGGGAAAAGTTTGTACTGATAAATAAATGAATAATGAGTGAATACACATGAAAAAATATTGAATTTGAGTTGTATTGCAAAATGGAATAGGTTTACATGACGGCTATAGACTTCGTATATTCCTTCCTTCGCGGTCTGCCGCCCTGTCTGCGGTATGAACAAGCTGACCCGACGCAATCATTTCAAGGGTCCCAATACAGCGTCTCCAAGTATACGAAACTCCCTAAAGAAAAATGTTTGTCCCGAGAATGTTTGTCCCGAACACGAGGAACACAAACAGAGTATATTAGAGAAAATTGTCCCAACCCATCAATTAACTATATAATCATTTACACTATACAGATCATTTAGAGTATACAGACCTAAATAACAGTACCTGGCTGATTAAAACTTAATAAAAGCATAGTCCTCTTGCCCACCAATACTATATAATCCTTTTGTACTGACCTTCCACTGTTGTTGCAATTAACCTCTTACATAATCCCTACACAATACATCCTGTATAACCCTCTTTTTGTGTACTGTGACCTTCCATTTCCCTCCTCAATTCCCTCCACAAATTTAGCCACACGTCCTCTGCAATCCCTATACAAATATAACGACCAAACACCGACCAAACCGCCCCCGATGGGTCCTAGGCTGTCCTATTAAGATTGTTAGGTTCCTTTTGTTTTTTCTTTGATTTTTTTGCTAATGAGTCCGCTAAAGATTATCAGGTTCAACCAAACATATCCTGTCCTATAAGATTCTTAGGTCCTATGCTGTCCTATTAAGATTTTTAGGTTCCTTTTGTTTTGTCTTTGATTTTATGCTAAAGAGTCCGCTAAAGATTCTTAGGTGCCTTTTGTTTTTCCTTTAATTATGCAAATGAGTCCATTATAGACCCCCCCCACACTACTAACAGATGTTTGCCTGTTTGAAGCCGTGGTTTAAACATGACAGTAAAAGATTAATTGTCAAAGATTAATATTATTTATTAAATTGAATTATGTGCTGAAGCGCGAGTAAGTCTCGCTCCTTCAAGTTCATATTTCATAATTTGTCTTCACTCTTTACGTGAATATCATGATCCCAAAATTGAATAGTCCAGCGAATGTCACGAAACCCAACCTCTGACTAGTATAGCGACGGACTTCTTTAGGCTTTCTTTCCCTACATCAATGTAAATGATAGGTAGTTGAGGTCAGATTGAGGTCATTATTTTGAACCACACTGTTGTAGTTTTTAGCTCAGCGAAATCAGAGAACGAGAATTCAGAAAATCGCCAAATCGCCTTGGATTTTGAGGTCAACTTGCGCTCTCAAATATAGTTGCCATTTCTGGGTACATATTTATCAGGATTTATAACAATATTCATTACATTTCTTCCTAAAGTGTACTTGGTTTGTGGCCGAATTGATCTATTGGTGTTTCCACGTCCCTATATAGGCAACTCAATGGAATTTTGTGTGGTATTTTTGTTACGAAATGTGATTGGACAATAGTTCACAAACTGCGTTTATGCGTTTCTAACTCGATTGGTCAATGGGAGACTTTTGAGACGCTGGTGGCAGCAGACATACCTGTCCCTTTTTGCTAGTTCTGAGCATGCGCGCATAGTTCTAAG
The DNA here is from genome assembly GCA_037893225.1 of Hippasteria phrygiana. Classification (NCBI taxonomy): domain Eukaryota; kingdom Metazoa; phylum Echinodermata; class Asteroidea; order Valvatida; family Goniasteridae; genus Hippasteria; species Hippasteria phrygiana. The sequence goes on from JAZGUH010000321.1 coordinate 950,764, forward strand.
CATGCGCACAACTCGTGAAAACAATAGATCAAGAACCGGTATGTCTGCTGCCACCACGCGTCTAAAAATCTCCCATTGTTTTGGGTATGGCAGTCGATGGTACAGTTTGTCAGGGATAAATAGGCTATTATTCATTGTATTTCTTTCTATACTTTTAGTTGGTTGTTGGCCGAATTGGTTTGAGTTTGGCAGCTGGTGCTTTATGTTTGTCAGCGTACCAACGAGCAGGGAAGAGGCAGCAATACATTGCCTTGCTAACGATGATAGCAAGCTGGCTTCCGTCAGTAATAATGACACTGAACGAAAACGTCTCGTGCGGACGTTGATGGCGACAGAAGCAAATGGGAACATCGATGATACCTCTTGGTGAGGCACATGGAAGTAAATCCAGGGGCGGGGGAAGGATATTTCCCCGCCCACTTACTGGCCAGTAGGATGGTCCATATTATCCCACAGAATGTCTAGTACCAATGATAAACATATTAACAAACCTAACCGATTTCCTGTTGTTGTATATTGTAGATTTGCAAAGCGCACATCCCACCAAGGCGATACATTATTACCCCTGCTCACCATGCCTATTCTTCATTCCTGAAACCTCAGCTCCCCGAGGAGAATAATTAATTAATATGCATTTACATTAGAGCAGCTGCGCGTACTATAGTAAAAAGCTGTAAAACCGGTGAACACATGACGAGTTTATAATCTAAACTCTATTGAACATTAAAACATAAATACAATGTGTCTATACGCGTAGGTTTAAATACAATGTTTAACTGGGTTTTAGTTCAAACATGTGTTCAGTGTTTATTCATAAACGTGTCGAAATGTTTATAAAGTGTTACACAGATTTGCGTTAAATTTTGTGTTCAGAAGTTAAACACATGGTTTTACAGTGTACGTACTGTCCATTCAGGGTTCAAAATTGTATATTTGTACATACCGTTTGGAACAGCATCCCCAATATTTTAATAACCCCGGACGTCACTCTGCACTCCCTTCTCCGCTTGTTAAAATAATGATTTAAAAAAGATGTTCTGGATTAAAAGATTCCTTTGCAGTGTAGAATTGATGGAGGGTATTGCCAACTTTACGGTCAGTATACGGGCAAACACTTGTCATCTAGTAACTTCTTTTGGTTTAATTTTGGGCCTCCTGATAGCCCCATGCATAGACCTAAATGTACATTTTTCTCATGACAGGTTAATCGGAGTGCAGACAGATGAGGGTACCGAGTCGAGTGGTCATTGCTTTGCTCTAGATATATCCGGTGATGATGCAACCATTGTTCGTGTTAACTGCAGCATCCCACTCCCCTTCATATGCCAAGACAAGAAAGGTAAGTTGATGTAGCAGTGAACGTTCAGCCGTCAGCTTGATTTTTCATTCACTCATCATTATGTGATGGAGAGTACAAGCTGACATCGCCTTACAACCAGTGGAGTCCGGCCAGTGGAGTCCGGCCAGTGGAGTCCGGCCAGTGGAGTCCGGCCAGTGGAGTCCGGCCAGTGGAGTCCGGCCAGTGGAGTCCGGCCAGTGGAGTCCGGCTCCGCGCGAGAGTCTATGGAGGAGAGCCGCTCCGCACGGGAGTATATAGAGGAGAGCCGCTCCGCACGGGAGTCTATGGAGCTGAGCCGCTCCGCACGGGAGTCAATGGTGCGGAGCCTCTCCGCGTGGGAGTCGTTGGAGGAGAGCCGCTCCGCACGGGAGTCTATGGTGCGGAGCCTCTCCGCGTGGGAGTCAATGGTGCGGAGGCGCTCCGCGCGGGAGTCTATGGAAGAGAGCCGCTTCGCATGGGTGTCTGCGGAGCGGGGCCGGCCGGTCGGGAGGATGGACCCGGTATCGCGGTGCGGCACCGCACGGAGCCCCCGTGCAGGACCAATGCACCCTCCACCGGTGCCCCTGGTACTCGGGGGGCCACCGGGCCGGTGGGGGCCCCGGGGACGGAACCGGCGACCACGGCTGGTCGGCTAGGAAGACCCGTTGCCAGACGGCGCATGCGCGGTGGCCCCGTTGCCCCGTTACCCCGAGCAACAGGCAGTGTGCTCGTCGCAGTTTGGTGTGTAACGATGGTTGTCAGAAAGCCCCGGAATAAACGGCCAAGAGCCCACTAAAACCCAGAAGAAGTCACCTGTGCTTGATTCCAGGCGTGTTTCCTACCTCAACGCTACAATATCACTCGACGCTTTGTTCAAGACCGCGATACTACAGGACTATTGTATAAGCCGCATTGTAGGCCCCTTGCAGCATGTTTTGAGTGTTGTACGATATTGACTTCGCAGTTCTTTTTCTTTTCTTTAATTTGTTCTCCTTTTTGTATTTCCGAGGGTGGGGGGGGGGGGGGGTGACCCCTTTCCCCGCTACGCCCATGCTTACAATGCTAGATGCCACTCGAGATATTATATGTAATTATGTAAAGGGTGACAGAAAACAAGAAGGGAAAAGCTACTAAGACGAATACGAAGAGGGAACAAAGGTGGCTGCAACGTGTTTCTAACGTTCTGTGGTTGTCATCGTTGTTATTGTCTTCTGTGTTTGTTTGGCTTGTCTGTCTGTCTGTCTGTTTGTTTCTGTTTGGGTTGTTTGACTGTCTGTCTGTATTTCTTATGTTTGATGTGCTTGTCTGTTCTATTGGTGTTTTTGTTTTCTAACACATGGAGAGCAACTCGATAGTAATTTAGTTTGATTTTTTGTAATCCGGCAAGAGTTGCGTGTTTGTCTTTTTTCCATTTATCGTAATTATTATTCCAATTTATGTATGTTTCTGCTTTGTGTATAGTTTGAATGTTTAACACTTGTGTTTTTTTGTATGTTTTTGTATTTACTTGCAAAATCAATAAATGAAATAAATGAAAATGAAAAACGTGATGAGCTGTTACACACATTCGATAATCGGAAACGAGTGGAGGACTGGGTAGATAACTTTACATAAAATTACAGCCACGCTCAATACGGTGTTAGTGACGGGGCCAAAACTAAAACGGCTCTCTTGCATTAGAGCTGTTCGTTTTCGAATAATTTAGTATTCGAATAATTTAGTATTCGAATAATTTAGTATTCGAATAATTTAGTATTCGATTAGTCTGACCGAATATTCCAATATTCGATAGTCACCGATCAAGTTTTTCATGCGTATTATTAAAAACGTATCAGAGTCGTATCTGTACGTGCACACATTATTTGTTCGAATATTCGGTTGACAATCGAATATTAGAATATTCGGTATACCTGCAACAGTCCTATATTTCATGTGCGTGAGATGCCATTTTAGTTTTGGCCCCAGCATTCTTTTTACATTGCATGTTCTTCGAATTGATAGGTCCCAATATAAACAAATTGGGTCCAAATGGTAGGATGTGGTGACGATCCCGTAGCCACGTTCTGATTGGGGGTGGGGGATGGAGACGGAGAAGCCTAAAGTTGAAGCTTGTGTGTACTGAAACTGTTCCAGATGATTATCCTTTGTTTGTCCGCTTCGTTCTTTATTTCATCAGAATTCATCGAAGCTGTTGTCGGAACCTATGACACGGCAAATGATGTATTGATGATGACCACGGACCTTATTTGGCCAGGTAATTAACACAAAATGTACAAAATGTTTTTGAGGTTTTATAATGTGTTTTCTTTGATGGCACACTGGGGCGGGGGGGAGGGGGGCGAGGGGAGGTGGACGCAAGGCCAGGACCTCGGCCTAAATCCTTCATATCAACAGAGTCGGTGTGATTTTATCAGCAATATTTTCCTTTCAAAGTTCACACAAAACGTGACCACTACACTGAAATATTGGATAAAAAAATTAGGCAAACCGTTTTCCTCTTTAACGAGAAATCGGTTTATATTGCTTAATATTGGGCGATTGTTTGCATAATATACCCAACTGTCCATTTTGAGAAAATGTAACAACCTGTTTTTGGGAAAGTTTACCGCAAGGATTAGGCAAGTTATCGAGCCCAACTTAATTGGTTGAAAAGTTCCCGGAATTTGATATTTTAGTTTTTGTCCGATATTTTTACTTCGGCTATTTAGGACACGCTATTTGTACAAGCCTTAGTTGATCTCCCATGTCGAAACAAGTGACCATTTATTGTAAAATTGTGTCCAATTGTGTCCGAAATTATTAAGGCATTGTTCACTATGGAGAAATTTAAAGAAACAAATCTTTACTCAGTAATGGGAAATATATAAAGACGAGCTAAATTGTTAAAATACACTAGTCTTACAGTATTGAGGATTTACGTTTACCCAACTACGGTGGAAAATCTTACCACCAATCACCTTGGGTAGTAATAATATCCAGTTGTGTAGTCAATTGTTATGTTCACCAGTATTGGTATCGAAGTTGGTCCGCTTTTACCCAACTTCTTAAAAACGGGGAAAGTTTGTCCATGCACATTGCACGCCCCACTTTTCCTATTAATTTTCCGGCTTGGTTTTCTTAATATATGGGAAATGTTGAGCCCCTGCAACGACAATTTATGGCCAGTTGTACCTCTAAGTCTAAGATTTGTTTCTTCTGCTGAAGGTGGTGAAGTACCGCCTGATAGAACACTTGTTAGTCCAACCTACCGAGATGAGGTATATGTTGGTATCAGTCTGCTTGTGTTCGTATGTCTCAGCTCCTTGGCTGGGTTGGGTATTCTCCTCTCTCTCGTCTTTCTTGCCTTCAATCTCCGCTACCGTAATCTGAGGTAAGTGCAGAAAGCTCCTTCCTCGGAACTTATGCAATTTCCCTCGAATGGTCCTGCTAAGTTATTACGCGGAAATTATACTGTGCGGGTGACTGATGCTGCAGCCCCGTGCACATTTAAGTTATTATTTGTATGCAAGGTCGCCCCGAACAAGCCAAAAAGCCACTCGAGGTACGAAGCTACAAAAAGAAAAAAGAATCAATGATACAAGAGGCAGGAAGTATTATTACTATTAATTTCTGGTACCGAAACTAAGGATTTCAGAGAAGTGCATGTCGCACTGTAGCTCGAAAGCCCGAAGAAACCTGTAGGAAGACGAAAATAGGAAATTTCGGTTTTAGAGGTGGGAGGGGAACCCCAGAATGATATCCTAGAGAAAATCCAAGAGGACTGAAAACCCAAACCATGTATTGTCGGCCCGTGGCGGGATTCGAACCTTGGTCAGAGTAGACAGCAGTGGAAGGCGAGGAAAGTACCACAAGGCCAGCCTGACTCCCCAAGCTCTTATTCGAGTCCGTAGTTTAAAGTTAGATTTGTTTCTAACCTAGAGGCTAGCGCTATGAATTAATAAATAGTTTGTATACGATACATTACATTTTGTCTAAGCAGCGGTGCGAACAATTATAACATTGCACCATCGACTGTATATCCTTAGAGACTTGTGAAAACTATCTTGTACCAGAGATTGGTGTTTACTGAGCACATATTGAGCATATATATGCATACAAACCGTGATTAAACATTTTAATAGAATTAAAATAGATTAAAATAAACGGTTTTGAGTAACTGACCGGACTATAGTCTATGGCTTGAATTCCTCGACCCAAGTCACAAGTTTCAGTGACTCCTAACGAGACCGCTAGCCGTCTCATAAGACCAGTGCACTGCAGTGGTAAGTTTCAAAAGCCAGTGAATAATCAATCCGTTGTTTTATGTGTTGAGTTTAGGATCGTGCGGATGTCCAGTCCTAACTTGAATAACCTGATACTAATTGGCACTGTACTGGTCTACGCCTCTGTTGTCATTTATGGGATTGACAGAAACTTGGTGGAAGAGAAGCATCTGGTTCTATTTTGTCATGTAAGTTTTTTTGTCCATCAGAATGACTGAGTCAGCATTGATTCCGAATGAGAAAATCGACTCGGCGGTTTTTCAATCTTTGCCGCCAAGTTCAATCTGGCCTAAAATAGGGCCATCTCTCCTTGTTTACCAAAACATTGCAGTCAACATTTTCTAAATGCCAAAATTATGCGCGATGGTCGTCATACTTTCAGGAATAGGTATAATTTCTGCACTCCGGAAGTGCATAAAATGAACATTGATGGATCTATCTGTGCTTTGGCACCACATTTCAACGGTTTAAACCTCCGATGGCAGGTGTATACTATACTTTGTGGTATGATTCTGTTTTTTATCACCCCTTCGTTGATCGGCCAGAAACGTTTATCTTAAAAAAGTTCCCGAATCGAACAATAGCAAAACATAATAGTGCAAACTTTTAGTCAGAGTTTATCCAGATTCTAATCCAGATTCTAAACGTACAGTTTTGTCTCAGCACAGTGGCCAGAGACCTGCTATTTGTTGATCAATGATAAATCATCCATTCCCTGGCCTATTCCAGGGTTACGATTAAACGTGTCTGGGTTATTTTGACCTAAAACACCCTCAGATTTCGGACGTATGAGGTATTAATGTGTAGGTTTTCAGAGCAAGGGTTAACCAAGCTCGTATTGCGTATTACATGTTCGACAACCACGTTTGTATTTTTTCCAACTGAAGGGGAATCGCGGAATTGTAATACTTGCTTGAAATTTCTATCCGTCCAAGAAAAATACCACTTTAAATATTATGTTGACGTAAATGTAGGAAATGCTTTACGTGACGTATTACTTGGAAATATGGCCCCGGAAGCAACATTTAATAGCAGTAAATACATTTCCAGGTTTTGAGACTTTGCGTTCCTTTCAAGATGTGGACCTTTATACCGGCTTCAAGCTTAACTTTGATTGAAACGATAAGAACTTTTTCTCTGTTTAATACATTTATGCCATAATGTTGATAAACATGAAATCTCTGCATGCAGGTTAGGGTTTGGCTCATCGCCATTGGATTCGTTCTGGCCTTCGGTGCGATGTTCAGCAAAACATGGCGAGTTCATAAGGTCGTAGCTCGGAAAACACCAAAGAGAAAAGTAAGTACCCCTCGTCATTTCTTGTAATGGGAGTAGTCTAACCAGTGACACGTCACAAATATCCTACCGTTGACTAAAAGATGACTAACTATAGATAACAACCTCTACACCCCCCCCCCCCCCCCACTCTTTTCACTTGTTTTTTCTCGGTGTGTTCTATATAGGTTGTACAGGATCAGCAGCTTATAGCGATGGTCGCTGCTCTTCTTTTGATTGATATCGCCATCTTGTTATCATGGCAACTCATCTTCCCGTGGGAAGAGGATAAAATTTATCTCCCGGAAAAGGTAAGGAGGAAGGTGACAAAGAATAGAGAAGATGAGGAAAAATCAATAATAGAAACAATGGTTTTGGCGGTAAAAAATCGAAGTATTGATACATTCTCACAAAATTAATGAAAAGCTATATAATAGAAAATTGTGTATATTAAATTTTGGGTAACGGTTATCAATTGGCGTAGCCTATGTTTTGAAAAGACGCCTCTTTCTTGAATTATTTTACATTTTGTCCTGGTAGTGCATGCAAAGCACTTTATCTATCCTTACTCATATTATGGTATCGTTTCTACATCCATTGTAATTATTAGTTAATAGAAATTAAATGACTTACTTGACTTAACTATATGTGACTCGACTCGACCCAGCTCACGAGTCGACTCGGCTGGGAGTTAGTGCCTCAAAATGACTCGAGCTGGAGGTTATTTGATAAATAGTTGAACTCAAGTTGCAAGACGTACAGTCTCAGACTACTCAGTGTCGGGGCACAGATTAATGAAAAAAATGGCATCGAAAGTGTCAAAAATGTTCAAGTGAATTTGTTTTGTTGGAACATTTGTGAAAGTTGAACGGATATTTCACTTCGATAAATTTCAATTATCGTAATTTTTCGAGCATTTATTTTCATTGTTTGTATAGTCAAAAGGGAAAACAGGTCAAATTTATCAGAGATTCAAGCGGTGAGACGTAAACTTCTACGCACTGCATACCAGAATGCGTATCTGCATGTCCCTGTACTCTTACAACTCGACGCAGATGTTCGGCAATCTCCTGTTTGCGACTGTCGAAATAAAACAATTCCATTATGTCTGCGATGCCGTCGGGGATTCTTCAGCGACGCTGCCGTCGCTCAGTGCGACTGTATATGCAATCCAGACGTACCCAAACCCATCTAACTTCAATTGCTTCTGTCCATTATATTATGTAACTCTCCTCTCGAACTGTTTCTTTGCTTACAGCAAGACCGAGACAACTCTACAGTGACACTCATACCTTATATCATGGCCTGCACGGGCGAATATTACCTGTACTGGAGTATTGGTGTCTACACTTTCAAGGGTCTTCTGCTGATATTTGGCGCCTTTTTGGCGTGGGAGACACGACAGGTTGGATATTTTCCTTTTTTATTATCTATTTGGAGTGCTATGTGGCTCCCATTTAAATGTTGTTCACATGCAATCTATGACAGTGGCGTATCCACCGGGAGGGGCAGAGGGAAACTTGCCTCTGTCAATTTTCCTTTTACAGAAAATTAAAGCGCTACCGCTTCACAACTGGTATTTAGCCCTTCACCCCGCGCTTTTTCAATTTATAAGGGCTAAAAAGATTAGGTCACCTTTTCCCTAAAACATACCGGTACCACCACCACCACCCCCAAAACTGGGGTCACTATTTAAACTAAGAAAACTGATTAACCAGTGATCGATTAATTAGTGACTACCTCACACCTGCGCAATAAAATTCAAGTGCGAACGATAGCTAGTTAATTTATGGTGTCACTAGTACCCATTTCACTTGCCACAGTTTAGTACAACCATTGTTGTTATTGATAACCAGCACGACCCATGCCCTGTAGGCGGGTTCCGTCTAGTCGACTAGACGTGGTCGACTAGCCTGCGTTCGGGTAGGTAGCCCAACAATCGTCGACTATAGTTAACAAATTCGAACCTGCTCAAAATTCGTAATTTTGCAATTTTGCTCCCCCCCCCCGACCCGAAAACTGGATATGCCACTGGAGATGTCCACACCTTTTTCAGGTGATGCGGAGTTGCTGCATCACTCACACTCCTGAGGACGGACAGAGCACACTGTCCGAAACGTCGAGTTACACACTCACCCCGCTTCTTTTCAGAACCACACTTCTTCCTAGAAAAGATGTATTTTACATGGTGTTACCCGCAATCCCAGTCTCTCTCTTATATCGCACCCACCATGCAAAGCTTCAAATCGTATCTAAAGCTATTAAACACAAACCACCATGATATCATGCTGATAGTTGCCACTTGACATTGACATGATGCAGGTAAATATTATCTTCTATTCCATCGACTGACTGGTTGTTCTTTCATGAAAGTTATTCATCCAGATTTGTACTCCTCTGGTCTACTAAGAAGTAAATCGCTAAATACTGCTAAATATTCATTTTAATTTAAGGGCAAGTTCACAAAAGGTCACCCTTGCAGTCCCGTGTGTAACTGTGCACCATGTTATCTTTAATTAAAGGAGTCGGGTTGGCGCAGTGGTTACTGTCCCGCCTTTCACCGCTGTGGGCCGGGTTCGAGTCCTGCCCTGGTCCACATGTGGCTTGGGTTTTCAGTCCCTACCTGATTCCGTGGGTTTTCCCAGGAATATTCTTCTGGGGTTTTCCTCCCACCTCTAAAACTGTAACTTCTTCTCATTGTCTTCTCTCTACATGCTTTCGAGCTACAGTGCCTAGGACACTTTTGAGGAATCCTTGATTCATTACCAGAAAGAATTAAATAAAAATAAAAATATTAAAGAATATAATTCTTTAATTAGAAACACCGAAATCTTAAATGTTTTAAGAAGGTAAACACGAACACGCGCGAATTCCTGGACTTGTCCATAAAACGATCCATCCAAAACAGAAGTCGCAAACGAACGTTTTATATTTTGCTTTTCAATGTTTCCTTTGTGTGTGTGTCAGGTGACTATTCCAGCCCTTAATGACAGCAAACTCATCGGTATAAGCGTCTACAATGTAGTCATATTATGCATCGTGGGTCTAGCAATCAACTTGGTCTTGGGCCAAAACCCACAGATTCTCTATGTATTCAACTCAACAATATGCATCTTCTGCACCACGCTGACTATTCTCATTGTGTTTCTGCCAAAGGTAATTCATTAGTCAAATATTTGGTATATTCCAACAGCGTGGGTCACATGTCAACACGAGCTCTGTATATACATGCAGTTTGACACATATTGTAGATTTATGATTTTCATTCTTTTTGGTACCTCCGTGTTGGTGTATTTCGTCATTATAGTGCACCGAGGTGATATTATCACCGTGCAATGTGAACCAGCTTTATGAAAGGCCTTGGTTTCACACAGAACACCGGATCTCGATTCGTGATCTGACTGTTGTTCACACACCAGATTCCGGGTTAATGGATGCGATCAAATGAAGCGGACCAGTGAATGAATCACTAATCGAAATCCAGATCTGTGTGATTCAAAGAGACCCTATAATCTTCATACCATATTATGTTTGCACAGTTTAGAAAGCAAGAAACGAACAATCCTTAGCAATTTCGGTCAATGACTATGGTTAGGCTGGGAGACTATGGGTTAACTATAGGTGAATCCGAAATTGACGAAAATGACACCGATCTGCGCACTTCCGGGTTTAAAAGCGAGGGAATGCATAGACTTTACATGGGAATATCTGGTTGCTACGGGTATAGTACTTTGTTAGCCAAGAAACTTTGTTGCCATGGGCTATTCTTTTTGAGAGCGGGCGGTGATACAGTAAAGATAGAGAATACAATTACGTGACGCGTTGTAAGCCACTCATAGAGATAGAATCTATGAGATGTTGTTATAACACGCTGTATTACCTAAATGTCTGTAGATTGCCTGTTGTGATAAGGCACATCGATTCCGTCAAAAGTGTTCCATTCCTTATCATTTTCGTTTTGATAAGCCTGGCGCGACTAAAGTTTGACTATTCATTTTGCAGGTTTTAGCCGTGTACAGAAACCCCATGAAAGACCCCATGCGGGATGCAACAGTCAGGACTCTGTCCCGTGACTCACATGATAGCAGCAACAACAAAGAGATGATCCAAGAAAACATAAGACTCAAGGAAACAGTTGCCATGGTAATTAATAACAGAAAGCCCCTACAAACCAGCAGACCCCCTTGTTTACTGCGATTTTTGGACAGAAGGCCTACTGGTATATTCTGTAGCTCAGACTGTGTTTTCCACAATAAGTGACGTTATGTAATGTAGGAAAGGAGAAGGTTGACTGTCATTTTAAAACGAAGAAAGTGCAAAAGGACACCCCGCGTTGTCCATGGCTGCGGTGTTCCTTGAGTCTAGTTGGGAGGACTTTCCCGGCTCGTTGAACAAATCTGAACAAGAATTTATAATAAGAGACGTATCTAGTGGGGGTGGGGAGGGGCGGGGGTGGGGAGGGGCGGGGGAGGGGCCGGGGCGGGGCGGAACTTTCTCTTGCCATTTCTTTCTTTTTTAGAAACTGGAAACGGCGGCGCTTATAATTGGTACTTACCCCCAGCCCCTTCCGGTTTTGAATTTATTTCCAGGCGGAAAAATGAGGTAACCTTTTCACAAATTATGGGAGCAAAAAATGGCATCACCTTTTCACAGATGTTTGCAATTTCGTCCCCTCTGGACCCCAAACCTGCATTGGCCACTAACAATAGCCCATTGTTGAATTAAACATGCAATGGAAAAATGCAATTAATTTATAGTACTTGCAGTTGCTGACATCAACTTACCAATCAAAGAAAACATGTGAAGTATTATCAGCGGCGGTGATTTCGCGTCAAGGTTAGGGAGGAAAAAGCACACAACCAATAACAATATTATTAAGTGTTTTGTACTGTCTCTCTCTTGTGTATCCTGGTAAATTTTTGAAAATGTGTGCTGATCTTTTTTTTGGGAGGGGCGGGGACACTCTCCCTTCCTAAAATGAGTGGGGGGGGGGTCGTATATCCCCATATTGGGGGGACGTGTCCCCCAATCGCCGCCCACGAGTATTATTGTCTGAAGTGTTTCCCTTTGTGATTCGTAAATCATGCAGCTTGAAAAACGTCTGAAAGAAAAGCAACAGTGCAACAGTAATACCACAGACCGAGACAATCGCCGCAACAACATTACCAGCGGTCCGTCCCATAGTCAGATGAGGACACGAAGCTGTAATCTGGGTATGTGGTGCTGTGGGCTGATCTGTGGCTGCTTACCGGGAGAGATCGAGCAGAACACCGGGGGACGTGGTGGCGAGGAGACGGTCCACTCTGCTCACATCAACGATGTGGACTTATCACTAGAGATGACGACCAGTACATGTACATCAAATACGCGAGCCACTGAATGATCCGAGTCTTGCTGAACACTATAGGCCTAGTTATTGAGATTGAAATACATGTATTCAGTCTCTGTGTTTTGTAACAGTGTTAAGCAGAGAAAATCAATTATATAATGTACATACAATTCAGATTTTCGTTTTCAGATTTTCCTGATCATATTGCACGATTTGTTCGGCTCGGTAAAATATTTTGAAAGGGGGGTACGACAGTTTTAATGGGCGGTGCTTCGAATAGCCTTTGTACAGGGTGAACTTAAAAAAACGAAACCGAGGAAAAAAGGGTTACTATTCCAAAAATATACATGTCATGGATATATCAATTATTGCATCATAAAGTAGGAGGTACAACCTTTCGATGTCGCAAGGCTACAGTCACGGATGGCTGAGTATCATTGTCCTCAAAACCATAGACAAAATTCAGAAATGGACAAGTCAGGTGTTACTAGCTTTGAACTTGCATGTAGGCAGTCGATGTCTGCTGGAAAACGGGAAAATGACAACAACAAAACACACAGTTTCTTCATTATGATCTGTTTGTTATGTCGATTTTACTGGTAGATCTCAATCAGGAAAGCATCTTTGGTTGCCTGCAAACTTCCTGTTTGATGAATGTTTTCACGACGAAACCCCTCTGTTCAACTGTTAAAACCCTTTGAAGCCGGATGACGGCAATAGCCGCAAAAAAGATTGCCACCAGGCAGGATGACGTCTATACGCGCCATTTTCTGGAGTTTCAATCCATTGTTGGATTAGTGTGTATGGTACGCTTGACTGCACAAGCACATTCTGTCTGTTTCGCTTGGCTGCAAAAGCCGGCTCGACACCCCTGGCGCCTCACTGTAAATAGCCGTACTCAATGGGTTAGCTGAACCATCTCGCCAAGAGGAAACCTTTGATGTGAATGATCATAAATGCACATACCCACTAAATGGTAACCACAAGAAAGTTTTTACAGTCACTTAAACTATTTCTCTGACGTCATTCTCTTGTTCAAACTGTAGATTATTTTTAGGAATCTACACTTAACTGTAGATTCGTAAAAATAATCTAGTTATTCGTATACGAATCTACAGTTATTCGTGCACGATAATTTAAGGTTAACAAATTAACACGCTTTTTTATGACTAAAAACATGTTCCAAATTTTGTAACAAAAATCAAAATAAGAGAAATCGGAATTATTTGATGATACATTTCATTGTCATAAAGTACGCACAATATACGACCTTCATCAACTCCACTTCTGATGGTCTTTACTTCAAATCTCTTAAAGTTGCTATATATGTCTGCGTTCTTCAATAAATTTGATTTTTTTTCTTGTAACAAATTTTCAAATTGTATGTTTGGGTGTCTGCAACCCTCCAAAAACGGTTTTTTTTCTGAATTGCTTTTGCCCCTCTAATGCAGAAAACGATTTCAACATGCGGGTACTGAATAATTCGAAATTTGTAAAGTAATTATTTGATAACTATAACATGGTGGGATTATTTGTTAGCCGCCTCAGTTAAACCGAAGTAACTTTTGTATTGCTAGAAAATAGCAATTTAAAAAAAGCACAGACAAAGAACTTTACAATTTTAAACGATATTTTTACCTTCCCGACGTAGTGTTAAAGCACTGCATGTCCAGTGCTTTCCGAGAGCCTGTAGGGAAAAAATCACAGGCTTACTCTGGCGGGACTGGAACGGCTGGCCGATTTGAAACCAATATAGCAGCGGGTATACTGCACATTAAATTTTAGATGGAATTTGCGTCGGGAATGATGTAATTTAAACGTGATTTTATGCCCTTCCTGACGTAGTGTTTAATCACTGTATGCTCAGTGCTTTCCGAGAATTTTTTTTAAATCTTAGGGCCTACACATCGAGTACCGGTTTCATATGAATATCCGACTCCCATGAATGTCCGACTCCTCTTCCCTATTATTTTGGTTAAACCCTCTCAAATGACCGGTCACTCTCCCAATAATCGATTCATCGATCACTTAAGGCATGTGCAATACTACAATATTTCATGCTACACCGGTAAATTATCTTGAGCGAAGTGAAGATGTTATCAAATAAATCTGTCAAAGTACGTTGTATGTACGACCCTTTCAAGACGTAGTTAAGTTTTCGTGTAATGAGGTAGTAGGTCTACTGTATACAATATTGAATATTACAAGCGACCCGATCCAAGAGTCATACACAATCCCTAAATTACAGTAACATCCATTATTCATCATTTATTTCGGATCTTTTCTATCAGTGGAATTACAAAATAGTTAAGTAAATTTCAAAAGAAGTCGATACTATTCAATCTGTTCACACACAAATATTCTAAAACTTTTTAAAGAATGGCAGCGAGTAATAAAAGGATGAGGAACTCACATTTAAAAATCGTCCTCCTCTCCTCTCCTGCAGGTCTCACAATAATGCAGTTTCTATGTTTTCCGCTGGTTCGATCCTGATGTGATTGACATGTATGACATGATTTCCCTTATAGCTCCAGTATAATAATTATTCCTGCCCAATCGTAGATCCGGAGTTGAACCAATATGACTGTATCAAACAAAATATATCCATATCAAAAAGCGTCATTCGATTCCAAATGATGTTTTCAGTGAAATTATGACTTCTCTTTACTGTGGTATCGCAAATATTCCCGCGGCAACAACCATATTCAGGGATGATCCAATGTTAGTGTCAAAGAGAATATATCCAATCCAAGTTACGAAGTAATCTAAGCGAGATTCCAAACGATGTTTTCAGTGCAAATAATTACAGGCAACTGATGTCTCGCAGCTGAGTGCACACACAAAAATACACCCCAACAACATGTAGAAACGACAGGCTTTTCTGCTACCACTGTAATCGTAATTGAAGCAACGAATCTACTGTTATTCAGTGAAATGGTGACTGATTTAACCTCTGGAGTCATTTAAATAATCCTTTGTTGTTTGACGAAATAGGAGAATAGGAGAATAGACTCGGAACTGTAGATTGGTGCAATTAGCACGAATCTACACTTCTTCGTTACTCCCTAACATAAGCCAATGTCTTCCATGCACGAATAGCCACACATTCATTTAGTAAAGACATGGTAAAGGAAGCATCACATGGAGTAGAAGTGTTTTTTATCAAAACGAATGACTTGTTCGTTTCTGAATGTTGTCTATAGTTTTGAGGACAAGGATACTTAGCCATCCGTGACTGTAGCCTTGTGACATAGATATTAACAGAAAGGTTGTAGCACCTACTTTATGATGCAATAATTGATATATCCATGACATGTATATTTTTGGAATAGTAACTCTTTTTTCGGTTTCGTTTTTTCTTTTAAGTTCACCCCGTATAATACGTCCAAACCGAGGGGAGAGCATTAAGGAAAGTTCTTGAAGAGAACGCTTGGGTACAGAAATACCTTGCAAGACAAACATGCAAACATACGGATATCCAATGACAGTCGGGGTGGGGGGGGGGGGGGGGGGTGGGGTGGGGGGGCTCTATTCAAACAGATACACAATTATCTTCACATGCAGGCGCAGGTTACCTACCTATATATGTAGGCTACGTGGAAATTAGTGCACTAAAATACCTTTTGGCGTTTTTCTATTGTAAAAAGGCTTCTATTTTGATGTGAAAGGAAGGTTGTAATGTGGGACTGTGATTTGAGTGAGTATGTGAATGCAGGTTGGAGGGTTTGTAGTTGGTGTGTCAGTGGTGTGTCAGTGGTCTCCTGATGCTCTGTGAGTGAGCACCTGTGCATTTCACTCAGCTCTATTGCAGAAAATGCGATCAGTATTAAAGGCAATTCAGGCTCTTGGCTTTGATTTTGTGAGCAATTTATTGTGCTCAGTGCTGCGAGCTCGAGTTGTATTTTGCAGGGCACTTTAGCCTCGGCATTTTTTCTGACTTTTGAGCCGAGAGGGAGACAAGTCATCGAATCAATCACCCAACCGTAAGTTGTGGTATTTAATATCATTTGGTTAAAAATTAGAATTATAAGCTTTTTATAGGATTTCATGAGATTGATGATTTTGAAAGATACAGACTTGGTCTGTTAAGGTGTTGTGTATTATCAAAGCATAGTAGAGAATTTTTATAAATAGATGGTATGCTGTTGTTTTGGCAAAATTAATGGAAGAATATTATGACAGTGGTTTGTCAAATTGAATTTGCAGACGACCTATACCAGGCATTTATTGCCGGATTCTGTTGAGACGCCAGAGGGCGTGCTCCACTTACCAGACCAGAACTAGAGGGGACGTTTGGAAGGGTTGCTGGCGGGGTTATTGCTGTGTTTGGACCCACTAGCAGAGGGATACTTTTCAACCCGATGAGTCGGCAGATGGAGATGGTTGGCAAGTTGATGTATACTACTAAAAATAATGTAGTATATATTGGCAGTGTGTATATATTTATATCTTGTATAAGCATGTTATTGAAGTTGGAGTAGTTGGAGTTGTGAATTGAGCATAGCATATAGAAATTGGAGTAGTTGGAGTTGACGGATTGAACATATTTGAAGTAGTTGGAGTTGACGGATTGAACATATATGGAGTAGTTGGAGTTGACGGATTGAACATATATAGCATATTGTATTTGAAGTAGTTGGAGTTGACGGATTGAACATATTTGGAGTAGTTGGAGTTGACGGATTGAACATATATAGCATATTGTATTTGAAGTAGTTGGAGTTGACGGATTGAACATATTTGGAGTAGTTGGAGTTGACGGATTGAACATATATAGCATATTGTATTTGAAGTAGTTGGAGTTGACGGATTGAACGTATATGGAGTAGTTGGAGTTGACGGATTGAACATATATAGCATATTGTATTTGAAGTAGTTGGAGTTGACGGATTGAACATATTTGGAGTAGTTGG
Source organism: Hippasteria phrygiana (assembly GCA_037893225.1). Classification (NCBI taxonomy): domain Eukaryota; kingdom Metazoa; phylum Echinodermata; class Asteroidea; order Valvatida; family Goniasteridae; genus Hippasteria; species Hippasteria phrygiana. The sequence continues at coordinate 967,861 of JAZGUH010000321.1, forward strand.
AGTTGACGGATTGAACATAAATAGCATATTGTATTTGAAGTAGTTGGAGTTGACGGATTGAACATATATGGAGTAGTTGGAGTTGACGGATTGAACATATATAGCATATTCAATTGTATTTGGAGTATTTGGATTTGATAAATTAAGCATATTATGGTATATTGAAGTTGGAGGTGCCGAATTAAGAATAATATTGCATATTGAAGTTGGAGGTGACAAATTGAACATATTTATAAGTACATGTATTGGAGTTGATTTTAAGAAGTCGATGATTTTAAACACTGTATAATATTAATCATATTTTTATTGAATAAACTCCCATTGAACCCGACAAAAATGTGTGGAACTGACTCTATTTGCAGTTGACATGAACACTATTGGGGCAGGTCGACTTGGTTCTGACACCACACATGGTCAGTTACACCTCTATTGAGAGCACCTGATATGGTGTCTTTGCAGATTAAGGTCAAAGGTCAGCCAGTGGTCAGTAGGGGTCATTCTCTGGAATACATGCTAAATTGCACTGTTGTCACTTTTTTTCATTTGATTTCAGCCACAGTTTATTTATTTATTTATTACATTTCTTTACCCAGGGTGTGCCCAAACAGTTTAAAACTGGTTTCCATTGGGGCCCTGCATATTATTAGTTAAAACTGAATATTTACACATTCATACAAAATATTTAAACAAATACAATAATGTTTACACAAGTAAATATATTTTCGGTAAACTTTTCAACTCTCCAGAAGCCTATTGCTGATTTACGGGATGGGCGAAAAACCCGCGAAAAAAATAACCTTTTAGGGTGAAAAACAAGGGGAAATTCCCATCAGGCTCCAAAGTATTTTGGCAACCAAGTTTATAACTCCGCAGGTCAGCGTAAATGACAGAAATATCACTGATAGATGGCTTTACGTAGCTCCGATTTAAATGTACTTAAGGAGTTTATGGTTCTCATTTGTTCAGGCAGATTATTCCATATACTGGCACCACTCACAGCGAAACTTGTCACGTAGCATTCCTTTTTGGCGAAAGGAACTTTCAGTGCCATTTGGGTCGATTGTCGTGTTTCACGAATCACTGTAAGTGGTGTGAACAGATTTGTCATGTACAAAGGAGTCATTTTGTTAAGGCTTTTGAAAACAAAGATAGCCTTTTTGGACTGAACTCTTTCTTTAAAAGGAATCCAATTTAGTCTGGCAAACATATCAGGTGAGGGAGGTTTAAGGATTATCCGTGCGGCTCTTTTGAGACATTTGTTGAGGGTATTGTCATGAAATATGTACCTTCCTCCCCACACCGTACAGCAATACTCTAAAGATGGCATAACTAAACTTACAAAGAGTGTGTGCAGGCTGCTTTGGGGAACGTAATCACGAATTCTGTTTAACACACCCAATTTAGACGAAACAGTCTTCCTTACGTATTCAACATGTGTACCCCAACTTAATGTTTCATCAACAACTACACCCAAGCATTTACAAGATTTCACTTTTTCGATAACCTTATCAGCAATGCACACGTTCAGGTCGACGTTGGATATTTTCTGCCTTGAACCAATAAGCATACATTTGGTTTTGTTGGCATTTAATGCTAGTTTGTTTCTTTGGCACCAGTTGTGAATACTAGCAAGAGCTACATTCAAGTTCCTTTCTATTTCGTTAATACTAGAGGAGCTACAAGTTAACGTGGAGTCATCTGCATACATAAATAAGTTGCAATTTTGGGGTATACAGGATGGAAAATCACTACTATAAACAATGAATAAAAGTGGCCCTAAGATCGACCCTTGTGGAACGCCTATGTCTATGGGCAAGACCTTCGATATTGTGCCCTTAATATTTACAGACTGACTACGACCGTCTAGGTACGACTTAAACCAATTAATTCCAGAAGATGACAAATTCAGCTTCTTCAATTTGCCTAGTAGGATTACATGATCCACACAATCAAAAGCTTTACTGAGATCTATGAACACGCTACCTGTAACTTCACCTTGCTCCATAGCCTCAAAACACTTGTTTGTTAAATCGTGTAGAGTGCTTTCAGTTGAGTGCAAGGGTCTAAATCCCGATTGGCAACTAGGTATCAAATTGTTATCATCGAGGTAGCTATATACTGCCAAGTGCACCCATCTTTCTAGAATCTTAGAGATAATTGGCAGTATAGAAATAGGCCGATAATTACCTGTACTACATTTATCTCCTCCCTTGTGAATTGGTGTTACCAAGGCGTGTTTCCAAACTTTAGGGTATTGCTCGCATGTTATGGAGAGGTTAAAAATATAAGTTAAAGATTTAGTAATATAAGGGGAAGCAATTTTAATAATTTTAACACTGATGCCATCCGGACCTGTTGCTTTCCCAACCGACATGGATGATATTTGCTTTTGATCGAACTCTTCTGTAATATTAGGTACAGTGCATTCTTCAAGTTCATCCAGAGAATCAACAATAGAGGCGTAGGTATCATTGTTTTCAAGTTCGCCCGATGGGCAATTTCTAGCTGTACGTTTTCCTATTGTAGAAAAGTGTTCATTTAATGTATCAGCAATGTTAGTGGGATCGTCAATATTTTCTCCATTTGGGGAAGTGATAGAATTTGGAGCAATTTTCTGTTTCTTAGGAAGTACCTCCTTTAGTTTTTTCCATAGCATAGATGAATTGCTTTTATTTTCTTCTATGGCTGATGTATAGTATTCACTCTTCTTAGTGCGGATTTTATTAGTTACATTGTTCCGCAGCTTTTTGTAAGAGTCCCAATCGATCTGTGAGCCTGAGCGTTTTGCGATTTTGTGTGCACGATCCCGCTGTCTCATAAGTTTAAGAATTTCGCAATCGAGCCAAGGTAAAGAGGCACCCCGAATACGTTTAGTTTTGATTGGTGCATGAAAGTTAATAATACTCATAAATATGGAGTGCCATTTGCACCACGCTTCATCAACATCATGAGAGTCCAGTACATCTTGCCATGGTGCATTAAGGAGGTCGTCTTTAAACGCATCATTGTCTATATTTGTAAGACATCGAAAATTTATTGAGCGACCTTTAATTGTTGGTGTTTTCCAACTATGTTGACCATAAACAAGATAATGGTCACTGATTAGGACTGGTAATACACCACATTCCTTTATTAGCTCTGGATGGGAGCTGAAAATGAGATCGATCATTACATCATTCTCCTTTTGTATTCAAATATTGAAATTGTTCATGGGAAGCCATGAACAAATATAGACAATGATGCATTTAAAGACGACCTTCTTAATGCACCATGGCAAGATGTACTAGACTCTTATGATGTTGATGAAGCGTGGTGTAAGTAGTGCAACCCGTCTGAATAGGTAAAACCACGCCCCTTTCCCCCGTTTTTTCCGGCCTCTCGACCAATCAGAACGCTGGATTTTGACCACGTGACACCTCATTAGCATAAAATTGTGGATGTGGCCCGTACCATTTATAGTAGGGGTGTAGGTATACCGGAGGGGCGTATATATTAATAAAAATATATTTGTGTATTTAATTATATTAATTATTTGTACATTACTATACTTATAATATACCTAGGATAATAACATATTAATACAAATAGAAAAATAGAGTTGTAAATGGAGGATTAAGTACCTTTCTCATTGTTTGTGATGTGACTAGAACCCGTGGTGACCTCCGTTGCGAATGGTTTAACCCAAACACCTGGACATGGATCACGGTGTGCAGCCCAAGGACGGGCTTTACGCGTCACGACATGTCCGACCAAATTGAAACTGTCCGCTCTTATCTTCCATAAAGTACAGGATGCGCAACTGTATTAGTTACTAATGCGTACGATATAAATACAAGAACCAGTACTCTTTAAACGGTCTTTTTAGAGTTTAAATGTCAATCGGCTGTTGACAAACAGACGTATTCCCGATAAAATCCACTGAGGATAACGTACTCCGTGTATTTCCGTCCATCATCAGGGGATGGCGCACTGCCTGGCCGACCCAGCCGTGATCGTTAGCGTTTCAACCATGACATCAGGCTATAACATCTGGCCAGATTTGCGTTGGGCCTATAACTTTTAAAAGTAAATTCTCGCTGCATATGGCACTTGTATATGAACTGCACTAATGTAAATTTAACAGTCCAGAAGCACAGCAGCATAATCGCACCGTATAGTCCGATACTGTAAGAGATGTTCACGGTAAAATAGTAATCCATTCCTCCTTCCAGGGCCGGAGTGATGGACAGCCCCACAATGGTATAGATATTCCTCATATCTTATCAGCCCGCAACACCAGTTTCACAAAAGGATATCCGACCACACATTGCCACCAGAAACATCAAAGTAAAATTGTACGCAAAAACCCATGACATCGCGTGTGTGCGGGTGGGGGTATGAAAATGTACACGTTCATCTGTACTGTGACAGGTATATTATTATACCCTACGTATTGTCCACGTACGTACAGGCCAATCGGAGTAGCACAGTTGGTTCGATCAACCGGTCTTAAACTTTAATCCCCAGATAAAAGCCCCGATTAAAGATAGTGTTTGGCCTCCATGGTCACACCGAATTAGCTTTAATCACAAAACCTACATGACATTGTGTGTGCACAACAGGCCGGAATGGATTTTCGTGCGTTACCCCGAATATCCCCACAAATTGAAAAGATACACCATAACAAAAACGTAACTTTGGTTTCGTCTAAAATGTATGGATCATTAAGTTTAACGAACCACGGTTACCTTCCAGGAGCGTACCGCTGCGCATTTGTTTACTAACAAGATAGTTGTTGACGCATAATGCAGCTATATGCATGTCATTACCCCGCTCGACATATAAGCGTTGTAACGTTATTGTACGAACAAAGGCGACAAAGATGCTATGGTTGCCTTGGTGACTGTCTACAAACCAATACAGTCATGGCTCCACGCAGCCTGGCTCCACGCAGCCATGGCTCCACGCAGCCATGGCTCCACGCAGCCATGGCTCCACGCAGCCATGGCTCCACGCAGCCATGGCTCCACGCAGCCATGGCTCCACGCAGCCATGGCTCCACGCAGCCATGGCTCCACGCAGCCATGGCTCCACGCAGCCATGGCTCCACGCAGCCATGGCTCCACGCAGCCATGGCTCCACGCAGCCATGGCTCCACGCAGCCATGGCTCCACGCAGCCATGGCTCCACGCAGCCATGGCTCCACGCAGCCATGGCTCCACGCAGCCTGGCTCCACGCAGCCATGGCTCCACGCAGCCATGGCTCCACGCAGCCATGGCTCCACGCAGCCATGGCTCCACGCAGCCATGGCTCCACGCAGCCATGGCTTTGTGGTGACCACCCAGCAGTGGTCAATGACCTCTTATGTAAATATTTCACGTGTCGCGAAAGGACCAATCAACGTCCGACTTTCGCGGATCACTGGTACACTGTATGTTGCTTGTTTCGCCATAGACATATGGTTGGTTCCTAAACATGTGCAACAGCTGGTCATTCTTTCTCTTTCTCAACGTGCCTTTTCGAAGTTAGGAGTTTCGCTTGTCATCGCTATCATATTTTGCTAATTTGTGAAGTTATTGTGGAGTTATACTTTGTTCGTCGTCATCGTCCGCCCGTCATTGTCTTTGTGAACATTTCTGCCTCGCATTTGGGGAGTTACGCCAGCCAGCGTCCTGCAGGAAACCCGGTTTTTCCAGAACAATTCGGGGGTGAGTAGATATTTGCATTGAAACTCGCGTACCCCTAAAGTGGCTACCAAATCGGAGCCTCCAAACCCGGACCCTGCAGCGTCACCGGTCAGCGCAGTAGCTTTGAAACTCCCACCATACTGGCCCATCGATCCGGTGATATGGTTCGCGCAAGTCGAGGCACAATTTCTCACTCGGGGAATCAAATCTGAAATCACCAAGTACTCGTATGTCATCGCATCTCTGCAGCCGTCTATCGCGCAAGAGGTCAGAGATTTGTTGGTCAATCCACCGCCTGACAGCCCATATTCCAAACTGAAGGAAGAGCTTATCAAACGTACCAGCGAGTCTGAGCAAAAGCGCCTCCAAAAACTGTTGACAACGGAGGAGCTTGGTGATAAAAAGCCTTCACAACTACTTCGCAAGATGGAACAACTTCTCGGAGATCGTACCCTGGAGCCCTCAATTCTGAAGCAGTTATTCCTGCAACGTCTCCCGACTAATGTCCAGCTTATTTTGGCATCAACAAGTGATGTGGACATCGCACAACTCGCTAAGCTCGCGGACAAAATCGTTGAAGTATCACCGCCCACTGTTCAAGCCTGTGCCGCGGTTCCAGCACCAGCACCAGCAGCACCACCACTTGTTGCTACAGTCAAGCCACCCGCTGCATCAGAGCTACAACTGCTCCAAGCTCAAGTCGAGAAGCTCACTGCTCAAATGGAGTTGTTGGTCCGCCAAAACCAGTATCAACAGGGTCGGTCGAGGAGTCACACTCGCGACCATAGCCAGCATAGCGGTAGACGCGATCGCAGTTCTTCCACATCGGGGGACAATACTACAGAGTCATGCTGGTACCACTGGAAGTACGGGGACAAGGCTCGTAAATGTTCCAGTTGCAATTTTGGGAGCAGATTTCTTACGTCATTTCGGATTATTGGTGGACATGAAAGACAGGAAACTCATAGATTCCACGACTAGTCTGAGCGTCCAAGGCATTGCAACAAGCACCAATGCTCGCAGCCCGGTTTTCACTGGCCCATCTCCAAACACTCGTTACACGACCATTTTGGGCGAGTTCCCTGCCATCACCCGACCTTGCTTCAGGGACGCGATTCCCAAACATGACGTCACCCATCACATCACAACGAAGGGCCCACCCGTGTCCGCCAGGCCACGGCGCCTTGCTCCAGACAAATTGAAAATCGCCAAAGCTGAATTTGACCACATGCTACAATTGGGCATCATCCGTCCCTCGAAAAGTAGTTGGTCTTCGCCTCTCCATATGGTGCCGAAAGGAACCACAGGTGATTGGAGACCATGCAGTGATTACCGCGCTATCAACAATGCATCCGTCCCTGACCGCTATCCAATCCCACATGTACACGACATCACTTCGTCCTTGCACGGCAGGACTGTGTTCTCGAAGGTGGATTTGATTCGGGCATACCATCAAATCCCCGTGGAGCCAAGTGACATCCCGAAAACTGCCATCACTACCCCATTCGGCATGTTCGAATTCTTGCGTATGCCCTTCGGAATGCGGAACGCAGCCCAAGCGTTCCAGCGTTTCATTGACCAGGTGTTGCGTGGGTTGGATTTCGTGTACGCCTACATCGACGATTTACTCATCGCCAGCCATAGCGAAGAGGAGCACGAGTCGCATCTTCGTACGCTTTTTGAGCGACTTGATCAGTATGGCGTCATCGTGAATCTCACCAAGTGCGAGTTTGGTGTCTCGTCACTGCACTTCCTAGGCCACCAAATCGACAAGGACGGTATTCGGCCACTGGACACAAAGGTTGTTGCGATCGAGCAGTTTCCAATCCCGGGTTCAACTAAGAAATTGCGTGAATTTCTTGGGTTGGTAAACTTCTACCGCCGCTTTATACCACATTGCGCCGCCTTGACACAACATGTAACCGACCTGCTCGCCGGAAAACCGCAAATTCGGAAAGATATTCCCCCCGCGAGATCCGACATCTTGACTACGTGTCGCAGTACACAACCGACATCCGACATGTTCAGGGTAAACACAACGAAGTCGCTGACGCGTTGTCACGCATTAGCCTGGACACAGTCTCTGCCATGTCATCATCTCCAATTGATTTCCAAACTATGGCCGAGCATCAGTGCAATGATGAAGACTTAATCCGTCACAAACAGCAGTCGGTTCTCCAGTTGCAGGACATTCCACTGGTCGCAAGCAAGGACACCCTGACATGTGACGTGTCCACCGGAACGCCTCGACTCTTCGTCCCCAGGGTGATGCGCCGAGCGGTTTTTGACTCCTTGCATTCCCAGTCACATCCTGAAATCAGAGCCACACTCAAGCTTGTCGGTACACGCTTTGTTTGGCCCAACATGAACCAAGATGTTCGTTCGTGGGCTAAAGCCTGCATACTGTAGCGCAATGGTGTGCTTGTATACGCGAGTAAGCATAGCGCGTATGCAGCGAGCAGCTTGCTGCGAATTGTAGCAGCGCCCTCTTGTGGCCGGGCTATGCGCGCATTTTAGACAGTTGATTACAGCGCCTCGTAGGGAGTGGACGTGGTTGTGTCGAGCAGCGGAGACACGTGCAGGTACGAACCTTCAGGAGTTCGCCTTAGGACTTGGGTGGTCTGCCTGGAACCTTAAGGGAGTAACTTAAGGGGCGGGACTACCTGATACTGCAGAGGGAGGGATCGGTAGCCGTTGAGTACACTGGAGACCCGGAACGTCAGGGAACGTTGGTCGTGTGCGAGCTACACGCGTGGCATTCACCCACTGGGATCCCGGGATTCCTGCAGTTGGCAACCTTGAGTTGCCTGAGTCGCTGGCACAGGCGAGCAAGCGTGTGCATTGCGTGCGCCCCACCCTTAACGCAGGTGCTGTCTGGTGATTCACTAATTGACATAATACTGAATTAAGGATAATCAAGGGATACATCTTTGTTGTTCCACTCAAGGTGTCAGTGTCAGTTCTTCACTCGTTTGTCTGTCTCGTCAGTCAGTTGGTTTCCGTCCTTGAAGTATTGTCCTTAAGGCAGCCTGATTTGTACGTGTTGGTGGCAGACGGTTTACCGAACGGACTCATTCCCTTGGTCACCCGGATAACCGCTCGTCTGGGCTTACCGAGGATTAGTCTGGAGATCGATCGGGGCGACTTTGGCGGAGGTCACCTGGTCGGCGCGCCACATTGGTGTCAGAAGTGGGATATAAGCGTAGATCAGATACCTTGAGGACCAGAATTAAGGATAAAGGTCAGGGACTACATCATGGAACCACTGGACAGGGGTCAAATAGATGAGGAATTGGCTATCCTAAGAATGGAAGCACAACGAGGGGAAGAATTACTGCAGGGTGCCTTCGAGGAAAGGCAGCGCCTGAAGGAAGAACTTGACAAGGTGAGGCGGGAGTTGCTGGAGACTAAGGAACGGGAACGAGACATGACACCAAGGATCACAACACCGGAGTTGTTTTTTACTACACCTAGGATGTCACCATTGGACACAGTACCAGCAACCCCTGCGAACACAGCAGTAACCTCTTCGGTTAATGACAGTTGCAATGCAGGAACATTAAAGGATGTACCTGCAGAAACTTCCCTGCAGGAGAAAAACTGCAGAAGAAACGCGTAAGGAAAGGCTCCAGAGGCCGAACATTTGTCCAGACAGATTTAACGGGAAGGTGCCTTGGAAGGATTATAAGGCACACTTCATGGCCTGCAGTGTGGCCAACGGATGGAAGGACGACCAAGCTAAGGTATTCCTTGCTGCAAGCCTCCAGGGACCAGCACTAAGTGTACTGGGTTGTCAGCCGGAAGGCAAGAAATACTCCTTCCAGGAACTCATTCGATCACTGGACCAGAGGTTCGGGCCAGGCCAACAGGCGGAGTACCACTTGATGGCGCTGCGACATCGCCGTCAGGGTGAGAAAGAGACACTACAGGAGTTCGGGCAAAGCATAAGGGAGCTTTCAGCTTTGGCGTACCCCGAATTCACAGATGAAGGAAGAGATCGTCTTTCAAGAGGACATTTCATGGACGCGGTGTCGGACCGGGCCATAAGAGAAGCGATCTTTAGGGCCAAACCGGACACCTTGGATGACTCCATTAAGGCTGCCCTGGCTGCTGATAGCTACCTCAAGACTGAGGAACAACGGGTAATGGACAAAACTAAGAAGTACGCAAGGATGGTCAAAAATGAGCAAACATTGGAGGAAAACCGGCCGTACGGACGCAGGATGGCAAATCCTGAAGATGTTTGCCACAATTGTAAGCGAAAGGGGCATTTCGCGCGTGACTGCTGAGAACCGAAGGTCGGGAGATCAAGGATGTCGGGAAACGACATGCAGCCATCTCAGGGACCCGTGAGAGGGCTGGAAGTAGTCAAGGGTCACGGAAGTTCCGAGGGAGCCGTTCCAAGGACAGAGATAAATCAGTAGTAGACCATGAAAGGAAAATCAACCAGGAACAACTTAGTAGGAATGGACAGCCTCAGGGGAAGGAAACACTTAAGGAATCCACCTTAGGTAATGGACGACCAACCCTTGGTGCGTCGCCCTTTAGGGAAACGCAAAGGAGTGGGCTGTTCGTACCTGCTATGGTTAGAGGAGTAAAGGCCCATATGTTAATTGATACTGGAGCAAGTAACACATTGCTTTCGTCAACGATGTACTGCAACATGTTACCGGAGAGGAGGCCTGTAGTGACACCGGATGGAATAGAGGTGCTCGGCGCTGATGGCAGTAAAATTGAGACCATGGGGAGCGCATGGCTGGAGATTCAGGTTGGGAGGTCCACCAGGATGGTGTGTGTTGTGTTCGCACACCTGGAGGTCGAAGGAATCCTAGGAATGGATTACTTGTTGCCGACAAATGGAAGGTTTGACTTCCAGGACCTGGTGCTCACCATAAATGGGGAACGGATTAAGTGCATTGACAGACAAGGAGCAAATTTCTGCGCAAGAGTACTTGTTGAAGAGACAACCTTGGTACCCCCTGGACACGAAGCCCTTGTACCAGGACGAGTAGTTACAAAGGTAACTGGCCTTGGAATACTTGAACCTGCGGAGGAAAGTGAATTGGCAGGCAGAGGACTGATAGTTGCAAGGCTATTAGTAAGACCCAACGGGAAGACGCTGCCTATTCGTGTGTTTAACCCAGGACGACGGGTGTGCGTAGTAAAAGAAGGGAGCATGGCGGGATTTCTAACAGCTGTACAAGAAGATGACGTGGAGAAACCCACACGAGAACAAGTTGAGGACCCGCAGGAATTGCCTGAACACATGAGGGACCTTTACAGTAGGAGCGTCAAGGGAGTTGAGTCAGAGTTTCACCCACATATTGCAGGGTTACTTGGTGAGTTCAGGAACGTCTTCTCCAGGGACAAGACCGACATAGGACGCACGGATTGCGTGAAGCATCGGATAGACACAGGCAATGAAAGGCCAAGGCGTGAAAGGCCACGAAGGTTCCCCGCTTCCGAGCAAGAGGAGATAGAGCGGCAAGTCCAGGACTTACTGAAGGGAGGACAGATTGAGCCATCAAGTAGCCCGTGGGCCTCAAATGTTGTTCTAGTAAGGAAAAAGGATGGAACCAAGCGGTTCTGTGTGGACTACAGGAGACTCAACGCCGTTACCATTAAGGACGCCTTCCCAATCCCTAGGATTGATGACTCATTGGATACCCTTTCTGGATCACGCTGGTTTTCAACCCTGGATCTAACGTCGGGTTACTGGCAAGTGGCGCTTGATGACGATGCCAGGGAGAAGTCAGCGTTCGTTGTAAGAGGAGGGCTCTATAACTGGCGCGTCATGCCCTTTGGCATGTGTAAAGCACCCTCGACATTTGAAAGGCTCATGGAGCGAGTCCTTAGAGGCCTTCACTGGGAGACTCTCCTGGTCTATCTGGACGACGTCATAGTGTTTGGAAGGACGGTTCCCGAGGAGCTCAGCCGGCTTGGGGTAGTGTTCCAGCGTCTGAGGGACGCGGGACTGAAGCTTAAACCGCAGATATGCGAACTCTTTAAGAAGAAGGTTCGCTATCTGGGCCACTTTGTGTCGGAGAAGGGAGTCGAAACGGATCCGGGAAAAGTACAAGTAGTGAAGGACTGGCCGACTCCGCAGTCAGTGAAGGACGTTCGCAGTTTCCTGGGACTGGCGTCCTATTACAGGAGATTCATTGAAGGATTTTCGGGCATTGCCCGACCCCTGCACCGTCTGACTGAAAAGTCTCGACTGTTCGAATGGACAGAGGAGTGTCAGGAATCCTTTCTGGAACTGAAGAGGCGGCTTACCAGGGCACCTATCTTGACATATCCAGATCCTGAGGGCGTATTCGTCCTCGACACTGATGCTAGTGCTTCAGGAATAGGCGGAGTCCTGTCGCAGTTGAAGGACGGTGAAGAGAGGGTGGTCGCGTACGCGAGCAAGGTCCTGAAGAAAGCAGAGCAGAACTATTGCGTGACCCGTAGGGAACTGCTTGCGGTGGTTACGTTTATGAAGTACTTTAGGCCGTACATTTATGGACGAAGGATCACGGTCAGGACGGACCACGGAGCCTTAAGGTGGCTTCTTAACTTCAAGGACCCTGTAGGACAAATAGCACGTTGGCTGGAGATAATAGGACAATTTGACTACAGGATAGTTCACCGGGCTGGGAAATTCCACCAAAATGCAGATAGCCTGTCTCGCCGGCCCTGCTCACAGTGCGGAAGAGACGAGGGTATCAGTGACGCAGATCAAGGAAAATCTGCAGGCGGATGTGCAGTCGCTGCAGTCACCGACAATTCTGTTGAGGATACGGAAGCCCGAGCGGACCTACGAGTAGTAGGTGTATTACCCCACATCTCAAAGAAAGACTGGAGGAGGGCACAGCTCAAGGACGATCAGATGAACTGGCTCATCCAAGCAAAAGAGGGAGCAGGAGTTCGTCCTGACTGGGAGATAGTCTCCCCGAAATCAAAGGCTGCCAAGAATTACTGGTTACAGTGGGACCAGCTTGCAGTAAGGCAAGGAATCCTACAACGCCGTTGGGAATCTGATAATGGCCAAGAGGTGCGTTGGCAGACTGTTGTGCCACAGAAGTATCGAGAGGAGATACTGCAGGAGCTTCATGCAGGAAGGACAAGTGGACATCTAGGTACCAAGAGGACGATGGCTAAGGTGCGCCTTAAGTTCTATTGGTCAGGCCTGAGTGCAGATGTCAGATCCTTCATAAGGAGATGCGACTTATGTGCAAAGAGGAAGTCGCCGAGCAAGAAGCGAAGGGCACCTTTACGGCAACACTTAGTTGGGGTACCATTAGAGCGAGTGGCCATGGACATAGTGGGACCCTTCCCAGTGACTACGAGTGGCAACAGATACATACTAGTAGTCGGGGATTACTTCAGTAAATGGTTTGAGGCTTACCCCATCCAGGATGAGAAGGCAGCGACTGTAGCAGCTCGGTTTGTCGAGGAGTTCGTGTGCAGATTTGGAGTTCCTGAGACACTGCACACCGACCAAGGGAGAAACTTTGAGTCGAGGTTAATGACCGAGGTATGCAGGATTCTAGGCATTCAGAAAACTCAGACGACGCCTTACAATCCGAAATCGGATGGCCTCGTTGAGCGTTTTAATCGGACCTTAGTAAACATCGTGTCGATCTTGATGAAGGATCAAGGAAACAAGAAGGACTGGGATAAGGAATTACCTTATGCAACAGCAGCATACCGTAGTACCCCGCAGGAATCGACAGGGGAAACTCCCAACATGGTGATGCTGGGGAGGGAAGTTTCCCTTCCCATTGACCTGACTATGGAGGAATCAACTTCAGAGGAGGAAGTGGAGGACCTGGATTACGCTCTGGCAATGCGGATGAGAATGCAACGTTCGCATGATAGAGCTCGCAAGCACTTGGTGAAAAGTGCCAGGAGACAAAAGCGTAATTACGACAGGGACACATGCAAGGAGCACTTCGTTGAGGGCAAGTTTACCAGGCTGCACAACCCAGCGAAGAAGAAGGGTGTCTCTCCCAAGCTGATGTGCAGATGGGAAGGTCCATACCTCATTGTGGACAAACTGTCTGACGTTACTTACAGGATCCAAAGGAAAAGAGGAGCGAAAATGAAGGTTGTCCACAGTGATCGCCTTAAGCCCTATCAAGGACAGCCATTGGAGCCTTGGGCCCAAGGGAGAGATGGTAGGCAGGAGACACAGGCGCAACCTCCAGGAAGTGATCTGCAGGAGACGAGAGGATCGAGGGAAGACGGGTATCAGCATGAGAGCCAGAATTCACCAGAACTAATGTCGCCTGAAAGGAGCAACATACCTGAGACAGCAGAATTATCTGAGAAAGATGAAGTGCAAGAGGTTCAGGAACCAGTTGAAGGAAGCTCAACTCAGGAAGTAGAGTCAGAGCCTGTGCAACCCTTATCCCCTAACACCACTGAGACAGCACCTGTCCCCTTAATACCAGGCCCTGCGCAGGCGAGAAGGAATCATGTGCGTCAGCGGCAGCGGCCACAGCGATATCGTTAAATTAGATGATCTGGACATTAATTAATACAGAAATATAATTTGACAAAACAAATTCAGGAATTAGTGGAAATTCAATGACAAATTGCATTATTGTTCCCTGTTCATTGCAGTTGAAACACTCGTGAAGGATGGAGAGAAAGGAGACAGAATGGAGTCGACCCAAGGACTGGGACACGGTGAGGGTCCTTAAGTGTACCAAGTGTTGTGACACCTTCATCAACAAGAGGAGATTCGAAAAGCACCAGGAGAGCCATCGGTCAAAGCAGATCCTGTTTTTCTGTCTGAGGTGTGAGAGGAACAACAACAGGAAAGATAATCTGAAGGTGCACTACAATAACCACCACCCTTCATCCCTGGACGACTTGCCCAAGGTATACCCTGAGACTGAGGAGGAGCACAAGACCAGGCTCGAGACAGATGCAGGGAGTAAGCAGACTTCTAAGACAGGCAACGGTGGACAGCTGGATCGCCCTGAGAAGCGCCGGTCACCAGAAACGGTGGGGGATACGGGTGAGCACTTGCACAAACAGCTGAAGGTGGCTGCGGAGTCTGAAAGGAGAAGGGAGGAGACGTCTACTGAGGATGCCTTGAAGTGGCATGTTCCCTCCACTCCAGTGCGGATGGCGGCAGAGGAAGCCCCCGTGCTGTCCCTCTCCCCAGGTTCGCTGTCCTTGGTCGACCAGTGCCTGAACGAGGAGCCTCGGTCCTGGAAACACAGATCTGGTGGAAAGCCACGAGGAATGATGTCGATGGTTCGGGATCGGGGATCTTCAAGCGGAGATGAGCCTGAGGGGGAGGAGGATGTTCGCATCGTGCTTCCTAGAGGTTCAGGCAGTGCTGGAACCGAGACACCATCCCAGCAGATCAACATTGGACGGGCCCTTGAAGGAAGTACCCTGAAACGCCGGGATGATGAGAAGCGCCGCACCACGTTTCCTGCAACTATTGTAGAGCAAGACACCTCAATCCCCAAGCCTGTCCCAGCCAAGGTGTACAGAATCAGTGAAGATGACAGTGGGGCACGGCGTGCAGTACCTGTGAGCACCCCCGACCTGGAGATCATGATGACTGGAAAGGTTCGTCGAGTGAAGGAGGTTCATACCCGTTCCAAGTTCCAGAACGGCTTGAAGGTTTCCGAGGAAGTCACTGAGAGGACCTACGAGGTCAAGTTCACTGCTGGTTTTGTTCTTCAGTAACTGTTACGGCATTGCTCCACTTCTTCGGTTTTCATGAACATTTAGTTTTACACCAAAGATTATCGAGTTTTAATGAATGTTAAAAACTGTATCTTAAGTTAAGTTGCATTAAGGAAAATTTATGTGAAGTTGTAATTTAATTTTGTTGTTTGAAGAGATCATTATGTATCGAGTTTTAAGATAAACCGTGTTGAGGATTTCAGTCCGTCAGATATGTATTTTTCTACTGAGAGCTCTATAAGGAAACTGCTTTGATGGAGCCTTATGTGAAACATTTGTTTAAATTGTTTAAAATATACGAAGCAAAATTTATGAGAAGAAAGTGTGTACTTAAGTATTCCTACAAATGTTATCTTAGGTTCACCTTAAGTTATTACCTTAAGTGACGTTTTTCAGTGTTAAGATAAGGACAAGCACATCCCTTGCTTAAGTTAGTCTTTCAGTTTTTAAGACCGAGGACGGCCTGAACTTGAGTGTGGGGCTGTGTAGCGCAATGGTGTGCTTGTATACGCGAGTAAGCATAGCGCGTATGCAGCGAGCAGCTTGCTGCGAATTGTAGCAGCGCCCTCTTGTGGCCGGGCTATGCGCGCATTTTAGACAGTTGATTACAGCGCCTCGTAGGGAGTGGACGTGGTTGTGTCGAGCAGCGGAGACACGTGCAGGTACGAACCTTCAGGAGTTCGCCTTAGGACTTGGGTGGTCTGCCTGGAACCTTAAGGGAGTAACTTAAGGGGCGGGACTACCTGATACTGCAGAGGGAGGGATCGGTAGCCGTTGAGTACACTGGAGACCCGGAACGGCAGGGAACGTTGGTCGTGTGCGAGCTACACGCGTGGCATTCACCCACTGGGATCCCGGGATTCCTGCAGTTGGCAACCTTGAGTTGCCTGAGTCGCTGGCACAGGCGAGCAAGCGTGTGCATTGCGTGCGCCCCACCCTTAACGCAGGTGCTGTCTGGTGATTCATTAATTGACATAATACTGAATTAAGGATAATCAAGGGAATTAAAGGATCGGGATACCTCTTTGTTGTGCCAATCAAGGTGTCAGTGTCAGTTCTTTACTTGTTTGTCTGTCTTGTCAGTCAGTTGGTTTCCGTCCTTGAAGTATTGTCCTTAAGGCAGCCTGATTTGTACGTGTTGGTGGCAGACGGCTTACCGACCGGACTCATTCCCTAGGTCACCCGGATAACCGCTCGTCTGGGCTTACCGAGGATTAGTCTGGAGATCGATCGGGGCGACTTTGGCGGAGGTCACCTGGTCGGCGCGCCACAATACGTTGCCAAAAATCCAAGGTCCACAGACATACCATCACGCCACTAGGAACCTTCATCGCACCAGACGCCCGTTTCGACCACGTGCATATTGACATTGTTGGCCCACTTCCACCGTCCAACGGCCAGTCATACCTCCTAACTTGCATAGACCGTTTCACTCGGTGGCCGGAAGCCATCCCAATCCATGACATGACCGCTGAAACCGTCGCCAGAGCGTTTGTGACTGATTGGGTAGCACGATTCGGCACGCCATCAACAATCACAACCGACCGCGGACGACAATTCGAGTCGGCACTGTTCAACGCCTTAACAACATTACTAGGCAGTAGACGCATCCGTACAACGGCTTACCACCCCATCGCAAACGGTCTTGTCGAGCGTTTCCACAGACAGTTGAAAGCTTCACTCAAAGCACAGGACGACCCCAACAAGTGGACGGAAACGCTTCCTCTTGTTCTGCTGGGTATACGGACAGTCGTCAAACGGGACATTGGGTGTTCAACTGCGGAGCTAGTCTATGGAACTACCTTGTGCCTCCCTGGACAATTTGTCGCACCTGTCAACGATGCTAGTCTAGACCCAGGAAATTATGTACGTCGCCTCAAACGCGTTATGCGTCAGTTAGCACCGGCACCTACTCGACCGCGCACCCGCACCACACAGCTTCACAAGGACTTGATGTCTAGCACACACGTTTTCGTCCGATGTGATAATGTCCTAAAACCACTCCAGCCTCCGTACAAGGGCCCATATCGTGTACTTGAGCGCCAGCCAGCGTCCTGCAGGAAACCCGGTTTTTCCAGAACAATTCGGGGGTGAGTAGATATTTGCATTGAAACTCGCGTACCCCTAAAGTGGTGACCCAGACGTGATCATGGCTACCAAATCGGAGCCTCCAAACCCGGACCCTGCAGCGTCACCGGTCAGCGCAGTAGCTTTGAAACTCCCACCATACTGGCCCATCGATCCGGTGATATGGTTCGCGCAAGTCGAGGCACAATTTCTCACTCGGGGAATCAAATCTGAAATCACCAAGTACTCGTATGTCATCGCATCTCTGCAGCCGTCTATCGCGCAAGAGGTCAGAGATTTGTTGGTCAATCCACCGCCTGACAGCCCATATTCCAAACTGAAGGAAGAGCTCATCAAACGTACCAGCGAGTCTGAGCAAAAGCGCCTCCAAAAACGTTTGACAACGGAGGAGCTTGGTGATAAAAAGCCTTCACAACTACTTCGCAAGATGGAACAACTTCTCGGAGATCGTACCCTGGAGCCCTCAATTCTGAAGCAGTTATTCCTGCAACGTCTCCCGACTAATGTCCAGCTTATTTTGGCATCAACAAGTGATGTGGACATCGCACAACTCGCTAAGCTCGCGGACAAAATCGTTGAGGTTTCACCGCCCACTGTTCAAGCCTGTGCCGCGGTTCCAGCACCAGCACCAGCAGCACCACCACTTGTTGCTACAGTCAAGCCACCCGTTGCATCAGAGCTACAACTGCTCCAAGCTCAAGTCGAGAAGCTCACTGCTCAAATGGAGTTGTTGGTCCGCCAAAACCAGTATCAACAGGGTCGGTCGAGGAGTCACACTCGCGACCATAGCCAGCATAGCGGTAGACGCGATCGCAGTTCTTCCACATCGGGGGACAATACTACAGAGTCATGCTGGTACCACTGGAAGTACGGGGACAAGGCTCGTAACTGCAAGGACCCATGCAACTATGCACACAATCGCAATTCAACCACGGCCCAGGGAAACCACCAAGCCAGCGGATAGGGGCGACTTCACCCACTGGCCCACCCAATCAATGTCGCCTTTTTCATGTGTACGACAAAATCACAGGCTCCAAGTTCCTTGTGGATACCGGTGCTGAGGTCAGCATTCTACCTCCAACGCCACGGGACAAGCACTACCGTAGAAGCGATTTTGTGCTCGAGGCGGTCAACAGGACACGGATTCACACATACGGTGAGCGTTCAATGACAATTGATTTGGGTCTCAGGCGTGCATGCAGTTGGATTTTTACAATTGCCGATGTTCCAGTTGCAATTTTGGGAGCAGATTTCTTACGTCATTTCGGATTATTGGTGGACATGAAAGACAGGAAACTCATAGATTCCACGACTAGTCTGAGCGTCCAAGGCATTGCAACAAGCACCAATGCTCGCAGCCCGGTTTTCACTGGCCCATCTCCAAACACTCGTTACACGACCATTTTGGGCGAGTTCCCTGCCATCACCCGACCTTGCTTCAGGGACGCGATTCCCAAACATGACGTCACCCATCACATCACAACGAAGGGCCCACCCGTGTCCGCCAGGCCACGGCGCCTTGCTCCAGACAAATTGAAAATCGCCAAAGCTGAATTTGACCACATGCTACAATTGGGCATCATCCGTCCCTCGAAAAGTAGTTGGTCTTCGCCTCTCCATATGGTGCCGAAAGGAACCACAGGTGATTGGAGACCATGCAGTGATTACCGCGCTCTCAACAATGCATCCGTCCCTGACCGCTATCCAATCCCACATGTACACGACATCACTTCGTCCTTGCACGGCAGGACTGTGTTCTCGAAGGTGGATTTGATTCGGGCATACCATCAAATCCCCGTGGAGCCAAGTGACATCCCGAAAACTGCCATCACTACCCCATTCGGCATGTTCGAATTCTTGCGTATGCCCTTCGGAATGCGGAACGCAGCCCAAGCGTTCCAGCGTTTCATTGACCAGGTGTTGCGTGGGTTGGATTTCGTGTACGCCTACATCGACGATTTACTCATCGCCAGCCATAGCGAAGAGGAGCACGAGTCGCATCTTCGTACGCTTTTTGAGCGACTTGATCAGTATGGCGTCATCGTGAATCTCACCAAGTGCGAGTTTGGTGTCTCGTCACTGCACTTCCTAGGCCACCAAATCGACAAGGACGGTATTCGGCCACTGGACACAAAGGTTGTTGCGATCAAGCAGTTTCCAATCCCGGGTTCAACTAAGAAATTGCGTGAATTTCTTGGGTTGGTAAACTTCTACCGCCGCTTTATACCACATTGCGCCGCCTTGACACAACCTCTAACCGACCTGCTCGCCGGAAAACCGCAAATTCGGAAAGATATTCCCCCCGCGAGATCCGACATCTTGACTACGTGTCGCAGTACACAACCGACATCCGACATGTTCAGGGTAAACACAACGAAGTCGCTGACGCGTTGTCACGCATTAGCCTGGACACAGTCTCTGCCATGTCATCATCTCCAATTGATTTCCAAACGATGGCCGAGCATCAGTGCAATGATGAAGACTTAATCCGTCACAAACAGCAGTCGGTTCTCCAGTTGCAGGACATTCCACTGGTCGCAAGCAAGGACACCCTGACATGTGACGTGTCCACCGGAACGCCTCGACTCTTCGTCCCCAAGGTGATGCGCCGAGCGGTTTTTGACTCCTTGCATTCCCAGTCACATCCTGAAATCAGAGCCACACTCAAGCTTGTCCGTACACGCTTTGTTTGGCCCAACATGAACCAAGATGTTCGTTCGTGGGCTAAAGCCTGCATACGTTGCCAAAAATCCAAGGTCCACAGACATACCATCACGCCACTAGGAACCTTCATCGCACCAGACGCCCGTTTCGACCACGTGCATATTGACATTGTTGGCCCACTTCCACCGTCCAACGGCCAGTCATACCTCCTAACTTGCATAGACCGTTTCACTCGGTGGCCGGAAGCCATCCCAATCCATGACATGACCGCTGAAACCGTCGCCAGAGCGTTTGTGACTGATTGGGTAGCACGATTCGGCACGCCATCAACAATCACAACCGACCGCGGACGACAATTCGAGTCGGCACTGTTCAACGCCTTAACAACATTACTAGGCAGTAGACGCATCCGTACAACGGCTTACCACCCCATCGCAAACGGTCTTGTCGAGCGTTTCCACAGACAGTTGAAAGCTTCACTCAAAGCACAGGACGACCCCAACAAGTGGACGGAAACGCTTCCTCTTGTTCTGCTGGGTATACGGACAGTCGTCAAACGGGACATTGGGTGTTCAACTGCGGAGCTAGTCTATGGAACTACCTTGTGCCTCCCTGGACAATTTGTCGCACCTGTCAACGATGCTAGTCTAGACCCAGGAAATTATGTACATCGCCTCAAACGCGTTATGCGTCAGTTAGCACCGGCACCTACTCGACCGCACACCCGCACCACACAGCTTCACAAGGACTTGATGTCTAGCACACACGTTTTCGTCCGATGTGATAATGTCCTAAAACCACTCCAGCCTCCGTACAAGGGCCCATATCGTGTACTTGAGCGAGCAGAAAAGTACTATATTCAATTCAATTCAATTCAAGTATACATTTATTTCCATACTTTCACAGATTGCGATGACAAAGGTATTAAAGCAAATTAAGTACTTATATAATTGGGAAGAAGAAAAATTATTAAATTATACCAGAAACAAAAGTTTAACACAGAAAAGAAAGTATGGAGGCATTTTCAAGAAGCCGAAGCTTGTATAGAAATGCCTACAAAATTACGACACAAAAGACGACACCGAAAAACGAAAAGATACGTGAGAAAACAAACACGACGGGAAAACGAGAAATGGGACATGAACAGACAGTATTTTGTAAAGAAAGAATACATTAAATAAATTAGACTGAAGTTAAGTTAAGTTAAGTTAAGTTAAGTTAAGTTAAGTTAAGTTAAGTTAAGTTAAGGGAAACATATTATTTATAAAAACAAACCCATGAAAATCGGAGCAGCTAAGTCACATAATGGGAAATTAAAGATTTCTTATAAAACCGTTTAAATTGGCCAACGGACGGGTGAGCTCGAGTAACTTCATCCAAAGCATTCCATAGACGAGGTCCATAATATCGCAAAGTGCTAATGGAGTGAGACGTGCGAGTGTAAGGCAAAAATAGATTGTGTTTGTTACGTAATCTGGTGGAATACCCATGAGTGTCTCGGATTGTAGTAAAGAAGGATGAGAAGGAACGCGGAAGAAGGTTATTGGTAAACTTGAACATAAATATACCAGTATGAAGTTTATTAATGTCAGTGAGTGTCAGAGTGTTTAGTTTAACAAAAAGGGGTGCAGTGTGCTCACGTGGGTGAGAATTAGTGCAACTATACGCTGGACGTCAACGGCAAGAGCGACACTGTGAGTTTAGATAGGTTGAAGGTCGCCTATCTTGAGCCTGATCCCTCATCGACCGCATTGCCAGAACCGTCATTGCCGAAACCGTCGATGACAACTTCCCGCTCCGAACCAGACACTCCTTCCCAGACTGTTCCAGCTGAGCAGGACGCCATAAGCAAGCGAACAATTACTCGTTCTGGACGTCACGTTCACTGGCCCGCACACTACTCTCAGTTCGACTGTGATTGAACATTGTATATATTTAATCGTTTCGTTCACTTCCTGATTGAAGCTCTCTGGGGGGGGGGGGGGGGGGGGGGTGATGTGGTGACCACCCAGCAGTGGTCAATGACCTTTTATGTAAATATTTCACGTGTCGCGAAAGGACCAATTAACGTCCGACTTTCGCGGATCACTGGTACACTGTATGTTGCTTGTTTCGCCATAGACATATGGTTGGTTCCTAAACATGTGCAACAGCTGGTCATTCTTTCTCTTTCTTAACGTGCCTTTTCGAAGTTAGGAGTTTCGCTTGTCATCGCTATCATATTTTGCTAATTTGTGAAGTTATTGTGGAGTTATACTTTGTTCGTCGTCATCGTCCGCCCGTCATTGTCTTTGTGAACATTTCTGCCTCGCATTTGGGGAGGAAACCCTGTTTTTCCAGAACAATTCGGGGGTGAGTTGATATTTGCATTGAAACTCGCGTACCCCTAAAGCTTCAGACAGTCATGGGCTTCAGACAGTCATGGGCTTCAGACAGTCATGGGCTTCAGACAGTCATGGGCTTCAGACAGTCATGGGCTTCAGACAGTCATGGGCTTCAGACAGTCATGGGCTTCAGACAGTCATGGGCTTCAGACAGTCATGGGCTTCAGACAGTCATGGGCTTCAGACAGTCATGGGCTTCAGACAGTCATGGGCTTCAGACAGTCATGGGCTTCAGACAGTCATGGGCTTCAGACAGTCATGGGCTTCAGACAGTCATGGGCTTCAGACAGTCATGGGCTTCAGACAGTCATGGGCTTCAGACAGTCATGGGCTTCAGACAGTCATGGGCTTCAGACAGTCATGGGCTTCAGACAGTCATGGGCTTCAGACAGTCATGGGCTTCAGACAGTCATGGGCTTCAGACAGTCATGGGCTTCAGACAGTCATGGGCTTCAGACAGTCATGGGCTTCAGACAGTCATGGGCTTCAGACAGTCATGGGCTTCAGACAGTCATGGGCTTCAGACAGTCATGGGCTTCAGACAGTCATGGGCTTCAGACAGTCATGGGCTTCAGACAGTCATGGGCTTCAGACAGTCATGGGCTTCACACAGTCATGGGCTTCACACAGTCATGGGCTTCACACAGTCATGGGCTTCACACAGTCATGGGCTTCACACAGTCATGGGCTTCACACAGTCATGGGCTTCACACAGTCATGGGCTTCACACAGTCATGGGCTTCACACAGTCATGGGCTATACACGGAGTCTGTTAACCGGTCTATGGGCATTGTGCATATAAACAAATGTAACCTAACCCCATCTCTTCCTATTGCTTTTACCTTAAGGCGACCGGTAATCGGTCGCCCTAAGCCGGTCGGTCGCCCCATGCCCATAGAAATACGGTGACCGGTCGCCCTATGCTGGAAAAGGTGAGTATATGTTTACAAACTGTTCATATATTGAGGATTCCCTTAATCGTCATTTCCATAATTGGAGACATTTACTTTGAACTGGAAGAACATTATGACATGTAGTAAATTTACACGACACGATTGGGAAATATTCATCTGTTCAAGCTCTGTTCTTATAAACCTTGGAGGAATCGTAGAGTATCGTATCAATTTGTTGTTGTTTTTTTGGTTATAAGTCCAACAGTCGGGACAAAGTTCGAAGAATTCTTCTAAACACGCGTTGGCGCAATCGGTCACCTCGTTCAATAGCAAACCTAAATCATGAGGAGGCTATTATTATTTTTTGTTTATCGGGCTAAGGTCGACGGCTATATGCACGCCCTTTCGTATGTGTTAACAACATCGCGTAAGAGCTATTAGCAAACAAAATTTAAAATTTAAATACAAAAATACAAATGTACAAATGAAATGTAAATACGTAAAACATATGGTAAATAACTCATTAAACGTACAAACATACAAAACGCATGGAAACGGTATACAGAACGATGTAAAAACAAACGACTAAATAATGTAAAACACAAATAGAACTGAACACTTTTGAAAAGGGCCTGCAAATATAATATTCAACGTTACAAAAAGTTTCAGACAAAAAGTGCACAATGAGAATAACAAAGTGTCTTTTTTCTCTCTCTCTCTTTGGGTTACTCATGATTTTATACTTAAAGTTGTTATTGTATTATTTATAGTAGTGTAAATTTGTCATTTTTTTTTTATATTTTATCTCTGATATTATTTCATATTGTAGAGTATAAACACTAGAACTTATACATACACTTAATTGGTTTATGTCGTCCCACACAAGACCCAATATGGAAAATACAAGTACCCAAAGAGAAAACTAAGAAAATATGGCTATTACGAGAAGACAATCTACAATTATCAAAATATTTTTGAACTTTAAATTTAAAATAGAATTAAAATAAGAATACAAAAAAAAAAAAAACACTGATCATGCCATAAAAAGGTCAATACAATTACAAGACACAAAATATATGAAATATGGACAATGGATTCGCCAAGATGCTTAAAGTTACACCTAACACTCAGCCACTGACAACACATGTGCTCCCCTGTCAATAACGAAAGACTGTAATAATTTTAAAAAATCAGTATAGATGAACAGACTAACACGTTTCGTAAAAACTTAAAATCGTTAAATCCATTATGTTTAAACTAAGTTTATTGTAATTGTTAAACATTCCATTAATTCATTACAGTCTAAAACTAAAATTACACAAGAACAATCGTGAGATCCATTTCAAACAACATAGCTCTTTTCAGAGCTACCACATTTGCAAAAAGAGATATTACCACGCTTTAACGAAGACTCACAGGTCTTGCTTTCTGTTTTTTTCATTATGCTTTTAATTATTTACTGGCCGAAACTAAATATGTATACAAAGTATTATTCCATGGTCCATACCACCTAATACCTATGAGATAATATTACCGAAAACTTGAAATACGCATTAAGGCCGGGGTTCCCCTTTTCTACATCCATCGCATGCATATAATTCGTGTCATTAAAACTCGCCAGATTTCCTCTCTTCTACATCCACGGTGGAACCGCGGTTTCCTTTTGTTTGTACATCCAACTCGTGCATTTCTTGCGCAACAAACGGTCAATCAATTAAAAATGTTCGTCGATAGTCAAATCACATTCGTAGGTAATTGTACGTTTCCTGCAAGTATAAAAGCAGAAGTTTGTGTGATTTATAACTGTAAAGGCTTAGTTTTAATAACATCAAAGCAGGTTGTTTGATGTTCGTTGCGCAATGTGTTGCAATATCTTTGCATATATAGAACAACAAGAAATAGTCTTTTTTTATCTATCCGTTGTTCGGATACGTTCCTGAGTTATGATCTAATTCTTGAGTTCCAGACGTGACGAGTCAAGGTCAGTTAACATTTGAAAACCTTCATCGTACATAGATTTATTCGTGTCAACATTCTTGTACTTGTGTAAATAATTTTAATTAAAAATGTCTGCAGGGCTCCGAAGGAAACCAGTTTTAAACTGTTTGAGCACACCTGGTAAAGAAAAACTCGAACCTATTGCATTGTTTGGAATAGTGTGTCTCTGTATAGACGGTCGACTCAGTACAACTCAATTGATTTGATTCAAAGAGTTTCAACGGATCACCATTAGTTCCCAACACATATGAATTATGTAGAGATTGCCCTTGAAGATAGCGGGTCATTGTATTCCGCTACAAACAGCGTTACGTAAGACCTGCTGTAAAACTGTATGGTGAGCTGTCATACACACAACTTGTATCGACATATTGTCCTGTTTTCGCAATTGTCATTTGAACAAGTCCAGGCACGTTTGACCTTTGGGTGCTGAATCCGTAAACATGACGTCCGCGTTCATGACGTGCGTCGCTCTCGACCAATCAGATTACGATATACAATTGTTAGCCAATCATGGGTTAGATTTTCTTTCCTCTGTAAAATTGACCAATCACAACAAAGATGGGTTTTTGTAGTCGACTATACAACCACGCTACTCCTGCTTTGACAACCAGTTCAACTACAGATCGCCTGGTAAGAGGATCGTCTAGAACTATTGCTGAAGAAGTAACAGTGTCTACACTCTATTCTTACTATTCTTAGTTGAAAATCTATCAAAGGTAAGTTCAACCATTATTTCGCATGGTAGTCCAAATTTATTCTTATACGGTTATGGTGCAAAAGTAAATAAGTAAGAAGCTCTACAGCATTATATACAGACGAAGTATGATTATAATGTATTCCTTATTAAAATATTTGTCTATATCAACGCTTCAGAAATTTGGATAATTTAGTGAAACCCTTTGCTTGTTTTATTGCAAGAATTGGAGACGATGTTTTCAGTTCTTTCTTCTGCCCTTTGTAGTATTTGCTTGTACACATTTAAAGAACTCTGGTTCTTAGTATCCTGTATTTTTCAAACAAAAAATAATTGAATAAGCCCGTAAGGTAACTCCCATATACTATACATCTATACATCCATATACTAAACGCATTTTAGTTTAACTGGTTTTAGGTGTAAAATCACGGCACTATGACCCCAAAATATATCATACGTCTGCGATATGTTTATTTTCACAGAATCTATATTTTTGTTCTCCTATAGCCTATACACGGATCCATTACGCAGCAATTGAACTGATGAATTTTGAGTTAACAAAAGTCATTTCAAATTGAAGTTTTCAGTCCAAAACGCACTTTCCTGACCATAATGTGTAATTATTAAAACATATTCACACTACACTAAAAAAAAATTGTTTTGGGGGGGAGTTCAAATATCGGAATTGTTCTTGGGAAACAGTGACTTTATCATAACGGATAAAGCCTGCATTAGGCATAGTTAACTAGTGGTGAATAGTAGGTTATCATAAAGTCATCGTTATGTACACTCTAAATATAGTAAATATATTCACGGTTTCTTCCAGGTGGTTTCCGGTTCATTCATTTATGTAAATTTGCATTAACTTATTGGCAACCTATAGCTTCTAGTAACTTACTTTAGTGAATTTTTCTGGTGCGGAGACTTTAACTCTTACGAGTTAACAGTTTTGTGATTTCGCATGGGCTCCCAGCAAGCGATTGTGAAACAAAGCTCTGAAAAGATCATTACAAAACATCAAACTCGTTAAAATATTAAATTATTTAACCTTAACGTTACTGCTACACATGTATATGCTTCGCGTTGCATGTATGCAAACTTCTATTTTTGTCATTTACTTTTCCTTGTGTAAACTGAACAAAACATCTTGGAGATCTGTGGACTTGGTTTAATGTGAGCTACATTGCAAACGTGACTAATACAATTTTATTTTATTTCCTTAACCTATTTTGCAGATATTGAAACGATTGTTACGGCCCATTATGTCCGCATGGCCCATTATGTCCGCACGCTTTTTCAGGCCCATTATGTCCGCCCCATTATGTCCGCAGGCCCATTATGTCCCCCCCCCCCCCCCCATTATGTCCGCAGGCCCATTATGTCCCCCCATTATGTCCTCAGGCCCATTATGTCCGCCCCATTATGTCCGCAGGCCCATTATGTCCGCCCCATTGTGTCCGCAGGCCCATTATGTCCGCCCCATTGTGGCCACAGGCCCATTATGTCCACCCCATTGTGTCCGCAGGCCCATTATGTCTGCACCCTTAACGCAGGCGTATTAGTCCTAACTGCTGGTATTTCGATATGGTTGAGGGGTACGAGTCTGTCGCATATCCTTCATTTTCATGCACAAGTAAGTATAATGGTAGATATTTTGTTAAGATTATACTGTCCGTGCTCTTTGAAGATGAGATCAATATTTCCACCCCGGGTTTTGAAACTACTGAAAATGTAGCTATTGCCAATAACATTAATCAGCGTTTTGCTGAGGTTTCATCTCATATTGAACCTTTGGATCTAGGCAGAATTTCTGCTTACTTGCCTGCTAAAAGTCCTCCTCCAATTTTGCAACCGTGGGATGTGTATGGCGAGCTTAGGAAAGTGAAAATAGGAAAATCGGGGGGTCCTGACGGTATCTCACCTCGTTTAATAAAGGAGTTTGCTTAAGAATTGAGTATTCCCCTTACTAATGTTCTTAATGCCTCATACAGCGAAGGCATTGTTCCTAGTCAATGGAAAAAGGCCATTGTTGTACCCATACCAAAAACGAGCCCGCCTTCAGTGGAGAACCTAAGACCTATTTCTCTCACTGATTGCTTTGCAAAAATTGCGAAGGATTTATGACAAAATGGGTTCTGAAAGATATTCAACATGAAATTGATCTACAGCAATTTGGTAATGTTAAGGGAGTTTCCACAGCTCATTATTTAGTAAGCTTGTTGCATTTTCTTCACCAGGGTGCTGACAGAATCAACAACGTAGGTACGGTGGTTCTCACGGACTTTTCAAAAGCATTCGATATGATTGACCATAGTTTGCTGATCCAGAAGTTTGTTAATTTGGGAGTCCGGGGAGCCATCGTGCCATGGTTGTCCGACTTTGTCAGTAATAGGAAACAGTGTGTAAGGTATAATGGAGCTTATTCTGAATACATAATGTTGACGGCGGGTTTACCACAGGGCACAAAACTTGGGCCAATTGGCTTTCAAGTTATTATCAATGATGCAGTTCGAGATAAACAACCAAACATTCGATGTTGGAAATACGTCGATGACTTGACTTTGGCAGAAAATCGCATCCTTGGTGACTTGGGTTGTATTTAGAGGGAGCTTGACAATTTTACCATTTGGTCAAATGACAATAAATTGACTTTGAATCCAACTAAGCCTTTCAAATATGTTTTAAGAAACATATTCCTGCTTGTCAAAACATGGTAATTGAGAATGTACCACTTCAGGTCGTTACTTGTGCTAAAGCCCTTTCTATCTGGCTGCAGAACGACTTGAAATGGGACACAAACATCTTAGAAATGGTTAAGAAGACAAACCAGAAACTCTATATGCTTCGGATGTTGAAACAATTTGGATTCAATGTCAATGAATTGGTAATGGTTTATAAAGGTTGTGTACGCCCTTTGCTGGAGTACTGTGACGTGGTCTGGCATTCTTCCATTTCCGTTAATCAGTGCAATATCTTGGAGCAGCTCCAGAGAAGGGCCTGCAATATAATCTTGGGTGTGAATTATTCTAGTTATAGTGAAGCGCTTGTGTGTAGTGGGCTTGAGACTCTGACTGCCCGGAGGGAGGATCATTGCCGTAAGTTTGCCGCAGGGCTTTCTCAATCAGTACGGACAAAAGATCTGATCCCCCGACTCGATTTGGGACTCATACCCGCAACCTGCGAAATAGTAGTAAATTGTCAACCTTATATGCAAGGACTTCCCGGTTTCAACAAAGTTCACTGCCATATTTCATTCGGTTACTCAATGAATGATTCCTGACTCTTCTATGATTGTGTGATTGGTTCGGTGCCCTCATATACATGTATGTATGATTAATATTTAATAGTTTTTTATTGTAGTTTTTAATGTTATAATCTTTGTGGTTATGTAATTACTATTTGTGATTAGGTGTTTTTGGAATGTTTCTATTATGTAAAGAAAATTGCAATTTGGCCTTATGACCACAAGGATTTTTTTATAATAAAGTATACTATAAAAAAAGAAAGGTTTCACTCTGAGATGTTTTAATTTTTTTATTTTAAATATTCATTTTTTTTAATGAGACATTGAACGGAAAGAAATCCCCAAGTTCAGTTATCAAATATTGGTTTTCCCGCACATTTAAAAAACAAAAATTCATTCAAATTCCAAAACGGTTAACTTCAATTTCGTCTTAAAAATTCCTGACCTTGCATATCCCATGTTCAATTTCGTCTTTGGTCGCGATCGCTCATGTTTGCAACAATTTCATACATTTTTCCGTGAAAGACAATTTCGTCGTCCGCAGTTGCCGGGATATGCAAGGTCATGAATTTTTGAGACAAAATTGAAGTTAACCGTTAGGAATTTGAATGAAAACAGTTTTAAAATGTGCGGGAAAACCTATATTTACTTTACAAATGTCGAATTATGTCCGGCCTGACAATAATTGTTACCAATGGGAATAAAAGTGTTGGAGCGTGTATAATAAATAGTCTATAACCGGTAAGGGGCGTCGCCGATAATGGCCAGAGCCGACTAGGCTCCTCACCGGTTATAAATCATGAGTTTCAGATGCTTGGGGATCCATCCATTCTTCCACCATGGGATTTGCCTGAGCCTCTTCCTGTACCAGGTCTGTCACACCACAAGCATAAAGTTGTGCACTGCAGATTCAAGAGGCATCACAAGTCCAGCTCCCACACGAGTAGAACCGGAGCCAGAAATTCAATCTTCATTAGATAATTCTTCTGACGAGAATATACCGCTTGCCAAAATTTCATTTTTGAAATGACCTAAAACTACAAAGACCTGAATGTTCATATTGCTTTCTAATTATATTAATTTGTTTTACACAGACAATGTTGGTACAGTTTCGATTCTATTCAATAAACCGTTTATTTTCAAACACCAGCAAATCAAGTAAAGCAAATAAGCATGGATAACCAAGAAAGTAATAAAGCAAAATTGTAAAAAATATATTGCCAAAAACGGGCAAAATTACAGGATAGTCATAATAATGCATTATTTTCTTAATGCCTCAAATTAAACAAAAAGTGTAATTACTACTGCTGCTGCTGCTGCTGCTGTTGCTGCTGCTTCTACTATTTTATATGCTAGTGAAAATATCTTAACTACTTATATCTTAATTTTGATGATGATCGGACCTACCATTATATGTGTTCTTAAAAAGCAAATTTTGTATGACGTCGTCATGACGTCACACATTTTCCACAATTACATTGAAGTATATATGACCTAACAAACGTATTACAAAAATAATTTCAAAATTAGCATGTTTCATTGAAGAGATATGGCTTAAAGGTTCGAAAATTTAAGAAATGATATACATGATATGATGAATGTATATAATGGCTGCGAACGGACAAGACGTGTGTCACATCGGCTCTCCGAGTTTTTTATCAAAACTTGACTCTAAGATAGAGCAGATAGTCTCAAAACTACAGAGTACACCGTCTGTGCCCATAGAGTCACTGTTGAGAAGTAACTGTACCATTGATGAGCTTCTACCGGCAAGGAATTTGATCTTCGAGTCTGCAAGGGAGAAGTACCGTGACGATTTCCAAGATGGCGACGAGACAAACGACTCTTCAACAAAGCTAAGTACCCAATTTTCTTGTAATTTCTCATTAAAATCCCGTAGGTCCACACAAACAGCGGCCGATGACATCAAGGAACTATGTCTCTACATTTTTGGTCATCGGAACAGTTTCCCTAGGTCTTGTTTAAGTTCAGCTTGTCAGGTTAAACCGAAGCCAACAAAGCGCACTGTGGATCGAGATTTAACAGGTGCTATAGCCCTCGATCCAGTATCTGAACCCACCCTACAGGTTATTTATCAAGCAATCCTACAGGTTCAGAACGACATAAATGTACTTGATCAGAAATTCTCAGACCAAATTGCAACACTTTCTGGCCAGATTTCTTTATCTTCTTCTTCCCAAAGGGAGACAATTGACCACTTGAAGAAGGAATGTGATGCTCTCCATTCTACCATTGATATGCTGATGAGCCCTTCTTCTCGTGAAGCCGATGCCCATTCGAAACGCCAGCCCTATGCCCTGAGCCGGAACAACCCGTGTACCACCATGGGTTTAGCCAGTCCAGCGGTATCAACCAGCAACCGCTTTGCTGCATTGGCGACGGAGGATGTCGATCCGGCCAACATCGAAAACAGCTTTGATGATTCCCGGACCGAAGCCGAGTTCCTGATTGACTCTTACTACGAAGCCATGCAGCCCAAAGTCCAGGCTGGCAAGGAACAGGGGTCCTGTACTCCCCCAAACAAGCCCTGTCCCTCAAAAAGCAAGGCCTCTTTTCAAGAGCAGCTCGAACAATACCGGGAAAAGCACAAAAAACTTACCACTACAAAGCAGAAACCGACACCTACCATGAAAAATCGGCCACCCACACCTAGCGAACACAACCATGCCGATATCCTAATTATCGGTGACTCAATAATCAAACGGCTACAACCCAGGAGATTGAACAGGCAAAAGAAAGTGATGTGCCATACCATGCGTGGAGCAAAAATCGAAGATCTTGCTCCTAACGCCATACAGCTGTCGGCCAAGCACGACGTCTTTGGAGTAATCCTTCATGTTGGGACCAATAATACTTCTGACAACCCAGAGACTATTGCTGCAAAGATCACTTCCCTTGGTGAATCACTACAACCAAGATCAGTACAAATCTCGTCGATTATACATCGCAAAAACCAAACAGTGCCAAAACGCAAGAAGGTAGATGACTCTAATAATCTGCTTAGGTCAATAGCAAGACAAAATAACTGGGGCTTCATTGACAATGGAAACATAAACCCAAATCACCTTGTGTCGGATGGCGTGCACCTCAACTCGACAGGAGTGCGTCTACTTGCCATGAACATTATCCAACACGTCGCAGGACCACATAAGACCACTGCTAGCCGCATCACACACCAGAGGACCCCGTTCGGCAAGACCTTGTACTCTGATGTCGTGAAGGAGCGGGCTGCAGCGAATCGTGATGTCCCGACGGGTTTTCAAATGGCAAATCAGTACTACCCACACCCGTATCAAAAACAGCATCCAACCCATCTCCGTCAGCCACTAACCCAGACACACTATCGAGGCCAGGAATGGAACCAATACCTAAAAACGGTCAGAGAGCTGCTCAATCCACAAGGCAAAAATCTACGATAGACTTAACAGATGGCGTTATCTACAACCGAAGCTCCGGAGGATTCTCATTCGCCCATCTTAATGTGAGAAGTTTAATAAACAAATTTGACCAATTTAAAATTTTAATGTCTACAAATCCATTCGATATCATCTGTCTAAATGAAACTTTCTGCAATGCCTCAATCTCCGACGATGAAATCACATTACCAAATTTTTCCATTGTCAGAAAAGACAGGAACCGACATGGTGGTGGGGTTGCCATGTACATCCGAAACAATTTAACTTTCACTCGTCGTGAGGATCTTGAAACAGATGATGTCGAGTGCATATGAGTTGAAATTAAGTGTAAACAAAGACAGCCTGTGCTTATTAGTTCTATTTATAGGCCACCTTCAAGCTCTGTTGAATTCATTGATAAACTAAGTGATATTATTAATAAGGCCTCCTGTGAATGTAAAGAAATTATTGCAACTGGGGACTTTAATTATGATGTTTCAGTTGACGATGATAGTATGAACTCAAACCCAATTATGTCTTGTTTTGGTTTATTCCAATTGGCGCAACTCATACATGACCAAACACGTGTCACTGAGTCCACTCAAACAATAATCGATCTCATTTTCAGCTCCCATCCAGAGCTAATAAAGGAATGTGGTGTATTACCAGTCCTAATCAGTGACCATTATCTTGTTTATGGTCAACATAGTTGGAAAACACCAAAAATTAAAGGTCGCTCAATATATTTTCGATGTCTTACAAATATAGACAATGATGCATTTAAAGACGACCTCCTTAATGCACCATGGCAAGATGTACTGGACTCTCATGATGTTGATGAAGCGTGGTGCAAATGGCACTCCATATTTATGAGTGCCTCTTTACCTTGGCTCGATTGCGAAATTCTTAAACTTATGAGACAGCGGGATCGTGCACACAAAATCGCAAAACGCTCAGGCTCACAGATCGATTGGGACTCTTACAAAAAGCTGCGGAACAATGTAACTAATACAATCCGCACTAAGAAGAGCGAATACTATACATCAGCCATAGAAGAAAATAAAAGCAATTCATCTATGCTATGGAAAAAACTAAAGGAGGTACTTCCTAAGAAACAGAAAATTGCTTCAAATTCTATCACTTCCCCAAATGGAGAAAATATTGACGATCCCACTGACATTGCTCATACATTAAATGAACACTTTTCTACAATAGGAAAACGTACAGCTAGAAATTGCCCATCGGGCGAACTTGAAAACAATGATACCTACGCCTCTATCGTTGATTCTCTGGATGAACATGAAGAATGCACTGTACCTAATATTACAGAAGAGTTCGTTCAAAAGCAAATATCATCCATGTCGGTTGGGAAAGCAACAGGTCCGGATGGCATTAGTGGTGTTAAAATGATTAAAATTGCTTCCCCTTATATTACTAAATCTTTAACTTATATTTTTAACCTCTCCATAAGATGCGAGCAATACCCTAAAGATTGGAAACACGCCTTGGTAACACCAATTCACAAGGGAGGAGATACATGTAGTACAAGTAATTATCGGCCTATTTCTATACTGCCAATTATCTCTAAGATTCTAGAAAGCTGGGTGCACTTGGCAGTATATAACTACCTCGATGATAACAATTTGATACCTAGTTGCCAATCGGGATTTAGACCCTTGCACTCAACTGAAAGCACTCTACACGATTTAACAAACAAGTGTTTTGAGGCTATGGAGCAAGGTAAAGTTACAGGTAGCGTGTTCATAGATCTCAGTAAAGCTTTTGATTGTGTGGATCATGTAATCCTACTAGGCAAATTGAAGAAGCTGAATTTGTCATCTTCTGTAATTAATTGGTTTAAGTCGTACCTAGGCGATCGTAGTCAGTCTGTAAATATTAAGGGCACAATATCGAAGGTCTTGCCATAGAAATAGGCGTTCCACAAGGGTCGATCTTAGGGCCACTTTTATTCATTGTTTATAGTAGTGATTTTCCATCTTGTATACCCCAAAATTGCAACTTATTTATGTATGCAGATGACTCCACGTTAACGTGTAGCTCCTCTAGTATTAACGAAATAGAAAGGAACTTGAATGTAGCTCTTGCTAGTATTCACAACTGGTGCCTAAGAAACAAACTAGCATTAAATGCCAACAAAACCAAATGTATGCTTATTGGTTCAAGGCAGAAAATATCCAACGTCGACCTGAACGTGTGCATTGCTGATAAGGTTATCGAAAAAGTGAAATCTTGTAAATGCTTGGGTGTAGTTGTTGATGAAACATTAAGTTGGGGTACACATGTTGAATACGTAAGGAAGACTGTTTCGTCTAAATTGGGTGTGTTAAACAGAATTCGTGATTACGTTCCCCAAAGCAGCCTGCACACACTCTTTGTAAGTTTAGTTATGCCATCTTTAGAGTATTGCTGTACGGTGTGGGGAGGAAGGTACATATCTCACGACAATACCCTCAACAAATGTCTAAAAAGAGCCGCACGGATAATCCTTAAATGTACCTCCCTCACCCCCTCAGCTGATATGTTTGCCAGACTAAATTGGATTCCTTTTAAAGAAAGAGTTCAGTCCAAAAAGGCTATCCTTGTTTTCAAAAGCCTTAACAAAATTACTCCTTTGTACATGACAAATCTGTTCACACCACTTACAGTGATTCGTGAAACACGACAATCGACCCAAATGGCACTGAAAATTCCTTTCGCCAAAAAGGAATGCTATGTGACAAGTTTCGCTGTGAGTGGTGCCAGTATATGGAATAATCTGCCTGAACAAACGAGAACCATAAACTCCTTAAGTACATTTAAATCGGAGCTACGTAAATCCATCTATCAGTGATATTTCTGTCATTTACGCTGATCTGCGGAGTTATAAACTTGGTTGCCAAAATACTTTGGAGCCGGATGGGAATTTCCCCTTGTTTTTCACCCTAAAAGGTTTTTTCGCGGGTTTTTCGCCCATCCCGTATATCAGGAATAGACTTCTGGAGAGTTGAAAAGTTAACCGAAAATTGATTTATTTGTGTAAACATTATTGTATTTGTTTAAATATTTTGTATGAATGTGTAAATATTCAGTTTTAACTAATAATATGCAGGGCCCCAATGGAAACCAGTTTCAAACTGTTTGGGCATACCCTGGGTAAAGAAATGTAATAAATAAATAAATAAATGATGTCATCGTGACGTCACATCAATTTTCATCTGTAACGCTAGCCGGCCTACCAGCATACCAAGATTGGATGCAATCGGAAGTACAGTTCTCCAGATGCAGGATCAAAAAATATGCACCTTTCAGATGACGTCACGTGGCCCATGATGACGTCATCACGACGGCACTTGTCAAAGAAAACATTTGCAACGTGGTCTTGGGCTATGTCAAGATTAGAGTCAATCTGATCAACGACAGTTTAAAATGTTCAGAGGAAATTTCAAACATTTAACAATTCATAGAAAATCATCATGACGTCACTTCGGATTTTGCGTACTAGTAAAAATATCTACCTGCCCACCGATTTCGGACCTACTCTTATGTTTGTTTCAAAAAAGCACATTTTTGATGACGTCATCATGACGTCACACTTATCACAAAAAGAATTTTGAAATTAACATGTTCTGTTGACGAGATATGGCTTAAAGGTTAAAAAACCTAAACAACCATATACAATTGTATAATAACGTCATCATGAGGTCACCTCAATTTTCATCTATAACACATGCTAGCCTACCAACATACCAGGTTTGAAAGCAATCAGACCTACGGTCCTCTAGATATGGACCCTTCAAAAATGCACCTTTAAGATGACGTCACGTGACACGTGATGACGTCATCACGACGTCACTTTTCGCGGCAAGACTTTGCATTAGGGTGTATGCCTCTGCTACACGTAACTTGAAATGAATAAAGAAGTTACTTTTGATGGCTGTTTTTATCAAGTCCTGTCTAGCGCGCTGATGCCATTTGTCTAAAAGTCGTCGCTGGGGGAAGCAAACAAACAAATATGACGTCATGTTACGGTTTCTCCTTTTATACTTGGTGCAAAAGGGAAGCTGTAACATGACGTCATATTTTTAAAGTTTTGTTTGGTGCCCCCAGCGACGACTTTTATACAAATGACATAAGTGGGACTTGATAAACCGTGATAAAAATCAGCTCTCAAAAGTAACTTTCTATTTCATGGCAGAAATAATTTTGTTTTATTGTAATTAAATTAAAGCTTGGTTCTCACATCCTTTGTATTTTTGATTGATGTTATTGGTATTGTTATTTTCTTTGTTGTTGTTGTTGTTGTTGTTGTTGTTGTTGTTGTCGTCGTCGTCGTCGTCGTTGTCGTTATTTGTTATATGAGATATTAGCACTTATCCCCATAATAATGTACGCGATGGCATGGACTACATGGTATACATGTATTTACAGTATGTGTACAATATATCCAACCAGAAAATACCACTTTTCCGTGTTACAGCTTCATTCATTTTTTGCCACGGCGCCGTGCTGCTTATGCCTCAGTCACATATCCACCGGGCACCGTACGAAAGAAGAAACCCGCCTAGAAAAATTGAAGACAACATTTTGGAGGAAGGATAAAATAAAAATTCGTTTATTTCTTGTCAGAAACTTGACTGTTTGGTGTCGTTGGCTCTAGTCTTACCATAGTCGTCCTCATGGGCGTAAATCCCTGGGAAAATATCAAAGACCACGGACAGTATAATCTTAAACATAAAATATCTACCATTATATTTACTTGTGCATAAAAATGAAGGATTTGCGACAGACTCGTACCCCTCAACCATATCGAAATACCAGCAGTTAGGACTAATACTCCTGCGTTAAGGGTACAGACATAATGGGCCTGCTGACACAATGGGCCTGCGGACACAATGGGGCGGACATAATAGGCCTGCGGACACAATTGGGCGGACATAATGGGCCTGCGGACATAATTGGGCGGACATAATGGGCCTGCGGACATAATGGGGCGGACATAATGGGCATGCGGACATAATGGGCCTGCGGACATAATGGGGCGGACATAATGGAATTCTGTCAATTTTTTTTCGTTTCGGTGTCTTCATTTATTTAATGCTGATTTTCTTTCTTAGTTTTATCTTTGGGTACTTGTATTTTCCATATTGGGTCTTGTGTGGGACGACATAAACCAATTAAGTGTATGTATAAGTTCTAGTGTTTATACTCTACAATAAGAAATAATATCAGAGATAAAATATAAAACAAAAATGACAAATTTACACTACTATAAATAATACAATAACAACTTTCAGTGTAAAATCATGAGTAACCCAAAGAGAGAGAGAGAAAAAATACACTTTGTTATTCTAATTGTGCACATTTTGTCTGAAACTTTTTGTAACGTTGAATATTATATTTGCAGGCCCTTTTCAAAAGTTTTAAGTTCTATTTGTGTTTTACATTATTTAGTCGTTTGTTTTTACATCGTTCTGTATACCGTTTTCGTGCGTTTTGTATGTTTGTACGTTTAATGAGTATTTTACCATATGTTTTACGTATTTACATTTCATTTGTACATTTGTATTTTTGTATATCAATTTTAAATTTAGTTTGCTAATAGCTCTTACGCAATGTTGTTAACACATATGAAAGGGCGTGCATATAGCCGTCGACCTTAGCCCGATAAACAAAAAATAATAATAGCCTCCTCATGATTTAGGTTTGCTATTGAACGAGGTGACCGATTGCGCCAACACGTGTATAGAAGAATTCTTCGAACTTTGTCCCGACTGTTGGACTTTCTTTTTATAACCAAAAAAACAAAACAAAAATGATACGATACTCTACGATTCCTCCAAGGTTTGAAAGAATAGAGCTTGAACCGATGAATATTTCCCAATCGTGTCGTGTAAATTTACTACATGTCATAATGTTCGTCCATTTCAAAGTAAATGTCTCCAATTATGGAAATGACGATTAAGGGAATTCTCAATATATGAACAGTTTGTAAACATAAATAAATATATATACATATATTTTTTAACAAACATTTTATTGCAAATGGAATGTGTTTATGTGACGGTTAACAGACTCCGTGTATATACCATGACTGTGTATAGACCATGACTGTGCGAAGCCATGACTGTATTGGTTTGTGGACAGTCACCAAGGCAACCATAGCATCTTTGTCGCCTTTGTTCGTACAATAACGTTGCAACGCTTATATGTCGAGCGGGGTAATGACATGCATATAGCTGCATTATGCGTCAACAACTATCTTGTTAGTAAACAAGTGCGCAGCGGCACGCTCCTGGAAGGTAACCGTGGTTCGTTAAACTTAACGATCCATACATTTTAGACGAAACCAAAGTTACGTTTTTGTTATGGTGTAACATTTGTGGGGATATTCGGGGTAACGCACGAAAATCCATTCCGGCCTGTTGTGCACACACAATGTCATGTAGGTTTTGTGATTAAAGCTAATTCGGTGTGACCATGGAGGCCAAACACTATCTTTAATCGGGGCTTTTATCTGGGGATTGAAGTTTAAGACCGGTTGATCGAACCAACTGTGCTACTCCGATTGGCCTGTACGTAC
Organism: Hippasteria phrygiana; assembly: GCA_037893225.1. Classification (NCBI taxonomy): domain Eukaryota; kingdom Metazoa; phylum Echinodermata; class Asteroidea; order Valvatida; family Goniasteridae; genus Hippasteria; species Hippasteria phrygiana. The sequence goes on from JAZGUH010000321.1 coordinate 1,007,188, forward strand.
GTGGACAATACGTATGGTATAATAATATACCTGTAACAGTACAGATGAACGTGTACATTTTCATACCCCCACCCGCACACACGCGATGTCATGGGTTTTTGCGTACAATTTTACTTTGATGTTTCTGGTGGCAATGTGTGGTCGGATATCCTTTTGTGAAACTGGTGTTGCGAGCTGATAAGATATGAGGAATATCTATACCATTGTGGGGCTGTCCATCACTCCGGCCCTGGAAGGAGGAATGGATTATTATTTTACCGTGAACATCTCTTACAGTATCGGACTATACGGTGCGATTATGCCGCTGTGCTTTGGACTGTTTAATTTACATTAGTGCAGTTCATATACAAGTGCCATATGCAGCGAGAATTTACTTTAAAAGTTATAGGCCCAACGCAAATCTGGCCAGATGTTATAGCCGGATGTCATGGGTGAAACGCTAACGATCACGGCCGGGTCGGCCAGGCAGTGCGCCATCCCCTGATGATGGACGGAAATGCACGGAGTACATTATCCTCAGTGGATTTTTATCGGGAATACGTCTGTTTGTCAACAGCCGATTGACATTTAAACTCTAAAAAGACCGTTCAAAGAGTACTGGTTCTTGTATTTATATCGTACGCATTAGTAACTAATACAGTTGCGCATCCTGTACTTTATGGAAGATAAGAGCGGACAGTTTCAATTTGGTCGGACATGTCGTGACGCGTAAAGCCCGTCCTTGGGCTGCACACCGTGATCCATGTCCAGGTGTTCGGGTTAAACCATTCGCAACGGAGGTCACCACGGGTTCTAGTCACATCACAAACAATGAGAAAGGTACTTAATCCTCCATTTACAACTCTATTTTTCTATTTGTATTAATATGTTATTATCCTAGGTATATTATAAGTATAGTAATGTACAAATAATTAATATAATTAAATACACAAATTTATTTTTATTAATATATACGCCCCTTCGGTATACCTACACCCCTACTATAAATGGTACGGGCCACCTCCACAATTTTATGCTAATGAGGTGTCACGTGGTCAAAATCCAGCGTTCTGATTGGTCGAGAGGCCGGGAAAAACGGGGAAAAGGGGCGTGGTTTAACCTATTCAGACGGGTTGCACTACTTACACCACGCTCATCAACATCATAAGAGTCCAGTACATCTTGCCATGGTGCATTAAGGAGGTCGTCTTTAAATGCATCATTGTCTATATTTGTTCATGGCTTCCCATGAACAATTTCAATATTTGAATACAAAAGGAGAATGATGTAATGATAATCTTCACCTATATATGTTTGTAAACAATATCAAAATTATATTGTGGAATTGTTTGAATAAAACATATTCTGGTCAAGAAAGTGTATTTTTGGACTAAACACTGCAATTTTACCTTACTTTTGTGAACATGTCCCCTCCGTCCCCAACCCACCCACGCCCTTGACGTAGGTTAAGGCTTTTCGCGATTTCAGAGCAGGATGTCTGGATAACTAGCTCTTGTTCATCACTTTTAACGTTGGGACTCAACAGGCAGCCTAATCCGCATGGTCAGGTTGACTGAATATTTGTAAAAAGGTCACGGTTGCAAAATGTATTACTGTTTTTGATAAAGGTAACAAAATCTATTGAAAGACAAACAGCTGAAAATTGAAATCATGCACATTTTTAAAAAAGGATCAGATTCCTTTGTATGTTCTCTAGTGTAATGTCCAATCGATTTAGGAGAGTTTCAATCAAATATATTCGTACTTGCACAAACTTATAAAAACTAGCGTGATTGCAAGCTTTGCACGATGGAGATTACAACGAAAAATACACAATTTATAATTTCGACGTTCTTGTCAGTATGCCCTGACCGTAACCATGGGAAAGGCAAGTTTAGACGATTACCGGTCCCTCCATTATTGTTCTGATATTTAATTGTAATGAGGATCGTTCCTCGTATTTGGGAACGAGAACCAGTCTAAAGGGCCGGTCACACTGGCCACGATAACGAAAACGAAAACGAAAACGATGCGAATAAACGCTCCCTATTGGTGGATGGAACGCACCGTTTTCGTTATCGTCTTCGTTATCGTGGCCAGTGTGACCGGCCCTTGAGGCCACTTTTATTAACAGACCCAACCATCAGACCGAGTACCGATTGATGACAGAGCGGGCGGCTCCACAACAAAGATCCCTTCGTACCTTGGTGGGTTCTTCGCTCTTCCGAGGGGGGGGGGGGGGGGGGGGGGGGTAGTGACATTTTGGTTGCCGTTGAGATGGCACTTCACGGCAGAATGCTCTCTTATTTCCAAAGAGTGAAAATTCACTCTATTCGAGTGAAAATTCACTCCCACAGTCTGAAACTGGGGACCAGACGTTTAAGAGTGAACCTCATTCAATCGAAAAGATCGAATTTTCACTCGAGTGACGACTGAATTGGTTCATTTTATTTTAGAGTAGGCCTATTCAATCTAAAAACAGACTTTTCACTCTAAATCGTCTTGTCCCTCATTTCACTCTTTGGGATTTAGAGAGTGTCTTGGCAGGCTATTAGGAACTGATCATGTTCTGGAATGACACGATGGTAAGAGGAAACAGATTAAACCTCAGTTTGATTTTTAAATCCACGATTTTGGTTTCTTTTCAGTCTGCCTCGGCGTAGTACCTCATTCACAAAGCCTTGCACGGGCGTGTACATTCAATTTGGCGTCGTTAGGATATTTTCTAGAGTGGGGCAAAGCACTCACCAGAAAGCAGCAAAGGGAGAAATCACCAGCCGTGGACAAATCGAAAGAGGAGGGGGTGCTGGACATCACTCAATGCTTTGTTCAAGACCGCGATACCAAGGCCTATTGTATATAACTGCATTTTAGGCCCCTTTCAGCAGGTTTTGACATTCAATTAAGTACGACATTGACTTCGCGGCTTGTCTTCTTTTTTATTTATTTTTTACCCTCTTTTCTATTTCCATGGGGGGGGGAGCAAGTTTTGCCCTTGCCCCCCCTCGCGACGCCCATGGGCGTGTGTAATTGATAATTTTGGAGGATTGCATTTTTATAAGATTGCATTTGTAGGAATTTTGAAGCGAGACATTGAATTATAATAGAAACATCGTGCATAATCATTCAATGTAATCGAAGCGAAACTGAGTTGGCGCAATGGTCTGTACTATAAGGCAAGTATATAGATTGACACTGTATGTGATTTTCTATTAAAAATGGACAGAAGGATTTAACAACGAGGGTCCAAAATGAGATTTAAGTTGTTACATCCAGAAGTCACAATGCACTCTGTTGTCAATGTGAGACATAGGGGCAGGTATTGTAGGAATGAGGAGAATTAAATGAAACGCGGTGAAAATTTGACTCCACCGGTATTATTACATACCTGTAAAAAGACTCAGTTATTATTTCATCATGAATGATCACGTTTTGCTTCATGATGAAATTAATATTAAACGGGGGAGGGCCGACCGCAACCTCCTTGGATCTGCTGTTAAAAAATGTTAACTAAATGCGTTGCATATAAGGAACACGTGGCCATCCCACACAAACTATAAATGTCTCACAGCGCCCTCACTTTGGCTATAATGACTGAATGCCGCGGTCGAATTCTTCAGAACAATAAACAGTGCAAGGGACCTTGTAAATAATGCAAATAGTCCCCTGGTTGGCGATCATTCCTTGTGGGTTCCCAGCAGTCACAATTATCATTCATTAATATTTTAGATCAGCGAAATACACATTAGGCATATACACGTTTCGACAAGCTGTCCATTAGTTTTCTATAGGGCCTATTATGTACACAAGTGCAAACACACACACTGTGGCGTCTAAATAATTATGCACTCCACATTGCGGGGTTTGACTTATCGATCATAGGCAGTTTGTTGAAAACCCTCTCAGCAAAGCTTTGTCATAAATATTTGGAGATGATATATCTTCTCTGTCAGCCCGAAGCTATAGATGCCACACCGAACATACGAACACTATACCGGGTACGTCTTCGGTAATAATCTGATGAATTCGTCCAATTGGCGACTGAACCCATTTCATTAAAGTCGGCGGGGGATGTTGCCGTGAAATAATAGTTTAGAGTAAGGCTATACAGAACCAACGTTCCTCGGTGCAAATCGTGTAATCTTCATAACTGAGTTCAGATCATTCCGGTGGTCGAGAATGGAGGTCGAACATTTTTTCAAACTTATTCTTCTGACCATCTGTACATGTGGTCTATCAGTGAAAGTTGACGCTGAAATGCTACCAGGATCTGCGACTCCCTTTCCAGAAAACCTGTCATTATCAACAGAAACCGTTAGAGTAACCACGGACCTTATAGACGGGTTAATTGAAGACCAGGCCGAGAGCGGGTCAGCAGCGAAGATTCCTTTGTACATTGGCGGGTTCTTTGCGCTTCCTGGCGGGAGATGGGATGGCAGCGGTGTGCTGGTGGCTGTGGGGATCGCATTAGAGGATATTAACGTAGACCCAAATATCTTGCCGGACTACGAACTGAGAATGGTCTGGAATGACACACAGGTAAGCCATGCCACATTGACATTGACATTGATGCCAAGTTCGAATCACCACACCCCAATTTTTTTTAAATAACCCTAATTCAACGTTTCATAACTTACTCTGTACTTGCCAGGCCTCATTCTTTTTGCATAGTTTGACAAATTGCAAGTTTTGTATTAATTCTCTTTAAAAAGACAAATAAACAGCACTTGCAATGGAGGTCTAACGTGACGCACTTCGAAGTTTTCCTAACTTTCATCGGGAAAACGACAGCTACTTCTTTGCTTTGACATACTTCTTTGTTGATGAGCTTCAAACTCATTCAGTTGAATATTGGCTCTATTAGATTGATAAAACCTGCTTTGCGAATCATGTGAGGTTTTACAGCATGTTGAAATTTAGTCCAAAAGTTTAAAATGTGTTTTCCGGAAATTGGTAACTCCCAACGGCCGACGGTCATCTAACGTGGCGCACTTCAACAACTTTCAATAAATGTCAAATTTAACACTTGTGATTGTTTTTAAGTTGACGAATTATCTCTGTTTATACACACAACTTCTTGTTTGTCAGAAAAAAATATTGTCTGACTTTTGGGCACATTTTATAAGGGTTCAACGCGCACTTGGAAATAAACTCGGGAAATCGTGTTGAAATAGAATAATTCCTCGTAACTTCGAAACGGGTCAGTAAACTCAAGATTTATGGACAGAGTTAAGTTAACTCGCCAGAATTTCACTTTCTGTGCGATTTGGGATTAAACTATTAGGTGCTATAGGGAAAAAACTCAAAGTGCGCCTTAAAGAAGACACATATCACCACGTTACTCGCCACCAACAAAGACCAAACCGATTAAAGATTTAGTATTAATTACAATAATTAAATATATGCATGAATCGGTTAAACATATTAAGCATACTAGACAACGAACACATGACACAGATCAATGAGAGCTAGACCATTGCAACTTTAACAAATAAGAAGTTAAGTACTCTGGGAGCTGAGTAAGAATGATTTTAGTTTACATTTAAATAAGTTAATTGAAAGGTAGTCAGTTACAGACGATGGAAAATAGTTCCAGTTTTTTTGGCCAGAGAAAAAAATGGTATGTTGAAAAAGAGTTGTTTTAGCTCGAGGTATGTGTATTTTGGATGCAGACCTGGTATTATAGTTATGTATGGAGCTATTCGATTTAAAAATGTTATGTAACGATTCAGGAAGTTGATTATTAACAAATTTATACATAAAAACATCTTGTTGAAAGACATTGATATTGGTAAGAGACAAAAGATTATATTTCTTAAATAAAGGAGTGGTGTGTGCATGAAAGTTGGCCTTACATACAATTCGAATTGCCTTTTTCTGCAGTTTAATTAGTTTATCAAGATTAGATTTGTAAGTATTAGCCCAAATAATGTTACAGTAAGAGAGGTAAGAGAGAATTAATGAACGTACGCAAAATGCTAGATGGAAGAATGTACTTCAATCTACTCAAAATACCAATATTTTTTGATGTTTTTTCTTTCTAATTCTTTTATGTGGAATTTCCATGAAAGACATTCATCGATATAGACCCCTAGAACTTTGGTATGAGACACTCGCAGTATAGGCTCATTATTAATTTTAACTTGACAATTAGATATATTCAAATTCTTTTTGCTATTTCGGAAAACCATGTAATCAAGCTTGGTAAGTTTTAACACAGTTCGCAACTTTATGATAAAATATATCAAGCGGAAATTACCGACTTCTCAACACTTCTTGTTTTTGTCAAACAATCCACAAGGGAAACTGACTAGGTAAATTTTGAATACAATTTCAAAGTGAACAAAGAAACTGGCAGGAGCGGGATTCGAACCTGCGACCTCCGGGTTACCGTACCGGCGCTCTACCAACTGAGCTATCTTGCCCTATGTTGGCGGTCTCCCAAATTGTCAGCATCTTTGTTCGGGTGGGCGCTAGTCAGAAGTCATAAACCCAGAATGCCGTATAGCCAGGGATCACACCCAATTTTACGATACAACCTGGGAAGCGACATTGTGGGGATCCACTCAATGAGGATACGACTTTTTACTTATATTCGTCAAACAATCCACAAGGGAAACTGACTAGGTAAATTTTGAATACAATTTCAAAGTGAACAAAGAAACTGGCAGGAGCGGGATTCGAACCTGCGACATCCGGGTTACCGTACCGGCGCTCTACCAACTGAGCTATCTTGCCCTATGTTGGCGGTCTCCCAAATTGTCAGCATCTTTGTTCGGGTGGGCGCTAGTCAGAAGTCATAAACCCAGAATGCCGTATAGCCAGGGATCACACCCAATTTTACGATACAACCTGGGAAGCGACATTGTGGGGATCCACTCAATGAGGATACGACTTTTTACTTATATTCGTCAAACAATCCACAAGGGAAACTGACTAGGTAAATTTTGAATACAATTTCAAAGTGAACAAAGAAACTGGCAGGAGCGGGATTCGAACCTGCGACCTCCGGGTTACCGTACCGGCGCTCTACCAACTGAGCTATCTTGCCCTATGTTGGCGGTCTCCCAAATTGTCAGCATCTTTGTTCGGGTGGGCGCTAGGTTTTAAATCAAGTTAGTTGATTTTCACTCTGTAATTCATTTCCCCGATAGCTTTCCCCGAAATTGTTTATTGTTCTATAGCGGTCATCTTGCTTTGGCGTATACATATAATATAGGCATACAATTACATTACGAAAGGCTGCCCAAGTGCTGTATACAGGGCACGTGTACCAACATAAACATGAATAAGCCTTTTGCATGAAGCGGCGTCATTGATAATAATAATAATAGTAATAATAATAATTTAAAATTTATAGTGCGCCTTTTGCATACAAATGATCAAAAGCGCATCACAGAATCAAAATTAAAAGTAACTACTTTAAAATAAAACAAAAAGACAGAGGGATTTATATATAAAATTATGTCACCGCGCCAGTGCCCAAACCGCAGTATGGGGATACGTCTGTCCCGCCAACAGGAAGAATTTAAGCCTAACCCTGCTGACATCGGTGATGTCTCGACCTTTCCCGGAGACAGACGCCTCTAACCCTACCTACGTAATTAAGCATCTAACTACTCGACACGGTGACACAAAATTACGAATAAGAAACACTAAAAACCATTAAAAAAATCACATTAATTTACAAATGCTACATTAAAAAGAAAGGTTTTAAGTTTACATTTAAAAGGGTCAAGTCTGTGTTCACTACGTATGTGCCATGGCAAAGCATTCCATAGCTTAGGGGCTGCCATTGCAAAGGCCCTGTCACCAAGTGTGGGTAACATTTTACCGCTAGGATAATCCAAAAAGGGTCCGTTGTTCGCTGACCTGAGATGGTATCTGGATTCTTTCCTAACGGTAACGAGATCCTGTAAGTATCTAGGAGAGAGACCGTGAATTGCTTTAAATGTTAATACAATGATTTTAAAATTAATCCTGTATAAAACAGGTAACCAGTGCAATTGATGTAATATTGGTGTTATGTGTTCGAACCTGTATGTGTTAGTAATAAGTCTAGCTGCAGCATTCTGGACCCTTTGTAATCTTGTTATCTGTGTCATTGGTAGACCATACAATAGACTGTTACAATAGTCCACACGGCTGGTCACAAAAGCATGAATTAACACTCTAAGAGAATCACGAGACAGGAATTTACTAATGCGTTTAATATTGTGAAGGTGGAAAAATGCTGCAGAACAAGCCTTAATAATGTGGGTATTCATTGTCATTTCCGAGTCGAACCATGACCCTAAATTCCTAACGTATGTGGTTGGAAGGATATCAGAATCGCCCACAATTATACTGGAAATGTTTATTTTCTGCAACTGCTGCCTAGTTCCAATGATCAAGAACTCACTCTTGGTGTCATTGATCATAAGTCTGTCATGCAACATCCACTTCCTGATGTCCCTGATGCAACTCTCTATTGCAGTTACAGCTGTTTGACAGGGGGTATCATCAGGTCTAAAAGAGGGATACAGCTGTGTGCATCTGCATAACAATGAACATCGGGTAAATGGTCTTCGATGATGTCAAACAATCTGGAAGCATAAACAGTAAATAGAAGTGGTCCTAAACAAGATCCTTGAGGAACACCACAGTTGAGATCAAACTTCTCTGACAGAGCACCTTGAATAGACACACGTTGGCTCCTACCAGACAAATAAGATGAAAACCAGTCTAGGGCCTTGCCAGAGATTCCAACTTTGGACTGCAGGCGTTGCAGAAGAATAGTATGATCAACAGTGTCGAAGGCTGCACTTAGGTCTAAAAGAACAAGCAAAATAACATGCTGGGAATTCATCTTCAGCAATATATCTGATACTTCCGATAAGACGGTTGGAAAACCGAAAACAGAGAGTGTCTGGACATGTGACAGTAAAGTTGGTCACACACTGCTCTCTCAGTCAATTTAGATATGAATTGTAAATTACTGATCGGTCGAGAATTTTCTAAAATCAGGTCGAGGTTGTCTTTTTTAACAAAGGACAAACCAAAGCTTCTTTCCAATCCTCGGGAAATACACCAGATTCTAGAGATGAATTAATAATTCTGGTAATTACCGGAAGCAAGACATCAAGGCAATCACTCACCAGCTTGGTAGGCATTGGATCCAGGGCACAGGATTTCTTTGCAGATTTCACAACAAGTTGTTTTAGCTGTGACTCAGTTAATGGTAGAAATTGGTCAAACAGGATGCTACTAGACAACGTTTCCGGTATCGAATGAAGTGCTCTGTCTGTTGTGGCTGATGCTAAATCATTAAGTCTAACGTGAATATTTGATATTTTGTTCACAAAGAAACTACCCATGTCATTTGCAAGTGACAGTTTATTGGTGGAAAATGGTAAATGGTGGAATGGTGGAAAGGGAACATCATTAGATTGCCTCAACAACTTTTTTGATGCTCTAAATAATTTCCCCTGATTGGAGCTGTTACTATCAATAAATTCTTTGTAAAAATCGCAACGAGCTTCTTTCATAAGAAAAGTGACCTTATTTCTTTGAATCTTATAATCTAAAAGATCACAATCCTTATCAGTTCGCCGCCACTTCCTCCTTTCTGCCTTTCTCCTTAGCCTCACTGCTGACTTAATTTCTCGATCAAACCAAGGCAGACGGGGCCTAATGGTGACCATCTTACACTTCAAAGGGGCATGTGTGTTAAAGGTGCCATCTTATGTAGTTTTGTAACACTTGACAAGCTCTTCGAGATCCTGAGTGCATAAATATTGTTGACTGCTGGAAAGTGCATGCCATTTTATGTTCTTGGCAATGAACCGAGAACACTTGATAGATATTACCCTGGAGCCAAGCTCTGACACACTTCAAGCTTGTGCATAATGCAGGATTTGGTCAAATGTACATTAATTTCCACATGTTTATACATCGATATGTATAAACCGAGACTTCAAAACACTCCAAAAGACAATTACACGTCAAATAAAGTGATTCGGAATTTTTATATTTGACGAAATCCTAGTAATTTTGCACGATAACATTTGGGTCCATTTTTTAATCATCCTGAGTGCATAAATATTGTTGACTGCTGGAAAGTGCATGCCATTTTATGTTCTTGGCAATGAACCGAGAACACCTGATCAACATTGCAATTGGGAGTTTAGTGTTGTTAGGTTTTTTGTGCAAAAGTGTTCTCGATCGATGTTTGAAGACAAGCCCAGAGAACCATATTTTTATTTTTATTTATATATATTTTTTGGGGGGGAATGCAATGGTCTCCCCGGCCGGATTCGAACCTGGAACATCAGAGCTAGAAGGCAAGGAACTGCGTCAGCCCGTCCACTGAAAGCAGGAATTCGGTCGAGTGTTGATCACCAAAACCCACTGTACCGTGGAGATGAATACCGTGAACACTGCGTAACATTTAAGCATTGAACACCTGAATATATTCGCCCAGGGCTCTTGCACATGTGGCACACGAACTTGAGAAAAATAAATTCGAGGGTTTTTGATTGCAAAACAAATGTATAAGGAATGGTGGACATCACAATCGTTTAGTTGGTTGCTATGTCTACCGCATGTGGCACGCACATCTCTACTGATGAGTCACGTTGTTCAGGAGAGACGACACTTGATTGAAGCTTGTGTGCCTAATTCATTACTCACAATTTTCATTTGCTAGAAGCTCAGTAGAGGTTTTCGTGTAGCAAAAAAATTGGAAATACCGTCCGAATTAAATATACTCTGCATCGCATGAGGATTGAAATCGTCTGACGAGTCTACACTCCACATACATGCAGCGTATAATAAATCTAGTGGTGAAATTGAAGCCTGGTGAATTAAGACAAAAAATTGAAAGAAGGCAGAATATATGAATTAAAGAAGAACATTGAAAAGCTGCATCGATTCAAGTAAGGAATTTATCATTTTTGTGGGATGTTCAGAGGTATTAACATTCAAGTAGAACGTCGACAGGAAAAATGACCTGACGATTAATAGCACTATTTCGCAATTATATATTACTTTAAAAAATCCAAAGAATCATCGAATTCGTACAAAATTAAATAAAAGTTTCTCTCAGGTTCTTATATTCAGGTTCTCAAAAAACTGGTCCCGTCAACATTTTTTGTGTTATGACCGTCTGTAGTTTGAAGGATAGAAAATTAAAAGAACAATCTGTTTTTCCTTCAAAAATTCAAGAGGGGCCTTTTTACTTGTATTTGTTAGATTGTAGCAGGCAACATTTTCCTGACGGCCACTGCCATTTTTTCAAGATGGTTTTCTCTGACATTGGAGTTCCCCAAATCAGCTCAAGACATGCAATATATCTACTTGAAGGGGTCTCCTTTCTCCCCTTTGGGTCATTCCATGTCAAACCAACACACCTTTTGACCTTAGGTCTTCCGATTTTGAGACAATTTGCTGAACTTGTAGGTACTAATGAGTAATGAAGACATGCCACTTTTTGGCCTGATCCGCCTTTCCATGTGATCAGGGCGGAGATTACAAAAGAACAGGACAAATTTAGCTGAAAAATACATCTCAACCGTTAAGTTTTTACCGAATATATGCAAATTTGATCTCAAAATAAGGAGAATTACATGTTGTCAAAATTAAGTTTTGTCAAAAGTAGGTTGCCATGACCTTTGATACACCATCTTGACCTTTGACCAGTGATGCAGTCGAGACCAGGCACAAGACCATGCGCAATAAATACCATTCACAAGACCAGCTTGTTACATACAGGCACAAGAAACAGGCATAAACCATGACAAAGGAATGCTTTTATTACAGTTCATTTGAATAGCTTGAGGCTTGAATTAAGACTGAAGGTCTTGTGATGGTCTCCTGTTGATCTTGAAGGGTTTTGCAGGGTCTTGTGATGGTCTCGACTACTTCACTGCCTTTGGCCCTATTTTCAAAATAAAGTATCATTCAGAAAATGAATGAAATAGAAACTGATAGTTTGTGTCATTCTCTATTAGAATCTGTTTAAATCTTCCTGGGTCTTCAAAATTGAAAATTTTATGACTGTTTTTTGTAACAGTTGTTGGCTATAAATGAGCCAATTTAGCCCGTACATATTGGAAGTCACCGTACTTACCCTCCGTTTCAACAAATTGCTAAAATTATTCTTGGTTTTGTGAGAGTGCAAAGCCACACAAAGCAGTGCCTTTTTTGAAAATTGAGGAGGCTGTCTCGTGAGTATTTTACGAACAGAATTGAGTATGAGTTGTGTTGTGGTAACGAGGTGCTATCTTTGGTATTGACTGGACAAAATATGGCACATTAGGGCGCCAAAATCATGCATAATAATACACTCTGCATGGAGAAAGTGAACAGCAGTTTGATAGGTTGCTGTTTTTGGCCTCCCGGATATTATAAATACAACTTATGCCCAAGGGCACTAAACAGCTTCATGCTTTCTATCCGCAGTCCTGCACCCAGTCCAGCAATCATACATACTGCTGAAACACATTTCAAAGGAACCAAATTCCAAGTCTGGGGTCATGAAGGGAATCTAATGTACGGTAAATGTGCAAAGAAGCTTTGATTGTGACATTGGATAATTTATATAATTAATATAATCTTGGTAGAGCGCCGGTACGGTAACCCGGAGGTCGCAGGTTCGAATCCCGCTCCTGCCAGTTTCTTTGTTCACTTTGGAAATGTATTCAAATTTACCTAGTCAGTTTCCCTTGTGGATTGTTTGACGAATTATAAGTTAAAAAGTCGTATCCTCATTGAGTGATCCCCACAATGTCGCTTTCCAGGTTGTATAGTAAAAATTGGGTGTGATCCCTGGCTTTTCGGCATTCTGGGTTTATGACTTCTGACTAGCGCCCACCCGAACAAATATACTGACAATTTGGGAGACCGCCAACATAGGGCAAGATAGCTCAGTTGGTAGAGCGCCGGTACGGTAACCCGGAGGTCGCAGGTTCGAATCCCGCTCCTGCCAGTTTCTTTGTTCACTTTGATAATATAATAATGAACAAACTACTAGACAATGGAAATATTTTACTTTAATACCCCCACCAAAATCGGTAAGGAACAGCAAAATCTTGGAAAATAACCATCTATTTGTGTTTTGAATTGTATAAGCACTTGGCACAACCTTTAATTTGTGGTCACTTTGCGGTTTCTGTGTTAGATTGTCTTAGCACAGTGTATGGTCACTCAAAGTATTCACATGGTACACAGTGATTTCTACGTTATTTTCTATATGGATTCTACAGACATAAATCTTTAAATATTAAAGGCAAAGTAAAAAACCCACATGTTTAAAACATGTTCATTTTTGGGGACCGCCTGGATTGTTTATATTTTTACCAGTGGAAAATGAGGTAAAAATAACCCCAAAATGTCAACCGATCCATCGGAAAATAAAATAGAAGCTTACTTAAACTATTCGAACCACTGTAAACAAGTAAAAACAATTTTTTTCTCACTTATCGACAGTAGAGAAAACGAGTTGCACGAAATTGGTTCTCCCTTGAACCCTTCTCACTTAACGAAGGTTGAGATACGAGTTGTGCGATATGGTTCTTTTCAGAACCCATACCTCTCGTTAGTTGAGATAAACACATGGTGTTACCGCAAATCGAAACGATATCGATATTCCACCATGCAAAGCCTCAAAACGTATGTTCAATTCTGTTGTCCAACATGTCTGTTACATTTTTGTGTCTTAGAAGAGTTGAAAAACTTACGGTTGCCAGACATTTATAAAAGATTAATTAATCAGTTAACATTTGTGTATGAAAACCAATAAGGTGTGAAGTGAAACTTTAGAGTGTCCTTTTGCTGAGTATGCAGAACATGGGCCAGACTTTGACAGATATTTGTTGACAAACTAATATTCTGAAATCAGGTATTCCGTTTGACTGAGTTAGGAATAATGACCATACACATCTTGTTTATGTTGATCAATCTGCTCCAACGCATATCATTAATATGTAAACAGGTTCGGATGGGGGGGGATTGGGGGGGGGGGGGTTGCTACTAGGGGCCTACGCCTAAAGTTGCAAACCAGAAACCCTACATGTCCTATTTTGCATATGGGTAAGAACAAAACAAAGAGGTTAAATGGCGCCACCAATGGTGAGAAGGTGTGTCAGCCCCCCCCCCCCCCCCCCACCCCCCAACCCCCCCCCCCCCCCCCTCCCCCGCTTGTAAAAAAAAATCGCAGACGGCACATTTTGGGAGTCACCTTTCTGGGCAAATTTCAGAAACCCCCCCACTGCAATAAATCCTGGTAAATGACACGAGGGGGCAGAAATTGATTTGAATAATGAGTAGCTTGAACCTGATAGTGATCACATTATAAGCATCTTTAAAGAGCATAACATGAAAAGCAATCGTGTAGCTGACAGAATAGAAAACATTCAGTTGTCAATTTTAAAGACCCCAGGGAAATTTAAATGGAAAATTCTCAAGAGACAGCCTGCTCAAATTTCCAAAAAGGAAGGAATTGCTTTGTGTGGCTTTGCAGTCTTTACAAACCAACAATAATTTTAATAATTTTTTGAAACAAGAGTAAGCTGTAAGCTGTAGTAGGGTGACTTCAATGAAATGAATGGGCTATAAATGGACTCATTTATAGCCTACCAACTTTTAAAACCAGTCATCCAATTTTCATTGTTGAACACCCCGGAAAGATTTAAACAGATTCTAATAGAGAATGGCACACACTATCAACAGTTTTTATTTCATTGATTTTTCTGAATGATACTGTATTTTTAAAATGGGTCAAAGGTCAAGGGGGTGTGTCAAAGGTCATGGCGACCTACTTTTGACAAAATTTAACTTTGACAACATCGTTGATTAGAGCATGTAATTCTCATTATTTCGATACCAAATTTGCATATATTCGGTGAAAACTGACAGGGTTGTGACGTATTTTTACTAAAAGGGTGGTGTTTTAAGCTACAATTGTCATTTAAAAAGATCTCTGCCCTGACCACATGGAAAGGTGGATCAGGCCAAAAATTGTTATGTCTTCATTACTCATTAGTTCCTACAAGTAAAGCAAATTTTATCAAAATCGGAAGACCTAAAGTCAAAAGGTGCGTTGGTCTGACATGGAATGACCCCTTTGCATTTATATTTTGTTTTGGGGAAACAAAAAAATAAAAAATAAGACAGGAACGCATAAAACGATTTATTATTATTTTATTTTAATTTAATTTTGCCGTATTTCTCAGTGTTACACAACTGCAATATTTTAAACAGTTGTGATTGGAATATCAAACGGTTTTGCGATCATCATAGACATAGCCCGCTCAATTCCTTCAACATCTCTGACGGCATTCAAACACCGAGACGCCCAATTCCGCTTCTTTATGCAGTGGAACCTCCTTCATACAGACCGTTAGCTTTAAGTATGGGAAAGAGCTCT
The DNA here is from genome assembly GCA_037893225.1 of Hippasteria phrygiana. NCBI lineage: Eukaryota > Metazoa > Echinodermata > Asteroidea > Valvatida > Goniasteridae > Hippasteria > Hippasteria phrygiana. The sequence goes on from JAZGUH010000321.1 coordinate 1,022,573, forward strand.
CTAACTTGAGAGGCAGAAGTTGCTTAAAATAGTGACGCAACATTAGAAGTCACTAGACTCTTGCAAACGTTTGCACTACTTGACAATGAAATAATGTAAAAACCCAAAATTGATTTTGACAACATTTTTTGTGTATGGTTTACTTCAGGCACAGATTAATCGCTTTTGACTTTTGGGGGACATTACTCATTTTGCCTCAGCAGGTCACATAATACTAAGGTTTGCTCAAGATTCCCAGCTATAGTTAGCACAACTTTTCTGCTTATAAATCAGCCTTTTGAAATTAGGTCCAGTTTCATAGGCCTGTGCAAGGTTGGCTCCCCGTATAACCAGACGCGTTAAAAATGAATCTGAGTTCTCCTTTTACGTTCTTGTAAATAGCTTCGTGGCTGAAGAGAAACTCTCTTAAGTACCTATAGTGGCAGTTTTTAAAGGATGAAATTATGCTAATTCAATGATACTGCTAATTTGCATACCACCTTGGCTTGCCACAGTGACGAATTAATCACGTCAGACAACCATCTATTGATAACAGCCGTTGAATTTCGACGCGCGAACAATGCATCTCGCGCGCCACGTCTTCCGTGAAATATTGACATTGAAGAATACCATGACAACTGTCGAGATAGATGATATACCCATACCCGCATCAAAAACAGCATCCAACCCATCTCTGTCAGCCACTAACATAAACACACTATCGGGGCCAGGAATGGAACCAATACCTAAAAACGGTCAGAGAGCTGCTCAATCCACAAGGCAAAAATATACGATAGACTTAACATAGGGCGTTATCTACAATCAAAGCTCCGGGGGATTCTCATTCGCCCATCTTAATGTGAGAAGTTTAATAAAACAGATTTGACCAATTTTAAATTTTATTGTCTACAAATCTATTCGATATCATCTGTTTAAGTGAAACTTTCTGCGATGCCTCAATCTCCGACGATAAAATCACATTACCAAATTATTCCATTGTCAGAAAAGACAGGAACCGGCAAGGTGATAGGGTTGCCGTATACATCCGAAACAATTTAACTTACACTCGTCGTGAGGATCTCGAAACAGATGATGTCGAGTGCATATGGGTTGAAATTAAGTGTAAACAAAGACAGCCTGTGCTTATTAGTTCTATTTATAGGCCACCTTCAAGCTCTGTTGAATTTATTGATAAACTAAGTGATATTATTAATAAGGCCTCCTGTGAATGTAAAGAAATGTTTGCAACTGGTGACTTTAATTATGATGTTTCAGTTGAAGATGATTGTATGAACTCAAACCCAATTATTTCTTGTTTTGGTTTATTCCAATTGCCGCAACTCATACGTGACTCAACACGTGTCACTGAGTCCACTCAAACAATAATCGATCTCATTTTCAGCTCCCTTCCAGAGCTATTAAAGGAATGTGGTGTATTACCAGTCCTAATCAGTGACCATTATCTTGTTTATGGACTAGGCTACATAGTTGGAAAACACCAAATATGAAAGGTCGCTCAATACATTTTTCGATGTCTTACAAATATAGACATTGATACATTTAAAGACGACCTCCTTTAATAATGCACCATGGCATGATGTTCTGGAATCTGATGATGTTAATGAAGTATGATGCAAATGGCACTTCATATTATTTATGAGTATTATTAACTTTCATGCGGCAATCAAAACTAAACGTATTCGGGGTGCCTCTTTACCTTGGCTCGATTGCGAAATTCTTAAACTTATGAGGCAGCGGGATCGTGCACACAAAATCGAAAAAACGTTAAGTAATTATCGGCCTATTTCTATACTGCCAATTATCTCTAAGATTTTAGAACGATGGGTGCACTCGGCAGTATATACCTACCTCGATGATAACAATTTGATACTTAGTTGCCAATCGGGATTTAGACTCTTGCACTCAACTGAAAGCACTCTACACGATTTAACAAACAAGTGTTTTGAGGCTATGGAGCAAGGTGAAGTTACATGCAGTGTGTTGATCATGTCATCCTACTAGGTAAATTGAAGAAGCTGATTATGTCATCTTCTGTAATAAATTGGTTTAAGTCGATAGGCGGTCGTAGTCAGTCTGTAAATATTGAGGGCACAATATCGAAGGTCCTGCCCATAAACATCGGCGTTCCACAAGGGTCGATCTTAGGGCCACTTTTATTCATTGTTCATAGTATGATTTTCCATCTTGTATACCCCGAAATTGCAACGTATTTATGTATGCAGATGAATCCAAGTTAACGTAAAGCTCCTCTAGTAATAACGAAATTGAAAGGAACTTGAATATAGCTCTTGCTAGTATTCACGACTGGTGCCTAAAGCCCTAGTCACACTGTCACGATCATTGCCCAGGATTACCAAGATTAAAAATATATATTAATCGGCTTTCACGTTGTGGGATTTTTGGCACCAAAAGCCTGCCGCCACATTTTTTTAGGAATATGACACGAAACAACTACGGCATTCGGGAAGTAGCTATACGAGCTAATCTGCTGTGTCGCAGCAATTCGTAGCAATTCGTGTCAAATCGCCTGTTAAAAGGGCCATGAGAGCTACGATGAAGTACGAAGCGGTACGAAGAGCTACGAACGTGTCACGTGGTTTCCGAAGCCGGTACGAAGTGCTATACGAAGCGGTACGAGCTTTCACGACTTTTCCGGATGTGACGCGGAGCATCACGACGTATAAATAGAAGTGCCCGACTTGGAGGGTATCAGTTTTCAGAGCACATCTCCCGGTCTCAGCGGCATCGTAACAACACCTTCGTCTCCTCTTGCTGGCTTCCTAGGAGTATCTGCAGCATCTGGGCGCCCACGCGTTATATTCGTAGTTGATCTTATTACATCGTATCAATTCGTGTAAATCAAATGAGAATATCGCTTTCTTTGTGTCCACATCGTAGCTACTTCCTGTTGACATCGTGTTGAATTCCTGAGTTACGTGGCATTATCATAGTACATCGTAGCACAGAGCTACAGTCCCGATGACAGACAGATGCTCAAGAATGTCTTCACGAATGCAATACGAAGCAATACGAGACAGTACGTTTATAGGGAATTAGATACGAGACGGCTACGAAAGTAAACCAAATACAATACGATGTGATAAAATCGTACATTTCCCACGACAATTTAGTGCAGCCCCTAATTATCGTAGCCCGTAGCCGAATACTCAGGAGTGCCCAGATCCCAATAAGAAGCAACTAGGAACATACCGAATGTTCGGCTCGGTTCGGCCCATTAACAGCGTTCACGCCTCTCCTCGGTTATTATTGACGTGGTAAAGACCGGGTCATTACACTTTTATCCCCTTAGTTTTAACTAATAATATGCAGGGCCCCAATGGAAACCAGTTTTAAACTGTTTGGGCACATCCTGGGTAAAGAAATGTAATAAATAAATCAATAAATAAATAAATAAATCGATAAATCAATAAATCAATAAATATAAGTTCATTACCCCCTCCTTCGTCGAGCGCTTCCTGTTTCAGTTACTTTCAATTAAATGTTTTGGCTCATTATCGATAACCATGGTAACTATGTCCCTAGCAGTTTTCAGTGTCGTGGTCTCGTGGTCTCGTGCACTGGCCCCTAGATCTGGATGATGCAGATTCTGGGTTCCAGCCCAGTCAGAGAGTCATCATGGTGCTTATGGGTTTGTTTTTGCATTCAATAGGGGGATTTGGACAATAGAGGACAATAGGGTCCCCGGTTGAGAAAGGTCCCCGGTTAAAAATCGTGTACAAAACCAATAAGGGTCCTTGCCAAAAAGTTAGAAGTGTGAACAATAGGAGGCAAGACACTTTGCCGTAAATTGCTTCGCTCCACACATAAGTAAATGGGTAGGCCTACCTGGGAGGAAGGAGTGGTTATTTGTATGATGAGCCCAGTGCGCCACACTAGCATTAACTTACTCCCCATGGATGTGAAGGTTTTAAGAACGATGGATGTGCCTGATATCAGGAATAATAATGTAGCGACTCGAGCGCCATGATGATGGTGGATGTGGGCTTGATGAACATACACACTTTACAATGAGAAGATTCATTGGATTCGACTCCTGCAAGCACTGTGGTTGAGTGGTTAAGACTAGTATCGGGTTCGAGTCCCGCCCGAGTAAGGCTAGCCTATGTATTTTTTTCACATGCTCTCGAAAAGCACTGATGGGCATACACTACGTCGAAAAAGGGCAAAAATATCTGTTCTAATGCACACTTGACGTTATTATTATTATTATGAACGAGCTCTATCTAAAACTTAAGGTTAATTATTATTCAGTTGAATTACTTGCATTAAATTGACTATACAATTACAGGACATGTACTGGTAGGTTGGGCTTGGTATTAGAAAATCACAGGAAAGAGCCGTATTCTTTGTAGGTTATTGTGAGTATACGAGGCATTCAGTCGGCCTTTAATTGCAGCCAACAGTGACGTCATTTGCGAAGGAAGAAAGGGGGGGGGGGGGGTTCTTAGTGATCCGTGAATTCCTTAAATAATGAACTAAGGGCGTCTTTGTGCAATAAAAGGTTTTTCCTTGTTTCATGATGTAGAAGCGAAAACCAGGCCTTCCATTTCAGCAATGTATGACGTACAAACTAGAAAAAATATATGCTTTCAGTATTGTTGTTTATAATAGATATAATTTTGCATAAGGGTGTTGTTCAATTTATAAACGACTCATTTCTGCAAATAGCCTCTTTCCTTTTGCGTTGCTTGTCTGTTTTCCGGTGAACTTTTTGATTGTCTGTGTGTGTGCTCTTTTTCGTTTTTCTTGTACCTTTCCTTTCGTATTGCAAGTGTATATAAGGTAATATATTTTACAGAATGTACTTGTTCAGAATACATGGTTTATTCTAATTTTATTTTTTTAATTTTATTTTTTATATGTCTTTTAAATATTTTGGAAATTAATTGTAATTTGGCCCTCGGGCTACTCGATGTGAATTTGTAATCAACAATAAATGCAGGCGGGAAACTGGGGAGCACAATAAATTGGTAAGAGGCACTTCTGAGAGAATACAAAAATACCAAACTTTTTTCTTGTGCACGGCTGCTATCTTCAGTGAAGGGAGGCATGTAGGCCACAGGCCTCTGCCGTAGTTATGCCTCTGTTACCCAGGTGGGACTCGAGCCTGTGACCTCCTGTTTATCAGTGCAGACGTCTAAACCACACAATCGTACACCGTGAGCTTTCCACGGATGGGCTGGCTGTTTTCGGCAATTTCCCCCTTCCTGGACAACTCCTGTATTGCGCCTCAATCAACGAGAGAACACATTACACCAACACGATTAGACGAACTGCCACTTCGAATCGCTTTATCCTCAGTGACTAACATGTTTTTGCAACATCGATCACATCCCCTTAAATAAGCGCTACCACTATATCTGACTATGAATCGGGTCATATGTCGACAGGAAAATATTTGAATTCTTATTAATTATTTAGTATTGAGTCAGTAAATCAGAATATTGAAAGTAGGGGACGAAGCCGTCCCATTAAAAAGAAACTTGTATTGCTTTTGAAACCTTTCTCTGAAACCGTGGCGTTGTATGTGTGCTCACGGAATGAAGAGCCAAGTATGCTTTTTCCGGTGCAGGAATTACAATTTAAATGACCTTCAGACTCATTTCGTAGGATCCGGTCACAAATAGCACATTCAAACTCAGACGTGCCATTACGGGACCGCAATAATGGAGGCTTGTGGTACCATTTCATCGATCTATTTTATTATTGCATTAGATGTTACCGAGCATAATGTAAATACAACAAAGGCTAAGTGCTAAATGGAAGAACGTAATGAGGAATTTTCAAAATCTCACCTTTTTCCGCACAAAATAAACAAGTTTTATTAAAATCATTGTCTGTGAAAATACAGCTACGATGACACAATCATGCATTTCGCCATCTAACTTTTAAATAAGTTTACTTTTTGCCTCCCGACGTCCGAGCTACACAACATGTAGTATTGTTTTCATGGATGGTTAAAACAAAATCGACCGACCGACAATCCATACTGATTTTTCTCTTTTAACTTTTGTTTGGCCTTATATTATAATAATCCATATTATAACGTTTGACACTAATTCGATAAATGAACATACCGTAGGCCTTTAGGTTTAAATGCATTCACTGCAGTAACAATGTCATATAATTACAACGAGTTTTTTAGTGCCCTTTCTAGACATAGTCTATGAAGCCCTGTATGCTCAGTGCTTTCCGAGAGCCTGTGGGAAAAAAATCACAGGCTAAACTCGGGTGGACTCGAACCCACGACATCCTGATACTAGTGCAGACGTCTCAATATAATGTCATATGGGTTGGTTCGTTGAGTTGTCAATTACTATAGAGCAAAGTGTGCCTCATGTGAATAAAGTGTGGTGATTTATAACTCGACGTTTCGATCAGTGTGCTGTGATTGTCATTAGGTGAAACAACAAGTCCATTCCTCCTGCTCTTAGAAGAACCTCACCTCTTTTTACAGATGCTATTGTTTATGTTGTCAAAACTTGTCATATCGTGCAGTGTGACGCCGGTCTGGGAACTAGACTTTTCTTCGAGCAGATCCGCCTACCTCCCCAGAAACTGATGCTGATTGGTCCTGCATGCTCCACTACAGCCCAGGCAGTAGCACAGACTTCATTCTACTGGAACCTCATAACGGCAAGTTGGAGTACACTGTTAGAAAGTAGGGCAAACATTATTAGGGCCTACCCAACGTTGGTACAATAGTCAGCTTGTTCAACCTTTGGGTAATTATTCCCGAGCTGTGCACAAACCAATTGTTGGTTAAAGTGGGGTTAAAATGGTACTACCCAACATTGTTTACCCAAAATGGTGGGTATTTATTACGTGAAAAAACAAATAACCTGATTCCTGAAACACTTCGTATGCTAACTTAAATACTGATGTCAGAATGACATATTGTATTCGAATATCAAGCAACTTTTTACAAAAGCTCATACCACCGTCAAATCGCGCAGACCGTCAACATATCACTACCGGTAACGTCTATTGACAAACATACACATTTCATAATTATATTTTCTCTTTATTCGATATCTGCACTCAACCTCGCCCCCCCCCCCCCAAAAAAAGGCAACAAACAAACAAACAACAAACCGCCAAATAATTCCATCAAAAAGTCTCATTTTTTAAAGGCAAATTCGTCCGAAAATGGAAAGTAACTCTCTAAATCCCAAAGAGTGAAATTAGGGACTAGACGATTTAGAGTGAAAATCACTCTGTTTTTAGATTGAATATTCAACACGTTCATATTTAACTGTTGGTTTTCATGTTTGCATTTTTAAAAATATAAGATAAAAATGTGGCTACTTTTCCGTAAAAATGAAAAGTCTTGGCTAAAAATCAGGCAATGTAGCCTCAAATTTGGCACCAAATATGACCTGCATGCAAAACCACGAGTAACTTAACAATAGAAAAGTATTTATGAAAAACGACAGTTAAATATTAACGTGTTATTCTAAAAAAAGAACCAATTCAGTCGCGACTCGAGTGTAAATTCGATCTTTTGGATTGAATGAATTTCACTCTTAAAAACGTCTGGTCCCTAGTTTCAGACTGTGGGAGTGAATTTTCACTCGAATAGAGTGAATTTTTACTCTTTGGAAATAAGATAGAAAAGTTTCCATATTGTTTATGCATGATCAAGGCAGGCCACATCTGCTCGTCGACGTCGCGGTCCTTTATATCCTACCCCATATTACTTTTGATGAATGATTATTTCTTAAGACCTTTGCATTAGTGCGTGTGCTATGCGAATGATTCCAGTAGACCGTTGATTTCTTTAAATTTGAACACAATATGCCATTAGTTTGGAGAAAAAGCATTCAGATGAAAACCGTGTGAAATATACATTGCTAACGTTTAATGAGACGCAACAATTTGCTAGTGTACCGAAATTTGTGCGAATACAACAAACAATACTTTAAGTTCCGTACCAAACACGCAAAGTTTTGAACGGTACGATTTTACTTCTGATTATCGTCACTTTAGTTGCAGTTGCCGTGCTAAAGCGATCGAGAAAAACTGTAACTTGACATGCATACAGTGTTCATTGCTGTCATTCACACAAAATGGCGGACGGTGTTTCTGAACCGCGGTTTGTTTTCCTAACAGACGACGAAATATTGGAACTCGTAGGCGATGCTGACGCTGCTAACACAAAGAGACAAATGAAATATGCAGTCAAACGATTAGAGGAATTTGCAAGACACGCAGGAACAACAATTAAAGCTTTAACTGATTCGGAACTAGACCACTTTTTGTCGCGGTTTTATTCGGGACTGAGAAGGTAAACGGCACGTTGTACACCAAGAAATCCATGCATGCAATCTGTCGGATTTATTCAGGCATTGTATAAAACAAATAATGAATGTTTCACATTCGTGCAATGGTAAGAATAATTTTATTCCGTGACAGATGGAATGTCCCATTCCACTTGGCTTCGCCTCGTGGAATGGAACATTAAATCTGTCACCTCATGAAATTATTCTTACCATCGCACTCATAAACATTCATTATTTGTATACTATCACATTATTATTAATTTTAACTTACTTGGACGGGGGGGTTATTTCTAATCAAGCTGCGAATAAAGGCATATGCTGTAATAACATTTCGACGTTATTTATCGTCACGACAACATTAATGCAGAGAGTAGTTTGATGATTTAAAAATGCAGCGTCAGAATATCTTTTCAGATATTACATTCCTTCCAAACATATCATTATGTGCTTTGAATTTCTATGTGAATTTTCATAGTCTCTGCAATAAGTGGATAGTCATGAAAAAGACCTACATCGACGGGTTGTTTGTACAATAAACGGAGACCGTGCAACATCTCCACAAAACTCCATTCTCACTTCAACCTGCTTTCTGCGTGAATACGGAGCTTCTATATGGAATTACAAACCTTTATGATTCCAACGGTGATAGATAATGTGACGTATAATACAGACAATACAATGTGCAGAATTAAAAGAAAATGTCAAGAATACCCGTCAGCTGAGCTGTGAAAAATAACAAATTTGGAATGACTTGATGGTCATAGCTTGAGAGATACATGGTGGAGAATTGAATTGTTATTTATATTAAAATTCAAAAATATATTAAAATCCATCGCAACTGGAGGCTTGAATTACACTTGACTACAAACACGAAAAGAAAAGAAATTACATTACATACAGCAGCATACATATAGGCTGCATTTAAATCAGAATATGGAATTACAAGTTAACTACAAGAATACAGGAACACCATAAAATAAAGTTAGCACCATCTAAGGAATTGAGCCTCGTATAAACCTTGGCTTGATCGTGTTATTCGCAATTCATCACCCCGTTTTTGTCACAAAAGTTTGTATCTGCATATTTTAACGTATTGTTTGGAAATATATATATATAAAAGTCTACTCAATTTACCGCACAATCGGAGCGGTTATTTATTTGTAAATTGTGGTCATATTGGACAGCTCGTCCTGTGTAAATAACAAAGAAGTCAGGAAGCGAAACCTCTGGTGTACTTTGAAGCAGGAAATAGATTGTATAAACGATCCTGTTGCTAACGTGTAACGGGCCAAAATTTCTTAGTTTCTAAATGTCTACAGTTTCTAAATTTCTACGTACATGTAAAAGCTTCTACACGCTGCGGTATACTTTAATTTCTATTTATAAAGATTCTGCATAAAAAGTACATAATTGTACATCTTGGAGGAAGACGTAGTATGGACGAGTGGGACCAAATATTCAGGAATTGTCCGTAATCTTAGACCAGGTCAACAACTTAGCCAAACATGAAGCTTTCTAAAAAAAAAGCGGGATAGTTCCAATTCCAAAAAAATGAAATGTGTCAATAGCATCAAATTATCGTGGTATTAGCTTGATACCTATACTGCAGCTAAGGTCTACAACCGCCTCGACCAATGATGATGATGATGATTATGATGATGATTAGACCCGGATTAGACTCTCTCGTGACTGAATGTCAAACAGCCATGGAATGGTCTAGTGCCTACATGACCCGTTGCAACTAATACTACTACTACTACTACTACTACTACTACTACTAATAATAATAATAATAATAATGTAGACATTTGTAAAGCGCACATATCCACCAAGACCACAGTGCTCAAGGCGCTACATAAATTATTACCCCTGCTCATCGGGCCCAACAATCATTCCTGAATCCTTCTCAACTTCCCGGGGAGTATGCAGCCCCGGCTGCAAGTTAAGCGCACAGGCTAATCAAACACATAATCGTCACTACCCCCACAGGTACCCATGTACTCATGGGTGGAGAGAAGCAACTTGTGACAAAGTGCCTTGCTCAAGGACACACGCACCATGACCCCAGCCGGTCTCGAACCCACAATCTGCAGTATCACTGAGATCTTGAGTTCGATACACCGAGCCACGATGCCACATCGCGTCAACTAATTTGCTTGCAATAGTGTTTGCGTTGATCTGTAGCATTATATCAAAGTGGCAGGTTCTATTCCCAATCAAGACATTGATGTACATAGTTAGTTTCTATCTTTGCATCTGTCTCCAGTGACTGAGACACAGTCAGTCTCAAGACGCAGTCACAAGAAGAAGCAGATTGCTCGGCATACATTGCTTATGCATGGTTTATGTATAGCAATAACCAAGACACTGGCATATTGCACCCCCTATAGCAGTGATTTTGTGATAAGAATCTTAATAGCATCTGACACATTGGTAATAATCTCTCCGACTTGCTTTTCGATCGCAATTCAGATTTGACCTTGGGTAGACAATGCGGGGTTATAGGGCGGGACAGAAGTACGCGATATATTCTTATTAGGATATGCCCGCATAATCATACTTTTGTCAGTGTTTTACATATTTAATTGATACCTTCCAATTAAAATCATTTCTTATGACCCTCCCTTTACATTGGTTTTAACTTAATAACTGTCTTACTTGATGCTTTAAAACGCAATCCATGCTGTGATGTCATTTTACCAATACACATCATTTCTTTGATATATAATTTGTGGAGAATTTCCAAGTATTATGTTGAACTCCAGTTGAAGGGTTTTGTATTGATAAAGATTTCAGGTTTAAATTTAGGTTCCCGAGTGAACCTAGATTCTATGAAAATGTAAAGTGAATGATATATTTTGTAATAGGCCTAATCTAAGTGAATTAAATGAATGTGATTGCTAACTAGGACCTCGTATGGAGTATCGTCATTAGATTAAGAGCAAGGGATCTACTGCGAGGAGGAACTACAACCAACTTTTCAATATATTTTTCCCTGTCTAAACCCCTCCCCGTCATTATTGACTAGATTTAAAAAGACACGAGCGCAATTACTTTTCGAATTGAAACACTTTGAAAATAATTGCATGCAATATAGCCCCCCCCCCCCCCCCCCCCCCGCGCTATCATTATACTGCATAATTTTCCAGAGATTTCCGGAAGTAAAGAGGTCATTTTTAGCACGATATTTCTCTTTGGCTGATTTTAAAGTTTGTAGCAATTGATATGGTAGAAACAATTTTATACAGTCCATTTCAGTCGGTAAAAGTCTTTACCACTCAATGAATAAACACAATTGAAAATACTCGAAATTTTTACACGTCAATTTTTCTTTTTGAGGTCTCCGGAAGCGCGCAAATATGGGGTAACTGTTATTGATTGTATCTTTTATGATTCCAGATGTCCTACTCTGCCGCATCTTCAGCTCTGTCTAACAGGGTCGTGTTCCCATACTTCTATCGTACCTACATGCCTGATGCTATGCTGAATCGAGCCCGTATGAGACTCATCAAGGACTGTGGCTGGAAGAGGGTTGCCACAATTCACGAAAACCAAGATCTTTTTTCTCTGGTAGGATCCCACTTTAGTTAAAATTTACTATTTGAGAAATTGACATGAATGAAGATAAATAAATCTCATTTGAATCATATCAAGTGCCCCAAATCCCCTATGTTTGGAGAGATTTTCCCCCTTTCCGGTGTAGTGTATTAAGCACCGTTTGCTTAGTTTTTCTGAGAACCTGTGAAATACAAAAATCACAAGCTTTTTAGGATGGACTCGAACCCACGACCTCCTGCTTGGTAGAGCTAACGTCTTAAACATTTGACCACTAAGTTTGTCGCTGGCTTGTCGTGGCTGGCTTTATTGTCGTGGCTGGCTTGTCGTGGCTGGCTTGTCGTGGCTGGCTTGTCGTGGCTGGCTTGTCGTGGCTGGCTTGTCGTGACTGGCTTGTCGTGGCTGGCTTGTCGTGGCTGGCTTGCGACAGATTCTAATTGAAGTTAAACATTTTGTGCTATAAAGTATTTTACTCAAAGCCGTGAAATATGCGGACTATTAAATTAGCTTTTCTGCAAAATTCAGCAGAGATTATGCGCTGACCGCAAAGCACTTAATTAGCATGGTCGAGAAAATTGTCTGTAGGGCTTTATTTCTTTCCCATCAGCGGTCATCTCTCTTTCACTCCATTCCAACCTGCAGGCCATTAATGACATGCTCAACCTTCTTAAGGCGGAGAACATCACCGTAATTTCCTCGGAGTCATTTGACGAAGACCCAACAAACCAGGTTGCAAATTTGAAGGTAAGCAGACGAAAAGTTATCAGCAGTTTCATGGTTTCACTCATTGTCATACACTACCGGTACAAAGTACTCTTACAACGAGAGTGTGTGGTCAGTGGCGTGTGTGAGTGTGATTGTTTTGCATGGGACATTTATACATTAAAACAGCGCGTTAATGATTGGAAACATTATTAAAAAGTAGAATGCATTAATATTGATTAATATTGAGGTTTATTCCCTCGTTTGTATGGGTTATATATTCATTAATTTCAGTTTATTTTAATGTATGTATACTAAAATGAATAAATGTAATAACGAGCAGATGCAGCTGAACACTTCTGAATGTTTGTGTGTATGCGAGTTAGCGGTGCATACACTGTGTGGACCTGTGAATAAAAGATTTCGGCGTGAACAATAGATGAGAGACACTATGTGGACCTGGGTCAGGTCCACATAGTGTTTCGCTCTCTCTGGAAAAGGGCTTCAGACTTGACTTTTCAAAATTTAACTTTATTCCATAGGAGAATTATGCAATATACAATATATATATATATATATATATATATATATATATATATATATATATATATGTACAAAAAATACAAATAAACAGATAGTAAACATATTAAGGACTGTCTTTTTTATAAATGGCTCAGTCCGGGGAAGGGAGGGAGGGGGAGAGTAGGACAGGAGAAAAAGAAAAAAGGGATGGAGTGGGCCACTGGCATCTCTGGGTGTGGGCAAAAGTGCCCACTGCCAGCGGCCAATCTCCAGGGAGGGGGAAGGGGAGGAAAGGATGGACTAATTATGAATTATCAAAAAAACAAGTAGTAAACCAATGACAAGAAAATAATATATACGTATACATGTAGATGAAACAAGAGAGAATAAACAGTAAGAAAATGATAACAAATGTCTATAATAGGATCATGAATAATAACTAATATATTATAAAAAAACAGTAAATAAGTCGGCATAAAAGAAAATAATATAATTATTTTCAAGTATAAGGTATGTACAATAATCAATTTAGAAGGCGGGCAGGGATGAGATTAAAGCAACCATGTTATCTCCCCGTTAATGAGTGTAAAGAGAGCATTGTTAATAGACCATTTTTTTTCAAAATTATTAATTTGATGCGTAAGTTTGTAATAGCTAAAGTCAAGGATAATACGGGATTGGATACGTTTTTTCCAGATGGTGAAGGGGTCGATGAAATTACAGGTACGGTACAATAAGTAGAAGACATTTTTGCAGCTAACGATGAGGTAATTCGCCAGCCTGACCGCTTCCTTGCTGCGAGGCTTGGCGTGCGGTATCAGAGACCAGTAGAGATCAAAGTTCGGAGAAAGGTCGGGGAGGAGACGAACGATGAGACAGTGGAGGAGGTTGAGAGTAGGTTGAACGGCCGGACAGAGGATGAAGAGGTGCCAGACCGTGCCCCTTTCTCCGCACCATCCGCACGAAGGGGATATGTTCGGGTTGATGTGGTGAAGTACTGGTAGTGATGGTAGGATGTTGTGGAGGAGCTTGTATTGAACGTCCCCCTCCTTCTTCGAGGAGGGGGCCTCGTAGATGCACCTCCACTGTATTTGATTGGCATTGTCCAGAACCCCTTCGCGTTGCCAGTATGTGATGACTTTGTCTGGAAGATGATTAATGGCGGTGTTGATGACGTTATAGATGAATTTGGATGGTGCGGAGATTCCGTTGTTGATGGAGGAGATCTTTATGTCCAGGGGCTGGTCTGGTGCAGAGGAAGAGCTTTGAAGACACGGAGACAGACGACGAAGACCTTGGCGAGAGAAGACGGCGGGAAAGAGACGGGTGACGATACTGCGAAGAAGAACGAGTTGAACATTGATGAGACGAAGTGACGGGGGGCGTGGTCCGCGAGGCTCAAGGTCTAATTCATCGGCCGCGGACCAACGCCCAGTAGAAGAGTTGACGATGTGACGAATGTGAGTGATTCCGCACGCCAGGTGTCGAGCAGGAAACGGCGGAGAAGTAGGGCAAGAGGTGGACTCATCGTCAGCTGCGGGACTAAAAAGAGTACAGTTAACGGGGAGATTGAGAACATGGTTGACGCAGTCGTGCGTGATTTGTATGCGAGCCCCGGAAGCCGTCCAAGCACGCATGACATCGGAGTAATATTGGGGGAGGGCTGCATAGAAGCCGGGGTCAGTACATATTTGAAAGAGTTCTATGTCAAAATTCAATCTTTGGTAACGATGGAGAAAGTATTTGAAGAAAAAGAGAGATGGGTGGGGGGAATGTTTGACAAGATTTTGAATTTGTTTAAACCTGAAGGTGAGCATGCGTGCTTGGAGACAGACTAGGCCTAATCCTCCACTGTCGGGTTTTACAAAGGTGGTTTGTTTATTAAGGTAGTGTCTTTTTGTTGGCCAGACGAAGTCGACGAGCATCGCCTGGAGTTCACTTAGGACGTCGGAGGGGGGCGAGATTGTAGCTAAATAATGATAAGTTTGTGACGCGGCCAGCTGGTTCGCGATTAGAATGCGTCCTTTGAAGGAAATGCGAGTCGCTAGGCCGCGCCACTTGGAAAGAGTATTACGTAATTTATTTTGGCATTCGGACCAATTAAGATTTTCGAATTTTTGTGTATTTCCTAAGTGAACTCCGAGGAAGACAAGCCCCTCGCTGTTCCACGAGAAACCGAGGGGCGTGTCGACTCGTCCGGCCCACGATCCGACCCATATACCTTGGGATTTTTGTTTGTTGAGACGTGCAGCAGAGGCGCGGGCGAAGAGGCCATAGGCCTCTTCGACCTCGCGGAAACCCGCATCGGAGGTGATAAATGCCGTGACGTCATCCGTGTATGCCACGACAGCGACGCGCGTCTCCGCATCCGGGAGTAGGAGGCCATTGTCTCCAAGGCCTTTTCTTAAATTTACAAGTAGGGGTTCGATTGCGATCGAGTACAGCAGTCCCGAGAGCGGGCACCCCTGACGTATGCCCTTCTCAAATGGGAAGGGCGCGGTCAGGGAGCCACAAACTTTGACGAGGCTCTCGGAACCGCCGTACAGGAGTCCCAGATGTCAGAGAAACACGTCCCCGAAGCCCATGGCCCTCATTGTTCGAAAGAGGTAGCCGTGATCAACGTTGTCGAATGCCTTTTTTTGATCTAGGTTGATCACGGCTAGCGGTAAGTTGTTATTATTTGAATAGTTTATTACGTCCCGGACGAGATTGATGTTGTCAGAGATTGACCGGTCCGGGACGCAGTAACTTTGGTCTAGATGCACGACGTCGCCGACGCACTGTGTCAACCTGCCGGCGAGCACCTTCGCATAGATTTTATAGTCCGAGTTGAGAAGGGAGACCGGGCGCCAATTTGCGATGTCGGCCAGGTCCCTTTTCTTCGGAATTAGGGTGATGACGGCCCTGGTGAAAGAACGAGGAAGAGAACCGGAAGTGTAAGAAGAATTAAGAACGGAAAGAAAATCATTCTTTAGAGTGGGCCAAAAGGTTTGAAAGAATTCAGAAGTAAGACCGTCAAGACCAGGAGTTTTGTTTTTGCTCAGCTGCCCGACGGCGAGGTTGAGTTCCTCGAGAGAAAGAGGGGAATCTAGGTTCTCCGCATCTCGAGGATCCAGACTATCGAGGCCCTCTGTGATTTCTGCGAAGGCGCCCTCGTCCGTTTCGACTCTAGAGTAGAGATTTTAATAGAATTCTCGAACATGGGTTTTAATTTCGGTGGGATTGTTCGAGATCGTATCAGAGGGGAGACGGATTTGAGATATGGTATTAGAGAGTGAATGGGATTTTTCTAGATTGAAGAAGTAGGATGAGGAAGTATCGGTTTCATTGATGTGTTGAAAGCGCGAACGGACGAGGGCGCCCTGCGCTTGGTTTAACAATAAGGAATTAAGGTTATTTCTTTGATCCCGGAGGACCTCTCTAGCCTGAGGCGAGAGATCTGGCGCGGACTGCAACCCGTCTATGGTATTATTTAATTCAGAAATAATCCCTCGCTTTTCCTGGGCGATCTTACTGCCATACGACTGAGAAATTGTTTTAATGTGGGACTTGCCAAAGTCCCACCAGGAAGAGAGCGAAGGAAAATCGGATTTTTGTTTTTGCCAGTTAGTCCAGAGGAGGTTAATGATTTCTATATAATTAGGGTCGGCAAGGAGAGAATTATTAAAGTGCCAATATCCAGATCCCCTCTGTTCGGCAGAGGGAAGCTGGATATTGAGGGAAAGAGAGGAATGATCGGAAAGGGAACACGGGGTAATTTTGCAGGAAGTGATAGAAGGAAGAAGTTCAGTATGGCAGTAAAAACGGTCGAGTCTGGCTTTGGAAAGACCAGACTCGGACGAGGGATTATTTCTGAGCCATGTGTAGTTTTGGTCGGACGGGTTGCGCACGCGCCAGACATCCCGCAGAGACAGCGCGTCCGCAACGTCGGCGAGGGCCGCGGCAACTCCGGGTCTGTGTTCCGTCGGCATGCGCAGACGGTCGAGGGCGGGATGTAGGGTACAATTAAAATCACCTCCGATGATGACGACACCGTCGCCGCTGCGTTGCACACAGTGCTCGCGAAGGGCATGAAAGGAGTCTATGGCTTTATCGTCATTTTGGGAAATATGGACATTATATAGGTGAAAGAAAGTATTACTGAAATTAATTTTAGTGTACAGAATGTGTCCGGGAAAAATGTTTTCAGAGTGAATAACGTCAATTTTTGTTTTATCAATTAGGGTGGTTATTCCCGACCCAGGGGTGGGGCTTGGGGAGCAGATGGGGGTGTGTTAGGCGGCACGACTCCTGAAGGAATATGATATCGGGGTTGTTGTGAATAGTTTGGATATATTTTTGGACGGATGCGTTTTTTAGAGCACCGGTGCAACCACCGGTGTTAAGAGTCAGCAGCGACAGTGTCATCACAAGGACAAAGGACATTCCAGCCATGGATTTACAGAGGAGGAGGGGGTAATTATTTGTCCAATGTCCTTACGAGTTTCCATATTCTCTGCTGCAGGCTGCGTTGGATGAGGGGATGGCTGCGCAGAGGTTTAAGCTGCGCAACCAGCCCCGGGACGTCTGTGGTGAATTTACGGGCAATTTCGAGGGGTTTCTTTTTGGTTTTGACAGACGACAGGAATTTGAAGAGCTCCTGGTAAGAGAGAGGGCCCCTCATAACAGAAAAACACTCAGGAACGAAGTCGTCGTCCTGAGTGTCTTCCCATTGTTCATTGTCCGTGTCCGTTGTTGCGGGTTGGCTTGCGGATTGGAGGCGGGAGGACGGTGTGGGTTGGGGTTTGAAGATGGGTTGGGAGGAAGGTTTACCGGTGGGCGGGGCAGGGGTTTCGGGTTTGGGTGTAGGGGGTTTGGGGGCTTGGATGATGGGTTTGGGAGTATGAAAGGATTCGGGGGGTTGGGTAAGAGGAACGGGGGTTTGGGTAAGAGGAACGGGGGTTTGGGTAAGAGGAACGGGTGTTTGTGAGAGGGGTTCAGAGGTTTGGGTGAGGGGGGGGATCAGGGGTTTGGGTGGGGGATTCGGGGATTACAGCGGGATCCTCCGAAGGAGGGGAAGGTGAGGGGAAAACCGTGTTCATGGGCGAGGTGGATTGTCGGATTTGTTTTCTGTGAGGGGACGGTCGGTTGAGGGGGATGAGTTGTGGGATGTGGGAGGTGGGTGTCGGAGGGGTCAATTTGCGTTTAGAAACGACATCGGAGAAGGAACGGGCTGGAGGTGGGGGCGATTCCCAGATGTGTTGGGTAGTGGGTTTGGAAGAAGTGGAGGAGTGGACCCGACGAGGCTGCGGGGGTGGCCACCGCCGGAGGCTCCGCTTAGGAAGAGGGAGGGGTTGGTGGGTGAGGGCGTTTTTGTGGGTATTTGGAGCTGGATTTGCCTTTAGGATGGACGGAGACGGGTGGAGGGTCGAGTGGGTTGTGAGAGGCTGTCGCGTTTGTTTGTTCAGTGTCGGAGTCGGAGTCGGTGTCGGTGTCGGGGCCCGACCTCTTACAGGAGCGGGACACATGACCCAGCCTGCCACACTTGAAACACCAGATCGCATCTGTAGAAAGAAAGACCCGGTGCGTCACGCCTGCATGTTGGAACGAAATCTTTGCAGGCGGTGTGACGTTCTGGGCCATGATGACAAAGACCTGTCGTCTGAAGGACATTATATGGGACGGATTTGGGACGGTATGGGACGGATTTGTGACACTACCTTACAGAAGGGGGCGAGGTTGTCTAGGAGGATCTGGTTGGGGATTTCAGGATATACATTTGATAGGGTCAAACGGGTAGAGGGGCGAACAAGCGGAGTGACCTCCAGATAGGAGCCGTCGAACGTCAGTCCGTTAGAGACGGCGCCGACGGGCGCCTGCCTGGAGGCCATATACAAGGCAATGCGGCCATTGGAGATTCGTGATGCATGGGTGATTTCTTTGGGGGGGGGGGGGGGGGGGGGGTAGATTTACAGAGTGAGTCGATGTATTGTTGGACGGATACGTTGCTTCGTGTGTGGAAAGACACTCCATTGTTCCTGGTGAGCAGCGTGAGCTTTTCACCAGGGACAATGGGTGGGTTTGGGGCCAGCGTTCCGCTTGATCGCCCCCCTTGTTCGCTTCCTGCTTGGTTGGCCATGGTAGCCATCTAAAGCAGGAAAACAAGCCAAAAAATGATGGGAAATTACAGGAAAATAACAAAAAAAATGACAGTGGAAGAGGGCCTAGAGGGATCTATAAAACAGTAGGGAAGAATTGATCCGAAAATTAGTGAATATAAACAGTAGTAAAATAATAGCAAAAATAAGGGATTTTCCGGAGCTCGGTATCACACACGACTTACGAGTGAGAGAGAGAGAGAGAGGGGGGGGGGGGGGGGGGGGAGAGGGGGGGGGGGGGTGGGAGTTGTCTTGAAATTCTTCAGGAAAATAGAATAATTAATTGTTTTTAAAGCCAATTCATATTGCCATCCCCTCTTCAGGAACACCTACCCAATTCTGGTCTCCCATGTAAAAGAAAAGTGATTTTATATCTTGCAGGCTTAAGTAATGTAGAATTTACTCAGGATGATCGTCCGTTGGATGAGTGAGTGGCTTAACCCGTATTTTACGGGAGACGTCGGGGTGTCGCGGTGGTTCTGGCAGCCAAGCGAACCGCTACAATGTGTTTGTTCAGTCAAGCGTGACATAAACAATAATCCAACAATGGATTGAAACTGCACAAACGGCGGCAAATGGCGTCATCCGACCTGGTGGCACTTTTTTGACGCCATATGGCGTCATCCGTACGCAAGGGGTTTTAAGGGAGGCTATAAGATAAGGTAGCAAAGTGTGATGAAGTCAATTGTTAGAACAATAACTATTGTTTTAAATCGAACTTTGTCTCGGCTGCAGGAAACTTACTCTAGACTGCATATGCATTTGTCTGCATGTATATTTCATGGTCATGTCTCTTCAATTTGTAATTCCGTTTTAATGAGCCAATTATCGTATATTTCTTGTGTCCTATGACTCCAACAGGCGCTGGATGCTCGAGTCATTATCGTCAACATGTATGAGAGCAAGGCACGACGAGTCATTTGCGAGGTAGTACCTATATCATGTGACCAGTCGGTTTAGGAATCAGGTGACCTTTATAAAGGAGATAATGTTTTCATTGAGCCTGCAAATTTTTGCCACCCCCTAAAAAAAGAAGACAAACGGCACATCTCACTGGTGACTTTCGGCGCAAACAACAAAACATTTCAATAGATTGCGCCGCAATCGACTCACGAGAAAGTGACAAATCCCTTATGTGGCAAAGTCTGTAAGATAAATTCTGTGTGTGCTTTTATTCTTGTTTCCTTGGCCCGCCATATTTGGCTCTCTGCACCAAATATAAACCGTTTGTACCTACCAAGCCCCAACCGAATACTGCAAACGCAGGGATGGCTTCGGGGGAAATAATCGAAACCCCATTTTGCTTTTATGGCGACACCAGAGACACTACGCTACAAGAATGTATACACTGTCACACGATGACACGAAGGTAACACGCCACCAAACGACGCTTCACGACGCAACAGGACACCTCAGGACACCCCATATCACTTTCCGCTACACAAAACGCCAAGGTGCACCACTACTCGATTCAAATTGAATTGTTCTCCTTATACCATTTGATTTCCTCCAGGCTGCTCGGCAGGACATGATCGGACCGGGCTATGTCTGGTTTCCCCTCGGCTGGTGGAGCTTCAAGTGGTGGAAACTAAACGATCCGGCAGTCACGAAATGTTCAACAGCGGACATCATACGTGCCGTGGAAAGCTCATTCTACATCGGCGTAGAGGGCGCCTTGTTTGGCGATGAGAACACAGAGACTGTCTCTGGAATTGTAAGAATAGTCCATCTGTTTTAGTTAATAATGGGACCATGATGTATGGCGCCACCAGTGATGTTACAGGCGAAGGAGTGGTTTAAGAAAGGCAGGCTACCAAAGGAGGGTCATTCATGTCCCTCATGAGACGACCAGAAATTTTAATATTGCGGCACTGAGAGCTGATAAGGCATACCCTGTGTCACCTTCACCATAAACCAACGAAAATCCTCTCACCCCCTCACCACAAAACAACAAAAACAAAAACAACGAACACTCCCAAACCACAGTCACAAAAAAACCAACAACAATACGGCGATGATCTTCCTCCCTGAAGACTGATCAAACCATTATCTACCTATCAGTTGTCAAGTTTTTCACAACCCCCTCCCCCTCCCCCTCCCACTCCCAGTGTGTGTATTGTCATTTCAGAAGTGACTAAACCCCAATCCCTTGGTCACCATTCTCATGTGCAATAGAATAATGGCCGATTTCTATTTCCCCTTTAAAAACGACCAAATTCCCAACCCTTTGGCAGAAAAAGAATTATAAATCCCGACGTCCGGGCTGGGCCTAGGGAGGGGTGGTGTATTACGAGGGGTCAAATAGTATACTATAGCTGCATCAGTTTCACTATGGCAGATGACGTTTTGAAGTAGCTTGAACAAGCTCCTGAACAAGCTTCTGTAACTCATGATGAAGATTTCAAGAGTTTTCTCTTATCGTATCCCCTTCAGACGCCACGAGAATTCGACCAAGAGCTACGGAGAAGACTGACACTGTCCGAGAATCGATTGTACACGTACAACGGCATTGCAAGCTTTGGCTATGACGCTGCCTGGGCCATTGCACTAGCACTGAACGAATCGGCAGAGGTGAGTCACCTCGTGAATTTCTCTAAAGCTTGCACTTTTTTGTTCTTTTTGAGGAGGAGACTTAAAAGTATTATCCGCTTCCACGCACCGGATATATAGCTACAATCTGGTATTTGAAATGAATTAAAATTTCCTCGCAATACCCATAAGTGCCCTATCTAATGTAAATAATATTTAAATGTATATGCTCAGTGCTTTCCGAGAGCTGTTGAGGAAAAAGTCAATGGCTTACTCTGGCGAACATCGAACCCTTGACCTCGTGCTCAGACGGCATAACCACTCGACCACCGAGCTTAATTGCCGGGGTCGGCTGACCGATAGCAGCAGGTACGCGTAATTAATGTGAAGATGGAATTTTGCGTCATCATTAAGACATTTTATTAAATAAGACATCTCTTTGTACATCTTCCCGAACGCAAAATTCTATCTTCACATTAAAACGAATGTACTCCCCTCACAATAAATCGCATGATATTTGTATAGCGCGAATTAAAAACTGTCAACTTATTATTTCTTTTCTTATTTTATTTCTTTCTGGTAACAAAACCAAGGATTCCTCAAAAGCGCATGTCGCACTGTAGCTCGAATGCCTGAAGAAACCTGCAGGAAGACGACGAAGAAATGTTCAGTTTTAGTTGTGGGAAGGAAAACCTCAGAATAGTATTCTGGGGAAACCCGCGGAATCAGGCAGAAACTGAAAACCCAATCCACATGTCAGCTCTGGTTAGATTCAAACCCGGGTCACAGCGGTGGATGGCGAGGAAAATACCACTATATTTTTGTATAGGCCAACCTGACTCCGCTTTATGCACAAGTCTACAATTTTATCATGTAGTTCCTTCGAAGGATGATTCGGATTCCGGGGCCATAGTGAAGGATGTATTGTTCCTTTTGCAGCAGGTTAGGACCTCTTAATTTCCAATAATAGCATAACAATTTATTGAAGAAAAAAAGTCTACCGAAAATCAGGACCTCTACTCGCAATCGAGCACCAGCAGAAAGAATTGCTTACTGGGGAAAGTTTCAAAGAAACTTTATGACTGTTTTGAAAGCATCACTCCATGTCCAAATGTTAGAACTGCTCGGCCATCGTGATTCCTGCCATGTACGTATGGATCTTTGCCCGCCATTGCCTTTTTTCATTCGTCAACACTGGCAGTAGAATGGATTACGTCTAATTAGAACCGGTGGAACTCAAATATCTATTTCACGGGTTCTCTAAAATCCAACATATTTTATATGAATTTCTGGAGGTCCGTACACCTCCCCGTTATGGGTGATTTGCCGCTTTTTGGGTATGTCACTGTGGCGTAATTTCCTACTTGTGGGGTCAATGCCATGCATAAGGAGATAAACTGAGAAAACCCCTATGTCTTTTAGTACAGGCACGGTGGTCTTGCGTTGTACTATACCAATTAGTACCGACATTTTAATCAATTTTAATTTATTGAATTGACATAGTGTCATCTCAAGCCAAGTCACCCGAGTTTACCAAGTGTCAGTTGCATGATTGGTTAATCAGTTAATCAGTTATGAGTTAGTAATGTTGTTCATAGGGCCTGATTTCATGGAACTGCTCAGGCCCGTAGGCTCGGTGAGGAGTTCCGCTCAGAAATAAAAACAAAACATCTCCGTCCACAAAATCCACACGACCCCCCAACATTTTTCAGAAATAATATCTCTCGCCTTTGAGTTGAAACACAAGTTTTTTGTTCAATCAAGCAATCCCGGCGTCCGACACTTAGGCACTTTGTTGTACGTATTTATGTGTTCACAATAGTGCGCATATGCAAAAAGTTCCACTTTGGGGTTTGACGAACCCCCAATCTCGGTGCAGAGAACGGGCGTGGCTCTTGTGTCTGCTTTTAGATCGATATTGAACAGAAAATGGAGAACAGTCCAAAAATGTTGGTTCCCTTGTTCCAGGGACCGTTAGTCACATTCACATTGGGAATACTCAGTTCATTCTTGGTAGATTTCCGGTTGTGGGGGCATCACCTCCAAGTTGAGCGTTCTCGGACCGTCAATTTATGGCCCAAATCATATGGAAATTTTGAAGGAACGTGATTTAAAGGTGACAGTTATGCCAATGTGTTAACAATTAAAATAGGATTACTGGTAGTGGCTCACTCAAGGGCGGGGTCGGGGTGGGAGCTTGAGGCATATTTCCGAGTAGTATACACCAATACATCTGTAAATGGCGCCGCCAACATCACAAGAGGCCTAACAAGACCCACCCTATCCCGATCCCAACCCACCCACCCACCTCCACCGATCTTTTCAAAATGATTTTCCGGGCTAGTAGTTTTCGGGGTGACTTTATTCCAAAAAAATGGGGGAAAATTGATAAAAAAATTGAAATAAATGTTGAACCCCCACCCCGGCCCTAAGTCAAATCCTACCGGTGCGCCACTTCATACTGGGCAGAGGTAGGGAACACCGAGAGGACTATGTTAGGACTCTGTTACGAGCGTATACGACTGCGTTCAGACAATGATAGGACATTCCAGATCATTGAGGATTGTAATCCGACTTTTTCACTTTTCGTGTCGTAGCGCTGTCTGATCGCCAACTGGAGCCATAATCGGGACTGTGTGATCCCCGCATTAAATGTCCTTTCATTGTCTGAACGCAGTCGTATACGTTCGTAACAGAGTCCTAACAGAGTCATACAGAGTCCTGCGGATCGGGAAAGGTCCTGAGAGGTCGGCCAAGCACTCCCGACAGTTAGGTGCCTCCCGTCGTTGTCGGGAAACTCAGCCGATTTTGTCTAGTCGGATTACAATCGTGACTATTTCGTGACAGATTCTGCTGTATCGGATCAAAATCGTGACAATGTCCTGTGTTGTCTGGACGGTGTCTGGATGGTGTCCTGTGGATTGGGACGCTGTCGTGATGAACGGGAATGATTTGGAGAAATGTTTCATTGCCGTTATTGCCGATTGAGTACAGATTGCATCCACGTGACTAACGATTTTCTGTCGGGTCGCTTCCGGCAACATCGGCTCACTGTCGTGTCACTGTCCGATCTCGGTCGGATCGCATTCGGGAGAATCGGGACGCTGTCGGGACAGATTCGGTCGTTTTTTACCGTTCGAAAGATACAAATCGGTTCAGATTCGTATTGAGAACGGGAGAATCGGGACGAAATCGGCTGGAAACGGCTGAATCGGGACGCTTCCTGAACAATATCTGATTGTTGTCGTGATTAAATAAATGTTTCTCAAAATTTTCGAATTTCCCGCCACAAATCTCACGATCTTGATCAGACTTTTGGCAAATTTTAATCGGGAATGGTCCTATCGAGGACGGCAGTAAAAATCGGGAATGTGTGACTCCAGCTTAAGCCCAAACCCTAACCCCAACTCTAACCCTATTTCTCACCCTAATCCTCACCCTCACCCTTCCCCTATGTTTCTCATAGTTTGTGTGCATGGGGGCCTACTGAACATATACTTTATAACTAACAAAGCAGCTTTTCATGGAGTGTGATATTCACGCGACACCGTCATTGCTAAGACCTGCGCTAAACGTCGTCTTTCGGTCGTGTGGAACTCAAAAAGTATATTAGCCTAATTGAATTGGGCATGGCAATAACACGACGTTTATTCCTCCCACCCAAGTAGATATGCAACCCCGTTACATACAATTAAATAACATATGGCTATATAAATCCTTACGCGCCACAGCACAGTGTCTTATCGAAGGCACTGTTTTTCAGAGCCGAGCAATACCGAACAATAATGTTTTGGGCCTACCCGTCGAAACATTTGTGATTTCTTTGATATTTGGCTTCAAACCTAATTACATAACACTGTAGATTTAGATACCCTGCACGATATGGGGGAAAAGGGTACCCCCCCCCCCCCCCCCCCCCCCCCCCCTTTATCCCTATACCCTAAGCACACTCCAGATTATTGTTATCTAACACATCCCCCTAGATTTCTGAATAGAATTCCTGAGATTCCGGGAACACAATGACCAACACAAAAGAGGGGGGGGGGGGGGGGGGGGGGGGGGTCCCTTTTCCCACATATCGTGCTTCATATGTAGATTTATGCTGGTTGTTTCTTCCAGAAATAGATTCCCATGCGTGGCCTTAAAGGAATTTTTGAAATGAAGTACTATGTTTGAACCTACGTGTGTACTTCATCTTCTGCCCAGCAAGATATGGGACCCCCCCCCCCCCCCTTGTCCCTATTATATACACACTCAAGACTATTGTTATCTAACACCTCCCCCCAGATTTTTGAATACAATTCCTGAGATTCCGGGAACACAATGATCGACACAAAAGAGGGAGGGGGTCCCTCTGTGTTATATCTTGCTTCAAACAGAGTCAAGCGCATTTCATAACATTGACCAATTCAAATGTTGAACTTTTCTAAAGTAAAGGTATTTCGATCATTGTTGGGAATGCCGTATACTATGTTCTATATTTGAGAACAATTACAGTATTTTAAGAGACTGCTTGGCGTTATTATTTTGTTTGCTATATCTGTGCCTTGCAGATGCTGGTGTACCTCATGTCGAGATTCAATATCTTATGATGTTGTAACGATTTATCGATTATTGACAAATATTGTCGTATTCGGGTATCGTAACAAATGATATTGAGCCTGCGGTTACACTGTAAACCCCATGGGTGTGATTTTCTATTCAAAATAGACAAGGAGATTAGGGCGATGTGATTTTGACAATGGGCGTCCAAAATCACACCCTACTCTATTCAAAATCACATCTGAAGCCTAAACTATTGTCCCACCTTGACAAAGAGTAAATTGTGACTTCTGGGTTTAACAGCTTAAACCTCATTGTGATTCTGGGCTCTGGATGTGATTTTGGACCCTCATTGTTAAAATCACATCCACCTATCCTCCTGTGTTTAGCAATTAAACACTTTTCTAAACACTTTCTTGCTATCAGTTTTTAAACATGCTTAAATACTAAACATGTTTAGCGTATTGAAGGTAGTGTTTAGCCTTTGAACATTGATATGGACACGTAATGTTATTTAGGTTACAAACCGATAACAAGATTGTGTTGAAATGCTAAAACCAGTTTTTAGAGTGCACCCACGGGTTTCACAGTGCTAGAATGAGAAGATCGTCTATATATTATTATTTATTTTTTTGGACCTTCATTCATTACTGAAAAGAGTTCCACTATGATCTCAGCCATTATATTGAGGCAAAATTGATGGGGATCCACAAAGTTGTACCAATAAGGCCTATTTCGAATTATGGAAACCGCCAACTTAACATTGTCTGCCCGTTCTACCGTACGCATAATTACTAACCATTGTTTGTCCAAAACAGCTGTTGCAAACTCCGATTATGTTCATGGTTAAAATAAATACTTTTGCGCCTAGCTCCAAATTATCAATGTTATGATTTAAAAGGTGCACCGTTGTCTCAATTCGTACCTATAGTCTGCTTCCCTTCATGCCAAGCCTCCACTCACGACATCGTGAAATTATTTTACTTTGAGATTGTACCTTAACGATCCTGTCCTTTTTGTTCTAGATTCTAAAGACCAAGAGGTTTAAAGATGGCAGCATCCGCCGTCTTGAAGACTTCACGTATGATGATAGAGAGATGAGCCAAATATTCTTCGACACGCTATATAGAACAAACTTCTACGGCACCTCGGTATGTCAAGAGAGTCCGACTATTGTAAGCCAACAACCAAAATACACGAACAATAAGTGAATTTTCAAAATGAACAAACAAAACTGGCAGGAGTGGGATTGAACCTGCGACCTCCAGAATACCGGCGCTCTACCAACAGATGAGCTAATTTCGCTATGTTGGCAGTCTCCCAAATTGTCATTGTCTATATTCGGGGGTGCTAGCCAGAAGTAATGAACCCATAATGCCGTTTTTATCCAGGGATCACGTTCAATTTTATGATACAACCCTGGGAAGTGACATGTGGGGATCACTCAATGAGGATACTACTTTTTAACTTTTAAAAATTAAGCAATCCTGGGACGATATCTTTAACTTAATACGGACTTGCTTATTCCCCTATGGGCTCCATAGCGAATATTATTCAATGTGCGGACGTTTTGGCGCTAATTTCAATGTGTTTCTCTTACATGTAGTCGACACTACATGTTAAATGTAGGCGACACTACATGTTAATGAGCCCCGTCTACATAGCAGGACGTCGGTTAGTGACAAAAGGTACACAATTAATTCCCGTGAAAACGCTTACTGACGCTTAGCCCAGGAGCCATTTCTACTACGTGTACGTCGCAGTGTACGTATAGAAGAAGTGCACTAATGCTGCAATTAGCCTAATTAGCGTGGAGTAAGTGTTGCTTGCCTGAATGCTCAACATACATCATAAACAAAAAAACCTTCAAGGTAATTTCGGTTTGCCAATTTATTCATATAGCACGTCTGGGACTTTGTGTTCAAATGAACGCGTCAGAAACTTTTCAGTGTGATAACATTAATGTGTCTTACAGCCGCCCTTTGAAGTGGTGTAGGCCCTATCTAAAAATGGTAGATTGAGTTGACGTTGTCGCATTTGCGACAGAAAGTCGACTTAGAACTAAACAAAATCCACGCTGCTGACATGAAGGGTAGAATGCACGGACATAAACATTATTTAAAGTAACTCTTTGACACAATTAATATTAAACTAGGCCCACACTGAAATTTGTTTTAGACCTTTTGTGCGTTATGCGCCTCAACGTATTGTCTTTGCTTTTATGTGCTTTTTATCTTCTGTGCCAAAATAAATTAAATAAAACAATAAAATCAAATAAAAGGGATGTATAAAATGCCCAATGTTTGAGGTAATCACAGGCTACGTATTGTAACCTAGGCATCCCACAGCACTTGGGTATATCACCTTGCACTAGACACAATGCAAGCATTGAGAATTGAAGTAAAGTGTATATCCACATTGTTGTATGCATCAAACCACAATAAGTCTACCATGAGGACAAAGCAGTTATAGGAGCGAGAATTTGCTTTATGCGTTTTATTTTCACTATGTCTTGAATCTCCTCTGACGAGTACTGCAAATATTTTTGAGACCTGGGATCTAAGGCCCGCTTCAAACGGCTAAGGGGGGCGAAAACATCGCCCCCCCCCCCCACTTTAAATTTTGCAACACTGGAAACGTTTAACTACTTACTTACTATGAAACACGTGTTAGTCCTATATCGTGGTTAACTGGTTTCATAGAAATTCCCCTCCCCACTGTAACATCCAGCCCCCCCTCCGCCCTCTATGGAGAGAGCCCCAGCTACACCGCTGCTAGTGGTAGCGTACCGCTCGATCACCTCGGGGATGAGGTTGACACTATACAAACCAGTGGAGCAAGCATGTACATGCGATCTATTTAGAAACAAGGTGTTGTTAATTCCCTTCACTATACTGACCATACATCGGACGTTTTCATCGAGGAAATGTTATTTAAATTCAGTGAAAACGAAAGGACGAAAAACTTTAATACCCATGCCTATCGGAGGGTAATAAATAAAACCCACACACAGTTATGCATGGTGTCTATGATGGGGTGTCAAGCATAGTTTTGCTACTTTAATACGATATTAACACCCAGCGGCTGCGATTTCTCATCGGGGGAGGGGGGGGGGGGGGGAGCACACAACCAACAACAATTGTTAAGCGTTTTGTACTCGGTGTTTCTATAGTGTATTATGTTAAAATGTTTGAAAATGTGTGCTGATCTTTGTGTATTCTGGTGCATACATGTAAAAGCCAATGGCTCATAAAATGTAAATTACAAAGGAGAAATTATTGGACGCACAGTGCCACAGCCGTCCCCTCCACACAAATATTGGGGGGACGGGACGTGTTTCCCTGTCCCCCAGGATCGCCGCGCATGTTAAAACACATATTTTAATTTTTTCTCTACAATAATTTGATTCCTCGTGTTGCAGGGTCCAGTGAGTTTCTTAGGTGCTGATCGCATCTCCGTGACACAGATTGAGCAAATGAGACGTAAGTGGACAATTAATTATTAACCCTGGGCTGCACTGCCAATTCCTACTGACGCGATGACACTGCCTGCTTCCTTTCTGGAAGCATGTGCTTGTAGCGTATATAAAAACATTTAAAAAAAAAACACATGCCCTCCTAAAGACCTTGGGCCTTGACGGGGTCGGCAGACTACAAAGGCCTGGCCATCTGGAGCTGGGCTATTGACACATTATTTACATGCCTGTGGTAAAACCAATTATGAACAAACAGGAAGAAGGTTTGTGCACAACCCTATGGGACTTTCTCTGAGACATGCATTTATATGGCTTACCCTGGCTTGCCCTCCAACCCAGGCCACAAAGTGACTATACAGTGCTTTTCGGCAAGGACCAGGCTAGGCATATCTGGAGTATCAATGTATGGGGGCGTTTCTTATTCTTTTTATAAGGAAAACAACAAAAACGGCGTCACCAAGTGACGCCGCCAGTGCATCGCAGGGTGACCCTAAAAGGAACGGGTAGGCTATATGAAGCTTTTCTTGCCAGAAAGGTCTAGCCTCCCAGGCTCAAAACTCTAGATATGACAATGTTAAGATGTTCCTTTGCTTTCGCATGTTTCGTCAATATTAAAATTCGTCAAATGTTTTAAAGAGATATTGCCGTGCTTCATAAATTGTGCTTAATTCCGTGTTTCGATAGGGACAATAGAGCTGGCAGATTAAATTGAAACAGATGTTTGTTACCTTAACTGTTAGTTGCCTGTTTGAAGCCGTGGTTTAAACATGGCAGTAATTTGTCAAAGATTAATATTATTTAATAAATTGAATTCTGTGCTGTAGCGCGAGTAAGTCTCGCTCCTTCATCTTCATATTTCATCATCTTTCTTCACTCTTTACGTGAATATCATACCAAAAATGGAATAGTCCAGCGAACGTGATGAAACCTAACCTCTGACTAGTAAGCGACGGACTTCTTTAGGCTGTCTTTCCCTACATCAATGTAAATGATAGATCGGTAGTTGAGGTCAGATTGAGGTCAGTATAATAGGCCTATGTCTGCTGCCACCACGCGTCTACAAAATCTCCCATTGGTTTGGGTATGGCAGTCAATGGTACAGTTTGTCAGGGATAAATAGGCTATTATTCATTGTATTTCTTTCTATACTTTTAGTTGGTTGTTGGCCGAATTGGTTTGAGTTTGGCAGCTGGTGCTTTATGTTTGTCAGCGTACCAACGAGCAGGGAAGAGGCAGCAATACATTGCCTTGCTAACGATGATAGCAAGCTGGCTTCCGTCAGTAATAATGACACTGAACGAAAACTTCTCGTGCGGACGTTGATGGTGACAGAAGCAAATGGGAACATCAATGATACCTCTTGGTGAGGCACATGGAAGTAAATCCAGGGGCGGGGGAAGGATATTTCCCCGCCCACTTACTGGCCAGTAGGATGGTCCATATTATCCCACAGAATGTCTAGTACCAATGATAAACATATTAACAAACCTGAGTGATTGTCTGTAGTTATATATTGTAGATTTGTAAAGCGCACATCTCCACCACGATCATAGTTCTCAAGGCGCTACATTATTACCCCTACTCACCGGGCCTATTAATCATTCCTGAAACCTCAGCTCCCTGGGGGGAATAGTTAATTAATATGCATTTCCATTAGAGCAGCTGCGCGTACTATAGTATACAAATAATGAATGTTTATGAATGCGATGGTGAGAATAATTTCATGAGGTGACAGATGGAATATTCCATTCCACGAGGCGAAGCGGAGTGGAATGGGACATTCTATCTGTCACCGAATGAAATTATTCTTACCATTGCACGAATGTGAAACATTCATTATTTGTTTTATACAACGGCTAAATATATCCGACAGATTGCATGCATGGATTTCTTGGTGTACAACGTGCCGTTTACCTTCTCAGTCCCGCATAAAACCGCGACAAAAAAATTGTCGAGACCCGAATCAGTTAAAACTTCAATTGTTGTTCCCGCGTGTCTTGCAAATTCATCTAATCGTTTCACTGCATATCAAAAAATTAGCTGGCCTGCATATTTGATTTGTCTCTTTGTATTTGGAGCGTCAGCATCGCCTACGAATTCCAATATTTCGTCGTCTGTTAGGAGAACAAACCGCGGCAGTTCGGGAAACTCAACCGCCAAGTTGTGTGAATGACAGCCCTGTTGTAGCGCCACCAATAGTGACCGTGAAATTAGGGAAGTTCTTATGGTTCTATCAATGCGCGCGCACCGTTTGATAGAACCATGTGATAGAACGTTTTTGGCGGTGCAGGTTCGCGTCGTGTGATGTGTCAAATAATTCAATGCACGTGATCGACGATCCACCAATCGGATGGCGGGGATTTATTCAGGTGTTGTATAGTACTGTCCATTCAGGGTTCAAAACTGTATATTTGTATATACCGTTTGGAACAGCATCCCCGATATTTTATTAACCCCGAAACCGACTCCGGGCAGAATTGTCTAGGTAACGTTTGGGAATGATTTTAAAAAGATTTTCCTGAATAACAAAAATCCTTTGCAGTGTAGAATTGTTGGGGGTATTGCCAACTTTACGGTCAGTATACGGTCAAACACTTGTCATCTAGTAACTTCTTTTGGTTCAATTTTGGGCCTCCTGTCCCAAATTTCGGACAAGATAGCCCCATGCATACGCCTAAATGTACATTTTTATCATGACAGGTTAATCGGAGTGCAGACAGATGAGGGTACCGAGTCGAGTGGTCTTTGCTTTGCTCTAGATATATCCGGTGATGATGCAACCAGTGTTCGTGTCAATTGCAGCATCCCACTCCCCTTCATATGCCAAGACAAGAAAGGTAAGTTGATGTAGCAGTGAACGTTCAGCCGTCAGCTTGATTTTTCATTCACTCATCCAGGCTATGTGATGGAGTACAAGCTAACATCGCCTTACAATCATGGGCGTCGCCAGGACTTTTTCTAGAAGAGGCAAAGCATTCACCAGAAAGCAGCAAAGGCTGTTGCTTGGAGATGTGAAGCAAATTGAAAATAATTTTAGAATTGAGGGGTTACTAGATTTCTTGTCAACTTTTTGTAGAGGGGGAAAAGCATTAACCAGAAAGCAGTAAAGGGAGAAACCTCCGGCCGTGGAAAAGATCGAAAGGTGCTGTATATCACTCGACGCTTTGTTCAAGACCGCGATACCTACAGGACTATTGTATAAGCCGCATGTAATAGGCCCCTTGCAGCATGTTTCGAGTGTTGTACGACATTGACTTGAATTTGTTCTAATTTTTTTTCCGGGGGGGGGGGGGGGGGGAGTGACCCCTTTCCCCCCGCTACGCCTATGCTTACAATGCTAGATGCCACTCGAGATATTATATGTAATTATGTAAAGGGTGACAGAAAACAAGAAGGGAAAAGCTACTAAGACGAATACCAAGAGGGAACAAAGGTGGCTGCAACGTGTTTCTAACGTTCTGTGGTTGTCATCGTTGTTATTGGCTGTTTTGGAAACTTTTCCAAAACAGCCCTTGTTTTCGTTAAGATTTTTTTGGTTTTCTTTTTTTTGTTGTTTTTTTTGGCTGTTTCGAAAGCTTTCGAAACAGCCCTTGTTTTCGTTAAGATTTTTTGGCTGTTTCGGAAACTTTTCCGAAACAGCCCTTGTTTCCGTTAAGATTTTTTTTTGGGTTCTTTTTTTTTTTTTTTTTTTGGCTGTTTTGGAAACTTTTCCAAAACAGCCCTTGTTTTCGTTAAGATTGTTTTTTTGGCTGTTTTGGAAACTTTTCCAAAACAGCCCTTGTTTTCGTTAAGATTTTTTATGAATTTTTGAAATTTTAAAATCGTAACATTTTTTTAAAATATATCTAGCGAACAAAACAAGATATTTTCAAAATTATTTTTGTTATAGCTTTGGTATGTCTCAAAGATATGCACTAAAAGAAAAAAAAATGTGTGATGTCATTATGACGTCATCAAAAATGTGCTTTTTTAAAACACATATAAGGATAGGTCCGATCGTCATGAAAAGTGGTGGGTAGGTAGATACTGTCACTAGCATGCAAAATCTGAAATGATGTCATGATGACGTCATCGGGAATTTTTTGTATGATTTTTTTCATTTTTGAAATTTCATTTTAATCACAAAATTTTACACAAAAAAACAAAACAGCCCTGTGTTTGTCCACAAACACTGTACCATATGTCTATTTTTTTTTTTTTTTTTTTTGGGCTGTTTCGAAAGTTTTTCGAAACAGCCCTTGTTTTCGTTGAGATTTTTTTTTTTTTTTTTTTTTTTTGGCTGTTTCGAAAGTTTTTCGAAACAGCCCTTGTTTTCGTTTTTTTTTTCTTTTTTTTCTTTTTTTTTTTGGGCTGTTTTGGAAACTTTCCAAAACAGCCATTGTTTTCGTTAAGATTTTTTTTTTTTTCTTTTTTTGGCTGTGTTGGAAACTTTTCCAAAACAGCCCTTGTTTTCGTTAAGATTTTTTTTTTTTTTTCTTTTTTTGGCTGTGTTGGAAACTTTTCCAAAACAGCCCTTGTTTTCGTTAAGATTTTTTTTTTTTTTTCTTTTTTTGGCTGTTTCGAAAGTTTTTCGAAACAGCCTTTGTTTTCGTTAAGATTTTTTTTTTGTTCTTTTTTTTGGCTGTTTTGGAAACTTTTCCAAAACAGCCCTTGTTTTCGTTAAGATTTTTTTTTTTTGGCTGTTTTGGAAACTTTTCCAAAACAGCCCTTGTTTTCGTTAAGATTTTATTTTTTTTTTTTTTTTTTTTTTTCCTTTTTGGCTGTTTTGGAAACTTTTCCAAAACAGCCCTTGTTTTCGTTAAGATTTTTTTGGCTTTTCCGACAATCCGTCGGAAAAGGCTTTGTTTTTGTTCTGATTTTTTTTTTTTTATATCTTCTTCTTATTTTAGTTCTATCCCAAATCCCATAGACTTTGTACACGAATTTTATGACAGCCACTTTGGTCACTAAACAATCTCAGATCTTAATTAAACTTAACACAAACATAGACCCGAACCTGAAATTGTATGCCGAAGAGTGACGTCATGATGACGTCATCACGTGATTTTTTATGATTTTTTGAATTTTGAAAATCGTAACATTCTTTTCAATATATCTAGCGAACAAAACAAGATATTTTCAAAATTCTTTTTGTTATGGCTTTGGTATGTCTCAAAGATATGCCCTAAAAAGCGAAAATTGTGTGACGTCATGATGACTTCATCAAAAATTTGGTTTTTTTTAAACGCATGTAAGTGTCAATCCGATTACCAAAATGTATACATTGAATTTTTCTGTACGTAATTCCAAAATTTCATGATCGTGGCTCACTCAAGTAAGAAATAACAGCCATTTCAAAATTTAGACCAAATTCAATATAACACAAAGGAATTCTGGGACGGGCAAATAACCATGGGTATTTTGTGCTTGCTGTTTATAAAAGGGGTTGATTTCTATTTTTTTTTTTTTTTTTTTTTGGCTGTTTCGGAAACTTTTCCGAAACAGCCCTTGTTTTCGTTAAGATTTTTTTTTTTTTCTTTTTTTTTGGCTTTTCCGACAATCCGTCGGAAAAGGCTTTGTTTTTGTTCTGATTTTTTTTTTTTTATTTCTTCTTCTTCTTCTTCTTCTTCTTACTTTAGTTCTATCCTAAATCCCATAGACTTTGTACACGAATTTTATGACAGCCACTTTGGTCACTAAACAATCTCAGATCTTAATTAAACTTAACACAAACATGGACCCGAACCTGAAATTGTATGCCGAAGAGTGACGTCATGATGACGTCATCACGTGATTTTTTATGATTTTTTGAATTTTGAAAATCGTAACATTCTTTTCAATATATCTAGCGAACAAAACAAGATATTTTCAAAATTCTTTTTGTTATAGCTTTGGTATGTCTCAAAGATATGCCCTAAAAAGCGAAAATTGTGTGACGTCATGATGACGTCATCAAAAATTAGTTTTTTTTTTAACGCATGTAAGTGTCAATTCGATTACAAAAATGTATACATTGAATTTTTCTGTACCTAATTCCAAAATTTCATGATCGTGGCTCACTCAAGTAAGAAATAACAGCCATTTCAAAATTTAGACCAAATTCAATATAACACAAAGGAATTCTGGGAAGGGCAGATAACCATGGGTATTATGTGCTTGCTGTTTATAAAAGGGGTTGATTTCTAGTCTTTTTTCAAGTCGCTGAATTTTTGAAGTTTTAAAATCGTAACATTCTTTTCAATATATCTAGCGAACAAAACAAGATATTTTCAAAATTCTTTTTGTTATAGCTTTGGTATGTCTCAAAGATATGCCCTAAAAAGCGAAAATTGTGTGACGTCATGATGACGTCATAAAATAAATCTGTTTTCAAGTCGCTAGAATAGTGCCCATAGCATTGTAAACGTTTTCTTTCTTACCGGCCACTTTGGCTACTTTTAAACTTGGCAGACACTTACCCCAACTGCTCACAATGTGTGCCGACCTTTTACGTCATGATGACGTCATCACATGTCACGTGACGTCATCTTAAAGATGATTTTTCAAGGGCCCATATCTAGAGAGCCGTAGGTCCGATTGCCTTTAAACCCGGTATGTTGGTAGACCACCACGTGTTATAGATGAACATTTACGTGACGTCATGATGACGTCATCATACGATTTTATAGTAATTTTAAAGTTTTTGAACATTAAAGTTTCTTAAAGCCATATCTCATGAACAGAACATGCTAAATCCAAAATTCTTTTTGGAATAGCTTTGTTAGCTCCTATATTCTTTCACATAAATCGGAAAATGTGTGACGTCATCATGACGTCATCAAAAATGTTCTTTTTTGAAACACATATAAGGGTACGTTCGATCGTCATAAAAATTGCTGGGTAGGTAGATAATGCTACTAGCATGTAAAATCCAAAGTGACGTCACGATGACGTCATCGGCTGATTTTCTATGAAATTTTTAGTTCTATCCCAAATCCCATAGACTTTGTAGACGAATTTTGTAAGTGGCACTTTGGTCACTAAACAACCACAGATGTTAATCAGGCTTAACACAAACAAAGACCCTAAGCTGAAAATGTATGCCGAAACGTGACGTCATGATGACGTCATCACGTGTCACGTGACGTCATCCTAAACGTGCATTTTTCAAGGGCCCATATCTAGAGAACCGTATGTCCGATTGCCTTTAAACCTGGTATGTTGGTGGGCCACCACGTGTTATAGATGAAAATTGAGGTGACGTCATGATGACGTCACCATACGATTTTATAGTAATTTTAAAGTTTTTGAACCGTAAAAGTTTCTTAAAGCCATATCTCATCAACAGAACATGCTAAATTCCAAATTCTTTTTGGAATAGCTTTGTTAGCTCCTATATTCTTTCACGTAAATGTGAAAATGTGTGACGTCATCATGACGTCATCAAAATGTTTTTTTTAATAACATATATAAGAATAGGTATGAGTATCATAAAAAAATTGTGGGAAGGTAGATAGTGCCAGTAGAATGTAACATCCGAAGTGAAGTCATGATGACGTCATCGGCTAATTGTCTATGAATGTTTCAGTTCTATCCAAAATCCCATAGACTTTGTACACGAATTTTGTACAAGCCACTTTACTCACTATAAACATCAGATCTTAATCAAACTTAACACAAACATAGAACGTAACTTGAAGTTTTAGGGTGGAAAACAAAAAAAGAGGAAAAGCCTTGTGTTCTGTTTCAAACAGACACAAACCTCTAGTTTCTTTTTTTTTTTCTTCTTTTTCAGCCAAATGCCCATTGCATTTGTACACGTTTTCTTTCTTACTGGCACTTTGGCTACTTTTATGGTGCCGATTGGCTTTAAACTTGGCAGGCACTTAGACCAACTGCTCAGAATGTATGCCGAACATTTACGTCATGATGACGTCATCACGTGATTTTTTATGAATTTTTGAAATTTCAAAATCGTAAAATTCTGTTCAATATATCTAGCGAACAAAACAAGATATTTTCAAAATTCTTTTTGTTATAGCTTTGGTATGTCTCAAAGATATGCCCTGAAAGGGAGAAAATGTGTGACGTCATGATGACATCATCAAAAATGTGCTTTTTTAAAACACATATAAGGATAGGTCCAATCGTCATGAAAATTGGTGGGTAGGTAGATACTGTCACTAGGATGCTGAATCCAAAGTGACGTCATGATGACGTCATCACATGATTTTTTATGAATTTTTCAAAATTTTAAAATCGTAACATTCTTTTCAATATATCTAGCAAACAGAACAAGATATTTTCAAAATTATTTTTGTTATAGCTTTGGTATGTCTCAAAGATATGCCCTGAAAGGGAGAAAATGTGTGACGTCATGATGACATCATCAAAAATGTGCTTTTTTAAAACACATATAAGGATATGTCCGATCGTCATGAAAATTGGTGGGTAGGTAGATAGTGCCACTAGCATGTAAAATCCAAAGTGACGTCATGATGACGTCATCAGCTGATTTTCTATGACTTTTTAGTTTTATCCCAAATCCCATAGACTTTGTACACGAATTTTGTAAGAGCCACTTTGGTCACTAAACAACCTCAGATCTTAATCAGGTTTAACTCAAACAGAGACCCTAAGCTAAGAATGTATGCCGAAGAGTGACGTCATGATGACGTCATCACTTGTCATGTGACGTCATCTTAAAGGTGCATTTTTCAAGGGCACATATCTAGAGAACCGTAGGTCCGATTGCATTCAAACCTGCTATGGTGGTAGACAAGTACGTGTTATAGATGAAAATTGAGGTGACGTCATCATGACGTCATCATGACGTCATCATACGATTTTATAGTAATTTTTAAGTTTTTTAACCTTAAAGTTTCTTAAACCCATATCTCATCACCAGAACATGCTAAATTCAAAATTCTTTTTGTAATAGCTTTGTTAGCTTCTATATTCTTTCACATAAATGAGAAAATGTGTGACGTCATCATGACGACATCAAAAATATATTAAAAAAAAAACACATATAAGGGTAGGTCCAATCGTCATAAAAATTGGTGGGTATGTAGATAGTGTGCCACAAGCATGCGGCAGCCGAAGTGACGTCATGATGACGTCATCGGCAAATTTTCTATGATTTTTTTTATTTTGTAAATTTTATGTTCCTCCCAACAACAACATCCTAACCCCTCCGTCTTTAACTAACAAACACCTTTTACTATTATAAGCATATTACACATCCAAAATAACAAAACAACCCCGAAACAGCCCTGTGTTTGTCATAACGTGACAAACACATCGCATGTCTAGTTTTTTTTTTTTTTTTTTCCTTTTCAGACTTTTTCCCATAGCATTTGTACACGTTTTCTTTCTTACCGGCACTTTGGCTACTTTTATGTTACCGATTGACTTCAAACTTGGCAGACACTTAGACTAACTGCTCAGAATGTATGCCGAACATTTACGTCATGATGACGTCATCACGTGATTTGTTATGAATTTTTCAAATTTTAAAATCGTAATATTCTTTTTAATATATCTAGCGAACAAAACAAGATATTTTCAAAATTCTTTTTGTTATAGCTTTGGTATGTCTCAAAGATATGCACTAAAAGAAAAAAAAATGTGTGATGTCATGATGACGTCATCAAAAATGTGCTTTTTTAAAACACATATAAGGATAGGTCCGATCGTCATGAAAATTGGTGGGTAGGTAGATACTGGCACTAGGATGCAAAATCCAAAACGACGTCATAATGACGTCATCACGTGATTTGTTATGAATTTTTGAAATTTTGAAAATCGTAACATTTTTTTCAATATATCTAGCGAACAAAACAATATATTTTCAAAATTCTTTTTGTTATAGCTTTGGTATGTCTCAAAGATATCCCCTAAAAGGGAGAAAATGTGTGACGTCATGATGACGTCATCATTTTTTTTTTTTTTTTTAATCGCATGTAAGGGTCAATCCGATTACAAAAATGTATATATTGAATTTTCCTCTCCCTAATTCCAAAATGTCATGATCGTGGCTCACTCAAGTAAGAAATAACAGCCATTTGAAAATTTAGACCAAATTCAATATAACACAAAGGAATTCTGGGAAGGGCAGATAACCATGGCTTAAATGTGCATGCTGTTTATAAAAAGGTTGATTTGTAGTCTTTGTTCAAGTCGCTGAATTTTAAAATTGTGTAAATCGTAACATTCTGTTCAATATATCTAGCGAACAAAACAAGAAATTTTCAAAATTCTTTTTGTTATAGCTTTGGTATGTCTCAAAGATATGCCCTAAAAAGCGAAAATTGTGTGACGTCATGATGACGTCATCAAAAAATTCCTTTTTTCAAGTCGCTATTATATTGCCCATAGCATTTGTAAACGTTTTCTTTCTTACCGGCCACTTTTGCTAATTTCAAACTTGGCAGACACTTACCCCAACTGCTCACAATGTGTGCCGAACTTTTACGTCATAATGACGTCATCACATGTCACGTGACATCATCTTAAAGGGGCATTTTTTGAAGCCATATATAAACAAAAGTACAAGTTCGATTAAGTTAAAATGTAATATCTAGGTATCCCAGTAGTTTTATAAATGAAAATTGACATGACGTTATGATGACGTCATCACATGTGACGTCATCTTAAAGGGGCAGTTTTTGAAGGCGCATATCTACAGAAGTACATGTCCGATTAAGTTTAAAAGTAATATCTAGGTAGCCCAGTAGGTTTATAGATGAAAATTGACATGACATGATGATGACGTCATCACATGTCACGTGACGTCATCTTAAAGGGGCAGTTTTTGAAGCCATATATAAACAAAAGTACAAGTCCGATTAAGTTGAAAAGTTATATCTAGGTAGGTCAGCAAGTTTATAGATGAAAATTTATGTGACGTTTGATGACGTCATCACATGTTACTACTACAAACAACTTTAATTAATTTCAAAATTAACAAAGAAAACTGGCAGCAGCGCGATTGTTTGACAAACTTAAATTATTGTATTCACATTTCACATCCAAACTAAAAAAACAAAAACGAAACAGCCCTGTGATTGTCCACAAACACCAACCTCATGCCTCTATTTTTTTTTTTTTCTTCTTTTTCAGCCAAATGCCCATAGCATTTGTACACGTTTTCTTTCTTACTGGCACTTTGGCTACTTTTATGGTGCCGATTGGCTTTAAACTTGGCAGACACTTAGACCAACTGCTCAGAATGTATGCCGAACATTTACGTCATGATGACGTCATCACGTGATTTTTTATGAATTTTTGAAATTTCAAAATCGTAAAATTCTTTTCAATATATCTAGCGAACAAAACAAGATATTTTCAAAATTCTTTTGGTTATAGCTTTGGTATGTCTCAAAGATATGCCCTAAAAGGGAGAAAATGTGTGACGTCATGATGACATCATCAAAAATGTGCTTTTTTAAAACACATATAAGGATAGGTCCGATCGTCATGAAAATTGGTGGGTAGGTAGATACTGTCACTAGGATGCTGAATCCAAAGTGACGTCATGATGACGTCATCACGTGATTTTGTATGAATTTTTCAAAATTTAAAAATCGTAACATTTTTTTCAATATATCTCGCAAACAAAACAAAATAGTTTAAAAATTATTTTTGTTATAGCTTTGGTATGTCTCAAAGATATGCCCTAAAAGGGAGAAAATGTGTGACGTCATGATGACGTCATCAAAAATGTGCTTTTTTAAAACACATATAAGGATAGGTCCGATCGTCATGAAAAGTAGTGGGTAGGTAGATACTGTCACTAGCATGCAAAATCTGAAATGATGCCATGATGACGTCATCGTCAATTTTTTTTTTGATTTTTGAAATTTTTGAAAATTTCATTTTAATCACAATTTTACACAAAAAAACAAAACAGCCCTGTGTTTGTCCACAAACACTGTACCAGATGTCTAGTTTTTTTTTTTTTTTTTTTTTTCAGCCAAATGCCCATAGCATTTGTACACGTTTTCTTTCTTACCGGCACTTTGGCTACTTTTATGCTGCCGATTGGCTTTAAACTTGGCAGACACTTAGACTAACTACTCAGAATGTATGCCGAACATTTACGTCATGATGACGTCATCACGTGAGTTTTTATGAATTTTTGAATTTTCAAAATCGTAACATTCTTTTCAATATATCTGGCGAACAAAACAAGATATTTTCAAAATTCTTTTTGTTATAGCTTTGGTATGTCTCAACGATATGCCCTGAAAAGCGAAAATTGTGTGACGTCATGATGACGTCATCAAAAAGTTTGTTTTTTTTTAACGCATGTAAGGGTCAATCCGGTTACAAATATGTATACATTGAATTTTCCTGTACCTAATTCCAAAATTTCATGATCGTGGCTCACTCAAGTAAGAAATAACAGCCATTTCAAAATTTAGACCAAATTCAATATAACACAAAGGAATTCTGGGAAGGGCAGATAACCATGGCTCAAATGTGCATGCTGTTTATAAAAAGGGTTGATTTGTAGTCTTTTTTCAAGTCGCTAAACTATTGCCAGTATCATTTGTAAACGTTTTCTTTCTTACCGGCCAATTTGGCTACTTTTAAACTTGGCAGACACTTACACCAACCGGTCACAATCTGTGCTGAACTTTTACGTCATGATGGCGTCATCACATGTCACGGTACGTCATCTTAAAGGGGCATTTTTCGAAGCCATATATCTACAGATGTACAAATCCGATTCAGTTGAAATGTAATGGTATGCCACCGGGTGTTATAGATGAAAATTGACATGACGTTATGATGAAGTCATCACATGTCACGTGATGTCATCTTAAAGGGGCATTCGCTGCACTATTTCCCATAGCATTTGTACACGTTTTCTTTCTTCCTAGCACTGTACCTTTGGTACTTTAAAAATTGGCAGACACTTAGACCAACTACTCAGAATGTGTGCTAAACTTTTACGTCATGGTGACGTCATCACATGTCACGTGACGTCATTTTAAAGGGGCATTTTTCGAAGCCATATATCTACAAAAGTACAAGTCTGATTAAGTTGACACGTAATATCTCCGTATGCCACCGGGTGTTATAGATGAAAATTAACATGACGTATGTCACGTGATGTCATCTTAAAGGGGCATTCGCTAGGCTATTCCCCATAGCATTTGTACACGTTTTCTTTCTTCCTAGCACTGTACCTTTGGTACTTTAAAAATTGGCAGACACTTAGACCAACTGCTCACAATGTGGGCCGAACTTTTACGTCATGATGACGTCATCACATGTCATGTGACGTCATCTTAAAGGGGCAGTTTTTGAAGGCATATATCTACAGAAGTACAAGTTCGATTAAGTTGAAATGCAATATCGAGTTAGCCCAGTAGGTTTATAGATGAAAATTGACTTGACATTATGATGACGTCATCACATGTCATGTGCCGTCATCTTAAAGGGGCAGTTTTTGAAGCCATATTTCTACAGAAGTACAATTTCGATTAAGTTAAAATGTAATATCCATGTAGGTCTGCAGGTTTATAGATGAAAAATGCGACACGTCATGATGACGTCATCAAAAAATGTGCTTTTTTGAAACACGTATAAGGGTAGGTACCATCGTTATGAAAAATTGGTGGATACGTAGGTATTGTTACTAGCATGCAAAAGCCAGAGTGACTTCATTGGTTGATTTTCTATTAATTTCTAAATTTTTAAAATTCACAATCAGACTACCACGAAAAAAACCGAAACAGCCCTGTGTTTGTCCACAAACACTATTGGCTCTAGTTTTTGGCTGTTTCGGAAACTTTTCCGAAACAGCCCTTGTTTTCGTTAAGATTTTTTTTTTTTTCTTTTTTTTTTTTTTTTTTTCTTTTTTTTTTTCTTTTTCAGCCAAATGCCCATAGCATTTGTACACGTTTTCTTTCTTACCGGCACTTTGGCTACTTTTATGCTGCCGATTGGCTTTAAACTTGGCAGACACTTGGACTAACTGCTCAGAATGTATGCCGAACATTTACGTCATGATGACGTCATCACGTGATTTTTTATGAATTTTTGAAATTTCAAAATCGTAAAATTCTTTTCAATATATCTAGCGAACAAAACAAGATATTTTCGAAATTCTTTTTGTTATAGCTTTGGTATGTCTCAAAGATATGCCCTAAAAAGCGAACATTGTGTGACGTCATGATGACGTCATCAAAAATGTTTT
The DNA here is from genome assembly GCA_037893225.1 of Hippasteria phrygiana. Lineage (NCBI taxonomy): Eukaryota > Metazoa > Echinodermata > Asteroidea > Valvatida > Goniasteridae > Hippasteria > Hippasteria phrygiana. Next base: position 1,066,508 of record JAZGUH010000321.1, read on the forward strand.
TTTTTTTTTACGCATGTAAGGGTCAATCCGATTACAAAAATGTATATATTGAATTTTCCTCTCCCTAATTCCAAAATTTCATGATCGTGGCTCACTCAAGTAAGAAATAACAGCCATTTCAAAATTTAGACCAAATTCAATATAACACAAAGGAATTCTGGGAAGGGCAGATAACCATGGCTTAAATGTGCATGCTGTTTATAAAAAGGTTGATTTGTAGTCTTTGTTCAAGTCGCTGAATTTTAAAATTGTGTAAATCGTAACATTCTTTTCAATATATCTAGCGAACAAAACAAGAAATTTTCTAAATTCTTTTTGTTATAGCTTTGGTATGTCTCAAAGATATGCCCTAAAAAGCGAAAATTGTGTGACGTCATGATGACGTCATGAAAAAATTCTTTTTTTCAAGTCGCTAGAATATTGCCCATAGCATTTGTAAACGTTTTCTTTCTTACCGGCCACTTTACCTAATTTTAAACTTGGCAGACACTTACCCCAACTGCTCACAATGTGTGCCGAACTTTTACGTCATAATGACGTCATCACATGTCACGTGACGTCATCTTAAAGGGGCATTTTTCTAAGCCATATATCTACAAAAGTACAAGTTCGATTAAGTTAAAATGTAATATCTAGGTATTCCAGTAGTTTTATAAATGAAAATTGACATGACGTTATGATGACGTCATCACATGTGACGTCATCTTAAAGGGGCAGTTTTTGAAGGCGCATATCTACAGAAGTACATGTCCGATTAAGTTTAAAAGTAATATCTAGGTAGCCCAGTAGGTTTATAGATGAAAATTGACATGACATGATGATGACGTCATCACATGTCACGTGACGTCATCTTAAAGGGGCAGTTTTTGAAGCCATATAATATAAACAAAAGTACAAGTCCGATTAAGTTGAAAAGTTATATCTAGGTAGGTCAGCAAGTTTATAGATGAAAATTTATGTGACGTTATGATGACGTCATCACATGTTACTACTACAAACAACTTTAATTAATTTCAAAATTAACATAGAAAACTGGCAGCAGCGCGATTGTTTGACAAACTTAAATTATTGTATTCACATTTCACATCCAAACTAAAAAAACAAAAACGAAACAGCCCTGTGTTTGTCCACAAACACCAACCTCATGCCTCTAGTTTTTTTTGCTTCTTTTTCAGCCAAATGCCCATAGCATTTGTACACGTTTTCTTTCTTACTGGCACTTTGGCTACTTTTATGGTGCCGATTGGCTTTAAACTTGGCAGACACTTAGACCAACTGCTCAGAATGTATGCCGAACATTTACGTCATGATGACTTCATCACGTGATTTTTTATGAATTTTTGAAATTTCAAAATCGTAAAATTCTTTTCAATATATCTAGCGAACAAAACAAGATATTTTCAAAATTCTTTTTGTTATAGCTTTGGTATGTCTCAAAGATATCCCCTAAAAGGGAGAAAATGTGTGACGTCATGATGACATCATCAAAAATGTGCTTTTTTAAAACACATATAAGGATAGGTCCGATCGTCATGAAAATTGGTGGGTAGGTAGATACTGTCACTAGGATGCAAAAGCCAAAGTGACGTCATGATGACGTCATCACGTGATTTGTTATGAATTTTTGAAATTTTGAAATCGTAACATTCTTTTAAATATATCTCGCAAACAAAACAAGATAGTTTCAAAATTCTTTTTGTTATAGCTTTGGTAGGTCTCAAAGATATGCCCTAAAAGGGAAAAAAATGTGTGACGTCATGATGACGTCATCAAAAATGTGCTTTTAAAAACACATATAACGATAGGTCCGATCGTCATGAAAAGTAGTGGGTAGGTAGATACTGTCACTAGCATGCAAAATCTGAAATGATGTCATGATGACGTCATCGTCAATTTTTTTATGATTTTTGAAATTTTTGAAATTTCATTTTAATCACAATTTTACACAAAAAACAAAACAGCCCTGTGTTTGTCCACAAACACTGTACCAGATGTCTAGTTTTCTTCTTTTTTTTTGGCTGTTTTGGAAACTTTTCCAAAACAGCCCTTGTTTTCGTGAAGATTTTTTTTTTTTTTTTTTTTTTTTTTTTTTTTTTTTTTTGCTGTTTTGGAAACTTTTCCAAAACAGCCCTTGTTTTCGTTAAGATTTTTTTTTTTTCTTTTTTTTTTTTAGCTTTTCCGCATACCTGCGGAAAAGGTATTGTTTTCGTTCCGGTTTTTAGCTTTTCCGCATACCTGCGGAAAAGGTATTGTTTTCGTTCCGGTTTTTTTGGCTTTTCCGACACTTCCAGTCGGAAAAGGCCTTGTTTTTGTTCTGATTTTTTTTTTTCTTCTTCTTTTAGTTCCGACCAAAATCCCATAGACTTTGTACACGAATTTTCTCGGTGGCACTTTAGGTCTTAAAAAACCTCAGATCTTAACCAAACTTACCTCAAACATAGACCCTAAGCTGACATATTGCGTCGAAGAGTGACGTCATGATGACGTCATCAAGTGATTTTTTATGAATTTTTGAATTTTTAAAATCGTAACATTCTTTTCAATATATCTAGCGAACAAAACAAGATATTTTCAAAATTATTTTTGTTATAGCTTTGGTATGTCTCAAAGATATGCCTTAAAAAGCGAAAATTGTGTGACGTCATGATGACGTCATCAAAAATGCTTTTTTTTTTTTACGCATGTAAGGGTCAATCTGATTACAAAAATGTATATATTAAATTTTGCTGTACCCAATTCCAAAATTTCATGATCGTGGCTCACTCAAGTAAGAAATAACAGCCATTTAAAAATTTAGACCAAATTCAATATAACACAAAGGAATTCTGGGACGGGCTGATAACCATGGCTATTATGTGCTTGCTGTTTATAAAAGGGGTTGATTTCTAGTCTTTTTTCAAGTCGCTGAATTTTTGAAGTATTAAAATCGTAACATTCTTTTCAATATATCTAGCGAACAAAATAAGATATTTTCAAAATTCTTTTTGTTGTAGCTTTGGTATGTCTCAAAGATATGCCCTAAAAGGCGAAAATTGTGTGACGTCATGATGACGTCATCAACAATATTTTTTTTTTTAAACGCATGTAAGGGTCAATCTGATTACAAAAATGTATACATTGAATTTTCCTGTACCTAATTCCAAAATTTCGTGATCGTGGCTCACTCAAGTAAGAAATAGGAGCCATTTCAAAATGTAGACCAAATTCAATATAACACAAAGGAATTCTGGGAAGGGCTGATAACCATGGCTTAAATGTGCATGCTGTTTATAAAAAGGGTTGATTTGTAGTCTTTTTTCAAGTCGCTGAATTCTTGAAGTTTTATAATCGTAACATTCTTTTCACTATATCTAGCGAACAAAACAAGATATTTTCAAAATTCTTTTTGTTATAGCTTTGGTATGTCTCAAAGATATGCCCTAAAAAGCGAAAATTGTGTGACGTCATGATGACGTCATCAAAAAATTCTTTTTTCAAGTCGATAGAATATTGCCCATAGCATTTGTAAACGTTTACTTTCTTACCGGCCACATTGGCTACTTTTAAACTTGGCAGACACTTACCCCAACTGCTCACAATGTGTGCCGAACTTTTACGTCCTGATGACGTCATCACATGTCACGTGACGTCATCTTAAAGGGGCATTTTTCGAAGCCATATATCTACAAAAGTACAAGTCCGATTCAGTTGGAACGTAAGGTATGCCACCTGGTGTTATAGATGAAAATTGACATGACGTTATGATCAAGTCATAACATGTCACGTGGTGTCATCTTAAAGGGGCACTCGCTAGATTATTGCCTATAGCATTTGTACACGTTTTCTTTCTTACCGGCACTTTGGGTACTTTTAAACTTGGCAGACACTTAGACTAACTGCTCACAATGTGTGCCGAACTTTTACCTCTTGATGACGTCATGACATGCCACGTGACGTCATCTTAAAGGGGCAGTTTTTGAAGCCATATATCTACAAAAGTACAAATTCGATTAAGTTGAAAAGTAATATCTAGGTAGCCCAGTAGGTTTATAGCTGAAAATTGACATGACATTATCATAATTGATGTCATCACATGTCACGTGACGTCATCTTAAAGGGGCAGTTTTTGAAGCCATATGTCTACAAAAGCACAAGTCCGATTAAGTTCAAAAGTAATATCTAGGTAGCCCAGTAGGTTTATAGATAAAAATTGAATTGACGTTATGATGACGTCATCACATGTCACGTGACCTCATCTTAAAGGGGTAGTTTTTGAAGCCATATATAAACAAAATTACAAGTTCGATTAAGTTGAAAAGTAATATCTAGGTAGCCCAGTAGGTTTATAGCTGAAAATTGACATGACATTATCATGATGTCATCACATGTCACGTGACGTCATCTTAAAGGGGCAGTTTTTGAAGCCATATATCTACAAAAGTACAAGCTTCATTAAGTTGAAATGTTATATCTAGGTAGGTCTGCAGGTTTATGAATGAAAATTGACATGACATTATGATGACGTCATGACATGTCACGTGACGTCATCTTAACGTGGCAGTTTTCAAAGCCATATATCTACAGAAGTACAAGTCCGATTAAGTTGATATGTGGTATCTAACATAATTTAAAACAAATTTTGTTTAATCACCATTGAAATCCAATCCCCGACATTATTAAACTACCACAAAATACCCTGAAACAGCTCTGTGTTTGTCCACAAACAACAAACCTCTAGTCTTATTTTAGTTCTATCCCAAACCCTATAGACTTTGTGCATAGATTTTCTGACTGGCAATTTGGTCATCAAACAACCTCGGACCTTAGTCTAAATTTGCACAGACATAGACCCTATAGCAAAGTCGTGTCTCGAAGAGTGACGTCATGATAACGTCATCCGGTGTCATATTACAAGCCATTTAAGATAAATATTTTTAATCTTTAAAATGCTATATAAAATCACCCGTGAGACCCCTGATCTTGGTTTTAGTGTCAATTGATAGTATAAACAAGGATCTTCATTTTATCTAGTGTGCGTCAAATCACGTTACCCTTCCTTCCGAACCAAACCGGAAGTGCCATATAGTTTGGAAGTGGAAAAAGATATGAACTTGCTTTCAACGATGTTAGTCTTTGCCTAGGTTGTACTTCACAAAAAAAATTGCCGGTGACGTCATAAAATGTTCAAGAGCCCTCTACCGGCAGGTTGAATTTTTTTTAATGGATAATCAGCCGATTTAGACCTTCAAAAAGTGCTCAAAAATCAACCGCGAGAAATGTAATCCAGATATTTGCTTATAGTTAACATAGCTCCGTTCTCGAGCTTTCTGATAATGACATCACGATAAAGTCATCAGATATAGGATTACAAGCAATCAAAGATTTCTAGATTTAATCTTTGAAAATCAATATAAAATCAATCGAGAGAGATCTGATTTTGCTTTTTATGGGAACTGATAGAATAAACAAGGTCTTCATATTTGATATTACAAGCAAAATCACGTGACCTTTCCTTCCCGTTGAAACCGAAAGTGCCTCATAATTTAAAAGTGGAAAAAGATGTGAACTTGCTTTCAACGATGTTAGTCTCCGCCTAGGTTGTACTTCACAAAAAATTACCTGGACATCATAAAATGTTCGAGCGCCCTCAAGCGGCAGGTTGTAAATGTTTAAAATGAATAATCAGTCGATGTGTGTGGCGATGTTTGCTGAAATAACTTTATAATTGATGTATATAATCGGCTTCATGCTATAAAGAACAAGTTGAGGGAATAAAGATTGATGACGTCACCAGACCGGAAGTTGCAATGAAAATACCTTTAAACCTTAAGAAATTGCAAAAGAATCAACCGCGAGAGATATAATCCAGATATTTGCTTCAGATGGCAGAGTTAACATAGCTCTCGAGCTTTCTAATAATGACGTCACGATGACGTCATCAGATATCAGATTACAAGCAATCAAAGATTTCTGGATTTAATCTTTGAAAATCAATGGAAAATCAACCATGAGAGATCTGATTTTTGTTTTTATGGGAATTGATAGAATAATAAAAGCAAGTGGTAAAGATGAAAATTGATACGACATCACGATGACGCTATCTGACGATTTTGTGTTAATTTTTAGATTTTTGAGTTTTTAATGCAATTTGTAACCGGGACTTTTGTCATTTAACAATCTAAGGTCTTAAACTTGTCATATATATCCTATAATGAAAATTACATGACCAAGAAATAAGTCATGATGGCATAACGCTTAAAGGTCAAGTTTCGAGTAGCAAAAGACATAGAAGTGATGGAGTTTTGTGCTAAATATAACAGAAAATGGAAAAGCCCTGCGTCTGTTGGCAAGAGACGCAAGATGTCTAGTTTTTTCTTCTTCTTCATCTTTTTCTCCCCCAAACCCCATAAACTTTATGCACGTTTTTTCTAATCGGCACTTTTGCCCTTAAACAAACTTCAATCTTAATGAGAGTTGGCATACACTCAGACGCTGTACTGAACTCGTGCATATTACTCTGACGTCATGATGACGTCATCATGTATCAAATTACAAGCAATTAAAGATTAGCAGATTTAATCTTTGAAAATCAATATAAAATCAACCGTGAGAGCCCTGAACTTGATTTTTGTGGGAATTGATAGTATAATCCAGGATCTTTATTTTATCTCGTGTGCGTCAAATCACGTGACCCTTCCTTCCGGTCCAAACCGGAAGTGCCTCATCATTTGAAAGTGGAAAAAGATGGGAACTTGCTTTCAACGATGTTGGTCTCCGACTAGGTTGTACTTCACACAAAAATTATTTGTGACGTCATAAAATGTTCGAGCGCCCTCTAGCGGCAAGTTGAAAAATGCTTAAAATGAATAATCGGTCGATGTGTGTGGCGAAGTTTGTTGAAATCACTCTATAATTGATGTATGTAATCGGCTTCACGCTAAGAACAAGTTGAGGTGGAGAAAGATTGATGACGTCACCAGACCGGAAGTTGCAATGAAAAGACCTTTAAACCTAAAAAAATTGCTGAAAAATCAACCGCAAGAGATATAATGCAGATTTCTGCTTCAGATAGCATAGTTTACATAGCTCTCGAGTTTTCCGATAATGACGTCACGATGACGTCATCAAGTATCAGATTACAAGCAACCAAAGATTTCTAGATTTAGTTTTTGAAAATCAATATAAAATCAACCGTGAGAGATCTGATTTTGCTTTAATGTGAACTGATAGAATAATCCAGGGTCTTCATTTTTGGTATTACGTGCAAAGTCACGTGACCCTTCCTTCCGGTCTAAACCGGAAGTGCCTTATAACTTGAAAGTTTAATCTTTGAAAATCAATATAAAATCAATCGAGAGAGATCTGATTTTGCTTTTTACGGGAACCGATAGAATAATCCAGGGTCTTCATTTTTTATATTATGTGCAAAGTCACGTGACCCTTCCTTCCGGTCCAAACCGGAAGTGCCTTATAATTTGAAAGTTTAATCTTTGAAAATCAATATAAAATCAATCGAGAGAGATCTGATTTTGCTTTTTACGGCAACTGATAGAATAATCCAGGGTCTTCTTTTTTTATATTACGTGCAAAGTCACGTGACCCTTCCTTCCAGTCTAAACCGGAAGTGCCTTATAACTTGAATGTTTAATCTTTGAAAATCAATATAAAATCAATCAAGAGAGATCTGACTTTGCTTTTTACGGCAACTGATAGAATAATCCAGGGTCTTCATTTTTTATATTACGTGCAAAGTCACGTGACCCTTCCTTCCGGTCCAAACCGGAAGTGCCTTACAACTTGAAAGTTTAATCTTTGAAAATCAATATAGAATCAATCGAGAGAGATCTGATTTTGCTTTTTACGGGAACCGATAGAATAATCCAGGGTCTTCATTTTTTATATTACGTGCAAAGTCACGTGACCCTTCCTTCCGGTCCAACACGGAAGTGAGATAAGTTAGGGTCAATTGTCATAAATAGACGTTGTGTTTTCCCTTGAAATATAAATCGGGCAGAGGATTCGAACCCAGGCCTCTGTAGTCTAAAGCTTTCAGTGCTCTACCAATATAGCCACAACAGCAGCTAGACAAAATATTTTTACTTCAACCTTATATAGCTGTCTGAATAATGCGTGCGATGCTTGTTATATAAATTAACTTAATCATGAATATGCTTGATCGTAATAGCGGTCTAGATACGCCCATTTATGGTAATTGCCCCTAACCTTCCTAGAGAAAAAAATTTGCCACTCGAACAGCCGCGCATCGCGCATATACATCATTTGTACACAATGTACAGTGCTAACCCCACAAATAGAGTTGTAAATGATTCCCTTTTTAAATTCTGTGTTTTTAATTCTCCAAATTAAGACCATAATGACGTGAACCAACATGTACCAAAACACATCAAAGTGCGATACTTATAATCGCAAAGAAAACATATCTACAAATCTAAGGTATATTTCATGCAACCTTTATTATACTTTCGCTCTTAATACTTTCACTCTTTAAACTTACTCTTTATTCCTTAATTCCTTTCATGTAAAAAAAAAAAAAAATGCAGAGCGGAAAAGCTATGTGTACTGTTCATCAACAGTCACACATCTCTCGTTAGCTTTTCCGCATACCTGCGGAAAAGGTATTGTTTTCGTTCCGGTTTTTTTTTTTCTTCTTCTTCATCTTTTTCTCCCCCAAACCCCATAAACTTTATGCACGTTTTTTCTAATCGGCACTTTTGCCCTTAAACAAACTTCAATCTTAATGAGAGTTGGCATACACTCAGACCCTGTACTGAACTCGTGCATATTACTCTGACGTCATGATGACGTCATCATGTATCAAATTACAAGCAATTAAAGATTAGCAGATTTAATCTTTGAAAATCAATATAAAATCAACCGTGAGAGCCCTGAACTTGATTTTTGTGGGAATTGATAGTATAATCCAGGATCTTTATTTTATCTCGTGTGCGTCAAATCACGTGACCCTTCCTTCCGGTCCAAACCGGAAGTGCCTCATCATTTGAAAGTGGAAAAAGATGGGAACTTGCTTTCAACGATGTTGGTCTCCGACTAGGTTGTACTTCACAAAAAAATTATTTGTGACGTCATAAAATGTTCGAGCGCCCTCTAGCGGCAAGTTGAAAAATGCTTAAAATGAATAATCGGTCGATGTGTGTGGCGAAGTTTGTTGAAATCACTCTATAATTGATGTATGTAATCGGCTTCACGCTAAGAACAAGTTGAGGTGGAGAAAGATTGATGACGTCACCAGACCGGAAGTTGCAATGAAAAGACCTTTAAACCTAAAAAAATTGCTGAAAAATCAACCGCAGGAGATATAATGTAGATTTCTGCTTCAGATAGCATAGTTTACATAGCTCTCGAGTTTTCCGATAATGACGTCACGATGACGTCATCAAGTATCAGATTACAAGCAACCAAAGATTTCTAGATTTAGTTTTTGAAAATCAATATAAAATCAACCGTGAGAGATCTGATTTTGCTTTAATGTGAACTGATAGAATAATCCAGGGTCTTCATTTTTGGTATTACGTGCAAAGTCACGTGACCCTTCCTTCCGGTCTAAACCGGAAGTGCCTTATAACTTGAAAGTTTAATCTTTGAAAATCAATATAAAATCAATCGAGAGAGATCTGATTTTGCTTTTTACGGGAACCGATAGAATAATCCAGGGTCTTCATTTTTTATATTATGTGCAAAGTCACGTGACCCTTCCTTCCGGTCCAAACCGGAAGTGCCTTATAATTTGAAAGTTTAATCTTTGAAAATCAATATAAAATCAATCGAGAGAGATCTGATTTTGCTTTTTACGGCAACTGATAGAATAATCCAGGGTCTTCTTTTTTTATATTACGTGCAAAGTCACGTGACCCTTCCTTCCGGTCTAAACCGGAAGTGCCTTATAACTTGAAAGTTTAATCTTTGAAAATCAATATAAAATCAATCAAGAGAGATCCGACTTTGCTTTTTACGGCAACTGATAGAATAATCCAGGGTCTTCATTTTTTATATTACGTGCAAAGTCACGTGACCCTTCCTTCCGGTCCAAACCGGAAGTGCCTTACAACTTGAAAGTTTAATCTTTGAAAATCAATATAGAATCAATCGAGAGAGATCTGATTTTGATTTTTACGGGAACCGATAGAATAATCCAGGGTCTTCATTTTTTATATTACGTGCAAAGTCACGTGACCCTTCCTTCCGGTCCAAACCGGAAGTGCCTTATAACTTGAAAGTTTAATCTTTGAAAATCAATATAAAAATCAATCGAGAGAGATCTGATTTTGATTTTTACGGGAACCGATAGAATAATCCAGGGTCTTCATTTTTTATATTACGTGCAAATTCACGTGACCCTTCCTTCCGGTCCAAAACGGAAGTGAGATAAGTTAGGGTCAATTGTCATAAATAGACGTTGTGTTTTCCCTTGAAATATAAATCGGGCAGAGGATTCGAACCCAGGCCTCTGTAGTCTAAAGCTTTCAGTGCTCTACCAATATAGCCACAACAGTAGCTAGAGAAAATATTTTTACTTCAACCTTATATAGCTGTCTGAATAATGCGTGCGATGCTTATTATATAAATTAACTTAATCATGAATATGCTTGATCGTAATAGCGGTCTAGATACGCCCATTTATGGTAATTGCCCCTAACCTTCCTAGAGAAAAAAATTTGCCACTCGAACAGCCGCGCATCGCGCATATACATCATTTGTACACAATGTACAGTGCTAACCCCACAAATAGAGTTGTAAATGATTCCCTTTTAAAATTCTGTGTTTTTAATTCTCCAAATTAAGACCATAATGACGTGAACCAACATGTACCAAAACACATCAAAGTGCGATACTTATAATCGCAAAGAAAACATATCTACAAATCTAAGGTATATTTCATGCAACCTTTATTATACTTTCACTCTTAATACTTTCACTCTTTAAACTTACTCTTTATTCCTTAATTCCTTTCATGTAAAAAAAAGAAGAAAATGGAGAGCGGAAAAGCTATGTGTACTGTTCATCAACAGTCACACATCTCTCGTTTTTTGGCTTTTCCGACACTTCCAGTCGGAAAAGGCCTTGTTTTTGTTCTGATTTTTTTGGCTTTTCCGACACTCCGTCGGAAAAGGCCTTGTTTTTGTTCTGATTTTTTTTTTTTTGGCTTTTCCGACACTCCGTCGGAAAAGGCCTTGTTTTTGTTCTGATTTTTGGCTTTTCCGAAATCCTTCGGAAAAGGCTTTGTTTTTGTTCTGATTTTTTTTTTTTTTCTTCTTCTTCTTCTTCTTTTAGTTCTGACCAAAAGCCCATAGACTTTGTACACGAATTTTCTCCGCGGCACTTTAGGTCTTAAAAAACTTCAGATCTTAACCAAACTTACCTCAAACATAGACCCTAAGCTGAAATAGTATGTCGAAGAGTGACGTCATGATGACGTCATCACGTGTCACGTGACGTCATCTTAAATGTGCGTTTTTCAAGGGCCCATATCTAGAGAACGGTAGGTCCGATTTCCTTCAAACCTGATATGTTGGTAGGCTAGCTCGTGTTATAGATGAAATTTGAGGTGACGTCAAGATGACGTCATCATACGATTTTATAGTAATTTTTAAGTTTTTGAAATTCAAAGTTTCTTAAAGCCATATCTCATCAACAGAACATGCTAAATTCAAAATTCTTTTTGTAATAGCTTTGTTAGCTCCTATATTCTTTCACATAAATGTGAAAAATGTGTGACGTCATCATGACGTCATCAAAAATGTGCATTTCTGAAACACACATAAGGGTACGTCCGATCGTCATAAAAATTAGTGGGTAGGTAGATAGTGCTACTAGCATGTAAAATCCGAGGTGACGTCATGATGACGTCATCGGCTGATTTTCTGTGCATTTTTTAGTTCTATCCCAAATCCCATAGACTTTGTACACGAATTTTGTAAGTGGCACTTTGGTCACTAAACAACCTCGGATCTTAATCAGACTTAACACAAACATAGACCCTCAGCTGAAAATGTAAGCCGAAACGTGACGTCATGATGACGTCATCACGTGTCATGTGACGTCATCTTAAATGTGCATTTTTCAAGGGCCTATATCTAGAGAACGGTAGGTCCGATTGCCTTCAAACCTGGTATGTTATGGGAGCTCGTGTTATAGATGAAAATTAAGGTGACGTCATGATGACGTCATCATACGATTTTACAGTAATATTAAAGTTTTTCAACTTCAAAGTTTCTTAAAGCCATATCTCACCAACAGAACATGCTAAATTCAAAATTCTTTTTGTAATAGCTTTGTTAGCTCCTATATTCTTTCACATACATTTGAAAAATGTGTGACGTCATCATGACGTCATCAAAAATGTGCATTTCTGAAACACACATAAGGGTACGTCCGATCGTCATAAAAATTAGTGGGTAGGTAGATAGTGCTAATAGCATGTAAAATCCGAGGTGACGTCATGATGACGTCATCGGCTGATTTTCTGTGAATTTTTTAGTTCTATCCCAAATCCCATGGACTTTGTACACGAATTTTGTAAGTGGCACTTTGGTCACTAAACAACCTCGGATCTTAATCAGACTTAACACAAACATAGACCCTCAGCTGAAAATGTAAGCCGAAACGTGACGTCATGATGACGTCATCACGTGTCATGTGACGTCATCTTAAATGTGCATTTATCTAGGGCCCATATCTAGAGAACGGTACGTCCGATTGCCTTCAAACCAGGTATGTTGGTATGGTAGCTCGTGTTATAGATACAAATTGAGGTGACGTCATGATGACGTCATCATACAGTTTTACAGTAATATTAAAGTTTTTGAACTTCAAAGTTTCCTGAAGCCATATCTCATCAACAGAACACGCTAAATTCAAAATTCTTTTTGTAATAGCTTTGTTAGCTCCTATATTCTTTCACATAAATGTGAAAAATGTGTGACGTCATCATGACGTCATCAAAAATATGCTTTTTTGAAACACATATAAGGGTAGGGACGATCGTCATAAAAATTAGTGTGCAGGTAGATAGTGATACTAGCATGTTAAATCCGAGGTGACGTCATGATGACGTCATCGGCTGATTTTCTATGATTATTTTAGTTCTATCCCAAATCCCATAGACTTGGTACACGAATTTTGTACGGGACACTTTGGTCACTAAACAACATCAGATCTTAATCAGGCTTAACACAAACAGAGACCCTAAGCTGAAAATGTATGCCGAAACGTGATGTCATGATGACGTCATCACGTGTCTTGTGACGTCATCTTAAAGGTGCATTTTTCAAGGGCCCATATCTAGAGAACGGTACGTCCGATTGCCTTCAAACGAGGTATGTTGGTATGGTAGCTCGTGTTATAGATGAAAATTGAGGTGACGTCATGATGACGTCATCATACGATTTTACAGTAATATTAAAGTTTTTGAACTTCAAAGTTTCTTAAAGCCATATCTCATCAACAGAACATGCTAAATTCAAAATTCTTTTTGTAATAGCTTTGTTAGCTCCTATATTCTTTCACATAAATGTGAAAAATGTGTGACGTCATCATGACGTCATCAAAAATATGCTGTTTTGAAACACATATAAGGGTAGGGACGATCGTCATAAAAATTAGTGTGTAGGTAGATAGTGCTACTAGCATGTTAAATCCGAGGTGACGTCATGATGACGTCATCGGCTGATTTTCTATGATTATTTTAGTTCTATCCCAAATCCCATAGACTTTGTACACGAATTTTGTACGGGACACTTTGGTCACTAAGCAACATCAGATCTTAATCAGGCTTAACACAAACAGAGACCCTAAGCTGAAAATGTATGCCGAAACGTGACGTCATGATGACGTCATCACGTGTCATGTAACATGAACTTAAAGGTCAAGTATGGAGTACGAAATGTGAATCATAAAATAATCTCAGATCTTAAACATAGCAAAGACATAGACCTTCTGATAATTTATGTTAAAGAAAAAAAGAAAACGGAAAAGCCATGCGTATGTTTACAACAGACGCAAAATTTTCGGCTTTTCCGCTACAGCAGCAAAGCCTTGGTTTTTGTTCTGTTCGCGCGATTGTGTAGTTTAGTACACTTTCGCCCAGGCATGAACACAATCTACTTGAAAATTGTTCGTTTTGCCACATTCAGAACAAAGGGCCACGTCCAAGAACATCTCCAGGTTTTTTTTTGAATGAAATCGTTAGCTCAGAGGTCAAAAACACATGATTGCACAATACCCAGCTTCACACGGATATATAACTAGTGGGAGAGTAGGAGCTGGTTCGAAATTGACCGAGCCAAAACATGACACAACGGGTGGAAAATCATATTTTCCGCCTTAAAAAACCTTTCCAAATCACAAAAGCACGTGTCATTGGGATTCAGAGAAGTCTACTTTAGTGACAAAAAAGGCTTTTGGAATAATCAAATACTCCAGGAGCTAACATGAACACAATTAATACACAAATCCTAAACTACACAATACCCACTTTTTTGGTTTCTTCTTAAACACGAATTTTGTCTACGGCACTTTAGTCACTAAACAACATCAGATCTTATTCAAACTTAATACAAACATAGACCCTAATCTGAAATTGTGTGCCGAAAAGTGACATCATGATGACGTCATTATGTGTCACGTGATGTCATCTTAAAGGCGCATTTTTCAAGGCCCATATCAAGAGAACCGTAAGTCCAATTGCATTCAAACCTGGTATGTTGCTAGACAAGTACGTTATAAATAAAAATTGAGGTGACGTCATAATGACGTCATCATATGATTTTTATAGTAATTTCAAAGTTTTAACATTAAAGATTCTTAAAACCATATCTCATCAACAGAACATATGTTAAATTCAAAATTCTTTTTGTAATAGCTTTGTTAGCTCGTACATTCTTTTATATAAATGCGAAAAATTTCTGAGGTCATAATGACGTCTTCAAAGGCATGATTTCTTGAAAGACATATAAGGGTAGACCATGTCTAGTCGTCATGAAACTTGGTGGTTAGGTAGATTTGTCACTAGTTTACAAAATTCGAAATAACATCATAAAAACATATGGAAAAGCCCTATGTTCTTAAAAACATAGACCTCTAGTTTTTTTTTTTCTGCTTCTTCTTCTTCCTCTTTTAGTTCTGACCAAAATCCCATAGACTTTGTACACGAATTTTCTCGGCGGCACTTTAGGTCTTAAAAAACTTCAGATCTTAACCAAACTTACCTCAAACATAGACCCTAAGCTGAAATAGTATGTCGAAGAGTGACGTCATGATGACGTCATCACGTGTCACGTGACGTCATCTTAAAGGTGCGTTTTTCAAGGGCCCATATCTAGAGAACGGTAAGTCCGATTTCCTTCAAACCTGATATGTTGGTAGGCTAGCTCGTGTTATAGATGAAATTTGAGGTGACGTCAAGATGACGTCATCATACGATTTTATAGTAATTTTTAAGTTTTTGAAATTCAAAGTTTCTTAAAGCCATATCTCACCAACAGAACATGCTAAATTCAAAATTCTTTTTGTAATAGCTTTGTTAGCTCCTATATTCTTTCACATACATTTGAAAAATGTGTGACGTCATCATGACGTCATCAAAAATGTGCATTTCTGAAACACACATAAGGGTACATCCGATCGTCATAAAAATTAGTGGGTAGGTAGATAGTGCTACTAGCATGTAAAATCCGAGGTGACGTCATGATGACGTCATCGGCTGATTTTCTGTGAATTTTTTAGTTCTATCCCAAATCCCATAGACTTTGTACACGAATTTTGTAAGTGGCACTTTGGTCAATAAACAACCTCGGATCTTAATCAGACTTAACACAAACAGGGACCCTAAGCTGAAAATGTATGCCAAAACGTGACGTCATGATGACGTCATCACGTGTCATGTGACGTCATCTTAAAGGTGCATTTTGGAAGGGCCCATATCTAGAGAACGGTAGGTCCGATTGCCTTCAAACCAGGTATGTTGGTATGGTAGATCGTGTTATAGATGAAAATTGAGGTGACGTCATGATGACGTCATCATACGATTTTACAGTAATATTAAAGTTTTTGAACTTCAAAGTTTCTTAAAGCCATATCTCATCAACAGAACATGCTAAATTCAAAATTCTTTTTGTAATAGCTTTGTTAGCTCCTATATTCTTTCACATAAATGTGAAAAATGTGTGACGTCATCATGACGTCATCAAAAATATGCTTTTTTGAAACACATATAAGGGTAGGGACGATCGTTATAAAAATTAGTGTGCAGGTAGATAGTGCTACTAGCATGTTAAATCCGAGGTGACGTCATGATGACGTCATCGGCTGATTTTCTATGATTATTTTAGTTCTATCCCAAATCCCATAGACTTTGTACACGAATTTTGTAAGTGACACTTTGGTCACTAAGCAACATCAGATCTTAATCAGGCTTAACACAAACAGAGACCCTAAGCTGAAAATGTATGCCGAAACGTGACGTCATGATGACGTCATCACGTGTCATGTGACGTCATCTTAAAGGTGCATTTTTCAAGGGCCCATATCTAGAGAACGGTAGGTCCGATTGCCTTCAAACCAGGTATGTTGGTATGGTAGCTCGTGTTATAGATAAAAATTGAGGTGACGTCATGATGACGTCATCATACAGTTTTACAGTAATATTAAAGTTTTTGAACTTCAAAGTTTCCTAAAGCCATATCTCATCAACAGAACACGCTAAATTCAAAATTATTTTTGTAATAGCTTTGTTAGCTCCTATATTCTTTCACATACATGTGAAAAATGTGTGACGTCATCATGACGTCATCAAAAATATGCTTTTTTGAAACACATATAAGGGTAGGGACGATCGTCATAAAAATTAGTGTGCAGGTAGATAATGCTACTAGGATGTTAAATCCGAGGTGACGTCATGATGACGTCATCGGCTGATTTTCTATGAATTTTTAGTTCTATCCCAAATCCCATAGACTTTGTACACGAATTTTGTACGGGACACTTTGGTCACTAAACAACATCAGATCTTAATCAAACTTAACACAAACAGGGACCCTAAGCTGAAAATGTATGCCAAAACGTGACGTCATGATGACGTCATCACGTGTCATGTGACGTCATCTTAAAGGTGCATTTTGGAAGGGCCCATATCTAGAGAACGGTAGGTCCGATTGCCTTCAAACCAGGTATGTTGGTATGGTAGATCGTGTTATAGATGAAAATTGAGGTGACGTCATGATGACGTCATCATACGATTTTACAGTAATATTAAAGTTTTTGAACTTCAAAGTTTCTTAAAGCCATATCTCATCAACAGAACATGCTAAATTCAAAATTCTTTTTGTAATAGCTTTGTTAGCTCCTATATTCTTTCACATAAATGTGAAAAATGTGTGACGTCATCATGACGTCATCAAAAATATGCTTTTTTGAAACACATATAAGGGTAGGGACGATCGTCTTAAAAATTAGTGTGCAGGTAGATAATGCTACTAGGATGTTAAATCCGAGGTGACGTCATGATGACCTCATCGGCTGATTTTCTATGAATTTTTAGTTCTATCCCAAATCCCATAGACTTTGTACACGAATTTTGTACGGGACACTTTGGTCACTAAACAACATCAGATCTTAATCAAACTTAACACAAACAGGGACCCTAAGCTGAAAATGTATGCCAAAACGTGACGTCATGATGACGTCATCACGTGTCATGTGACGTCATCTTAAAGGTGCATTTTGGAAGGGCCCATATCTAGAGAACGGTAGGTCCGATTGCCTTCAAACCAGGTATGTTGGTATGGTAGATCGTGTTATAGATGAAAATTGAGGTGACGTCATGATGACGTCATCATACGATTTTACAGTAATATTAAAGTTTTTGAACTTCAAAGTTTCTTAAAGCCATATCTCATCAACAGAACATGCTAAATTCAAAATTCTTTTTGTAATAGCTTTGTTAGCTCCTATATTCTTTCACATAAATGTGAAAAATGTGTGACGTCATCATGACGTCATCAAAAATATGCTTTTTTGAAACACATATAAGGGTAGGGACGATCGTCATAAAAATTAGTGTGTAGGTAGATAGTGCTACTAGCATGTTAAATCCGAGGTGACGTCATGATGACGTCATCGGCTGATTTTCTATGATTATTTTAGTTCTATCCCAAATCCCATAGACTTTGTACACGAATTTTGTACGGGACACTTTGGTCACTAAACAACATCAGATCTTAATCAGGCTTAACACAAACAGAGACCCTAAGCTGAAAATGTATGCCGAAACGTGACGTCATGATGACGTCATCACGTGTCATGTAACATGAACTTAAAGGTCAAGTATGGAGTACGAAATGTGAATCATAAAATAATCTCAGATCTTAAACATAGCAAAGACATAGACCTTCTGATAATTTATGTTAAAGAAAAAAATAAAACGGAAAAGCCATGCGTATGTTTACAACAGACGCAAAATTTTCGGCTTTTCCGCTACAGCAGCAAAGCCTTGGTTTTTGTTCTGTTCGCGCGATTGTGTAGTTTAGTACACTTTCGCCCAGGCATGAACACAATCTACTTGAAAATTGTTCGTTTTGCCACATTCAGAACAAAGGGCCACGTCCAAGAACATCTCCAGGTTTTTTTTTGAATGAAATCGTTAGCTCAGAGGTCAAAAACACATGATTGCACAATACCCAGCTTCACACGGATATATAACTGGTGGGAGAGTAGGAGCTGGTTCGAAATTGACCGAGCCAAAACATGACACAACGGGTGGAAAATCATATTTTCCGCCTTAAAAAACCTTTCCAAATCACAAAAGCACGTGTCATTGGGATTCAGAGAAGTCTACTTTAGTGACAAAAAAGGCTTTTGGAATAATCAAATACTCCAGGAGCTAACATGAACACAATTAATACACAAATCCTAAACTACACAATACCCACTTTTTTGGTTTCTTCTTAAACACGAATTTTGTCTACGGCACTTTAGTCACTAAACAACATCAGATCTTATTCAAACTTAATACAAACATAGACCCTAATCTGAAATTGTGTGCCGAAAAGTGACATCATGATGACGTCATTATGTGTCACGTGATGTCATCTTAAAGGCGCATTTTTCAAGGCCCATATTAAGAGAACCGTAAGTCCAATTGCATTCAAACCTGGTATGTTGCTGGACAAGTACGTTATAAATAAAAATTGAGGTGACGTCATAATGACGTCATCATATGATTTTTATAGTAATTTCAAAGTTTTAACATTAAAGATTCTTAAAACCATATCTCATCAACAGAACATATGTTAAATTCAAAATTCTTTTTGTAATAGCTTTGTTAGCTCGTACATTCTTTTATATAAATGCGAAAAATTTCTGAAGTCATAATGACGTCATCAAAGGCATGATTTCTTGAAAGACATATAAGGGTAGACCATGTCTAATCGTCATGAAACTTGGTGGTTAGGTAGATTTGTCACTAGTTTACAAAATTCGAAATAACATCATAAAAACATATGGAAAAGCCCTATGTTCTTAAAAACATAGACCTCTAGTTTCTGCTTCTTCTTCTTCCTCTTTTAGTTCTGACCAAAATCCCATAGACTTTGTACACGAATTTTCTCGGCGGCACTTTAGGTCTTAAAAAACTTCAGATCTTAACCAAACTTACCTCAAACATAGACCCTAAGCTGAAATAGTATGTCGAAGAGTGACGTCACGATGACGTCATCACGTGTCACGTGACGTCATCTTAAAGGTGCGTTTTTCAAGGGCCCATATCTAGAGAACGGTAGGTCCGATTTCCTTCAAACCTGATATGTTGGTAGGCTAGCTCGTGTTATAGATGAAATTTGAGGTGACGTCAAGATGACGTCATCATACGATTTTATAGTAATTTTTAAGTTTTTGAAATTCAAAGTTTCTTAAAGCCATATCTCATCAACAGAACATGCTAAATTCAAAATTCTTTTTGTAATAGCTTTGTTAGCTCCTATATTCTTTCACATACATTTGAAAAATGTGTGACGTCATCATGACGTCATCAAAAATGTGCATTTCTGAAACACACATAAGGGTACGTCCGATCGTCATAAAAATTAGTGGGTAGGTAGATAGTGCTACTAGCATGTAAAATCCGAGGTGACGTCATGATGACGTCATCGGCTGATTTTCTGTGAATTTTTTAGTTCTATCCCAAATCCCATAGACTTTGTACACGAATTTTGTAAGTGGCACTTTGGTCAATAAACAACCTCGGATCTTAATCAGACTTAACACAAACATAGACCCTCAGCTGAAAATGTAAGCCGAAACGTGACGTCATGATGACGTCATCACGTGTCATGTGACGTCATCTTAAATGTGCATTTTTCAAGGGCCTATATCTAGAGAACGGTAGGTCCGATTGCCTTCAAACCTGGTATGTTGGTATGGTAGCTCGTGTTATAGATGAAAATTAAGGTGACGTCATGATCACGTCATCATACGATTTTACAGTAATATTAAAGTTTTTGAACTTCAAAGTTTCTTAAAGCCATATCTCACCAACAGAACATGCTAAATTCAAAATTCTTTTTGTAATAGCTTTGTTAGCTCCTATATTCTTTCACATACATTTGAAAAATGTGTGACGTCATCATGACGTCATCAAAAATGTGCATTTCTGAAACACACATAAGGGTACTTCCGATCGTCATAAAAATTAGTGGGTAGGTAGATAGTGCTAATAGCATGTAAAATCCGAGGTGACGTCATGATGACGTCATCGGCTGATTTTCTGTGAATTTTTTAGTTCTATCCCAAATCCCATAGACTTTGTACACGAATTTTGTAAGTGGCACTTTGGTCACTAAACAACCTCGGATCTTAATCAGACTTAACACAAACATAGACCCTCAGCTGAAAATGTAAGCCGAAACGTGACGTCATGATGACGTCATCACGTGTCATGTGACGTCATCTTAAATGTGCATTTTTCTAGGGCCTATATCTAGAGAACGGTAGGTCCGATTGCCTTCAAACCTGGTATGTTGGTATGGTAGCTCGTGTTATAGATGAAAATTAAGGTGACGTCATGATCACGTCATCATACGATTTTACAGTAATATTAAAGTTTTTGAACTTCAAAGTTTCTTAAAGCCATATCTCACCAACAGAACATGCTAAATTCAAAATTCTTTTTGTAATAGCTTTGTTAGCTCCTATATTCTTTCACATACATTTGAAAAATGTGTGACGTCATCATGACGTCATCAAAAATGTGCATTTCTGAAACACACATAAGGGTACGTCCGATCGTCATAAAAATTAGTGGGTAGGTAGATAGTGCTAATAGCATGTAAAATCCGAGGTGACGTCATGATGACGTCATCGGCTGATTTTTTATGAATTTGTAAATGTTTCAAATTTCATTGTACTCTTAAAATTGTGCACTTCTTCAAATGCCATGAACTTCAAACTTGGCATATGCATTGACTATCTACTCGAGATGGGTGCCGAATCATGACGTCATGATGACGTCATCACATGTCACGTGACGTCATCTTAAATTTGCATTTTTGAAGGCCCTATATCTATTTTTTTTCTGCTTCTTATTTTAGTTCTATCCCAAATCCCATAGACTTTGTGCATAGATTTTCTGATCGGCACTTTTGTCATCAAACAACATCGAATCTTAGTCAGTTAGCATAGGTATAGACCCTGATGCAAAGTCGTGCCGCGAAGAGTGACGTCATAATGACGTCTTCGTGTGGCATGTAACATGAACTTAAAGGTCAAGTTTGGAGTACGAAATGTTAATCATAAAATAATCTCAGATCTTAAACTTAGCAAAGACATAGACCTTCTGATACTTTATGTTAAATAAAAAAGAAAAAAAGGAAAAGCCATGCGTATGTTTACAACAGACGCACATTTTTTGGCGTTTCCGCTACAGCAGGAAAGCCTTTGTTTTTGTTCTGTTCGCGCGATTGTGTAGTTTAGTACACTTTCGCCCAGGCATGAACACAATCTACTTGAAAATTGTTCGTTTTGCCACATTCAGAACAAAGGGCCACGTCGAAGAACATCTGCAGGGGTTTTTTGGAGTGAAATCGTTAGCTAAGAGGTAACAAAATACGTGATTGCGCAATACCCAGCTTTACACGGATATATAGCTGGTGGGAGAGTAGTTGACCGAGCCAAAACGTGACACAACGTAAGAAAATCGTATTTTCCGCCTTAAAAAACCTTTCCAAATCACAAAAGCACGTGTCATTGGGATTCAGAGAAGTCTACTTTAGTAACAAAAAAAGGCTTTTGGAATAATCAAATACTCCAGAAGCTAACATGAACACAATTAATACAGAAATCCTAAACTACACAATACCCACTATTTTGGTTTCTTCTTAAACACCAATTTTGTCTGCGGCACTTTGGTCACTAAACAACATCAGATCTTAAGCAAACTTAACCCAAACATAGACCCTAATCTGAAATTGTGTGCCGAAGAGTGATGTCACGATGACGTCATTATGTGTTACGTGATGTCATCTGAAAGGCTCATTTTTCAAGGGCCCATATCAAGAGAACCGTAAGTCCAATTGCATTCAAACCTGGTATGTTGGCTAAACAAGTACATGTTATAAATCAAAATTGAGGTGACGTCATAATGACGTCATCATCTGATTTTTATGGTAATTTCAAAATTTTAACGTTAAAGATTCTTAAAACCACATCTCATCAACAGAACATGTTCAATTCAAAATTCCTTTTGTAATAGCTTTGTTAGCTCGTACATTCTTTTATATAAATGCGAAAAATTACTGAAGTCATAATGACGTCATTAAAGGCATGATTTCTTGAAAGACATATGGATAGACCATGTCTAATCGTCACGAAACTTGGTGGTTAGGTAGATTTGTCACTAGTTTACAAAATTCGAAGTGACATCATAAAAACATATGGAAAAGCCCTATGTTCTTAAAAACATAGACCTCTAGTTGGCTTTTCCGAAATTTTTCGGAAAAGCCTTTGTTTTTGTTCTGATTTTTTTTTTTCTTCTTCTTCTTCTTCTTCTTCTTCTCCTTCTTCTTGTTCTTCTATCAAAATTGCCATAGACAAAGCACACGTTTTATTCTCGCCGCCACTTTTGCCATTAAACAGACTTCAATCTTAATGAGAGTTTGCATAGACTTGGACCCTCTACCGAACTCGTGCATATTACTCTGACGTCATGATGACGTCATCACGTGGCACGTGACGTCATCTCAAAAGTGCGTTTTTGAAGGGCCTATATCTAGAGAACCCTACGTCCGATTGCGCTCAAACGTGGTTTGTTGGTGGACCGGCTTGTGTTATAGATGAAAATCCACGTGACGTCATGATGACGTCATCATACGATTTTGCAGTAATTTTTAAAGTTTTGAACCCTTAAGCCATATCTCATCAACTGAACATGCTAATTTCGAAATTCTTTTTGTAATAGGTTCGTTAGATCATAGATACTTACATATAAATGTGAAAAATGTATGACGTCATCATGACGTCATCCAAAATGTGCTTTTTTGAAATACATATAAGGGTAGGTCCGATCGTCACAAAAATTGGTGGGTAGGCAGATAGTATCACTAGCATGCAAAATCCGAAGTGACGTCATGATGACGTCATCGGCTGATTTTCTATGATTTTGTAATGTTTCAAATTTTATTATACACTCAAAAACGTACACTGTCATTGATCAGATTGACTACAAACTCGATCTAGGCCAAGACCACGTTGCAAATGTTTGCTTCGACAAGTACAGTTGTGATGACGTCATCGTGGGTCACGTGACGTCATCTTAAAGGTGCACACTTTAAGGTCCTATATCTAGAGAACCGTAAGTCCGATTGGGTGCAGTCTTAATGCTGATAGGCCAGGATTTGTTACAGATAAAAAATATTGATGTGACGTCATGATGACGTCATGATGACGTCATCTAAAGGTCATTAAATTCAAGTCAAAATTTGGTATATTTAGCAATCTCTTATGACAAAAACCTTCGGAAGTGTTATACACTGTATTTTTGTGTACCTAATTCCAAGTTCTTATGATCATAGCTCACTCCAGCGTCAAAATATACCCATTTCAATATTTAGCCCCCAAACAATATGATAACAAAGGAATTCTGGGATGGCAGTGTAACCATGGGTGTCACGTTGCACGTTCTTAATTTATCCTACAATCCAACGTAAATTTATGTGTGACGTGGCGCTATATACCAGCGGTGCTTTTCGGAACTGTGCCTTGTATACAGAGATTTGAGCGTTTTCTATAACAAGTCAATATAGTGTAATTTTAACCAAGAGAGCTTATACCATTTCCTTGCACTATGATTATACAAAATATCGTCAATGTACACAAACCAATGCCCAGGGCAGCAGACATTAGCTTCGTACACATTTTTTTTCTGCACAGGACTTCTTACGCTTTTTAGCATGAAAATTTGGTACAAAGAAAAAGCACATGCGATGCACGAAGCGTTTATGTGTTAGGAATAATGTTATCATGACGTTATCAGGTATCATGTTTTACAATAAAGGGGCATTTGTGAAGGTCTAATATCAAACTAAAATGCAAACTGTGCCATGCAATTGGATGTACAATTTTAAATGCCTGTAACTATCTACATTATAGTGTATTTTCAATTTGTTTTGCTAAAGTCATGAATAGGACATATTTTACTATGATCTCGCCGTATGGTACTTCCAATCGAATATTATTGAATGGATGCCACGTCACCACAATAAAGAGATGATTGGTTGATTAATGTGGAAATTTGAATCCTTCAGAAGCAAAATAAACAAAATTATATCAAATTGGAGTTAATTACATGTATTTAAATTCACAAGAAGAAAGGGAAAACATGGCAAAGCATTTTTCACAAATATATTTAAATAAAATTTAAAACAAAAAATCATGGACCCATTATTCGCATCAGAAAGAAGTTTTTGAGGATCACTTGTCGATATGGCGATGTACATTTGGTCTCATCATTTTAAAATATATTGTCGATTTTTTTTAACAGGTCAAAAAATGCATCCTGATTGCTCAAAAACTAAAAAAAGGAGTTCGTATATCCAACGGAATCTACCTTTCTATTTTCAAATGAGGTAATTTGGCATGATTTCTTTTAATGCACACGGCACCGCGCGAAACCTGTCGCGTGGTACGAGAGTTGTCTTAAAGAGGTATGAGTTGTCCAGGGTACGAGTTGTCCAAGGTACGAGTTGACTTGAAAGCAGGACAATGTTGAGGGCAGCAGACAACTTTAGTGGTGGCACCTAGTTGTTTTATTCCACACTTTTTGTGACATTACATTTGTAGTTTGTAGGTACAATTTTAAATGCCTAAATCTGCATAAGCATAGGTCTGATTTAATCATAAATGATATGTATTTAGACAAGAATGTGTTATTGTGGAAAACTGAAGTGACGTCATGGTCATCCGTCATCGGGTGTCATGATAAAAAGCAATTATTTAAGTTGTAATATTTTATTCTTATTGCAAAATTTGACACGAAATGCAATCACATTCAATTCAAAATAAACAAAATATGATCCTAAGCTAAACTTGCTCTTTAACATGTGACGTCATCGTAAAGATGCACAATCAACATGGAGAATGTACATTGAACATGGATAATGTCTATAAGCCAAATTGGATTGACACTTTGTACGTACATAGTCAATCAAGACTTTATTTGTGTTGGACATAAACATTTGGATGATGTGTTATCATGTGGTTTTAACGATTTTTTTTTCTTGATCTTATTTGCCCATCTCAGGAAAACCATGTTAAATTTCAAATTCTTTTTGTATTGAGGTCTGAAAGATCCAAGATATATGCCCAAATATCTTAAATCTTTGATGTCATTGTGCCGTCATCAATACCGCTAATTTAATTTTTATTTTTTTAATTTAAATTAAAAACACATTATGGAATGTTTACGATTCTCCGATTTGCACTCAAAGAATTGTTTGTTTAAATTAATGACTGTTCTTTAGTGTTTTAAATAAACATTTATCAACTATCACTAAATTTCTTCGGTGAATTTCGTTTTATACTTTGATAAGCACGATTAGTTTTGTCAAGAAGTATTGTACCGCGTGAAAAAGTAACAGCGCCCTCTTGTGATACTGAAAAGTGTTCTTGCTTATGAATTGATGCATTTGACATTGATTGTATTGTATCTTAATAGTAGGCTTGACGTTATGCCTAACGTTATTTACAAATTTCAACTTCCGGTTTGTGTGGGTTTTTAAGGGGGGAGTTTGAGAAATAAATATTTCTTGTTGGATGCACAAAATAGCTGGTGTGCAGCTTTGGTTAGGGAAAATGAGAACGTCCTGCTGACCGACTCTGAACGAAATTACACCAACTTTGTACTTTGCGCACATGTAGGTGGCCAAGTATTGCTAGTACAAAAACATACATCTACGTACATGTAGTTAAACTGGGACTAGATGTCTATTTTCGATGTCATTGTTTTTCAAGTTAGCTTGCAGATTATACAAAAGAGTTCAACTAACAATAAAGAACTCGGTCAGAACTCCCTTCCCACTAGAGTTGACTATGTAACATGATATCCAATACCAAATGTGTTATTTGCATTGTTAATGGTTACTCAAATTCCATATATGACAATTATTCTCAGACTGAAAATGAATGACAGCACACACACAATGTATTTGTTTGTAACTATGCCACAGCATTTGTTGTATTTTTCAAAATATTGCCAGATACAAGACTTTTTATGGGCAAACTGGCAAAGACAAAAATGCATTTACATGGGGCACACCAGACTCCCTGGGCTCACCAGTCCCAGCCATGAAATAGGGCACACCAGATCCACCATATGGCACACCCGACCATCGCAGTTAGGACACACCAGACCCTGATACATGTCAATATGGCACACCACACCAGACCATCACAGTCAGGGCACACCAGACCCTGCTAGTTACATAGTGGATGTAGCCAGAACATGTACACAAAATTGGCAAAACCAGGCCACACAAATTATCAAAGGCCAACATTCATTTTAACACCAATTAGGAAATCTGTAATGAAAACACCGATATGAACTATTAAAACATCCAGACACAGGATGTTCCCCCGCTTAATGCTATGAGCTACGGGAGGAATGGCCCCTGGTGAACCTCCAGAGAGTCATGAGAGTGCCTGTCACAAAACTTGAAATTACTGTCATAGTTCTTACATTTTATGTTAGGGCAATTATAAATGATGAAATAAATTTATCAAATACATTTATCAAATAAATAAATTTATTGGCTATTCTGATAGAGCATTGAGAAAACGTTTAACATGTGTCTGTCGAATTCCTTCAAAAAACGCCTTAATATATGACAGAATTCAAAGATACCCTTGTAGTTAAGAATCGGTAGTGAAATACAATAAAATATACATGTACAAAGGAGAATAAATTTCCCCCAACTGAACTGATGGGGGGAATAACGGCTCTTGGAGAACATCCAGGAAACCAGCAGAGCATAAAGTAAAATTAAATATTAAATGTAGTGATATAAAAACAGAAATTGAAAACAAAGTACTTGGCAATTGGCGGAGATGGGGTGGAGGTGGGTATTTGAAAAGCTCAACTAATGGTTCTATACCCTATAAGGTGCTGTGACAAACCCAAGTTGCACTTCCTATATTCCCACCAACCATCCACCAGAATAGGAAGCTGCCCATTGGCTAAAAGTTTGATCCTACAAAAGCCTTTATTGGACCAAACTCTCTAATGTGATTGGCTGAAATGGTTATGAATATTTAGTACTAAATCCTGTTTAGAATCATGTTTTTTCACAATATTTGTAATGGCATTTTGAACTACAAATTGTCTCTAAATTCTACACCTACAGGCAAAGAAAGCTACTAAAAAGTACTAAATACACCTGTATAGTTTCCCATCCTAGGAGTTAATTCCGTGCCAGAATCCTCTGTTTTTCTCCAAATTTGCAGTGCTATTTTGGATACATTTGTTTAACCTTCACACACCTATATCTGCACAGCTTACTGTTTGTTGCCAGTTTGTTACAATACATCAGATTATTCCACACAGTACAGATACAAGGGTTTTTCCAGGTCACAAAGTGCAATGTCCCCTTTTTTGTGAAGTATGATTTCACACACCCATCACCATGCATCCAGCACTGCCAAAAGTTGTGTATATTCATGAAAAAGTTTGCCACCTCAACAGCTGATTGGCTGCTTGCGATCAGCTTAGGATTCTGTGTTGACACAAAATTGGCAATGGCATTTTGTACAGTAAATGCACACACGTATACAGCCAGCAGTACATGCAGTACGTCTTCAGTAGTGCAGATGAGAGTTGTGGCATAATACCAGGTAATCCATGTAAACACAACACAAACAGTAAGGTCCCCCCCCCCCCTAAATGACCCCTCAGTTTCTTAAGTAAGAATTTTTCAAAGATTACATGTAGTGAAAAATATATCTGTGGGTGTTAGGCAACTGTTGTGTGAAATTTAAAGGCATCCTTTTATTCATGGTTGACCGAGCACAAATTGAAGACAAAATTACCCATTTTAAAAATTCACAAAAAATACTTTATTACTGCAGATGACTGAGAAGCAGATTAACATTAATGTTCAATAACGTGTGTATCTACCACGCTTGGCAATGACCTCCAGACATCATCTTCTCATGGTGTTGATGAGTCTGGTCACCCGCTGCCGAGGGATTAGCCATCCATTCTTTCTGCAGTAATCGCGACAAGTCCTCCAGAGTGCTTTCTGCTTGGATACGGGCATACACATCCTTTCAGCAGGTCCCAAAGATGCTTGATGGGATTGAGGTCTGGTGAATTTGCCGGCCAAACCATTTTCTGGATCCCCTCATGAGCCAAGAAGGCGTTCACCTCTCTCCCTCTGTGAGGACGGGCGTTATCGTCCATGAAGACGAATCCATCACCATGGGCTGCGGCATACGGTGTAACATATCGTCAACATATCGTTGCGCATTCAAATTGCCATTGATCTGAACAAGTGGTGTTTTGTTGACAAGACTTATCCCAGCCCAGACCATGATGCTTCCGGTACCGAAGGATGTGACAGATTGCACACAACACTCAGCATGCTGTTCTCCACTTCGACGCCACACACGTTTTCTGCCATCATACAGGCATGCACACACAGTCTTGTGAATTTTGAAATTGGATCATTTTGTCTTCAATCTGAGCTCAGTCAACCATGAATAAAAGGATGCCTTTCATTTTCACACAAAAGTTGCCCAACACCCACAGAAATATTTTTCACTAGATGTGATCTTTGCGAAACATTGCTTAGAAGAGCAAATAGCATTGGAATCAATGGGTAAACTTTCTGTAAGAACTTTGGAATTTAAGTGATAAAACATGAACAGTTGTATACTGGCAGCTGTATGATATGCACATAAATGCAAATATTAAAAGGTTGTATTTAATGTTAGCAACATTCATTTCTACATGTATACGTTCACTTTTCATGTTTGAAGGTGTCATCTAGTACTGAATACAATACTACACTTATACATTTGTACATACAAATGGTGACCATTTCCTGACACAGAGATCACTTCCTTAGGAAAGAGCTAAAAGATCAACATATGCCTTATAGTTTTCAACAATAACAGTTCACAGAAATACGTGTATGTTGCAGAAATGAGCAAGTATTTTCTGTCTATCAAAAATCAAGGAAATTCAACTAAGAATGTCCACTGTGAGGAAAGGACATGAATATGAAGGTATTGAGAGAAGGGTGTGAATAGCTGCGCCTGCAGGAGATACAGTGGCATCACTTGTTTTCACGCACTTCAGTATCAGCAAGTTGGTGCACTTCTCTAATAAGACAAGAAAAATGGCAAGATATTTATGTATCATTTATTGCTATATAACCAATGCACACATGTACAGGGTGAGTAAATAAAAATGCCCACTTTGACAACTCCTTGTCTCCCACGAAATCGAAACATGACATACTATTTCTTGTAATCAGCCTTCATTTGTTCTGGGTATTTTCCACATTCAGTAAAAAAAATCCATTGTTCTTCAGCCATGCATGAAAAGGCCTTTCCATGTGACTACCTCAAAACACCACCAACATGATGTTCCAGCCTCTTGCTACCGACACAATCGCAACAATGGGTGTCTGGACAATGACAGGATTTAAATGAATAGGACATCAATTAAATGGAATTACATTTATCATAATTTACAGTTTAATAAAATGCAATTCCATTTCCAAAAGGATTTTTATTTTCATAGGACACTATTATTACAAGCTGAGCATGATATCTCAAACATTAACATACCTGCACAGTCAAGCTCCAAGAATGTACACTGCCAGATGCACATTGCTTTAGGACAATGTTTATAGAATACCGCTGGTGTAGTGTCAAGTAGAACAGACCTTCTTCCACAAGGAGAGCCAAAGCGCTGGCTGATGACTTCCGTGCAGTCAACTTCATGCCTGGATAGCAGAAAATGTTTTTTTCCCCAGTTGAAATATTTTAGCAAGTACAACAATTAAACAGGATTCTTTTCAACATTTCAAAGGCGTACTGTAAGACAAATATAATTTGGAAATTAAAACTTCAATGAAAACTTATGTCAACACTCCAAAATAAATTGGCCATCATTAAAGATTATGTTGATTGCTGATAGAAGTCTGTGTCATTTCCTAGTTTTATATAGATTGCGTATTGTAAAATACATCAGCCAATTATTTCTGTCATAAAATTTAAAAAGTGACTTTTGAGAGCTATTTTTTTTATCAAGTTCCCCTCTAGCCCACCGGTATCATACTACCATTTGTCTAAAAGTCGTCGCTGCGGGCAGCAAATAAATCCGATGTCATAGGACATACTCCTCTTTGGGTCTAGACACAAAGGAGGAGTACTTCCTATGACGTCAGATTTGTCTAAATACAAAAAGGGAGTATGTCCTATGATGTTAGATTTGTTTGCTGCCTGCAGCGACTACTTTTAGACAAATAGCCCCAGTGGACTATGCTGTGCTCTAGGGTACTTGATAAAAATAGCTCTCAAATGTCACTATTTGGTTATTTCATAGTAGAAATAATTGGCTGTTTTATTTTACAATACACAATCTACACAAAACTAGACAAGGTGATGCGCAGATCACACGTGTTACATCTACATGTAAGTTTCAACTGTTCAAATGAGAACCTATTTCACATTTTTAGCCTATTGTACCACTTGACCTGAAATGACCTTTGACATTGACCTTTAACATCAACATCACATAAATGTTTCCATATTGCATCTTTGGCTCAAGTTTGATTGCAATTGGACTTCAACTTTTCAAATGAGAGCAGTTTTACATGTACATTTTCAGCCCTTTTTACCAGTTGGCTTGTGATGATCTTTGACCTTGATGTGACCTTTAACATCGACATCACAAATGTTTAAATATTGCACCTAACGCTCAAGTTTGATTGCAATTCAACTTCAACTTTTAAAATGAAAGCAATTGTTCAGTTTCAGCCTATTTTATAACTTGACCTCAAAAGACCTTTGACCTCAGTAAGTGACCTTTCACATCACCATCATATCGTTACCATTTTCACGAATTGACACTCACGCGCACCTGAATGTCAGTTCGTAAAACTGCGTACTGAGTAAATTTCAGTTTCACGAACTGACACTCAAGTGTGCGCGCGCACATCAGACACTGACTCGCTAGAGAAGACTTCGTTTTCACGAATTAACACGCAAGCATGTAGCGAAAATACCATTTCAAGAAAAATGCTTCAAAAGCTTTGACACGAATCTACTCCATCTGTATACTTGTGGATTTACAGAAACATTGAACTGAAAACCTCTAAACTCATGAAATTAAGAATTTTTCAGTTCGTGAAAATGAAAATGTGGTTAGCGCACGCTCCCCTACTTGGGTGTCAGTTCGTGAAAACAAAAATTACTCTGTTCTGAAAAATACGTGGTGGTGTTGGTGACGATATGACGGTTAACATAATGCATCTTACGACCAAGTTTGATTGGAATTGGACAAACTTTTCATGAGACAATTTTCTCGAAACTAACCAAGATGCCATATACCGACATGACCTTTGACCTCAGCATTGCGCCTTCCCACCCAAGGGTCATTGCATATAAGTTTAATTAAAATCCACAAAGCATAGAATGTTATAAACTTTCTCCCAAAAAATTATACTAAAACTTTAACATACATACGTTAGTGTTCCAACTAAAACATTTGTTTACGCGACACAAAAATGATGCAGACTTCTCTCAGCAATCAAAGTCATTTTAATACAAACTTTAGTTATAGTGAATACAAGGCCTTGATCATGACCATCCATTTATGTGCACCGATGCTAGATTTAATAAGAAAATTCTGATATAGAACATTTCAACAATATGCCATATCTTGAGAAATAAAAATTAATTTACCGTATTACCCTCTTCAATCCTCCAAAATCCTCTCGTCAGTTTTGACAGATTTTGGAAGATTGAAGTGGAATGGCAAAAAGTGTTGGTTGATCTTGGAGGATGCATTATGTCGAGTTCGTAGGCTGTTGTTCAGGCAAGCATAATTGAGCCCTGCCCCCCACACTAGTTCTGAATGTCACTGGCACTGCCTCAAGCCATTGGAGTGATAGGACAATTTTGAAGGATTGAGGCAATGGTCTTGTCTCCCCCCTCCCCAACCTGTATTAATTCAAGAAAAAAGCAGATAATTTTGGACATTTGAGGCTGAATCCAATTTGTACATGGTAGCAATTGGAGGATTTAGGATGGTTCTTAGCCAAAAGGATAAAGGAGGTTATGGTTAAAGTTCAAAATTATGACTAAAATGAACTTTACATGGCAAGTAAATATCCTTGCACTATAAATTCAAGACTTTTTCCAAACTTTAGTTGAAAAGATGTTGTGCAAGAGACATTACATTCAGCTTCTATATCACATATTAAACATTTGAATGAAATATTTTTCAGAGTAAAAAAACTTACCTCAATAATAGTGGAGCAGTGGCATGTGGATGGGTGACACATGATGTACTGCAACTGCCCATTAGAAGAAATGCGTACACGGCCTTCAGGATGTGCTGACCATAGGTGGGGCCCTTTCATGAATGCAGATTACCACGTATCCACTATCTCAGCATTCAGTGTGTGCAGCAGCTTGCGTAGAGTAGTAACAGCAATATGTGCGGAGGTGATTCTATAGTTCTTTCTGGTGCAACTTGGGTCCTTCTGCATGATTAGAAACAGCCTCTCAGTTCAAGGACACGTGCATATAAAGTGGAAATGAATGTCAGAAGAAATGGAAGTTCTGTCCCTGTATCAATCAAAAAGGACATCAGTTTCTAAAATCTCAAGAGGCGATGGTCTGTCAGAAGATGCAGCTATCGAAGGTCAGTGTTCATCTTCACCTTGACCCCAGTGTGAACCGCAGTGTGTCCATCAGTATACACATACAACCATACTGCCAGAAAGTAGTCCAAGTCAGAGACTTCCTGCTGGGTGTCAGGAACTTTATGAAGTTCCTGAAGATCACGGGGGAGGGTGCATGGCCTAGGTGACTTGGCCATGGGAACGGTGTGTCAGATAATATGCTTACAACATTTGGTGCAGTGAGAGTACGGATGAAGCTCATTCTACAGAGCCTTAGTTATTTTTAGCAGAATGGTTTAATCCAGGTTGTGCTCAGTGCAAGTGGTATATCAACAATGTATCGCAGGACTGGGATTGGAGTGGAGTAGCTGTAGCCTGTGGTCTTCCATCCCTAGCCGCTTGTGGATTCTTTCCATGCAATCCAGGTGTTTGTTACTGAGTGTGATGATAGTAAGAACAAAATCAAATATCTTGTATTAGATGGCAATACTTTGTTTCAATCTGTGATTCAATGACCTCTACAACAAATCTGATGTCATGGTTGTCTGGGTATTACGTTTACAGTATCAATGGGATATTCTAAATACAGTACACAATGTTCAACTTCAAAACAATACAAATAACTTTGGACTCATCTAACCAATGTTTAAGGATGTTCAAACATGGTATTAAATTATGTTATTAAGTTCTAAAGCACACATTTTTTCAACTTCTCAAATTCAAGATTATTTCCAAGTTTCCAGGCTTAAATTGTTTTCACAAATTCTCATGTTCAAGTCTGCTCAAGTTTTTAAGTTAAAACCTCAAGTTTTTGGTTATTTTTTTAGTTTAGTTTATTCCAACTTTTTATTCCAGACTTCACTTTATGTTTTCACTCCTTAGTTCACCAATTCAGTTTTAATTAGAGTTTCCAATATAACACCTTGACACAGTTTGGACAAGGTAAACTACATGTAATCTAGAAAAACCTTGTAAAAAAATACAGCATCATTGCAGATGACCTTCATTAACTGAGCTTGTACATGTACAACGTTGTAAATAACACTTTACTTTTACATGTTCTCTTTTCTAATATGGGTGACACATTACATAGTGCACAATTTATTTTAAATCCCAAAAATAATAGTTATAAGAATAATAACATAAAGAGAATGCACTGAATGTATACATGGTGTCTAGTAAAAAAATTAACATTTCATTCTTTTTAATTCAATATACTAATTCAAGATTCAGGTCACTGTTCAACATTGATACACCAAATTCTGATACAATGGGGTGCACACATTTGTTCAAGGGGGGCAATGAAAGTAAATAAATTGAGACTTATATTTTGTTGTACATTTCAATATTTCATAATTACGCCACTTCATGCAGTACACGTGCATATATTTAAATGTGCATACATAGTGCAACATGCAGCCTACATGTATCAATGGACGGCAGCAGGTCTTGTTGACAAGTGCAATAAACATTTTTTTGATGAATTGGTCTATTTTGTTTTTCTCTTTTTATCCTGCCTTCGCTCTGAAGATTCTCCAATATTTTGCTTCCGACTCTCCTTTTAGTCCCTGTAATTATGTGCATTTTATGTGTCAATTTTATCCACATGTATAACTATTCCTGAAAATGGCTAGAAAAGCTTAGATTGTTATACAAACTGCTTCATGATAACTATAATAAGTAGGAATGATTGAAGCACCCACTGAATCCATATTTCTAACATATACATGGTCAATCAATGTACCACCTTCCGTTGTAGAATCAGTAACAATCTGTTTATAGCCATGACCTTCCATTAACTTTTGAATCTGTGACGCATGTTTCAGAATGTCTTCATTAAAATCACCCATGACAATACATCTGTTGGATATCTTATGAAGTTCTTCAAGCAATATTTTCATCTTCATAATAAATTCATCCATAGTATATGATGCAGGACGATAGATTACTATCACAGAGCATGATATTTCACTAATGATTTGAAATGCAATAAATTCAATATTTTGCACTGGTAATACTAGCCTACTAAAAGATCTGTTCCTTCTTCCAAATACACTGATGCCTCCATGACTTTGTTGTTTCAACATTCTTGTCACCTCATTTAAATTATCATATGATAAACCTCTGATTTGATGATAGCAATTAAATTCAGTTAAATCTGCATCCGAGTACAATTCATCATCAATCCATGTCTCAGTAAGACAAATGAAATCAGATTTAATAATTTCATTATTACATATTAAGTCCATATGGTGTGCCTGCAATCCTTGAATGTTATGCATCATAATAACAGTCCTGTTTGAGTCTTCTTCCACTGCATGTACTTCATCAATACATGTTGGCATACCTTCTAATGATTCTGAAACACTTTTATTACAATAAATATACTTTTCATCAAATCTTTTGATCACAAGTCCATTCATCGATGTAACTCTGCTGAGTGCAACATATGCTTGTCCAGCTGAAAATGTACGTTCAAGTGAAACCACTGCTTTATCTGTTGTCATTCCTTGCACTTTGTGCACTGTGCATGCCCAGGCTAATTTTAAGGGAAACTGCTGTCTTACACACTGCTTTGTGACACTTTCTTCTTCTTTTTCAATTGGAACTGTGTTAGCATGATTTGAAGAATTGAATTTTCTTTTCAACTTACAACCAACATTCTTATTGTCGAACTGAACATAAATGTATTTTGGCCAAGATTTATCAGGCAACATAGTTATTTGACGTACAATCCCAAATACACCATTCACAAGTCCATCTGATACATCAATGTTCTTAGTTAGCATTACTCTAGCACCAACACCCAACCACAATGATTCAGGCAAGTTTGTGTATGTTGATTTCTTAGGAATTTTGACCTTTCCTTTTTGATTACCTTTATTTGAATGTTTTTGAAAGTCCTTTGCAACAATACATGTACACTCACTACACTTTGCAAACAATGTCTGTGTATTGTATTCATCAACCTCTTTGTTACATGGAAATATATGTAACGCATCATCCCAATCCTCTCCTGTTTCTCGGGAGCTTAAAATTGTCACATCTTCATCTGATAACTTTTCTTTCTTAGGTTTGATTCGTAATCTATTCAATATCTGTGCAAACTGAACATCATCTTTTTGTCGCATGATTTCACTAAGCTCAACTTTCTGGAAATTATCATTCCACAGATCAACCGGAATTCCTTTCTGATGCAATGGTTTTCCTTTCACTGGAGACAACTGATAAAAATCACCAACAGCTAAAATACTGACACTTCCAAAGGGATCATGATTGCGTGTTTGTTTTATCTGACGCAAACGGCCATGAATATAGCATAACATCTTGTGATCAACCATTGATATTTCATCAATAATTACAATTTGAAGATCTTGCAATGCATTCCTTAGAGTATTCAATTTCTCTTCTCCAAGTGGTTGATAAGGTAATCTAGCATCAACTGGGATTGACAGGGCACTGTGAATTGTACTACCATTGATATTAAATGCAGCAACTCCTGTAGGTGCAGTTAATAAGACTGAAACATTATCTGGATTCTGAACCATTCTTGCAAACAGTCTTGTAGCTTCATAATATAGTGATTTAATCAAATGACTTTTTCCAGTTCCAGCTCCACCAGTGACAAACACATGAAATGATTTAGGATTTCTACCATTCACCTTTTGTAAGCACCAATTACGAATCTTATTAAACACCTGTCTCTGCCGAACATTCAAGGATCTCAACAAATTCATTGCATCTTGGTTTGAAATTTTTACTGAATATGGTTCAAAACTACATAGTTTTCCTTTTTTATCAGCCTGCAAATCAGGAATATCAAATTCATTCTCTTCTTCTGTTACTGGTATACGTTCTGATTGACATTCAAGTCTGTCTTGCTCAGAGTTAGGACAGATTAAAGCCCAGGCATCTTCTTGAAGACCAAATTTGTTCACATACTGTTCTGCACCTTTAAGAGAATCAACATTTGCCTCATAAATGGATCGGTTACTTTCAACAATGCATTGTACTAATTGCAATTGATTATTAAGACGTACGGAACCATTATTATAGAATTCTTGATGTGTTTCAAACTGAGATGGTTTCAGCTGGCAATCTACACGATATGGAAGAAATAGCTGCAGTATACTTTGGTAATATTTCTCAGGGTATTTATTCTCTGTAAACCGAGGATATCTTATTACTGCTGGCTCAGTTCTATTCCGTTTCTGTATGTGACCCAAACCATCTTTCAATACATACACTGGTGAATGCTTTCTTTTCTTATTTGTGTTTGCATTATAAATAATTCTGTATTCAGAGCAAAATGTAGCCAGGCACATGTCATTAAATATATCAAGTTCTGGTCTTGCTTTATAACGATCAACTTTATTTACCATGAATATGTCACTGTCATCATCTTCAGATCTGTTTTGAATTACACTCAGTGGCAAGCTCATTCTGACAGGATTCTCACCCACAGGTATAAACTCTACTTTTCTTGAACCCTCTTTCAATCTAAGACTACAAACACGAAACACTGCTTCTTGAGCTGATATCTCACGATTATGTAAATACACACAACCAAGTTGCCTCATACTTTGCCTAGCATCTAAATTGCCCTTCTGTGCTTCTTTCTGAGTACTTGATAGTAACTGTCCCATTTCACGTTCAGCCTTGGACATATATGACACAACATAAGCTGCACAGGCATATGCATCACTGATGAATTGGATATCCATGTTAGCATTCCAACATCTTATCAAATCAGGATTGTACAGATTGACCCATACATCTTGCGCTTCTCGTTTTATGACAATAGTAGCTTTGCTGCTTAAAACATTATGAGCTTTTTCAAAATCATCTTGTGAAATCTTAAGTCTTTCAAACAACTCCAGAGTCGATACATGCTGGTTTTCCTCAAGCTGTAATGCATCCCACACAGACTTCAATAATTCTTTTGCTTCACTACACGTTTGTTTCATTTTATCACTACACTCAACATTACTTTTATCACTACACTCAACATTACTTTTATCATTCTCATCTTCGTAATCACTACCACCAACATAATCACTGTCATCAACATCATTAACTATTGCATCTGGCTCAGTAATAAATGTTCTATTTGAAGGTGGTCTTGGAAAGTTAAATCTACACTCAGTTCCTTTTTTTTTACATGACTTAGAATGTTTCCGACTATGTAGCTGCACATGAGAGATTATATCATTCAGTTCCTCATCTTGTTCCTTAGATGGCAATTTGCAACTAATGTATGAATCAATGAATTTAATCACTTCTTCATCACTGTCAATTCCTAACTTTGGAGCATTCTCAATCCAGAATAAACAATGTGTATGGGGAGATCCTCTTTGCTGAAATTCAACTCTATAAAAATAGTCATTCACTTTGCCAATAGGTTCAGCCCTTGACATGATAACATCTTTCAAAAATGTATGGAACCGTTTATCAAACATTCTAGCTACAGTCACTGGATTACTTCGCAATAATTTACATTTATCACCCCAATCCAAATCTTTTATGTCTCTAGAATCACCTTGTTGCCGCAATAATGTGTTTATGATTTCAGGCCATCTCATATCAGCTGCTGAAAATGAGCAAAACCATGTCGGTATTCCAAGCTGTCTAATCATTGCCATGACATCTTTCTGAGCTGATTGCCAATATGGGGGTGTACCTCTGATGGGCTTCAAGAACTTATAACCACTATCAGATTGTAAAATATCATTAAGTTGATCTCTATCCTTAATCATGTTCGCCTGCACATTCTCAGCACAATGTACTTTTCCTGAACTTTGACGCAATGCAATTGACACACTTGACATAACTTGTTGTATTTCTGACAGGTATTGGGCATAGAAAACATACTGAATGTTTTTTGCAAATCTATTATCTGCATTCATTAACCTGTTATGAAAATATCTAGAAAGACTTAGATTCCCTTCATGATGATCAGTAAATGTCGGCATACCTGTTGGAAATAGTGTTGGAAAACACTTGGCTTCATTTGTTTGTTCCATGAGAACTCTCACTGGACTATTTGCTTCACATGGGGCTACACATAAGACTTCATCGAAATGCTGATCTAAAATCTCAGAAGCAACATTAACTGGTTGCATGCATGTATCGTAAGTAATGCCTGTCAAACGTTCCTCATCTGTTTCTTCCTCTGTGTCTTCATCACTCTCACATGAATTGTCAGATTTATCTCCTTGTTCATCTTCATCTTCCAATGGATTTTGCCACTCATTGTTTATGTCAATGTTACTATACCACAAATTGTTTTGCTTCAAAAAACAAAGAGCACGTTCAACATGTTCTCTGGTTACATACTGAAACTGGTAATATCCTTTGAAAGATAATTTTCTCTTCAACTTAACTCGGATTAACTGGTTATTACTTCCACATCTAGGCAATGCTGTTACTGTCTCAGAAATATTTGATGGTACACAAACAACTGGACCATGGACTGCATTCTGACCTCCTCTAGGCAATGCTATCATCTTCATAAATGCTACATTAAGTGCAATTAAATGTTCTTCCAATGTATTCAAACAACTCAATTCCTCAGGGATATCTTCCAATGCCAAATTGTTTGTACATGCTTCTGCTGGTATCCTGTTCTGAAGCAATTTCCTGTGACACGTATAGCAAATCCACAAACATGATCGACTTGATTCTGACAATCCACACCTCTCACTACATATTGTGTTTATACATGTATGCAAATACTTAACAGATATACATGTACCAGCAATGTTACTGTATTTGTATTTCTTACACTTAATGACTTGTTTGCGAAAAAGAAGTTTATAGCAGACTGCACATATATATTCAGGTCCTGCTGACACTTCTTTCCTCCAGTTTGTTCTTACATTACTCATAACTCTTTGCTTTGCTCTATTCCTTAATGATCTTTGTAAATTCATATGCTTCAATTTCTCACGGTACAGTTTATCACTTTGATACTTTTTTTTTGCTTTATCAATTAATGACCTTCGATAATGTATATTACAATAATACTTTCTTTTTATATTTTTAATCAGATTATTTCTATATGTTAAATTAGTATGATATTTACTCTTTGCAGTATTAATCTTTTTTAGTCTGTATGTTACATTGTCATGATACCTAGTTTTTGCGCAGGCAATCTTCTCCCGTCTATGTGCTTCATTCTTGTGATACTTAACTTCTGCATATCTAATCTTTTTTTGCCTATGTGCTTCATTCTTGTGATACTTAGCTTCTGCATATCTAATCTTGTTTTGCCTATGTGCTTCATTCTTGTTATACTTAGCTTCTGCATAGTTAATCTTGTTTTGCCTATGTGCTTCATTCTTGTTATACTTAGCTTCTGCATAGCTAATCTTCTTTTGCCTATGTGCTTCATTCTTGTGATACTTAGATTCTGCATAGTTAATCTTCTTTTGCCTATGTGCTTCATTCTTGTGATACTTAGCTTCTGCATATCTAATCTTCTTTTGCCTATGTGCTTCATTCTTGTTATACTTAGCTTCTGCATAGTTAATCTTCTTTTGCCTATGTGCTTCATTCCTGTGATACTTATCTTTTTTGGTAATCAATGTTTTTTGTCTATATTCTGCATTCTCATATCTGTATTCAACACATCTAATTTTATTCTCTTTATATTTAACATTTTGTTCATATTTCTCTTTCAAAGTTTCTTTTTTCTTGGAAGCATTTCTTTCATAATTCTTTTTCTCATATGCAAGTGCAGCTATTCTTATTTTCTTACAACCATGGTATGTTTCTTTCTTGGCAGATTTTTTCTTTTCCTTATACATACTATTTTCTTTATATTGAGTTTTTGCTGCTGATTTTTTATCACTTTGATACTGCATATCATTGACATATCTGTCTTTATTTCTTAATCTGCACTTAGTCTTACTGACATCAGAAGTGTTGCTTTTTACACTTTTCAAATCCTTCCTTCTGGCATATTTTTCTTTAGCTTTCTCCCTTTGTGATTTCTGTTTCAATCTCAAATTTACACGTTTCCGTTGTTTCCGCTGCATATTAATACATCTGCTTTCTTCCTCACTGACGTCTGAAACCTTTGTAACCAAATCATAATGTACACGTCCTCTGTGGTACAAATAAATTCCCGACTTCAAAACATTCTCACTACTCTCACTGCCTGTATATATGTATGTACTAGAACATTTATACCACTTATTTACATTGTCATATGTATAAATATCTACATCCAGCATGTTTGCCATTACCATTATTTCTACTTCTGTAGCCCATGTACCACTTTCAAAAATTCTTGTTCTCAATACATACTCTTCAACTGTCATGTAACCTTCACGTAATATACACTGAAATTTGGTTCTATTTGTCATTAAATGATTAACTATTGCTGTCCTGAACTGCATATGATTATCCTCAGTTCCTGAGATAGCACAAGAAATAGCTCTAAAGAAGCAATTACCATCACCTTGAATTCTTGTGATACAGTCGGGTGCTCCCATTTTCTCACATGAATTTGGAATGTCATGACTGTTTAGAGATACTTTGGATACACCAAATTTCTCACAAAGCGCAATCTTATTTCTATATGTTAAAGGAACAAATTTATGAACAGTTGCATCATGACTTTGCAAAATTTCTATCTCACTTCCATTTGATTGCTTTGCCTGTGCATTTGTGCTTGTGCCTGCACTGCTCTTGTTATAACTCTCCTCATTACAGATACTGTGATCATCATCTATCCAGACACTTACTCCTGTGATTTCAAATTGTTCATAATCCCTAATATTCATAGATACTCCGAGTTCTGAACAGTACCTGTATACACCGTGCCATGATGATTCGCATTTCAACAAACTTCTTCCTTCACTGTCTTGGTGGCCATTCTGATTTCTAGCGTGTGAATCAAAAACATAATACATTCCATCTTGAGCAATTACTGAAAATGTGTTCCCCTTGAAACAGATAAAACATGCACAATATTTCTGGACTGTCTGCTCTACTGCCCTCCTGAATGAAATCATATTGAACTCATTTAGATTTGTTTCTTCTGTAAAAATGCCAGACACAGATTCATCAATCTTCATGTGGAAATGTTTTCCGAATGCATCAATTTCATCGGGCAACTCATTCACTAACAAATATTCATTCATCATCGTGGAGCTCCGAGACAAACAACTGTACAATTCATTGCCGGTATTCAACACAAAATCCATGTCTTTAGAACACCACATGTTCAATGGCTTAATTTGGCCAAAGAGAATTCCACAAAGGCTCATACAAACACATTGTCTTCCAGCCAATTCCCCAAATCTAAGATCACCTTGATGAAAACTACCTTGAACAAATGTGATATTTTTACTCTGTTCTATCTTTTGATTTTCAATGCAAGAAGTACTTTTACTATCAATACATGTGTCATTTGCCTCATCGTCAGGTTTATGTATCCTCTGTGAATTACTAATTTGTCGAACTCTTTGCTTTTTTCGACCATCATTATCTTCAATAGAAGTTTCCACATTGTCTTCAGCTTTTCTCTTTGGCTTCATTTTCTCATTACTACACTTTTCATTTGGTACCAACACTTTCTCTCTCCTCTTTCCAAGTCTATATCTGGTACTAACTTTTCTGTCTGAAGTCACTTCATTTCTGCTTACATCTTTATGCTGTTTATCTTGCTTGACAGGTTTACCTCTAGTCTTCTGCTTTTTTGCCTGATTTCCCTGAATTGTTTCCTCTCCACTATTAGAACTCTCAACATTAGTACTTTTCTTGCTCCGCAGAGAATAGCCTCCAGTTTGCTTAACTATGCACTGTCCTTGGCCTGTATTTAATG
Source organism: Hippasteria phrygiana (assembly GCA_037893225.1). Classification (NCBI taxonomy): domain Eukaryota; kingdom Metazoa; phylum Echinodermata; class Asteroidea; order Valvatida; family Goniasteridae; genus Hippasteria; species Hippasteria phrygiana. The sequence continues at coordinate 1,109,756 of JAZGUH010000321.1, forward strand.
CATCTCTGCAATCCATGTCATCTACTACGTGCTTGCTAGAACATGTTTGTGCCTCACCTTCATTTCCATTCATTGTTGAAATTTGAAAGTACCCTTCTGTAGATGAAAGTCCCTCAGTACATGACTTGACAGCTACACTATCCACGTTCAGCATCTCATATTTGTTCTCATCTGTAGGAATTCCAAGATCATACAACAAACAATCAATATAAGTACATCGTCCACATTTACGACACAACCATGATACTGCTTTACTTGCTAAAATAGACTCCATCTTTGAAAACCCCAAACAGTTCACATGATACAGAATGTTGCAACTGTCACACTCTACACTTCTTTCAACTGGATCAAACAATTTATCACATAACCAACATTGCCTAGCTTCTGTTTTCTTCAAGTAATTCACATGCTTAGCCTTTGTCTTGTCAACAACACTGTCTCTCTTATGCAAATTTTGTGTAACATTTTGGGTTACTGATTCTGAACATTTATTTCTCTTTAATGAAACTTGTTCATGCTGAGTTTTGCTTTTCTGCTTATGTTTGCAATTATCTCTCTTCTGCATATTCTTGATGACATAACTCAAACCTCTTCTAGTATGACTTTGAATTCTTTTCTGTGCTTTCTCATGGTTTCTTCGTTCTTCTTGGCTCATGCGAATTTCCACCACCTTACCGTTCTTTGACCTATGATATGCTTTTTTGCATTCATTTCTTCTCATTTTCTTTCTGTTTGGTTTTGATACCTTTCTTTGCTCTCGACAGTACTCTACAACACAGTCTAATATTTGACTTCTACTGCAACATGTCTGTTTCTTTTCTTTCAACCTTCTTATTGCTTTCTTGTGTCCGAGTCTCTTTTTGGTCATTTTGTTAATTCTCCGGTTCTTGAACTGATTCACCTGTCTTTCAACATTTGAAACAGGAATATACATACATACATTATGTGATTCACACACATGTTCACCATCAGACTGAAGCATACGTTCTTGTATGAATTGAATGATGCACACTGGGATTCCATTTGATCGAGACTTTGATTCTCGTTTGAACTTCGGCTTCAACACAGCCCCTGTTACAAGACTTGAGTTTATCTTTGATAGTTTAACTGACTTCACCTTCGTCATCTTTGGCTATAAATTGACAATCAACTTCAGCTTTGTAACCTTGGCCAAGAATTATAAATCAAGTTCAGCTTTAAAATCTTTGGCTATGAAATGACAACTTTAGCTGTGTGATATTTGGCTATGAATTGACAATCAATTTCAGCTTTGTGGTCTTCTGCGTTATGGCCAAGAATTAACAATCAAGTTCACCTTTGACATACATGTATTTTGAAATAAATGTAGAATTAACTTCAACTTTGTAATCTTTGGCCTTGAATTGACAATCAACTTCAACTTTGAAATGTTTGGCTTTCAATACACTGTCAACTTCGAGTCTATTTTTTGGCTTTCAATTGATTCAACTTCACTTTGTGATCGTTTGCAACTAATCAACTTCACTCTGTAATCGTTTGCAACTAATCAACTTCACTCTGTAATCGTTTGCAACTAATCAACTTCACTCTGTAATCGTTTGCAACTAATCAACTTCACTCTGTAATCGTTTGCAACTAATCAACTTCACTTTGGAATCGTTTGCAACTAATCAACTTCACTTTCGTTTGCAACTAATCAACTTCACTTTCGTTTCCAACTAATCAACTTCACTTTCGTTTGCAACTAATCAACTTCACTTTCGTTTGCAACTAATCAACTTCACTTTGGAATCGTTTGCAACTAATCAACTTCACTTTTGTTTGCAACTAATCAACTTCACTTTCGTTTGCAACTAATCAACTTCACTTTCGTTTGCAACTAATCAACTTCACTTTCGTTTGCAACTAATCAACTTCACTTTCGTTTGCAACTAATCAACTTCACTTCACTTTGTAATCGTTTGCATAAGCAATTCCAATTGACTTTGTAAACGTTTGCAACTAATCGTTTGCATAAGCAATTCAACTTCACTTTGTAATCGTTTGCATAAGTAATTCCACTTGACTTTGTAAACGTTTGCAACGAATCGTTTGCATAAGTAATTCAACTTCACTTTGTACTCGTTTGCATAAGCAATTCAACTTCACTTTGATCGTTTGCATAAGCAATTCCAGTTGATGAAAGGTAGATGAAATGTTAATGAAGCACAGGTGAAATACACTAACAAATGGAATGAGATGACGAAGGAAGGTTAAATGGACAGACGCACTGGACACAACTAACACACAGGAAAGAAGTTGAAGCTTTCACTGCAAATGACATCTGATGTCTTCATTTCTGAAACAAAAAACAAAAACCAATAGTATGATTATATTCTTTTGGCAGTCCCACCCATAACGCTTACTAAGCTTCAACACTTAGAGTTGGGGTCACAACTCATCAGTAATCAGTGCAATGCAATTCTTCTTTACAAAACTGCCTTTACTCCCAAATCGTTCGAATAAAAAAGTAGCCCTTCAGCACACGGAAGACATTTACCATGTAATAAACTAAAAATCAAACACAATTGAAAACTTAAAAATTGTATGATATTTTTCCCCACTGCTAAATGATTAACTATCATTCTTGTCTACACTGAGAAATATTCAAGATGTCCGTATTACTCAGTGACATAAATAGCCTTTGTTACACTTGTGGGGAAGACAGCACACGAGGACGTATCGAATGTCGTACTTTCCCAATACTTGTGAGGACAATGCTTTGTGTTTCCCATTGTTCCTTTAATATAACCCAACCCCATAAACTAAGCACGTATTTCAACGTGCGAGGACCGGTTTCAACCAAAGAACTGACTAGCGGGAACTGAAAAGATCTTTTGTTTCCTTTATCCTCTTGTCCTCGCACGTATATACAGAACATGTACAAACAATGTACACACATTTCTCAATGGGACCACCAATTTTGTTCCAAGATATTACATGCAAGGCTCTCATGGCTGCAGGGGGAACATGCACTCAATGCCCCAATCCTCAGAAGTCCTTGAAAGTTATGCCACTGATTTTGTTATCTGTTACATGATGTAAGCCACATAAATGAGCATATCATTATGCAATTCCCAAGCATGTGTAAATAACACACACTAATAAACCAAACTACAAATGCCATGTGACATACATTGTAAGAGTGCATACAAGATCATACCACAGTTAACACAAAATCCACATGTTGACACTTTATTATGTTCAAGTAGTTTGAACTGTAAATGCCTTTGCTTTCTACTTCCAATGACAATTTTATTTGCTTCATACTTTGTCCATTGATTAGTCAATGTTTTATATGCAAGACTTCAATAAAAGCCAATATTTACTAATTACACAATGATTGTCACCCCAACTCTAAATGCTAAATCCAAATAACCATACATGATGTAGACTATTAACCACTGTGCATGACAACACACATTAACCAATAACATGATACCTCATCATAAATATCTAATTTCTCATAAATATTTAATCTTATTATTTATTAATCTTATTTCAACAAGCACCTTAAATACATATCAAATGGACTCTCAACAGCAACAAGCACTTGTACTCGAATAGATAACACTGGTGTGTTTAATCATGAAAGTTTCTCTATTCTCCATGTTCGATTCCCAACAAGACCAATGTTCGTAATGTAGCCTAAGCATTCTCTGATGCTAACAGACCAAGAGAGAAGCAGATCAAAGAAGGGTGCAAGTTGAGGTAAAAAAAATAGAGAAAATAACAATATGACATGAAAGGTTTTAGCATTTTAGAAGTTTAATTGAAACAACTAGTGGCCGAATACAGAACTCTTTCCAACATGACTAATCTGCTCATGCACACACATGACCACCTATTTCTTTTACTTCATCTTCAACTCAACTCTCATTGATAATACAATAAAACTACCTTAGTGCGACCAACTTATCGCCTTTTTAACAATTGAACATGGTCTGGTGATAGTATAGAGTCTCAGCGAATGGCTGACATGGCGTTTCAAATAAAAAACAAACCAACCATTTGCCAACATAAACATCAAATTTCACCCTCAAAACAGCCACAAAATTACTAGATACCCCACCTGAGTTACAAGTCATGCAAGTACAGATTGATGATTAAGATATAAGTACTAAGGTTTACTTACAATCCGGATGCAAAGTGAAATTTCCCGTTTATCAACAAATGCTCTGTCGTGAATATCGCACGAACGCCATTTTCAATTAGCTGCAGTACTATGATTGACTTGTGGATGGTGCCTAGCATCAGACAGGCTAAGACAGGTGTCTCACTGCAGATAGCTGACTGAAAATGGCGTATTTGAAACACGATGTCTTCCATTCACGACACTCGCCAGACCAGAACAATTTTACTTTAATACCTCCACCAAAATCGGTAAACAACAGCAAATCTTAGGAAATAACTACAGTACCCATTTGTGTTCATAATTGTATAAACACTTGATACAACATTTGATTTTGAGAATTTTGTTGAGGAATTTTAGTGCAATATAGGAAAACAAATTATGTGTTAGGTCTTTGCACCAGTCACTCAATTTAAGTGTTCACATACATGTTGATTTCTTCCTCATTTGTTTTTTACAGATTTGGCCAAAATAAATCTTGAAATAATAGGTTGTTCCACATGTTTAGACTTTCTTATTCTTGCTGTACTAGCCTATGAGAAAAATCGACGTCTTTCTAAACCCCATAGTTCTAGGGGTAGGTTGAGACGTCACAATGGTCACAAGGGATTGTGGAAAGGAAATGGGAGCGATTTTTTGTGCGCGTTTCTTTCCAAAATTCCTAGTATTGTGTAACCATTGTGACGTCTCATCTAGTACTAGGCGATATTTGCGATAAGGTCTTTTTGTGGGGTAACGTTAAACATCAGTAGTACTTCTCCGTAAACAATATGAAACCCGACTTTCACAAAACATTCATCTTTATACTTCCAATGATACATAAATGCAATCCTTTGAAATTAAATGCTGAAATAATTTGAACAAAACAACAAATTTATAAATGTTTTTCTTCGGTTGAACGGCCATCAACCTTACACTTACGATGAACGCTGCGATATGTTCAGTCTGATCTCCGCATATCTGCTCCAGGCCATACACTTACCGCACGTTCATTCCACAAGAATACGAGGCGAAAGCCAAACAGTTTAACATCTATTGGTCGCATTTTAACAAAGGAGGGCGCTATTCATTTTCTGCAGCTCAGACTTTCAGATTGTATATATATATGTACGGAATCATCATCAGACCACCGCCGAACAGCAGGCGCGATCAATCGATCACGAGAGTTTCGGTCAATTATTTCCACTCTATCGCGGTCCGCCTCGAAATTATTCAGCTGACTGTTTCTACTTTTTCGCTTTTGAAAAAAAATTCGCATTTTAGTTTTATTATTAATTATAAATAAATCAATATGTAAATATAACCCATTGTTCGACATGAAACAATGATTATGATCCCTTAAATTTTATGTTGCTACCGGATAATAATAAATTGTACGAAAACAAATAACTTAGGAACTTTACTTTCCACAAATATAGTAATTAGTTGAGTGCATCATTCGAGCTTGCTCTATGATTCGAGGAACTTGCTCTTTACCTATACCTACCGTGCGAGGCGCCCTTCTCATCGTTACCTCCTAATCAAATACTTCCCGTTTCATTTCTTCTTTTTTTCAGAGAACTGTCCTGTCTTCTCCTAATAAAGATAAGTAATTTCTCATAGACAACAGTGATAAATGCCCATACTTCAAAATTCATTTAAAAATACTTAGAACTCTCACATGTGTTCAGACTGCACAGAAAAATGATGATCAACACGTCATCTTTCATTTTCTTTTCAATCTTTGGTGGTTGACCATCAACTTCTAGAGAAATTCTCACCCAAAGAAGACAACCCCAAAAACGAATGATGTTTCCCAAAGTGAAAAGGCAGCCATCTTGAAAAAAGGATTCCTCCATAACATGACTAAATAGCGCCACTTTTGGGCCCAATTGCATCCGGACGAAATACTCGGAATTGGAAGCCCCACGGTCTGGGCCAAAGGTGCATTGCCATATCTTTTCAATTTCCTAATTCCATGGCTCTAACTCTAGTTCTCCAATAATAGAATAAAGCCAAGTAAAAAAACAAAACAAAAATAAACAAACAAAAAACAAACAAACAAACAACATCAAAAAGTTAATCGTCCTCCCTGCTTACTCTTTTGACGCAACATTATTTTAAAAGATGTTTCAGAAGTTCAAATGTTTCTAATAACTTTACTACTGTTCAATAAACATTTTAAGAGGTTTTGTGACCATCAACTAGAAGACAACTGCCCAAAAGTATCAAATAAAAAGGAGCCTCCTCCTTTTAAAAGCACGTATCGATCGTGCAAGCTAAATATGACTATTTTAGCCTATTTTTCAATAACAAAATGAAAAAAAAAACGCCACTCATCCTCCTCTTTTTGGAAAAAAACATGCGATCAACTTGTGTATATTTTTACTTTGCCTAATTTGAGTGTATAATTTTTATTCATGAGCTCGTCGAACGGATTTTTAGCCGCCTACATGTGTACCCTACGAGGCAAACCCCTTTAAAAATCGCCCTCATGTGTCAGTGGTGAGTTGTAGGAGGCATGTTTTAATTATAAGTCTGTTTAATGGGCACAATCCTTTCTCCAATGGTAGATAAAAGGGGGCTCCCTCGACATATTTACCAAAAATAAAAACATTCTAATAAAAAACATAAAATTTTAATAAAAAACATACCAAAAATGCCATCCGAAGTATGCACATCAAACAGTCGCTGAGAACATCATCCAGTGACCCAGATCTAAACTCTGGCTGAAAACACCTGCTTAATTACATTCTGTCAGTAGAATGATTGACAGCTCCATTATGAGGGCTTCCAGTGGTTTGCCATACTGTGGCTGAGCGGTTCCTCAAAAAAAAAAAATTGTGTACACAAGTCAATGGGGCGACTAACTTCTCAGAATCGGCCTGACCAGTGGGTGAATTCACCATCTAGGACGACTAGACTGTTTTAAAAACGGGGTTTATATTGAGGATTACATGTAGTATGACCGAAATTAACCCAGCGGTTTTTATGTAAATAAGAAAAATATAAAAACTTGCCTCACCCATGGAGGAAAGATGCCTCACCTAACAAGCCGTCAACTTCTTGCCACCGGTGGACACAAATACATGCAGATTAAAATTGCCAACTGGCCGGTTGACGTCTATACACGCCAATTTGCAACATTATTGGAGTATTGTGTACGTTATGTTTGGCTGCACAAGCCTTTTGTTTCCGTTTCGCCTGGCTGCATAACCCGGCTTGGTGCCCTGGCGCCACCCGGTGGCAAGAGATTTTAAGTAGATGTACTCCATAAAGACCTTTCTATTGTTTGTAAACCTTGAGCTCCTTTTATATTATTCTTGGCCCAAGACGCAAACGATGGATAGATATTAAGGTCTATACAATCTTTGATTGCATGCAGCAAATGTTTACGGCACGCACGCGCACATGCAAAACGACTTCACCACGCAATAATCATTCCATTTCGGTTTGACCATGGAGGAAGGATGGTTTGACAGACTTCGGCTGGATCTGACCATGGATCTGACAGATTCGTTTCTTTTTGAAAAAGAGAAAACTAACAGAAAATCTAGCAGATTCAAACTTTTGGCAGATTCTCGACAAAATTATGTAAAATTAGTGATCCTACCAGAAAAATATAGCAGATTTGTTTCCAACAACCTTTAATCACTTTGCACTATTTCCGTCCCCCTCCCCCCCCCCCCCCCCCCCTCCAGTGGCAATAGGCAGGCCAGTCTCAGCGTTGAGGTCCCCTGATGTGTACGAGTACACAGTAAACTACAACAGCTATTGGAAGCCAGGCTAGACACAACAATTTTTTTAAACTACTTATTTTTGAAAGCATTTTTTCCCCTGTATGATTTTGTTGTAAAAGGAATTTTTTTTTACATCTCCATATATGAATATAGGTGTTTTGTGTAAATCGGGATGATTTACTAAATTGTGGTTATATCTGCCAGAATTTTGAAATGCTCTAGCAAAACTTTTTGATTTTCATCTCGTTCGCTACATTTTAAAGACCCTATGCCCATTCCTACCCGAGGCTAATTGCTTCACTCATGAATAATACCTCCAAGACATTTTAACATCATATAAATGTTACGTTGATTTTTTAACCTACTCTCAATTACTTGATAGTCATACATTGAACTCAAAATGAATAACTAATGAAACACTCTTTTCTTTTTCTTCAACAATATATTCCATGTAAACGCAACTCAAAACATGATAATCTAAATACCTAAAAACATGTTTAGCAACCAAGTATAAAATATCTTTAACGTAATTTTGTGACAACATTCACATATAACTGTGCAGTCTTAGGTCCTCAAATGTAACACATAACAATCTTGAAGTACACATTAATTAAAACATTTTACATACATGTAGTTATTAAAACCCTCCTATTTAAATAGCACAAGTGAACCCTTGTGCTATTTAAATGATCAAAATCAGTCAAAATTCCCTTCCACCTCCCCTGCCTATACTTTCTACACAGACAGGGTCAGATTACATGTGGTTTGTACATGTGGCAGAAGGGTCACAAACAATCACCTTGACTGATTTTGACCCATACAACAACATGGCTCAGAATGTATACATGTTTGCATAAAAGGGTTTTAATAACTACATGTATTCAAACGATCCACACAATTTCCAAAAATCCATGATGTATACTCTGAACTTTGTTGGCTATATATAAATACATGTAGTATCTTTCTAAACATCTATATTATCATCTGACAATAGCGAGTAACATTTGACACCTTCCAATCAAACTCACCATTAATTTAAGAGTTTCAAATGCAAAGTCTGTTTGAATTTATCTTCAAAAACAGTATGGAAACTTTCAAAACATAAATAATACCAAACACTCATTTGTGGGCCACTTCTCACTTTTTGTTCCCAAACTAACTCAAATAAAAATATGATTATTAACAATGTCTTCTAAAATCACAATAATGTATCACTATCTTCAAATCATGTCTGAGTTGTTTCCATCAAAACTAACAGTAATGTTTCAAAAAATGAACTTTGCATAATTTTCCTTTCACATAGTTCTACACCTTGCCATATTTGATTGCAAGAACACGAATATTAAACCATCTTCAAACATGCACCTCAATTTTCTGCAGACACCATTGTTACATTCTACTGCACTGCTCAATACCGGTACCTGAAGTGGGTTTATTTTATACTACATAATTATGACATACAATATTTTACACTGATAAGTTACAACAATATGCATAAGCTAACTACATGTTCAAACATTTACGATACCAAAAAAAAAAATTAATGTGAACTTCAATAACACAATAATACACATGTACATCAGCAGCGGAGTTTTCCAACATTCAGACATATTTCCAACAACACTTTAGTCAACCAGTACACAACTTTGTACACTTTCAAAGTTTTACATTTTCTCCTTTTACGATGATGTTACATGGTTAATTTTACATCTTACAACAGTACAATTTTTTTCAAGCACAATTTTTACATAATACTGCATGTATATGCTGTGTTCAATACTTCTCTTGATATAACAACTGTATTTTGTACTATGCTGTAAAATATTTGAGGCTGTACATGTACAAAAACGATCTCAATCTTACACTTTTATCTCTTAACTGTCATGTCCACATGTTCTTCTATTTGTTTTGTGCACAATGAAGATCATTTATACTGAAAAAACAAAAACAGCATGACAAACACATCATCAAACATTTCTTTGTGCACATTGCAGACATACAATATCCATAAAGTAACATCTACTAAATATTTTTCTTCCAATATCTCTTCTGCAACTGTCTTTTTTTGACATACAAAAACTCAATTGTTGACATACTTCATAAAACATCTAGTGCACGCACTACTCTAAATGTTCATTTAGCCAAAAAAACTACATGTACATGTAACTTGTGCAAGACTTCTTTCAGACATTCAGACACAATCCTAACAATAACATACACTCATACATGCACACAGCTGTGTTTGCACACTTTTAGAATAAACTACATGTATGATCGTTATCATTTCATGACCATTTGCCACTTTATGCAACCATGCAAAAAAATTAGAAGACAAATGTACAAACCACCACATGTCAACAAAACTGATACATGTTCAGATAACTACATGTACTTGTTTCGAAATTTAAAACTATAAAGTGGCATATTTCTGGTCTACTGATCTTCACAAATTTAAAACCACCTTCCACCAAGTATGAATGCTACAAAGTACACAAAAATGTTGAAATGTTCAAAACAACAATAGACCTTAGTCAGAGTACGCCATCTTAAAAATAATAGTAAAACAAATACATTGTAACACACACGAAAAAACAGCAGCATAAAACGTGTGTGTGATAAACAAGTTATTACTCTCGCAAAATTACAGCAGATTGGTAATCATATAAATAGATGGATAAATCAAATTGTTTTGAAATACATCATGTGCAGTTGTTGACTGCTGTCATATGTGCCATATGATGAGGCCCATATTTACCAAAGCTACTATCACTACGTGCCCTCATCAGGGGGTTAAAAAAAAAACATATCCCACATAAAAGCTCTTAATAAATGTTTTGTTATATTGTGCCAACAAATCAGAAAGATAAATGGTTGTAACTTACTGTGTTAAAAATAAATAAAAAATCGGTGCCATACCTTTGACAACTTAACCCTGCCCAGCACTGGCGTTTGCAACACCGTTTTTGTTGTTTTCCTTATAAAAAAAAAAAAACACCCATATAATACATTGATACTCCAGATATGCCTAGCCTGGTCCTTGCCGAAAAGCACTGTATAGTCACTTTGTGGCCTGGGATGGAGGGCAAGCCAGGGTAAGCCATAGAAATGCAGGAGTCAGGGATTAAATCCCATAGGGTTATAAACAAATCTAGCTACTGTTGTTCACAATATGTCAATAGCCCAGCTCCAGATGGCCAGGCCTTTGTAGTCTGCCAACCCAGTTGAAGCCAAAGGTCTTTAGAAGGGCATGTGGTTTTCTGTTTGTTTGTTTGTTTGTTTGTTTTTTTTTTGGGGGGGGGGGGGCATGCAGTAGAGTTGATATCAAAGTTCGTTGACATGGTGGTACACAAGGGCATGGCATGCAAGAGGTCATGTTGCAGGGCTTTGGAGTATATGTCAATGACCCAGCTCCAGAAATAGGGTAAAAGAGTTCATGAGACCGCCATGTGTACATGTACATTGGTGGAATATATATACATGTACGCTACAAGCACATGTTTTCCCAAAGAAAGCAGGCAGTGTCACCGTGTCAGTAAAAGTTGGCAGCGCAGCGCAGGGTTTTAAGGAAATGATGTCCTGTCGAACATGAGACTGAGTTATTAACATGGCAGTTCTCATGCGCAAAACTAGCACGGCAGCAAATTCCACACACACGTGCAATATACGCAATAAACGCAGTGCAATATCACCCTCAATGTGTGTATGACATGCAGTTTTATTGTCCAAAAAGCACACAGTATAATTTCACTGGTCTATGATGGTCGCATGATATGTCTGCACAATAAAAATGCATGTCATCACACACTGACAGCGATATTGCCCTGTATTCATTGCACGTATTGCACACACGTATTAAATCTGCCAACATGCAAATTTTACGCAATACGACTCCAATATCAAACACTCAGCCTCATGTCCAGCACAAAACCAAAACCTTCAGTTATCGAAGGTTACATCGCAGTAACAACCATTTATCTTTTAAAGTTATTACCATACAGTTGTTGACTGATGTGATATGAGGTATAGTGTTTTTAACCTCCTAGAAAGTACATACCATCCAAAGCAATAAGTGCCTTCCAAGTGTAAAAATGGGTCATATCCCACATCACATCAATCAACAACTGTCAAGTGTCTTTTCTTGGTAGATCATGTCTCATACTGCACTTTGAAAAAGAATCTTAGAATAAAAGTCTCAAAACATTAGCCGAACTGAAGTTTTGCTGTAGTGCTCACTAGTATAAGACACAATTATCACTGCTATCAATGTTTGACTATCTACATGTCATGTATTTTCACTTTTCTATCTGTGACACTCTCTGGGTTGAAATTGCAGTTACTGACATAAGACTATCTGTGAAATATGAATTTTCATTTGCACTCGACCAAAAATAAGAGAAATGTCCGCATGAAGGACAAATTGTTCAATGACTTGTACACATCGTGTCCCTGCTCCTCTACTTCTGGGAAATAACAACTCCTGTCTGAATGAGAATTCATAGATGATGTAAGTGAATCCTATCCAATGTATGTACATGTACCATATAATTTCAGCTCAGAAAATGCCATGGTTGAAAAAGTCATAATAAAAAAATCTGACGTTCACAAGACAGGTGTTGCTCCGTTAATTACTACATGTAGTACTGCTACTATTATACATGCAAACTTCAATTTAGACACTGTTTCAGACTTTATATTCTTGTTAGAACCTTCGCCAAAAAGCAATGAGATATGACCTACATGTACCTACAATATCCATTGACATTTCAAGAGAATTGAAGATATTCACCCATTTTTTATAATTTTCAATTTGAAGAAACCTTTGGAAATTCCCTTGTTCAACACACATTATCATTACACTATTATCTTTGTTTGCATTATTAACCCTGGTTTAACATTCAAGATAACGTACCCCGAGAAAAGTCTATTAATCTAACAATAAAAAAAAACGCCCTCTCACAGTAAAGCAACCATTTCACAGAAATTTGTCAGAAGACGTTACCGTACTTTCATACCTTACTTTCTACTATTGAGGTACATGTATTGTGTACAAGAAACCTAATTTCAAACAAGAAATGTTAAAATAAACAATACACGTAGATCAATCTGCTTTTTCAGCAGCTTGTCACATAAATACAGTTTAAAACTTCAACACTTTTTTCACAGTCGTTTCTGCTGGTCCTTCCATATTTTTCATACCCAAATCAACAACATTTCGTCCTTGGAAGACGAAGTCAAACATTCTTTTGTTATCGAGGGTCTTGACAATATCATCAACAACAACGGTCTTCCACACTCTAGCAGCAATATGTAATTCAACCATTTCGCCTCGAAGCTCACATGTTAACAGCAACATGTTCCCCTCGCTTGAGGCTGTACATGTACAAAAACGATCTCAATCTTACACTTTTATCTCTTAACTGTCATGTCCACATGTTCTTCTATTTGTTTTGTGCACAATGAAGATCATTTATACTGAAAAAACAAAAACAGCATGACAAACACATCATCAAACATTTCTTTGTGCACATTGCAGACATACAATATTCCTAAAGTAACATCTACTAAATATTTTTCTTCCAATATCTCTTCTGCAACTGTCTTTTTTTGACATACAAAAACTCAATTGTTGACATACTTCATCATAAAACATCTAGTGCACGCACTACTCTAAATGTTCATTTAGCCAAAAAAACTACATGTACATGTAACTTGTGCAAGACTTCTTTCAGACATTCAGACACAATCCTAACAATAACATACACTCATACATGCACACAGCTGTGTTTGCACACTTTTAGAATAAACTACATGTATGATCGTTATCATTTCATGACCATTTGCCACTTTATGCAACCATGCAAAAAAATTAGAAAACAAATGTACAAACCACCACATGTCAACAAAACTGATACATGTTCAGATAACTACTTGTTTCGAAATTTAAAACTATAAAGTGGCATATCTCTGGTCTACTGATCTTCACAAATTTAAAACCACCTCCCACCAAGTATGAATGCTACAAAGTACACAAAAATGTTGAAATGTTCAAAACAACAATAGACCTTAGTCAGAGTACGCCATCTTAAAAATAATAGTAAAACAAATACATTGTAACACACACGAAAAAACAGCAGTATAAAACGTGTGTGTGATAAACAAGTTATTACTCTCGCAAAATTACAGCAGATTGGTAATCATATAAATAGATGGATAAATCAAATTGTTTTGAAATACATCATGTGCAGTTGTTGACTGCTGTCATATGTGCCATATGATGAGGCCCATATTTACCAAAGCTACTATCGTTACGTGCCCTCATCAGGGGGTAAAAAAAAAACATATCCCACATAAAAGCTCTTAATAAATGTTTTGTTATATTGTGCCAACAAATCAGAAAGATAAATGGTTGTAACTTACTGTGTTAAAAATAAATAAAAAATCGGTGCCATACCTTTGACAACTTAACCCTGCCCAGCACTGGCGTTCGCAACACCGTTTTTGTTGTTTTCCTTATAAAAAAAAAAAAAGCACCCATATAATACATTGATACTCCAAATATGCCTAGCCTGATTCTTGCCGAAAAACACTGTATAGTCACTTTGTGGCCTGGAATGGAGGGCAAGCCAGGGTAAGCCATAGAAATGCAGGAGTCAGGGATTAAATCCCATAGGGTTATAAACAAATCTACCTACTGTTGTTCACAATATGTCAATAGCCCAGCTCCAGATGGCCAGGCCTTTGTAGTCTGCTGACCCAGTTGAAGCCAAAGGTCTTTAGAAGGGCATGTGGTTTTCTGTTTGTTTGGTGGTTGTTTTTTTGGGGGGGGGGGGGGGGGGGCAGTAGAGTTGATATCAAAGTTTGTTGACATGGTGGTACACAAGGGCATGGCATGCAAGAGGTCATGTTGCAGGGCTTTGGAGTATATGTCAATGACCCAGCTCCAGAAATAGGGTAAAAGAGTTCATGAGACCGCCATGTGTACATGTACATTGGTGGAATATATACATGTACGCTACAAGCACATGTTTTCCCAAAGAAAGCAGGCAGTGTCACCGTGTCAGTAAAAGTTGGCAGTGCAGCGCAGGGTTTTAAGGAAATGATGTCCTGTCGAACATGAGACTGAGTTATTAACATGGCAGTTCTCATGCGCAAAACTAGCACGGCAGCAAATTCCACACACACGTGCAATATACGCAATAAACGCAGTGCAATATCACCCTCAATGTGTGTATGACATGCAGTTTTATTGTCCAAAAAGCACACAGTATAATTTCACTGGTCTATGATGGTCGCATGATATGTCTGCACAATAAAAATGCATGTCATCACACACTGACAGCGATATTGCCCTGTATTCATTGCACGTATTGCACACACGTATTAAATCTGCCAACATGCAAACTTTACGCAATACGACTCCAATATCAAACACTCAGCCTCATGTCCAGCACAAAACCAAAACCTTCAGTTATCGAAGGTTACATCGCAGTAACAACCATTTATCTTTTAAAGTTATTACCATACAGTTGTTGACTGATGTGATATGAGGTATAGTGTTTTTAACCTCCTAGAAAGTACATACCATCCAAAGCAATAAGTGCCTTCCAAGTGTAAAAATGGGTCATATCCCACATCACATCAATCAACAACTGTCAAGTGTCTTTTCTTGGTAGATCATGTCTCATACTGCACTTTGAAAAAGAATCTTAGAATAAAAGTCTCAAAACATTGGCCGAACTGAAGTTTTGCTGTAGTGCTCACTAGTATAAGACACAATTATCACCGCTATCAATGTTTGACTATCTACATGTCATGTATTTTCACTTTTCTATCTGTGACACTCTCTGGGTTGAAATTGCAGTTACTGACATAAGACTATCTGTGAAATATGAATTTTCATTTGCACTCGACCAAAAATAAGAGAAATGTCCGCATGAAGGACAAATTGTTCAATGACTTGTACGCATCGTGTCCCTGCTCCTCTACTTCTGGGAAATAACAACTCCTGTCTGAATGAGAATTCATGGATGATGTAAGTGAATCCTATCCAATGTATGTACATGTACAATATAATTTCAGCTCAAAAAATGCCATGGTTGAAAAAGTCATAATAAAAAAATCTGACGTTCACAAGACAGGTGTTGCTCCGTTAATTACTACATGTAGTACTGCTACTATTATACATGCAAACTTCAATTTAGACACTGTTTCAGACTTTATATTCTTATTAGAACCTTCGCCAAAAAGCAATGAGATATGACCTACATGTACCTACAATATTCATTGACATTTCAAGAGAATTGAAGATATTCACCCATTTTTTATAATTTTCAATTTGAAGAAACCTTTGGAAATTCCCTTGTTCAACACACATTATCATTACACTATTATCTTTGTTTGCATTATTAACCCTGGTTTAACATTCAAGATAACGTACCCTGAGAAAAGTCTATTAATCTAACAATAAAAAAAACCGCCCTCTCACAGTAAAGCAACCATTTCACAGAAATTTGTCAGAAGACGTTACCGTACTTTCATACCTTACTTTCTACTATTGAGGTACATGTATTGTGTACAAGAAACCTAATTTCAAACAAGAAATGTTAAAATAAACAATACACGTAGATCAATCTGCTTTTTCAGCAGCTTGAATTGTCACATAAATACAGTTTAAAACTTCAACACTTTTTTCACAGTCGTTTCTGCTGATCCTTCTTCCATATTTTTCTTACCCAAATCAACAACATTTCGTCCTTGGAGGACGAAGTCAAACATTCTTTTGTTATCGAGGGTCTTGACAATATCATCAACAACAACGGTCTTCCACACTCTAGCAGCAATTGCCTTTGGAATATGTAATTCAACCATTTCGCCTCGAAGCTCACATGTTAACAGCAACATGTTCCCCTCGCTCCCTTCAACAGAAACCACTTGCACTTGCACCTCTTCAACTGTTATCTGTATTAACACACAAAAAGACAAAACATTGTAAGCACTCATGTCAAAAAATGTGCAATATCCCCTCAGTGTCAAATGATATGATTTGATATCATAAAAAGTTAACAATTAGTCATCGATGCCTCATATTGCATGGCATTCACCAGCTGGATGAAGTCCTCTACATTATACTCATGTATTACTTTGACATAATTTCCATATTCACTCCAAGTGGACGTGGTAAGCTTTGTTGCAGCAATTTCACAACACTTTTCAACATAAATTAACATTCATCTTACATGATAACGAAACAAGTTGGAGTACTTTACGCAAATAATGTTGTAATATTTATTTATTTATTTAAAGTCTGCAAGAAACAAATTTAAGCCAGTGAAATCATAGCTTAACCCTAACAGCCCAAGCCTTTTTACTAGAATCCTTCCCTAACCACACAAACTCCAACACTGTGTAGTAAACCAATGGCACATTCTTTGTACTTAGACAAAATCAGGGCATCAAGTCCCATGCAAAGTGATAGTGCTAAGGCTCTATACAGTACCCAATCACACAAAATTCAACACAATGGGGTGTTTGATTTTGGCAGGTTAGGGATGGTTAGGGTTAATTATAATACTTGCATACACTGTCTGAACATTGTAACTACGCCATTTACATACATGTACTGCCACATTTTGTCCACTCCAAGTCTTATACCAAAAAATAGATGACGCACACAAAGACAGACTTATCTACTGAATTGTACATCTAACATCTTAATCCTAGCTGCCTACTGTCTTTTAATAAGTCCGCCAAAATCCATCAATTACACTACTTCCAATTCATATGTTGCGTTATGCCTGCAGACTCTTGCAAATCTGTCGTACTCCATCAAAATTTTGTCAAACTAGCCATCTAGGACTAAAAGTCCCAAAAAATCTATCAAAAAGTGAAAAAACAATTTTGATTTTTCCCAGAAGTAATTTTTAGAAGCAATTAAATCTTTTTATCTTGTAGGCATCAATCACTGTAGGCTGTATCGTATTCAGCATGGAACTATTACCTATGTGTGCATAGATGAAATAATCAACTGTGTGCTGAACATGTCTTCATTTAAGTACACTTTCTTGAAATATTTTGTACAAGTATATGTACAGGGAAATGTTTCTTGTAAGTACGATCTTAGTAAATTTCCATGAATACGAATACAAGTATAACAAAAGATACTCGAATACGAGTACGACTACTACAACACTGCTTTAGACCATCATTCACTAACAGTCCATAAATATATTTCATAATAAATTTGTAGTTTTTTTGTTTATGTTTGCAAATATTACATATTATCTTTAAACTTTAAACTTATTTGCAAACTATAAATGAAGTACATTTGTTACATTTTTGCCTAGTTGCAATCTTTTTTCCCATTGCCATATTCCAAGCGATATTGTCCAAAAATGTATATATTATTCTCAGTCCCTTACACACTTCCCCAAGAAGTGTTTTCATTAGCCATTAAAATCCCTTAGAACAACATTGAACCAGTGAAATAAATGCAGTTCTCCAAGCCATTAACCCTCAGTCATCTATGTCCGACTGCCAAGAAGCCAGCTCACTACATCCCTTCAGACTTTAGCAGACCAGTTAATATAACCCTTACACATATAGATTGATGTTTGTCAGGCTGTTTCTACACTAGCAAACCATGTACATGTATGTGATGAAAAATAAATTTAGACAAGTCTGCCAAAACCAAATGACGATCCCATTGCGATGTGGACAAACCCAAGCAGTGTTACAAATTCCATCCACTTTCTCTTTCTTTTCAGACCTTTCTTTCTCTTCAGTGCGTCAACAAACACCAAACCATTATTTTAAATTTAAAATTATTTTAAGTAAAATCTACCAGACTGTATTTTTCCAATTTCGATAGACTTTTGGATCATAAATGACAACGTTATTTTTTATACAGAAGAAATTCAGTACAACTTCACACCTTCAACTGAAGTTTTTACATGCTGATTTCTTTTTACAAATGCCTCAAGTTTTTTGTCGTGAATTTATCTTGCCCCTCTACTTACTTCTATTCTATGCATTTCCCTACTTCACCTACAATGTAAACAGTTATGTGGTTTAAAAAGTTAATTTCAACAGTGGAACACCTGTACAAAATAGCAAAAACACCCTACCTAAACAAAATTATTGATTGCCCACATACATGTACAACCAGCTTTTAACTCCAACCAACCAACCCTCCAGGGTATTTTGGCTAGAAACCCTGTCAGACACATCAGATTGCATACTTTGTCACATTGACTTGTGTGCAGAGTGCAGCAAGGTCAAGCTGTCACCACAGATGCACTGTGCTAAGTCTGACAGGGTTAAGGTTTTAATTAATGGATCTTTCAGACCCTGTTCCTACTAGATCCACCAATTGGTGGATCAGATCCCCCAATTGGTGGATCAGATCCTGCAATTGTGTTAGTGGGAACGCTAACCGTTATAAGGTGGATCAGGAACTGATCCACCTTTCTTGATCCACCTAAAGACCAGGATACAGATCCCCCAATTGGTGGATCAGATCCTGCAATTGGTGGATCACGATCAAGTAGGAACGCAAAAGGTGGATCTGATCCGGCAATTTGACCTGTCAACATACGGCTGGTGCAAGAAGGGGGGGGGGGGGGGAAGTTTGCGGTCTGATGAATGAAGGAATACGTTTAGGCGTGTAGCTCATTATGAAAATTTCCCACGTGCACGACATGCACAATAAACAACTACTGAACTACGGGCTGCATACAAAATGTGTCACCACGAGTGCGCGATACAAGCGTGCATGCATTTATTCAGCGTACATGTGTATTCCTTTCGTTCCGCACTGGAAAGTCGTCCGCTTCTAAACCTTTTTCATTCGTGTAATTTTACTTATTTTTCCATCCATAAATAATTCCGTGTTAGTGTATAGCCTGCAGCGTGTCATAGAACAACAACAACCGTAGCAAAGTTTGAAGAAAATGCGTTTTACGATCCGATTTGAGCCAGTACTTATAATATTACGTTAAAAAAGTTTGTAGTTAGTACTGCTCCAAGATGAAGATGGCGACCACCAACAACAAGACGACCAGTGCCACCGGCAGTGCTAGGCCTACCAAAGAAATCTTCCTCAGTGTTGAAACTTCGAACATCAAAACATCGCACATGTATTTGACCCGTCCCAGCATGCAACGCTGCCACAGAGCGCGTGCTCAGCAAGCAAGCGCATGCGTAATACCGAACTCAGTGACCTTTCGGACTCGACACTTCCGTTCGAAAAGGTGGATCAAGCATAAGTGGGAACACGACTTGCGGTTTCGTTGCGGTTAGACAACGGTCACACAAAAATGCCGGATCTTGATCCACCTTTCCCCAATTCGAGTGGGACTCGGTCTCAGTTCTCAAGAAGACCTACATGTATGAATTTCATCATAAAACTTGAAATTCAATCCGAAACGTGACAGGTCCATGTCTTATTTTGAAAAGTCATCTTAAAACTTGAATTCAACTCAAAACTTTAAAATACAATTAATCTAAACTTTGTAAATTAGAACAGAGATTTTTTTTTTTTTGCCCTGTCCCGACGTAATGTATGAAGCACTGTATATTCAATGCTTTCAGAAAGCCTGTGTGAAAATAATCACAGGCTTACTCGGACAGGACTTGAACCCAGGACTTCCTGCTTACTAGTGTCTTAACCACTCGACCACCGAGCTTGCCGGAGTTGGCTGACCGATTCGAATCCAATGCAACAGCGGGTACCACGTAATTAGTCAGAAGACTTCTATTCCAAATTTAAAAAGTCTATGTACCCAAACTCAAACAGTCAACGTATAATTTGTAAAATTCAATAAGAACTTGATAAGTCAACTTCAAACTCAAAATGATAACTTAAAACTCAAATTCACAACCCAAAATTTAAAAAAGTCATTGCAAAATGTAAAAAGTCAACTTGAAATTAAACTTAAAACTCACAAAAGGCCTTTTCACACTACGAAAAATCTCGGTGTTGGACCCGGGTCCGACCCGTGTTGACTAGACTGACCTTTTCACACTGCAACATTTCAACACGGCACTGACCCGTGTAGAGCGCTCAACCCGGGTTGAAACTCAACCCTGCTCGGGAGGTGGGTTGAGAGCTCTCGACCCGTGTAGAGAAGTTGGACCCGTGTTGAAAGTCGTAGTGTGAACGTCCCCGGGCAGAGCACCACATACTAGGCTGTTCGATATGACGATATTTGCCAATGTTTCGGTATTATGTTGCTTTTTCAGTTTTTGCAGCGTTTATGGTTTCTCCAAGTGTGTATACGTTAAGTGTGGATTAGTCTAGATTACCTTGCGCGAAATTATTTCCAATAAATTTGACAGCAGAATAGTACATAACGTATATGGAGGAATACAAAAATACATTCTGTACTAAATGTGTCGTTTCTTTAATCGTTTTAAACCCCGACATGACTTATTATCCGACATCTCCACGCCGTATAATGTAGCGCACATTGCGTGCATGCGTATTCCGTCGTTAGTGTAGTCTTGGTCAAATGCAAACAACTGCACTGAACGCTACCATATTATTCCCAGTGTACAATGTACGTACATGCAGCTAACATTTTGCGAACTTCGTCTCGAGAAAAGGCTACTGAGGTATGAGGGGGCCGGGATTATTACTCAATATGGGGAACCCCAAAAGTGCATCTGCGCGTGCGCGTTGCTTTGTTGCAAACAGCTGGCCTTGGCCGCCGGTACAAGTGCGTGTTTCGTGCAAGCATGGAGGAATAAAACCCACTGGATACTTTTACCTCCGATATGTCGTAGAAAATGGGCCCAAATCAGACAAAGGACCGACATGGAGTGAAGAGGATTTGGGCTGACAGCTCCATCCAAAGCCCGGCAGCTCGGCGGAACGACCAGAATGCAGTATGGGGATTTTCCGATTCGACCCGTGTTGAACGGCCGGCCGTGTGTGTAGTGTGAAACGATCACACAATACACGGGTCGAAACATTACACGTGTAGCAAAAATGCTGGCGCTGCGTTAAGTAGTATGAAAAGGTAGCGTAATTGACCTGTGTTGAAATGTTAAGAAGTCTACACGGGTCGGACCCGTGTCGGACCCGTGTAGATTTCAACACGGGTCGAACGTACATAGTGTGAAAAGGCCTAAAGCTTACTCGAAACTTAAAAATTCAACCCACACTCAAAAAGTCAATGTACAACTCAAGAAGACCGCACCAAACTCAAAACTTCAACAAAAGGAACCTTAATTAACCCTCCTATACTTATAACTATCACAGCCTATCAAAAACTCTAAACACCAACTCTCACAGTTTGTGTGTGTTTCAATCTGACATTTGATAGGTTTTGATCTGTACAGCAGCTGGGTCGATTTTGGCCCTGAGAACAGGAGGGTTAATTAATAACATTATACATGTACCAGAGTTGTTTGATTTAAATCACTCGATTTAAATCATGCTTTAGTGAAGTGAAACTTCAGTCGTCATACTATCACCTTTTGTTTGAGATCTACAATTTTTATTTTTTGTGATCACCGGCAACATCAAAACTAAAATGCCTTATACAGAACTGTTTGCAATAACTGAAAGCGCGTACATGTATGTACATGTATATATTTCACTTTTTAAATGGATGACTTTCTTTCGATACCGCCTACCCCATATCAATTACTTTCAATTAATCATTTCAGAGGATCACTGATCTTTCCAATACATGTATACATGTACAATCTTTCTTTTATACTTACATCAATTGCTGTCTGAGCTGTAGATGAGGCTGCCATTTCTTTTACGAAGTCATTGTGCTTCGGAGAGATGTTCGTGACCTTTACTCTGTCGCCACTCTTGACCGGACTTTTCGCTTTGTGGTTCCATAAGGCCACCTGAATCGATCCTGTATCGTCCTTGACTCTGATGTTCCGTACACTTTGATTTCCCTTGACTCTCCTTGCTAATTCATCCTAAATAAACACATAATTGGAATGATATTCAACCACTGTGATCTCACAATACACCCAAAATATTAACACACTATATGCCATCCAATGATATAGTGAGCCTCCTTATCCAGCAATTGTATACGTAGATACATGTAGCTAAATATTATTTTCTATGATGTGTCTGTTTTTGTATTTTTAATTGAAGTTTTATATCATCGTTTACAAATCCTTTACTACAGAAAATATTTGAAAAAAATGTGCTGGATAAGAAAATGATAGAAAGTGTGCAATTAACTTTATACACAAATTCAATTTGTTTCTGTTACCAAACTTATTCGAAGTTCATTAGTGAATTATATTTCAACCAAAAACAAATACCTCATTAATTGACCTACTGCTGTTCTTATTTCAATAATTCCACATTCAACATATAAACATCTGTACTTGTACACAGTCAAACATTCACTGTCTACATGTATGCACTCACTATTTTCTCTGAATTAACCCTCCTGCGATTTAAGCTGTCAACTGTCTACATGATGTATGCACATATATCAAGAGTTGATAAAAAGAAATTTTTTAATCAAGTCAAACTAGTCATCAACAGACAAAACAAGCAACCTGTTTTATCACTCTCCCAAAGTCAAAACAATGCTGTATCAAATACATGTACTTAAAGGTAGTGTATACGATGGGTGATCCTCCTATTTTATTTCAATGAATTATTACGAAATACCTTACTAGACTGTAAGTTAATAGTAGTCTCAATCATCCTGTGAAATAATAGCACCAGGTGTAATGTCGTTGTTAAGAAAAGTGGAAATGTATATCGTTTTCCAACAATTTCCAGCTGGAAATCGTTAGAAAACTGCCCTGTAGCCATTAGTCAAGACGCGCGTAGCTACCCAGCCCAGACGAGTGGCGCGCCCCGGACATGGTAGCGCCATGACATATCCAGAACGTGTCACACGCCCTGACTGAAGGCTATCATCCGCCCGACAGTTCAAAATAAGCACCGTTTTTCTCTCTCTTTTTTTTTCGTCATCCAACAACGCAAAACTTTAAACAGGTCAATGAAACGATATTTCCTATAAAATACTAACCCCCAAATCTGCCCATTTCTAAAAATTCCAACAATGACCCATCATGTACACTGCCTTTAACCATAACAGCCCAAGGCTTTTTACTAGAATCCTTCCCTAACCACACAAACTCCAACACTGTGTAGTAAACCAATGGCACATTCTTTGTACTTAGACAAAATCAGGGCACCAAGTCCCATGCAAAGTGATGGTGCCAAGGCTCTACAGTACCCAATCACACAAAATTCAACACAAAGGGGTGTTTGATTTTGGCAGGTTAGGGAAGGTTATTGGGGTTAAAACCATAACACTGCCAGACACACCACAGTGCATATCTGTGGTGACAGCTTGACCTTGCTGCACTCTGCACACAAGTCAATGTGACAAAGTATGCAATCTGATGCATCTGACAGGGTTTCTAGGGAAAATACCCTGGAAGGTTAGGCCTTTTTAAGCAGTCCAAGACAGTCTGGCATTTGTAACATACTCACTTCAACAATAACCCCTTGAATAGACACCTGTCTGCTGCTGAATGATGCACTGTCTGTATGTATATCACCAATATGCACCAATTCAGACAAATCCAAAACATGCTCTGCTGCACTTGTTATTTCCTGTGGAATATCCTGAAGTGATCCACACCGAGTGATTCTTGTGTGCTTATTCAAAATCAGCACTCCAGATACACCCCTACTGAAGTTCCTAATTAGGAAACACTCATCCACCTGAAACTGCGAAGCAATGCCATCATAGCAAACTGCCTTAATGAAGGCAGTCCCATCCACCAAAGCAACTTCGACACAGTTTTCTGCATGGTCATTCAGCTTCACTACTTTCACTCGTACTGCTTTGGGGTACGGCCTATTTCTGTTGTTTGATCTTTTGATCTGCTGTAGAGTTTCCATCATTCTGAAAAACAAAATAAGAAAACAAAATAAGAAACCAAAAAAACACAACTTTAATATAATCACATACAAAATCAAACTTCAATATGCTGTAACGACAGCCTCTGCATTATCCATTTAATGAAGACATAAATCAGTACAAATAAAACCAACAAAATGACAAAGTTTGCTAGACTCACACGCATGTCCTACCAGGCTTTTAGATCCTAGATTTTTCTATTTTCATCACGACACCCCAACTCACTAGCACATAAAAAATATTCGTACAGCCACACAACAAGCACAACACAGCAATGACAGCAAGACTGGATGATGCTTCTTATAAACCCACCAAAATCCTCAATATTTTTAATATTTGTTGTTGTACTATCATTTGCTTCGTGAATGACTGCTGCACAGCAAGAGATATGTTTCATTATCATTTGCCTTTGAGTAATAGGACGAAAGAACCATTTTACTGCATCCTGTTTTTGATACTCAACAATTTTTCTCCTAAGCATGTCAAATTCCTCCGTTTCTGTGAGACACTTTACCACTAACTGACCCATCACACCTATTACTTCAGAATTTATAGAAAATTACAACATTTGCTTTTGCCGTAATTTTCAGAACCATATAGATTTGGGAGATTACTCTTTTCTAACAAATATTGGATCACTGACTTGTGTGACCAGCCCTTAACCCTGCCAGAAGCAGCACAGTACATTTGTGACCCGCTCCAGAAAAAGGTGATATAAGTCGCGCTATGCAATACGTGTAATGGCCCTTTCAACGTTAAGAGGGTGAAATTTTTCGTCAAAATGCATTTTTTGTTTTTTTTCTTTAATGACATCTTAAATATCTAAAGTTTCAGGTTTGGTGCACAACAATGTTGATTTCAGTGAATAAAGTGAAAAAATAACTTTTTTAGAGGACAATGTTCAATTGCATTGTATTAGAACTAGCTATTTCAAAGCCTGTTTTCTCTGTTGTGCAATTTGAACTCCATAGAACTAATTAATATGCAAAAACGCAATATCTCCAGAACGAAAAGGGCTTTGGAGCTCTATCATGTACCAAATGAAAGCTTACATTGCAGGCTTTCCAAACATACATAAAACTGATTTTTCATATTTTGCGACATAATATACCTTTTTCCAGAGCGGGTCACATATGTGGTGATAGCTTGACCTTGCTGCACTCTGCACACAAGTCAATGTCACAAAGTATGCAATCTGATACCTCTAGCTGGGTTTCTAGCCAAAATACCCTGGAGGGTTTTTAAGATAAAACAGACCAAATTCTACATGTCAGAGAATTGCAAGGTCAGAGAATCACTCTAGATTGTTTGTACCTACATTGTATTCACAAGTGTGTAATCAATTGCAAAAACAATGCTAACTAAATATAGCAAATTTGAAACACTACATTTGACAAAAAACAGGGTTTTTAAAATGCTCTTTGCCCAACCACCGTTGGAAACTGATACAAGAATACCAATTTTCTTAAAAATAACAGCACACCAGGTGTCACAATTTAACGTGATACTTTAGACTATCTTTCACTATCAGTCCAGTTAGATATTTCGTGAAAATTTAGTAGTTTCGTTTTTTGAGAAAGATTCTACTTTAATACCCCCACCAAAATCTGTCAGGAACATCAAAACCTCGAAAACAACCATCCATTTGTGTTAGAAAATACATAAATACTTGGCACAATTCGAATTTTATGAGTTTACATATATTTAGGAATTTTGTGTGCTGTTTTTTTTTTTATGTATAGTAGAAAAACTTTGTTTCTGTTTGAGATGTTTTTTGGCAAAATGTGCAGTCAATCAAAGTATACATATTGCTTTCTCCTTTTTACAGATTTTGCTGACATAAATCTAGAAATAACAAGTTATGCTACATATTTAGATATGTGTTATAAATGAAGGTTGGTAATTTTCCAATTTCTTGCTGCATGTTCCTGCCCAATTTTGATACAGATATTAAAAAACAAAATTCCCGTTTTTTGCTATTTGCAAATATTGTATATTCCCTTTAAATTATACTGTACATCTACCTGTAACACCACTTTAAGCACTAAGTATTTTGTTAATTTTGCACTTTCTCCTTTTTGAGTTTTCTATGTCATGTTTCACATACTCCCATTCATGCACGAAAGATGTGGCTCTATGCATCCAAAGTGGACATCATTAATTTGTGATCTTTATCCACAACAAAAAAGAATGAGCTAGAGTTTCCCAAGCTACATGTACCTAGAACTGTAGGAAGAAAAAATGATGCCATATATGTGCTGTTTATCAAGTTGTGCTGTTTATCAAGTTGTGCTGTTTATCAAGTTGTGCTGTTTATCAAGTTGTGCTATTTCACAAATTGATTACACCTCTGAAGAAGACCAGTCTATATGTATGTACATTAAAATAGACCCTGGCGAAAACCAAGGTCTGTAAATGTGAGCAGATTCGCTGATTAATTATTCAACTGGACTGCATATGACCTTGAGAAACTGAGCAATCAACCGCCTTCTATACGCACGTAATGCGAGCTCCCTACATGCATAAACATCACGCCTAGACGAAGTAGCATTTTTGTACAGGTTGTAATAATTATTACAAAAATGTGACATCAAAATTGACCTATCACAATCTTAGTCCATATTTCGGAATAAAATGACGTCAGGCATGCTAGTTAGATATATCAAACGTTCAACCGGAGATAGACTTCGTAGAGAACAGATGATACTCAGACTACAAGCCCGTTTCCCTGACCTAAGACTGGGAAGAAGGGGGGGTTCGTCAAACCCCAAAGTGAAACTTTTTGCGATACGCATGCACGTACGCCCTGACCTGATACTGCAGGAGGGGGTTCGTAAAACCCCAAAGTGCAACTTTTTATTAAAAACTCGAAAAGTGTTCCATATATCAGGCCATCACTTGGACCTCATGCACAAAGTTAAAGTATTTTCAAAGAAAAAGTTGAAATTTTGTTTCTGCTAAATTCGTGTTTCTTAATTAAATTTACACTTTCTTGTAGTTTTAAGTCATTTTATTAAGGAAAATAAGCGATGGCCGAATATGGAACTCTTTCCATTTTCAACATTTTTGCAATGCCTAACATGACCTTCAATTACTTCTAGAAAACTAGAAGGCACCCCACCACCCACCCCCCCCCCCCCCCTACTTCCAAAAATGTAAGGCTCTCCGTTAGCTTTACAAGGATATGTTATTTTGGTCCCCGTAACTCAATGGAATTTGCAATACGCTCTTGCGATATCAGTTACAATGTTCCAGAATTCCACTTTCCCAAACCTTAATCTCCCCAGAAGGTTATCCAATCCCTCCTACATATCTTTTAGACTTTTGCGGCACATTTGCGGAACATTGAAACGGACAATTTATTGAGTAATGGAGTTTTTACTCACCGACCGACGTATGCAGCCAAAATGAACATGGCGTCGCACAGCTGACTGATACAGTCCACCAGAATGCGCATGCGCGTGGATTTTTCTTAGAAATTTGGGGCTCGACCATTTTTTGAAGGAGGGGGGTGCATCTTGTCTACATCGCGCAACGGTGATGTGTGCATGACGCGCTTTACACATCGTTGTGTGTGTTTGAACATTCCTTCGGTTTTAAAATGAACATTTACGGAATATTTTTGGTGCTGATTAATAGTCGGTATTGCAACATTATAACGTTCAAAATTCGCTGACATTCAGTTTTGCATAAAATAAAAGCTCGCATTGGCAAAACAAAAAATGACGAAATGCAAAATTTCACTACATTTAAAGTCAATGCAGCTAGGGTAAGTCGTTATAATTTATGACCCGCTCCGGAAAAAGGTATATTATGTCGCAAAATATGAAAAATAGGTTCTATTTATGTTTGGAAAGCCCACAATGTAGGCTTTCATTTGGTACATGATAGAGCTCCAAAGCCCTTTCCGTTCTGGAGATATCGCGTTTTTGCATATTAATTAGTTCTATGGAGTTCAAATTGCACAACAGAAAAAACAGGCTTTGAAATAGCTAATTCTAATTACACTGCAATGGAACAATGCACTCTAAAAAGGTAATTGTTTCACTTTATTCACTGAAATCAACATTGTTGGGCACCAAACCTGAAACTTTAGATGTTTAAGATGTCATTAAAGACAAAAAACAAAAAAATGAACTTTGACGAAAAATTTCACCCTCTTAACGTTGAAAGGGCCATTACACGTAAATGCATAGCGCGACTTATATCACCTTTTTCTGGAGCGGGTCACATTTGATTTGTTGCATCATCTATCTAAAAATAGCTACGTGGCTACCCGCCATGACATTTAGACGTATGGGCATAACAAACATTGTCAGGCCAAGGAACAACACTAGGTATAATAGCGCGCCAATAATTAATCACATTGCACACATCACCGTTGCGCGATGTAGACAAGATGCCCCCCCCCCTTAAAAAAATGGTCGAGCCCCAAATTTCTTCGAAAAATCCTCGCGCATGCGATCGAAGTCTGGAGGACTGCATTAGTCAGCTGTGCGACGCCATGTTCATTTTGGCTGCATACGTCGGTCGGTGAGTAAAAACTCCATTACTCAATAAATTGTCCGTTTCAATGTTCCGCAAATGGGCCGCAAAAGTCTAAAAGATATGTAGGAGGGATTGGATAACCTTCTGGGGAGATTAAGGTTTGGGAAAGTGGAATTCTGGAACATTGTAACTGATATCGCAAGAGCGTATTGCAAATCCCATTGAGTTACGGGGACCGTAACGGAGAGCCTTACATTTTTGGAAGTACCCCCCCCCCCCCCCCCCCCCTGTGCCTTCTAAGTTCTAACTAAGTTCTAGCACTTATATATTTTGTGGAACAATATTTTGTGGAACATGGGACCGAATTAGTACCAAATTTTAGAGAGATATGGATCAGCCAGAACGGTTTTTAAGGGAAGATTTCATAGAGAAGGTGGAATTCTTGAATGAAGTAATTCGTCTATCAAAGCGCCATGTCAATTTCCATTGATACAACCTCACGAAAAGTAAGAAGAAGTCCATGCTAGAACTAACGTTAAGTAAAGTAGAACTGTAACGTTAGATTAGAACTTAGAAGGCACACGGGGTGCCTTATATTTTCTCGAAGTAACCTTCAATAATGATGAAAAAAGTGCCGTCTAGATGCACCACTCTTGAAAAAATTCCACTTACCAATCCCAATCCGCAAAAACTTTATCCAACCGTATTTCTCAAGATCTATGATCTAACACCGCACCGTATCGCGTACTGCACGCTGTACCATGTACCACCACCAGCAGACCTGGCATAGCATCGACAACAGTAGTACTGCACGTGACAAACTTTATCCAACATATGCAGCTAGCGCAGGCCATCCCATCCTTACCAAGAATCAAGGCGAAAGCATTTCAACAAAAGAGGGCGCTATATATTTTCTCCAGATTACATTTTCAGATCGTTATCACTCATTCGAGATGGTTCACTAGTACTAGTATATGGAGTTCCAAAGACGACAAAATTGCGTCACGTCGTGCCGTCGCCCCGACAACACGACGCGACGGCACGACGGCACCGTCGCGTCGTGCCGTCGCGTCATGCCGTCGCCTCGTTCCTCATTACTTTTATGCAGTGTCAAAGCCGTCGCGCCGCGCCGTCGCGCCGTGCCGAACGGGATTTTCATTGATGAAGAAAAAACTTCACAAAGATAACAAAATGAAGAAACAAATATAGGAATAAGTAAATGGATAAATAACATCACGGAGGTACCTCCATTGTAATGCATGTAACATGTAGTTATATGTTTTAGTGATGCTATAGCAATTACTATAAATCTGGAAGCTTGCACATAGTTTAATTATTGAGACGATCCTTTCTCCATGATAAGACCGGCGAATACTCTCTTAATATAATAAATGAGTACAAAACTCTTCTCCTTCAGCACCTCGTCGGTCACGCTTTATCCAAAGCCAAATTGAAAGGTTTTGTACAATATGATACTACTATAGGCTGTGACGAGTGATTTGAAAATTAGAGGCGAATATTGAAATCAACAGAGAAGCACAGGTTCCTTCATCCATGGTTTACCAATGGAAGAATAAAACACATTTTATTCCTCCATGGTTTACCGAACCCAGTCGCTAAACACATCATGAGCTGAGAAAAGAACACAAACCCTTAGGTTCACGAAACGGTCGTTCCATCCCAGTCACAGTTGTTTGTAATTATAATTGTGCGATAATTGCGTATGGCATACCGCCCGCTCGATACCGGTGCGGTGACGTGTGACAGCGACCATTCATGTTTTCATAAGCCCAGATCATATCCCGATCCGTTAATATATTCAGGTCATCACATAATTACATAAATGCGTGTCCGTTTTGCGATCGCTGATTGGCTCCCTAGGAAAGCCTAGAGTAAAATAAAGAAAAAGTTAAACCGCTGGTACAGAATTCACAATTAAAGACAAAAGTACAGTACGAGCCCATGAGTTGGTCTAATCGTACCGTCAGAGGGCGCACTGCATAAAACGAATAAACGCGACGCTACACGATCCATTATCGATCACTGTCGTCTTGAACTAAAACTATAACTTGAACAGTTTGTGATTTTTTCCCTTACAATCACTGAACATGACAAGAGATTATAGTGTTTATATATATATATATAAGTAGAGGGCAAAATCCAATATTAAATGAAAAGGGAAGTAAAGTACTCAATATAATTATCAGTGCATATTCATGGACTGACCCAAGTACCTTAAACTATTTTTGTGTAACGTCCTGTGCTTCAAATCACGTAAGCCTATCATTTCTTTTTTCCAATATTTAAAAAAGAGATATTCTGTATTTACATTTGATATAACTGCAAAATGATCCTATTCATGTCTATTATTGTAATCAACAACCTTTTTACACTTCACACATTTAACTTAATTTATCTATTCTCTAAAACTTGTCGAACAAACACAGACTAATCAATGACACTCTTTAATAAAATAAATAACAGAGATTAACATTACATTTAAGAAGACCTATTATTTCCGAATCCCAAACCCTTAGTAAATGTTTCATTTCATTCTCAACTTTTGGCAGTAAACAGCGGGGGCTCAATGTTACAGTCAGATGCGCTCACTGATCTATACGCAAAGACTGAATAGCGTTAACAATTTAAGTGACGTCATCAATTGATTGATTTATTTATTTCTATAATTTTAATATTTTCCCTAATTTGCAAAATGTTATATAAAATGCAATTATAATGACTTCAAACTAACCCCTCGGTTCAAGTTCGTCCTAAATTAAACAAGTGACATCATGATGACGTCGTCATTGGTCATGTGACGTCATCTTAAAGGAAACATGATATAGGATTTATATTGCAGTATTCCTGCTTAAAACAATAAAGTATTATCTTGACAATGATATTTTGTGTCCAGAGACAATTATTTCCCAGATTAAATATGAGAAAACAATTTTTGAAAATGTTTGTCCAAGCTACTCCGCCCCCGCGTGGGACCCTCATTAACATAAGTGTGTGACGTAGATCGAGGCACATTGCCCATTCATCACAGGTATGCATTGTGTGTACATTGTACGGCGAAAATTCTTAGTCCAAAATCTAAGCAAAATATAGTGGTTTTTCAGCCATGCCGACAAGGTGTGTGGCTGCTGGGTGCAGCAAAACAACGACGGATGGAGTAAGCCTTTATTTATTTCCAACTGAAGCGAAATATCGGAGAATTCGGACAGCGAAAGTGAAGGTGACAAGAGCAAAGAGGTCCGGCCCAGCAGCTTTTCAGCGTTATGTAGCGACCACTTTGAGCCGTCGTGTTTCGATACTGGTATTTCAAATCCTTTGGGATCACCATTAAAAATATGCTCAAGTCCACTGCCATCCTAACAAAGTTCCCAGATGTGAGTAAGATAAAGGCGAAAGCAGTTAAACGGTCCATTCCCCGAGGAGCCTTCGCTAAAAGGGAGAAAATCAGGGTAAATCCGATGTTAGTTGTTGTTGCAACTTACGAAATTGCACGTGTAGACCTAGTGTGTGTATACGGGCCGGGTCCAAACTATCGAGTCGATCCGTGAATTTCGGTGCCTCGGTCTACGTCACGAACAGCGCCCTCAATTTGAGTCTCAACAAATTTCAAAAAGGGGGGGGTCAATTTTTGAGCGGCAAATAATCACACTAAAACCTCGCTTAAACCAGTTTGACTTTTAATTCACATTTAATACATATAAATGAATTTATTTATGAAATAAAATGTGATCCGGTCAATTTGAGAAGCATGGTTCCTTTAAAGCTGTATATTTTAAGCTTTTATATCTAGAGAACTGTAAGTTGGGTTGGCACTTGGTATTAACATAAACAAAGCCATGTTACATACATTAATTTAAGTGACGTCATAATAACTTCATCATGGGTCATCAGACGTCATCTTTAACGTGCATATTTTAATCATATCACTAGACGACTACAGGACCAGCTTAATAAGTAATTTTAAACTATGTATATAATTTTCCTGACTGCCTTAGCACAAAACAAAACATGAACTCATTTTTTTTTTTAATACGGAAAAGCCCTATGTTCTGTTTAGAAAACAGACATATAGCTCTCGTTTTTTCTTCTTCTTCTTCTTTTTCTTTTAGTTCCGACCAAAATCCCATAGACTTTGTACACGAATTTTCTCGGCGGCACTTTAGGTCTTAAAAAACCTCAGATCTTAACCAAACTTACCTCAAACATAGACCCTAAGCTGACATATTGCGTCGAAGAGTGACGTCATGATGACGTCATCAAGTGATTTTTTATGAATTTTTGAATTTTTAAAATCGTAACATTCTTTTAAATATATCTAGCGAACAAAACAAGATATTTTCAAAATTATTTTTCTTATAGCTTTGGTATGTCTCAAAGATATGCCCTAAATTGCGAAAATTGTGTGACGTCATGATGACGTCATCAAAAATGTGTTTTTTTGTTAACGCATGCAAGGGTCAATCCGATTACAAAAATGTATATATTGAATTTTCCTGTACCCAATTCCAAAATTTCATGATCGTGGCTCACTCAAGTAAGAAATGACAGCCATTTCAAAATTTAGACCAAATTCAATATAACACAAAGGAATTCTGGGACGGGCTGATAACCATGGCTTAAATGTACATGCTGTTTATAAAAAGGGTTGATTTATAGTCTTTTTCAAGTCGCTAATCACAGGTAGCTGTGGAAATAGGTATCCGAAACCGTGCGTAACGTTTCGCTAACTTCCTAATCATGCAGAATCAAGCCTAACAAAGTACGTACATACGCTGCAGATGCCAAATTTCCACACACGTATAGTCTGCAACAACAACAAAATCTATCCGTACATGCGAGATTCGCCGTTTAGAGCTGGAAGGACTTACATTGGGTTCACAGCGGTTTTTGTTTGGAGCGCCGACATCTTCCGTTTCCCTGAATATATCAACCAAACACTCACCCAAAATGCAGAGTAGTCATTCATGCAGCGACTGATCCCCTCAAAATGAGAATACGATCAAGTTAAACCCGAAAAAACATTTTTCGTGCAACCCGGAGCATGCACAAACGAGCTGTGCATATATTATAGTAGCGGATTCTTAAACATGACATGGATACATGTTTGCGTATATCGGCCAGCGGCACTGTGCGCGCCTCGGGGCTCAACGGGTGCCTCTTGGAGTTGGACGTGAAATTCGACTTTTCGTCTGGCTCGTATTTGAACCTTAGTGTCTGCACCTTAATCCTCGAACTCTACTTGTATCTCAAGTGACGTATCTATCATTTTGGATGCTGTTGTAAGGGTGAAACCGGATGCTTTTGTTGAGACTTCAGATACATATTCAGAAAAACCACACGATCACTGCAGACGACCTTAGACGCTACTATATGGGCAGATCATGTCCAAACGTTTAAAAAGGCGATAGAGGGTCCAATCATGGAGGAAGTTCAGTAGGACAGCAACATGTTTCAATTTGGTGGTCCAGATATTCAGGTAAGCATGTCGAAAATTGCGAGATTTTACTTTAATATTCCGCACCAGCATGGTTCAGAAGCAGCGAAATCTTGGAAAATAAACCAACCCTGCTTGTCTAAATATGTGGCACTACGTGTTATTTTTAAAGATTTATCTCCTAAATATTTGTGAAATATGAGATAGAAATTTACATAGTACAAAATATATATATGAACACTCTACATGTACATTACTAAAAGAAATTTGTGACCATACACTGCCAATAATACATGTAGGCCTAAAGTCAAAACAAATTAACATGTTTTTCCTCTATTTAGCAGTGCAAATTCTCCAACAAAAGCCTCAAATTTATGTGATTACACAATTCTGAACATGAATAATTGCAGATAAATGCTTTGACATGTTGGACAGACATTTTCAACACAACTTGAACAAGTTGTTGTTGGGGAGTGAGTTATGCCCCTATACTAGTCTTGTCTCAGAAAAGTTACAACC
Source organism: Hippasteria phrygiana (assembly GCA_037893225.1). NCBI lineage: Eukaryota > Metazoa > Echinodermata > Asteroidea > Valvatida > Goniasteridae > Hippasteria > Hippasteria phrygiana. The sequence continues at coordinate 1,145,009 of JAZGUH010000321.1, forward strand.
CAGTCTGCAAGTATAGGGCCTACATGTAGTACATCTGTACAAATTATAAACCCAACCAGCTAGTCAGAAACAGCGAAATCTTGGAAATTAACCAACCCTGCTTGTCTAAATATGTGCCACAACCTGTTACTTCAAGATTTATCTCCCAAATATTTGTGGAAAATAAGACACAAATTTACTGTACATGTATGTGAACACTGTAGTGAAAATTCCCCAACAAAATTACACAATTCTGAGGAGAGATTTTACTTTTATACCCCTACCAGCATGGGTCAGAAACACAGAAATCTTGGGAAATAACCAACCCTGTTTGTCTAAGTATGTGGCACAACTTATTTCAAGATTTATTTCCTAAAGATTTGTGGAAAATGAGACAGAAATTTGCATATGTACATGTACATGTATGTAAACACTGTAGTACATGTACATTAATTTCTGACCAGACACTGCCAAGAATAATTAGGCTATGTATAGTGAACACAAACTGTTTTCCTCTATTTAGCAGTGAAAATTCCCAAACAAAAGCCTCCAACTAAAGGTTGTGCCATATGATGACACGATTATGAAGAGAGATTTTACTTTCAAACCCCCACCAAATGAATAAACTGAAGAGTTTGATGTCTAAAATACAAACATTGTCACGTATAATACTGCAATATTTTGGCAATGCTTTGCCATGTTGCATATGCATTTTCAACGCAACTTTAAAAAGTTGTTTTCGGGGAGTGAGATATGCCCCTACTTGTCTCAGAGAAGTTAATTATTATTATTATACACAGCCTAGTCTGCAAGTTGGGCCTGGGGGCATGCATGTATCTGTACAAATTATAAACCCAACCAGCTCACCCTGAACCCCAGATAAAAAACCCAAAACACAACACATGAATAAAATATAGAAATACACAGGGGACAATCTTTATGTTCCAATAAATTTTAAAAGAGAACAAAGCAGACAGTACATACCTACATGTTGATATTTAATGGTAGCCGCATTAAATAGTTTTATTCCACCATGATTGTGTGCAAAGAAATTTGTGACCATACACTGCCAATAATAATACATGTAGGCCTAAAGTCAAAACAAATTAACATGTTTTTCCTCTATTTAGCAGTGCAAATTCTCCAACAAAAGCCTCAAATTTATGTGATTACACAATTCTGAACATGAATGATTGCAGATAAATGCTTTGACATGTTGGACAGACATTTTCAACACAACTTGAACAAGTTGTTGTTGGGGAGTGAGTTATGCCCCTATACTAGTCTTGTCTCAGAAAAGTTACAACCCAGTCTGCAAGTATAGGGCCTACATGTAGTACATCTGTACAAATTATAAACCCAACCAGCTAGTCAGAAACAGCGAAATCTTGGAAATTAACCAACCCTGCTTGTCTAAATATGTGCCACAACCTATTACTTCAAGATTTATCTCCAAAATATCTGTGGAAAATGAGACACACATTTACTGTACATGTATGTGAACACTGTAGTGAAAATTCCCCAACAAAATTACACAATTCTGAGGAGAGATTTTACTTTAATACCCCTACCAGCATGGGTCAGAAACACAGAAATCGTGGGAAATAACCAACCCTGTTTGTCTAAGTATGTGGCACAACTTATTTCAAGATTTATTTCCTAAAGATTTGTGGAAAATGAGACAGAAATTTACATATGTACATGTACATGTACATGTATGTAAACACTTGTAGTACATGTACATTAATTTCTGACCAGACACTGCCAAGAATAATTAGGCTATGTAGGCCTATAGTGAACACAAACTGTTTTCCTCTATTTAGCAGTGAAAATTCCCCAACAAAAGCCTCCAACTAAAGGTTGTGCCATATGATGACACGATTATGAAGAGAGATTTTACTTTCAAACCCCCACCAACTGAATAAACTGAAGAGTTTGATGTCTAAAGTACAAACATTGTCACGTATAATACTGCAATATTTTAGCAATGCTTTGCCATGTTGCATATGCATTTTCAACGCAACTTTAAAAAGTTGTTTTCGGGGAGTGAGATATGCCCCTACTTGTCTCAGAGAAGTTAATTATTATTATTATACACAGCCTAGTCTGCAAGTTGGGCCTGGGGGCATGCACGTATCTGTACAAATTATAAACCCAACCAGCTCACCCTGAACCCCAAATAAAAAACCCAAAACACAACACATGAATAAAATATAGAAATACACAGGGGACAATCTTTATTGTTCCTTATTTCAGATTTGATGACAGCATGTACATTTGTCAGTGAAGATGGCAGTGGATCAAACAGAATTGAGCTGCAGTACCTAACTTTTGCCATATCTTAAGAACTTTATTCAACACTTTCTTTAATAAACCACCTTTTGTGTACTTACAGACAGCAATATTGAACAAATGGAAGTCAGACTTTTGCAATTGAAATTTACAGTGATATGGTACAAATAAGCGATGGGTTTCACATGTAACATTGACACCAGTGTCCATGTTACATGGAAAATCCACACAAAATCATATTTTATGCCTCATATTTACTGAAGAGGTCTGATTTTCATATCTTTTCATTAGAGATGTATATCCTTAACTAGTTCATAAAATGCAGACATGTTCAAGGCAAATCAATGGAAATATGTCAGAAAATGTGTTTTTGTTTCACATGTAACACGAACACCATATATTTTTCATTTACGGAATGACCCATAAGCCTATATCTACCAGCTTTCTTAGAAGAGTCGCAAGTTTCATACCCTAATAAGACCTACTTATAAGTTTATAAAATTAGTAACAATTAGACAAATTAATAAAAGCAGAGAGAATATAATGACATTTTAAGGTACTGGTTTCACGTGTAACAGGACACCAAATTTGGAGGAATGTCACACATTTTGACAATATATCTTCATCGAGTGTGAAAAAACAATCCAAACAATCCTTTATTGGACTTATGAAACTACTAATTGCAAGTGTGCATGAACAACGTATCCAGATCAAGGAAAACTGATAAAGGTAGCAAAAATAAATTTTAGGGTTTAAACATTGCCCTTTTTGGCAAAATGTCACACTTTATGTACCCAACTTCATGGAATGAACCACATTCATGTAGGTTTAACTCAATACACGTAAGCTCAATGTAATGTGGGCACATAAACATGATATAATTGAAAACAAGATTAGAGATGGTAGCTGAATATTAAACCTATTCATGTAAATGATATCTTAACCATAAAAGTCCTCAATTCTCAGTAGATGATTTTTCACACACCCTAGGAGATTATTAGGGTAATGGTTTGTATGCAATCTGTTTAGACTATAAGAAAATAAACTTTAAAAGAAAACAAAGCAGACAGTACATACCTACATGTTGATATTTAATGGTAGCCGCATTAAATAGTTTTATTCCACCATGATTGTGTGCAGGGGGGGGGGGGGGGTCCTGTTATCAACTTGGATGAGAAATGTGCAGTGTGGTGATGATGCTGTAACTTATAATACCACAGAGATTTTAAGACAAACAATTCTTTTAAATATTATATTACTGAAAAGAGTAAATAGAATTAGAAATAGAATGAGGGCCAATAGTAGTCATGTTAGGTTAACCCTATTGTGGATTATTGTTGATTTAATTTTTTTGACATTTTGGAGGACAATTTCAGTTAAAAGTTGTGACCATTATTGTTAAATTGCTAATTTTATAATTGAAAATTTGAGCCTAATTTATTTCTGATCAATTTGTTATAAATATAAAAATAATGTTATGAGTCATTTAAAATAGTAACAATAAACAAACACCAATTATTATAGAAAATTGAATGATCAAAACTAAATAAAAACAAATAAAAGCCAGTCGCAGCACTGACAGAAAATTGGGCATTGCAAATAGCGTCGCCAATGCCGGTTCGCGTGAATCTCTCTACTAACGTGCTAGCTCCATGTGTCTGCTGTATGTGATTTAGCCATTTACTATCTTTCTCCTTTCTATCTTTTTTCTGTCTTCTTTGCTGATGGTAGCTGTTAGTGCCACAGCCATTATGTACATCTTATAATATATCATCTTATCTTCTTCTTTTTTATTAAAGTGGGTGGATCGAATGGCTGTAATGGGAGGAGGGCATTATTAAATAACACTTATTTTCAAAAGCTAACAAATGGTTAGCCCCATATCAGGGGTTTATCAGTACCATAATACCAAACAACTTTTCTCTGCAAAATGATATTAAATGTCATGGAAATTTAGTCTTGGAAAGTCATGGAAAGGTCATGGAATTTGGTTTTCAGATTTCTGTGGGAACCCTGACTTGACTTTTAATGATGGTCATCACATGTCACGTGACGTCATCTTAAAGGGGCATTTTTCGAAGCCATATATCTATGGAAGTACAAGTCCGATTAAGTTGATACGTGGTATCTAGATAGGCCAGCATGTGTTGCAGATGGAAATTGATGTGACGTCAAGATGACGTCATCATACGATTTTATAGTAATTGTTAAGTTTTTGAACTTCAAAGTTTCTTCAAGCCATATCTCACCAACAGAACATGCTAAATTCAAAATTCTTTTTGTAATAGCTTTGTTAGCTCCTATATTCTTTCACATAAATGTGAAAAAGTGTGACGTCATCATGACGTCATCAAAAATAGGCTTTTTTGAAACAAATATAAGGGTAGGTCTGATCGTCATAAAAGTTAGTGGGTAGGTAGATGGTGCCACTAGCATGTAGAATCCGAGGTGACGTCATGATGACGTCGTCTGTTGATTTTCTATGAATTTTTAAATGTTTCAAATTTCATTGTACTCTTTGGAACCTAAGTAAAGTTTCTTAGTCATATATCTCATTAACAGAATATTCGAAATTCGTTTTGTAATAGGTTTGTTAGCCCATACATTCTTTCATATTAATGTCAAAAAGTGTGACGTCATCATGACGTCATCATGACGTCATCAAAATGTGCTTTTAAAAAACATAAGGGTACATATATCCAATAATCATAACAATTGGTGGGTTGGTAGATGTTGTCGCTAGCATGTGAAATCCGAAGTAATCTTATGATGACGTCATCGGCTGTTTTTCTGTGATTTTTTTTAATGTTTCTAATTTCATTGTACATACTCTCAAAATTGTACATTGTCATTGATCAGATTGACTCCAATCTATACACAGGCCAAGAGCACACATTGAGGTGATGTGTTATTGAGGTGATGTCATGATGACCATCATATGATTTATATTCTATGATTATTTTAGTTCTATCCCAAATCCCATAGACTTTGTACACGAATTTTGTACGGGACACTTTGGTCACTAAACAACATCAGATCTTAATCAGGCTTAACACAAACAGAGACCCTAAGCTGAAAATGTATGCCGAAACGTGACGTCATGATGACGTCATCACGTGTCATGTGACGTCATCTTAAAGGTGCATTTTTCAAGGGCCCATATCTAGAGAACGGTACGTCCGATTGCCTTCAAACCAGGTATGTTGGTATGGTAGCTCGTGTTATAGATGAAAATTGAGGTGACGTCATGATGACGTCATCATACGATTTTACAGTAATATTAAAGTTTTTGAACTTCAAAGTTTCCTAAAGCCATATCTCATCAACAGAACACGCTAAATTCAAAATTCTTTTTGTAATAGCTTTGTTAGCTCCTATATTCTTTCACATAAATGTGAAAAATGTGTGACGTCATCACGACGTCATCAAAAATATGCTTTTTTGAAACACATATAAGGGTAGGGACGATCGTCATAAAAATTAGTGTGCAGGTAGATAGTGATACTAGCATGTTAAATCCGAGGTGACGTCATGATGACGTCATCGGCTGATTTTCTATGAATTTTTAGTTCTATCCCAAATCCCATAGACTTTGTACACGAATTTTGTACGGGACAATTTGGTCACTAAACAACATCAGATCTTAATCAGGCTTAACACAAACAGAGACCCTAAGCTGAAAATGTATACCAAAACGTGACGTCATGATGACGTCATCACGTGTCATGTGACGTCATCTTAAAGGTGCATTTTTCAAGGGCCCATATCTAGAGAACGGTACGTCCGATTGCCTTCAAACCAGGTATGTTGGTATGGTAGCTCGTGTTATAGATGAAAATTGAGGTGACGTCATGATGACGTCATCATACGATTTTACAGTAATATTAAAGTTTTTGAACTTCAAAGTTTCCTAAAGCCATATCTCATCAACAGAACACGCTAAATTCAAAATTCTTTTTGTAATAGCTTTGTTAGCTCCTATATTCTTTCACATAAATGTGAAAAATGTGTGACGTCATCATGACGTCATCAAAAATATGCTTTTTTGAAACACATATAAGGGTAGGGACGATCGTCATAAAAATTAGTGTGCAGGTAGATAGTGATACTAGCATGTTAAATCCGAGGTGACGTCATGATGACGTCATCGGCTGATTTTCTATGATTATTTTAGTTCTATCCCAAATCCCATAGACTTTGTACACGAATTTTGTACGGGACACTTTGGTCACTAAACAGATCTTAATCTGATCTTAATCAGGCTTAACACAAACAGAGACCCTAAGCTGAAAATGTATGCCGAAACGTGACGTCATGATGATGTCATCACGTGTCATGTGACGTCATCTTAAAGGTGCATTTTTCAAGGGCCCATATCTAGAGAACGGTAGGTCCGATTGCCTTCAAACCTGGTATGTTGCTAGTGTATCTCGTGTTATAGATGAAAATTGAGGTACCATCATGATAACGTCATCAACTGATTTTCTATGAATTTTTTAATATTTAACATATTATTATATATTACTGTCATTGATCAGATTGACTCCAATCTCGACACAGGCCAACACCATGTATAAGTACTATCCTTATAATGTCATCATAGGTCAAGTAATATAAACTTAAAGGTCAACTTTCAAGTAAGAAATCTAGATCATGAAATAATCTCAGATCTTAGAAAACTCAGCGAAAACAAAACCATTAACAACTTTAATGCTGATAAAAAAAAAACCAGGAAAAGCCATGCGTCTGTTGACCTCAACAGACGCTTAACCTCTAGTTTTCTTCTTCTTCGTCTTCTTTTTCTTTTTCTCCCCAAAACCCCATAAACTTTATGCACGTTTTTTCTAATCGGCACTTTTGCCCTTAAACAAACTTCAATCTTAATGAGAGTTGGCATACACTGAGACCCTGTACTGAACTCGTGCATATTACTCTGACGTCATGATGACGTCATCATGTATCAAATTACAAGCAATTAAAGATTAGCAGATTTAATCTTTGAAAATCAATATAAAATCAACCGTGAGAGCCCGGAACTTGATTTTTGTGGGAATTGATAGTATAATCCAGGATCTTTATTTTATCTCGTGTGCGTCAAATCACGTGACCCTTCCTTCCGGTCCAAACCGGAAGTGCCTCATCATTTGAAAGTGGAAAAAGATGGGAACTTGCTTTCAACGATGTTGGTCTCCGACTAGGTTGTACTTCACAAAAAAATTATTTGTGACGTCATAAAATGTTCGAGCGCCCTCTAGCGGTAAGTTGAAAAATGCTTAAAATTAATAATCGGTCGATGTGTGTGGCGAAGTTTGCTGAAATCACTCTATAATTGATGTATGTAATCGGCTTCACGCTAAGAACAAGTTGAGGTGGAGAAAGATTGATGACGTCACCAGACCGGAAGTTGCAATGAAAAGACCTTTAAACCTAAAAAATTTGCTGAAAAATCAACCGCAAGAGATATAATGCAGATTTCTGCTTCAGATAGCATAGTTTACATAGCTCTCGAGTTTTCCGATAATGACGTCACGATGACGTCATCAAGTATCAGATTACAAGCAACCAAAGATTTCTAGATTTAGTTTTTGAAAATCAATATAAAATCAACCGTGAGAGATCTGATTTTGCTTTAATGTGAACTGATAGAATAATCCAGGGTCTTCATTTTTTGTATTACGTGCAAAGTCACGTGACCCTTCCTTCCGGTCTAAACCGGAAGTGCCTTATAACTTGAAAGTTTAATCTTTGAAAATCAATATAAAATCAATCGAGAGAGATCTGATTTTGCTTTTTACGGGAACCGATAGAATAATCCAGGGTCTTCATTTTCTATATTACGTGCAAAGTCACGTGACCCTTCCTTCCGGCCCAAACCGGAAGTGCCTTATAACTTGAAAGTTTAATCTTTGAAAATCAATATAAAAATCAATTGAGAGAGATCTGATTTTGATTTTTACGGGAACCGATAGAATAATCCAGGGTCTTCATTTTTTATATTACGTGCAAAGTCACGTGACCCTTCCTTCCGGTCCAAAACGGAAGTGCCTCATCATTTGAAAGTGAAAAAATATGTAAACTTGCTTTCAACGATGTTAGTCTCTGGCTAGGTTGTACTTTACACACACAAAATTGTGACGTCATAAAATGTTCGAGCGCCCTCTAGCGGCAGGTTGAATTTTTTTTAAAATAAATAATCGGTAGATGTGTGTGGCGAAGTTTGCTGAAATCACTTTATAATTGATGTATGTAATCGGCTTCATGCTAAGAACAAGTTGAGTGGAGGCAAAGATTGATGACGTCACCAGACCGGAAGTTGCAATGAAAAGTCCTTTGAACCCTGAAGAAAAATCAACCGCGAGAGATATGCAAAACTGAATAGTCAATCTGATCAATGACAGTGTTGATCAGATTGAATCCAATCTTGACTCAGACAAAGACCATGTTGTAAATGTTTGTTTTTACAAGTGCTGTCGTGATGACATCACCATGCGTCACGTGGCAACATCTGAAAGGTGCATACGTTTAGGTCCTATATCCAGAGAACTGTACATCCAATTGGAGTCAATCGTGGTATGCAGGTAGGCCGGTATATTTTACCGTTGTCTTCCTCGGCAATCAGAATCAAAGCACGTACAATGTATATGCCAAAATCCTCACATGGTCTGCAATATAAGAAGTCACATTTTGACTAAACCGTATGAAGATCCCACAAACCAACGCTGGGGGCAGCACACAACTTAAGTGGTTCAAAGTTTACCCGACTACTGGTGTAAGCTAAGGCAGATGTGTGTCTCTATCTGTATAGAAATAGAAGTTCAACCAGATCCCACATTTAGTTCTGGAGATATTGGACGCCATGATGCCCCCATGTTTAAAGTAGTACCTAACTAGCATAAACTATGTACGTTTTTCTTGGTACTTTGGTAGAGTTTGCCAGGCGTTACGGGAAAATATTTAAAGTGCGCCCTCATATGACAAGTTTTGACAATGCCATAGCGTAGCGCGTTGGACTAAACCAGGAGCCAATTGGCTGAACACACCAAAAACTTTAGTTAAATCAGATCAGCAGCCCAAACTCCATCGATTCCCAAGCTAAGAAAACAACAGCTAAATACTAGTAACAAGTAATATAAATCACAATAAATTCGGTTGGAAATCCCATGTTTTTCTTTGCCATTAAAGAATTTTCAAACCATGCATTTTCTTTCTGCCCCAAAAGAATAAATTTTACTGACAAAAAAGAAGACGACATTTTAACTGCAGAATGTTTTTATTCCTTTTATTAAACTGTATCTGACAAAGATACTGCAACAAAACTATTGCTTTGGGTGTGAATTATTCAATGAAGTTTTAAGTGAAATTTTAATGCAGAATTAAAAAATTGGCCCATCTCCACGCTACTATCAAGATACTCATCCTTTTCAATAGTTCAGATTTGGGTTGCTCTTGCACAGAATTTATCTGAAATGGACAAATATCAGGCTGGGTGTAGTTGAGGTTATAAGGACGAACAAGGCAACAGCACAATGACAGATAAAGATACATTTCTTCAGTATCTGACAGGTTTGATGATGCATTTCCCACTATTTACAAATGCAATCTGTCATGCAAAACGAGGAGATCAGTATGCAGAAGTGGCATATTTTCTTGAACATAATAGATTATAAGTACAGATTACCAATTGGGAATGTGTGTGGAGGATAGCATGTTCTTCTGAAAGCAAGTCAGTTACAGCTTTGTACGTAAACGTTAAGTAATTAAATATACCCGATGGAAAGGGGGAGCCAAACTCCCATAATGTTTTTAGAGAAAATAAGAACACTAAATACTAATTTCTCTTCATTTTTTGATTCAATTGACCTGATATATAAAAGTGGATAACATCACTAGACTTGTTTTGTTAACAGCAAACTCTGTTAACAAAATTCTGTTTATTAGTGCAAACGAATATAATTTAACGTATTAAAAGAAAATATTTACTCCTGCAGTTGGGTCTCTCTTTCACACACTCACACACACACACAAACGGGTGCAATCGTGGACCTCCCATTGTTCCTCTTTTGTTTATACTCCAACTTTTTCGGAAGGCCTCCCATTGGTTTTGTACACGATTTTCAATCGTGGACGTTAGGTCAAACGTGGACCCCTTTGTCTACGCTCGAATTCTTTTGTCCTAGGTCCACGATTGCCGGCATATACAAACTCACACACACACACACACACACACACACACAAATAAATCACATTTCCCCTTTGCAACCTTCATAACTGTATAGCCACCGGAAGCTTATCCCAAATATTTCTGCAGTTATGAATGTTTCAAATGAAGAATAGAATACATTAAATAATTGTGCATCAGCCACCTCGTGTTCATTTTTTTCAAGTTCGTTTGTAAAAACACGTTATCTACATTTGAAAGTTGTTTTATAGCACTCACAAGTTATCCTTGTATGTTTTAACACTCACTTCTTTAAACAGCACTGTTGATTTTTTATATAACATACGTTTGTAAGTTTCCATGTATTTTATATATGCTTACTCAAGATGTATTACTTCAAGATGTCATTTTAGACTAACAGCCATAACATATATGCACACTATTCTAACTCCTGACCAATCACGCAGGCAAACTACCAAAATCCAATCTTTGGAACTTTTGCACTTCAAGCCAACTTCATTATCATGTTTGTGCACATTGACAACTGTTATACACCATTATGTGTCACATAAGCTTCCAATTTCTCCAATGTGAATTTCAAAGTTCCCACAACATTTCGACAGTTCACTCATCTGACTGAATCTCACTCAACTGCGTCGGTAGAAGAGGCACATTACTTTAAAATCACATCTTGAACATTAAACTTGCACCTACTTTGACATATCTATTCCATTTTGTAATTTTATCTAGCTTAAGACTTATACAATATACAACCATAAAACAGACTGTATTTAAAAATAACAAAAACAGAAGTTATTTTTGAAACATATTTTTGATCTTAATCAATTAGTTTGTTACTAAATAAAACATTGTTCTTTTCTCTTAATTGTGATTTGTTTGGCTCATTTACGCAATTTTTCAACCACTTTTCAACCCCCCCCCCCCCCCCCAATTTACCCGCTCGCAAATTCCAAAAGATGATGTAATGCATCACATAACCCTGTCACGTCACTTACAAAACACCCGAACGCGTGATTTTTTTTCATAGGTAAGTTAGGGTCAATTGTCATAAATAGACGTTGTGTTTACCCTTGAAATATAAATCGGGCAGAGGATTCGAACCCAGGCCTCTGTAGTCTAAAGCTTTCAGTGCTCTACCAATATAGCCACAACAGTAGCTAGACAAAATATTTTTACTTCAAAAAGTTCAACCTTATATAGCTGTCTGAATAATGCGTGCGATGCTTGTTATATAAATTAACTTAATCATGAATATGCTTGATCGTAATAGCGGTCTAGATACGCCCATTTATGGTAATTGCCCCTAACCTTCCTAGAGAAACAAATTGGCCACTCGAACATCCGCGCATCGCGCACATACATCATTTGTACACAATGTACAGTGCTAACCCCACAAATAGAGTTGTAAATGATTCCCTTTTTAAATTCTGTGTTTTTAATTCTCCAAATTAAGACCATAATGACGTGAACCAACATGAACCAAAACACATCAAAGTGCGATACTTATCATCGCAAAGAAAACATATCTACAAATCTAAGGTATATTTCATGCAACCTTTATTATACTTTCACTCTTAATACTTTCACTCTTTAAACTTACTCTTTATTCCTTAATTCCTTTCATGTAAAAAAAATAAAAAATGCAGAGCGGAAAAGCTATGTGTACTGTTCATCAACAGTCACACATCTCTCGTTTTTTCTTTTTTTTGTTCTTTTTCAGCCAAAATGCCCATAGCATTTGTACACGTTTTCTTTCTTACTGGCACTTTGGCTACTTTTATGGTGCCGATTGGCTTTAAACTTGGCAGACACTTAGACTAACTGCTCAGAATGTATGCCGAACATTTACGTCATGATGACGTCATCACGTGATTTTTTATGAATTTCTCAAAATTTCAATATCGTAACATTCTTTTCAATATATCTAGCGAACAAAACAAGATATTTTCAAAATTCTTTTTGTTATAGCTTTGGTATGTCTCAAAGATATGCTCTAAAAGGGAGAAAATGTGTGACGTCATGATGACATCATCAAAAATGTGCTTTTTTAAAACACATATAAGGATAGGTCCGATCGTCATGCAAATTGGTGGGTAGGTAGATACTGTCACTAGGATGCAGAAGCCGAAGTGACGTCATGATGACGTCATCACGTGATTTGTTATGAATTTTTGAAATTTTTGAAATCGTAACATTCTTTTAAATATATCTCGCAAACAAAACAAGATAGTTTCAAAATAATTTTTGGTATAGCTTTGGTAGGTCTCAAAGATATGCCCTAAAAGGGAAACAAATGTGTGACGTCGTGACATAAGGATAGGTCCGATCGTCATGAAAAGTAGTGGGTAGGTAGATACTGTCACTAGCATGCAAAATCTGAAATGATGTCATGATGACGTCATCGTAAATTTTTTTTATGATTTTTGAAATTTTTGAAATTTCATTTTCATCACAATTTTACACCCAAAAACAAAACAGCCTTGTGTTTGTCCACAAACACTGTACCAGATGTCTAGTTTTGTATGTTTTTGTATTTACTTGCAAAATCAATAAATGAAATAAATGAAAATGAAAAACGTGATGAGCTGTTACACACATTCGATAATCGGAAAGGAGTGGAGGACTGGGTAGATAACTTTACATAAAATTACAGCCACGCTCAATACGGTGTTAGTGACGGGGCCAAAACTAAAACGGCTCTCTTGCATTAGAGCTGTTCGTTTTCGAATAATTTAGTATTCGAATAATTTAGTATTCGAATAATTTAGTATTCGAATAATTTAGTATTTGATTAGTCTGACCGAATATACCAATATTCGATAGTCACCGATCAAGTTTTTCATGCGTATTATTAAAAACGTATCAGAGTCGTATCTGTACGTGCACACATTATTTGTTCGAATATTCGGTTGACAATCGAATATTAGAATATTCGGTATACCTGCAACAGCCCTATATTTCATGTGCGTGAGATGCCATTTTAGTTTTGGCCCCAGCATTCTTTTTACATTGCATGTTCTTCGAATTGATAGGTCCCAATATAAATAAATTGGGTCCAAATGGTAGGATGTGGTGACGATGCGGTAGCCACGTTCTGATTAGGGGTGGGGGATGGAGACGGAGAAGCCTAAAGTTGAAGCTTGTGTGTACTGAAACTGTTCCAGATGATTATCCTTTGTTTGTCCGCTTCGTTCTTTATTTCATCAGAATTCATCGAAGCTGTTGTCGGAACCTATGACACGGCAAATGATGTATTGATGATGACCACGGACCTTCTTTGGCCAGGTAATTAACACAAAATGTACGTTTTTGAGGTTTTATAATGTGTTTTCTTTGATGGCACACTGGGGCGGGGGGGGGGGGGGGCGAGGGGAGGTGGACGCAAGGCCAGGACCTCGGCCTAAATCTTTCATATCAACAGAGTCGGTGTGATTTTATCAGCAATATTTTCCTTTCAAAGTTCACACAAAAAGTGACCACTACACTGAAATATTGGATAAACAAATTAGGCAAACCGTTTTCCCTTTTTACGAGAAATCGGTTTATATTGCTTAATATTGGGCGATTGTTTGCATAATATACCCAACTGTCCATTTTGAGAAAATGTAACAACCGGTTTTTGGGAAAGTTTACCGCAAGGATTAGGCAAGTTATCGAGCCCAACTTAATTGGTTGAAAAGTTCCCGGAATTTGATATTTTAGTTTTTGTCCTATATTTTTACTTCGGCTATTTAGGACACGCTATTTGTACAAGCCTTAGTTGATCTCCCATGTCGAAACAAGTGACCATTTATTGTAAAATTGTGTCCAATTGTGTCCGAAATTATTAAGGCATTGTTCACTATGGAGAAATTTAAAGAAACAAATCTTTACTCAGTAATGGGAAATATATAAAGACGAGCTAAATTGTTAAAATACACTAGTCTTACAGTATTGAGGATTTACGTTTACCCAACTACGGTGGAAAATCTGACCACCAATCACCTTGGGTAGTAATATAAACCAGTTGTGTAGTCAATTGTTATGTTCACCAGTATTGGTATCGAAGTTGGTCCGCTTTTACCCAACTTCTTAAAAAGGGGGAAAGTTTGTCCATGCACATTGCACGCCCCACTTTTCCTATTAATTTTCCGGCTTGGTTTTCTTAATATATGGGAAATGTTGAGCCCCTGCAACGACAATTTATGGCCAGTTGTACCTCTAAGTCTAAGATTTTTTCTTCTGCTGAAGGTGGTGAAGTACCGCCTGATAGAACACTTGTTAGTCCAACCTACCGAGAGGAGGTATATGTTGGTATCAGTCTGCTTGTGTTCGTATGTCTCAGCTCCTTGGCTGGGTTGGGTATTCTCCTCTCTCTCGTCTTTCTTGCCTTCAATCTCCGCTACCGTAATCTGAGGTAAGTGCAGAAAGCTCCTTCCTCGGAACTTATGCAATTTCCCTCGAATGGTCCTGCTAAGTTATTACGCGGAAATTATACTGTGCGGGTGACTGATGCTGCAGCCCCGTGCACATTTAAGTTATTATTTTTATGCAAGGTCGCCCCGAACAAGCCAAAAAGCCACTCGAGGTACGAAGCTACAAAAAGAAAAAAGAATCAATGATACAAGAGGCAGGAAGTATTATTACTATTAATTTCTGGTACCGAAACTAAGGATTTCAGAGAAGTGCATGTCGCACTGTAGCTCGAAAGCCCGAAGAAACCTGTAGGAAGACGAAAATAGGAAATTTCGGTTTTAGAGGTGGGAGGGGAACCCCAGAATGATATCCTAGAGAAAATCCAAGAGGACTGAAAACCCAAACCATGTATTGTCGGCCCGTGGCGGGATTCGAACCTTGGTCAGAGTAGACAGCAGTGGAAGGCGAGGAAAGTACCACAAGGCCAGCCTGACTCCCCAAGCTCTTATTCGAGTCCGTAGTTGAAAGTTAGATTTGTTTCTAACCTAGAGGCTAGCGCTATGAATTAATAAATAGTTTGTATACGATACATTACATTTTGTCTAAGCAGCGGTGCGAACAATTATAACATTGCACCATCGACTGTATATCCTTAGAGACTTGTGAAAACTATCTTGTACCAGAGATTGGTGTTTACTGAGCACATATTGAGCATATATATGCATACAAACCGTGATTAAACATTTTAATAGAATTAAAATAGATTAAAATAAACGGTTTTGAGTAACTGACCGGACTATAGTCTATGGCTTGAATTCCTCGACCCAAGTCACAAGTTTCAGTGACTCCTAGAGAGACCGCTAGCCGTCTCATAAGACCAGTGCACTGCAGTGGTAAGTTTCAAAAGCCAGTGAATAATCAATCCGTTGTTTTATGTGTTGAGTTTAGGATCGTGCGGATGTCCAGTCCTAACTTGAATAACCTGATACTAATTGGCACTGTACTGGTCTACGCCTCTGTTGTCATTTATGGGATTGACAGAAACTTGGTGGAAGAGAAGCATCTGGTTCTATTTTGTCATGTAAGTTTTTTGTCCATCAGAATGACTGAGTCAGCATTGATTCCGAATGAGAAAATCGACTCGGCGGTTTTTCAATCTTTGCCGCCAAGTTCAATCTGGCCTAAAATAGAGCCATCTCTCCTTGTTTACCAAAACATTGCAGTCAACATTTTCTAAATGCCAAAATTATGCGCGATGGTCGTCATACTTTCAGGAATAGGTATAATTTCTGCACTCCGGAAGTGCATAAAATGAACATTGATGGATCTATCTGTGCTTTGGCACCACATTTCAACGGTTAAACCTCCGATGGCAGGTGTATACTATACTTTGTGGTATGATTCTGCTTTTTATCACCCCTTCGTTGATCGGCCAGAAACGTTTATCTTAAAAAAGTTCCCGAATCGAACAATAGCAAAACATAATAGCGCAAACTGTTAGTCAGAGTTTATCCAGATTCTAATCCAGATTCTAAACGTACAGTTTTGTCTCAGCACAGTGGCCAGAGACCTGTTATTTGTTGATCAATGATAAATCATCCATTCCCTGGCCTATTCCAGGGTTACGATTAAACGTGTCTGGGTTATTTTGACCTAAAACACCCTCAGATTTCGGAGTATGAGGTATTAATGTGTAGGTTTTCAGAGCAAGGGTTAACCAAGCTCGTATTGCGTATTACATGTTCGACAACCACGTTTGTATTTTTTCCAACTGAAGGGGAATCGCGGAATTGTAATACTTGCTTGAAATTTCTATCCGTCCAAGAAAAATACCACTTTAAATATTATGTTTACGTAAATGTAGGAAATGCTTTACGTGACGTATTACTTGGAAATATGGCCCCGGAAGCAACATTTAATAGCAGTAAATACATTTCCAGGTTTTGAGACTTTGCGTTCCTTTCAAGATGTGGACCTTTATACCGGCTTCAAGCTTAACTTTGATTGAAACGATAAGAACTTTTTCTCTGTTTAATACATTTGTGCCATAATGTTGATAAACATGAAATCTCTGTATGCAGGTTAGGGTTTGGCTCATCGCCATTGGATTCGTTCTGGCCTTCGGTGCGATGTTCAGCAAAACATGGCGAGTTCATAAGGTCGTAGCTCGGAAAACACCAAAGAGAAAAGTAAGTACCCCTCGTCATTTCTTGTAATGGGAGTAGTCTAACCAGTGACACGTCACAAATATCCTACCGTTGACTAAAAGATGACTAACTATAGATAACAACCTCTACACCCCCCCCCCCCCCCCCCCACTCTTTTCACTTGTTTTTTCTCGGTGTGTTATATATAGGTTGTACAGGATCAGCAGCTTATAGCGATGGTCGCTGCTCTTCTTTTGATTGATATCGCCATCTTGTTATCATGGCAACTCATCTTCCCGTGGGAAGAGGATAAAATTTATCTCCCGGAAAAGGTAAGGAGGAAGGTGACAAAGAATAGAGAAGATGAGGAAAAATCAATAATAAAAACAATGGTTTTGGCGGTAAAAAATCGAAGTATTGATACATTCTCACAAAATTAATGAAAAGCTATATAATAGAAAATTGTGTATATTAAATTTTGGGTAACGGTTATCAATTGGCGTAGCCTATGTTTTGAAAAGACGCCTCTTTCTTGAATTATTTTACATTTTGTCCTGGTAGTGCATGCAAAGCACTTTATCTATCCTTACTCATATTATGGTATCGTTTCTACATCCATTGTAATTATTAGTTAATAGAAATTAAATGACTTACTTGACTTAACTATATGTGACTCGACTCGACCCAGCTCACGAGTCGACTCAGCTGGGAGTTAGTGCCTCAAAATGACTCGAGCTGGAGGTTATTTGATAAATAGTTGAACTCAAGTCGCAAGACGTACAGTCTCAGACTACTCAGTGTCGGGGCACAGATTAATGAAAAAATTGCATCGAAAGTGTTTTTTTGTTTTTTTGGCGTTGGAACATTTGTGAAAGTTTAACGGATATTTCACTTCGATAAATTTCAATTATCGTAATTTTTCGAGCATTTATTTTCATTGTTTGTATAGTCAAAAGGGAAAACTGGTCAAATTTATCAGAGATTCAAGCGGTGAGACGTGAACTTCTACGCACTGCATACCAGAATGCGTATCTGCATGTCCCTGTACTCTTACAACTCGACGCAGATGTTCGGCAATCTCCTGTTTGCGACTGTCGAAATAGAACAATTCCATTATGTCTGCGATGCCGTCGGGGATTCTTCAGCGACGCTGCCGTCGCTCAGTGCGACTGTATATGCAATCCAGACGTACCCAAACCCATCTAACTTCAATTGCTTCTGTCCATTTTATTATGTAACTCTCCTCTCGAACTGTTTCTTTACTTACAGCAAGACCCAGACAACTCTACAGTGACACTCATACCTTATATCATGGCCTGCACGGGCGAATATTACCTGTACTGGAGTATTGGTGTCTACACTTTCAAGGGTCTTCTGCTGATATTTGGCGCCTTTTTGGCGTGGGAGACACGACAGGTTGGATATTTTCCTTTTTTATTATCTATTTGGAGTGCTATGTGGCTCCCATTTAAATGTTGTTCACATGCAATCTATGACAGTGGCGTATCCACCGGGAGGGGCAGAGGGAAACTTGCCTCTGTCAATTTTCCTTTTACAGAAAATTAAAGCGCTACCGCTTCACAACTGGTATTTAGCCCTTCTCCCCGCGCTTTTTCAATTTATAAGGGCTAAACAAATTTGGTCACCTTTTCCCTAAAACATACCGGTACCACCACCACCACCCCAAAAACTGGGGTCACTATTTAAACTAAGAAAACTGATTAACCAGTGATCGATTAATTAGTGACTACCTCACACCTGCGCAATAAAATTCAAGTGCGAGCGATAGCTAGTTGATTTATGGTGTCACTAGTACCCATTTCACTTGCCACAGTTTAGTACAACCATTGTTGTTATTGATAACCAGCACGACCCATGCCCTGTAGGCGGGTTCCGTCTAGTCGACTAGACGTGGTCGACTAGCCTGCGTTCGGGTATGTAGCCCAACAATCGTCGACTATAGTTAACAAATTCGAACCTGCTCAAAATTCGTAATTTTGCAATTTTGCTCCCCCCCCCCCCCCCCCCCCCGACCCGAAAACTGGATATGCCACTGGAGATGTCCACACCTTTTTCAGGTGATGCGGAGTTGCTGCATCACATCACTCACACTCCTGAGGACGGACAGAGCACACTGTCCGAAACGTCGAGTTACACACTCACCCCGCTTCTTTTTAGAACCACACTTCTTCCTAGAAGAGATGTATTTTACATGGTGTTACCCGCAATCCCAGTCTCTCTCTTATATCGCACCCACCATGCAAAGCTTCAAATCGTATCTAAAGCTATTAAACACAAACCACCATGCTGACAGTTGCCACTTGACATTGACATGATGCAGGTAAATATTATCTTCTATTCCATCGACTGACTGGTTGTTCTTTCATGAAAGTTATTCATCCAGATTTGTACTCCTCTGGTCTACTAAGAAGTAAATCGCTAAATACTGCTAAATATTCATTTTAATTTAAGGGCAAGTTCACAAAAAGTCACCCTTGCAGTCCCGTATGTAACTGTGCACCATGTTATCTTCAATTAGAGGAGTCAGGTTGGCGCAGTGGTTACTGTTCCCGCCTTTCACCGCTGTGGGCCGGGTTCGATTCCTGCCCTGGTCCACATGTGGATTGGGTTTTCAGTTCCTATCTGATTCCGTGGGTATTCTCCAGAATATTCTTCTGGGGTTTTCCTCCCACCTCTAAAACTCTAACTTCTTCTCATTGTCTTCTCTCTACATGCTTTCGAGCTACAATGCCTAGGACACTTTTGAGGAATCCTTGATTCATTACCGTACCAGAAAGAATTAAATAAAAAATGATAATTAAAGGATCGAATTCTTCAATTAGATACACCGAAATCCTAATTGTTTTAAGAAGGTAAACACGAACACGCGCGAATTCCTGGACTTGTCCATAAAACGATCGATCCAAAACAGAAGTCGCAAACGAACGTTCTATATTTTGCTTTTCAATTTTTCCTTTGTGTGTGTGTGTCAGGTGACTATTCCAGCCCTTAATGATAGCAAACTCATCGGTATAAGCGTCTACAATGTAGTCATATTATGCATCGTGGGTCTAGCAATCAACTTGGTCTTGGGCCAAAACCCACAGATTCTCTATGTATTCAACTCAGCAATATGCATCTTCTGCACCACGCTGACTATTCTCATTGTGTTTCTGCCAAAGGTAATTCATTAGTCAAATATTTGGTTTATTCCAACAGCGTGGGTCACATGTCAACACGAGCTCTGTATATATACATGCAGTTTGACACATATTGTAGATTTATGATTTTCATTCTTTTTGGTACCTCCGTGTTGGTGTATTTCGTCATTATGGTGCACCGAGGTGAGATTATCACCGTGCAATGTGAACCAGCTTTATGAAAGGCCTTGGTTTCACACAGGACACCGGATCTCGATTAGTGATCTGACTGCTGTTCACACACACCAGATTCCGGGTTAATGGATGCGATCAAATGCAGCGGACCAGTGAATGAATCATTAATCGAAATCTTCATCTATAATCTTTATACCATATTATGTTTGCACAGTTCAGAAAGCACGACGTGCTAACAAACGAACAATCCTTAGCAATTTTGATCAATACTATGGTTAGGCTGGGAGACTATGGGTTAACTATAGGTGAATCCGGAATTGACGAAAATGACACCGATCTGCGCACTTCCGGGTTTGAAAGCGAGGCAATGCATAGACTTTACATGGGAATATCTGGTTGCTACGGGTATAGTACTTTGTTGGCCAAGAAACTTTGTTGCCATGGGCTATTCTATTTTGAGAGCGGGCGGTAATACAGTAAAGATAGAGAATACAATTACGTGACGCGTTGTAAGCCACTCATAGAGATAGAATCTATGAGATGTTGTTATAACACGCTGTATTACCTAAATGTCTGTAGATTGCCTGTTGTGATAAGGCACATCGATTCCATCAAAAGTGTTCCATTCCTTATAATTTTCGTTTTGATAAGCCTGGCGCGACTAAAGTTTGACTATTAATTTTGCAGGTTTTAGCCGTGTACAGAAACCCTATGAAAGACCCCATGCGGAACACAACAGTCAGGACTCTGTCCCGTGACTCACATGATAGCAGCAACAACAAAGAGATGATCCAAGAAAACATAAGACTCAAGGAAACAGTTGCCATGGTAATTAATATCAGAAAGCCCCTACAAACCAGCAGACCCCTTGTTTACTGCGATTTTTTTTGACAGAAGGCCTACCGGTATATCATGTAGCTTAGACTGTTTTCCACAATAAGTGACGTTACGTAATGTAGGAAAAGAGAAGGTTGACTGTCACTTTAAAACGAAGAAAGTGCAAAAGGACAACCCCGCGTCGTCCATAACTGCGGTGTTCCTTGAGTCTAGTTGGGAGGCCTTTCCCGGCTCGTTGAACAAATCTGAACAAGAATTTATAATAGAGACGTATCTAGCGGTGGTGTGGTGGGGAGTGGTGGGGAGGGGCGGGGGAGTGGTGGGGAGGGGCGGGGGAGGGGAGGGGGAGGGGCGGGGAGGGGGCGGGGCGGAACTTTCCCTTGCCACTTTGTATTTATTTTTTTGAAACTGGAAACGGCGGCGCTTACGGTACCCCAGCCCCTGCCGGTTATGAATTTATTTCCAGGCGGAAAAATGAGGTAACATTTTCACAAATTATAGGAGCAAAAAATTGCAGATGTTTGCAATTTCGTCCCCTCTGGACCCCAAACCTGCAATGGCCACTAACAATAGCCCATTGTTGAATTAGACATGCAATGGGAAAATGTAATTAATGTATAGAGTACCGGTACCGAAGTGATGACGTCAATCAATGCAATGTTTGGAACCAGAATACATTCTAAACTGCATGTGTTTAGAACCATTGCCGCGGCAACTGACGTCAGACTTCGGTACTCTATACACTCTAAAAACAACTTAGGTAAAATATTGACTAGATTTCCTAGTTATTGAAAAGCGGCAGACGGGTTATTTCCAACATTTCTCAAAGAGGCGAGATCGCATCGCGCATGTCGCGATCGCGCGTCGACTTCTGAGAATAGGCTAAATGCCGTTTTTGTCTGCTATAAATTAATATAATTCTATAAGTGATTGGTTTTAAACAAACATTTTCTAGTGCTCTATTTTTTACATTCTGAAAAGCAGAAGTTATGCTGCTCATTTCAGAAAATTGTTCATGTATGAATGGTGTTTATGAAGACCATTTAAAATGACAAACGTGACTCCAAAGTAACATGAAAATAGTTGCTGGAGGAAAATATACTGCTGTTTGATGTTGTGATATTTGGCCTTATGCACGTTTCCTTATTGGTGTATTTGGCTGATACTATTGGAAAGGGCGGTCAAATTTATACCGATTGATAGACAATGCCATGGTTCACATTGCTTTGATTATTAAAGGGTAAATTAACAATAGTCGTAACAATGTCTTGTATTGTTGTTTGTTTCAAGGTTTATAAAAGAATGACAACGGATTTTGTCACACAAACTGGGAAAAGTAGTAGGATTTGACTCAAATTCTGGTTGACTGCAAATGATCAAAATCACAACGGATTTAGTCATACAAACTAGGAAAAGTAGTAGGATTTGACTCGAATTCTAGTTATTTATGTGACTATTTTTTCTAGTCAATAATATTGACTGGAAAAATCTAGTCAGATTGACTGATTTTCAGTTGCACCCAGCTGACCCTGAATATCCAGTCAAATTTAACTGGTTTCTAGTTAAATCTGACAAATGCCTTTTTAGAGTGTAGGACTTGCAGTTGCTGACATCAACTCATCAATCAAAGAAAATCAGTGAAGTATAATCAGCGGCGGCGATTTCGCGTCAAGGTTGAGGGAGGAAAAAGCACACAACCAATAACAATATTATTAAGTGTTTTGTACTGTCTCTCTCTTGTGTATCCTGGAATTTTTGTTTTAAATGTGTGCTGATCTTTTGTGGTTTTTTTTTGGGGGGGGGGACACTGTCCCTCCCTAAAATGACGGGGGGCGTATCCCCCCGATCGCCGCCCACGAGTATTATTGTCTGAATTGTTTCCCTTTGTGATTCGTAAATCATGCAGCTTGAAAAACGTCTGAAAGAAAAGCAACAGTGCAACAGTAATACCACAGACCGAGACAATCGCCGCAACCACATTCCCAGCGGTCCGTCCCATAGTCAGATGAGGACACAAAGCTGTAATCTGGGTATGTGGTGCTGTGGGCTGATCTGTGGCTGCTCACCGGGAGAGATCGAGCAGAACACCGGGGGACAAGGTGGCGAGGAGACGGTCCACACTGCTCACATCAACGATGTGGACTTATCACTAGAGATGGCGACCAGTACATGTAGGCCTACGTCAAATACGCGAGCCACTGAATGATCCGAGTCTTGCTGAACACTACAGGCCTATACTAGTTATTGAGATTGAAATACAAAAACACAGAGACTGAACACACACTGCAAAAACTGTGGTGTTAATCTAACACCATGTGGTGTCTATATTGGGGGAGTGGTCCAATATAAACACCACATTGTGTTAAATTAACACCACAGTTTTCGCAGTGCATGTAACAGTGATAAGTAGAGAAAATCAATTATATAATGTACATAAAATTCAGATTTTCGTATCCAGATTTTCCTGATCAAATTGCACGTTTTGTTTGGCGCGGTAAAATATTTTGAAAACCGGGTACGACAGTTTTAATGGGCGGTGCTTTCAATAGCCTTTGTACAGGGTGAACCTAAAAAACGAAACAGAGAAAAAAGGGGTTACTATTCCAAAAATATACATGTCATGGATATATCAATTACTGCATCATAAAATAGGAGCTAAAACGTTTCTTATAATACCTATTTTGCAAGGCTACAGTCATGATTCATTCATTCATTTATTCATTCATTAAGTCGGCCACAGCCGGGCTTCGATACGACTGCCCTACTTTCTCCGGTCCTCCATAAGGGTGGCAAGCTCGCCAGCTGTCTCCACTCCAGTGTCTTTCTTCAGCACCCTGTTACGGTCTGAAAATATCCAGACTATCCGTAAATATAAATTACTATAAAGAAAAAGCCTGAATTTTCTCAGATGCAACACAGAAATCAAACAAGATCACACTGATATAAAGAACAAAGAAACAATGTGATTTAATAATGAGAATATTCGAGAATCAACAGGGTTTAACAAGTGTAGAATTTCGAAAAGATCTTATACAATAGATAACTTAAAAGATCTTACGGGCGAGGACTTATATATATGCGAGGGCTGAGACGACTTAGGCAGCTCTGCAATGGGCGAGGACTTGGGCGAGGACTTGGACGGCTTGGGCACTCAGAAAATTGACAAGGACGACTCCAATAATACGAGCGAATACAGTTCTTTGGGGAGCTGGAACATGGGGCGAATTCACCTCCAAAACAGCCAAAGAGAGACGAAAACAGCGGGGGGCGACACAAACTGGGTCCCGTCGCGAAAATATGGGGATATGAGACCCCAAATAATGAACCGACGACAGTTCACAAATAAATGTCTCTTCCGGGAATAAAACTCAGCTCTAACTGTCTCCAGACGCTCCTACGCAGACGAGTCATATACAGGTCACAGGTCCGGATAAAAACAGCTCGATGAACCCAACGAAATTCTCCGTCCGTCGAAAATCTCGTCCTGATTTTATTTCCAAGCTAGCCCGTATATAAAGGATTTCATTCATTCCAGAGATTACTAGAAATTCTAGAGAATCGTGCAAATTACGTCACATCTAAAAATAATCCTCTACACAGTCCCCGAATACAATTACTGTGTTTCTGGAAAAGATACGAGATAGACCTGGCGTATGCGAGAACCTTCTGGCACATGTACATTGTATAAGGCTTGGCGTAAACAACTCTGATGACCCATTCATTCACAGGGTCAGCCGAGGTCGCACGCGTACGCAAATAAGTGGAGCGTGGCCTCGCCGCCCACGTTTGCGACGGTTGTACATTATAACACTGAATGAGGGGCGTATATATACATTCTGTGAGGGGAATTTCATAACACTTATTACATTTACTGTGCGTACATAACAACCCCCACGTATAGGACATAGCTTGCTTACCCCGCCTCTTCCTGCCATGTTTCGGCTCCCACAGAACCATCTGGTGAGCCTTGAGTTCAGGGTGGCGCTGACAGTGCCCAGCTAGGTGCATCCGACGTGCCGCTATTTTGTCACCCACCCTTGGGAGGTCGCCGTAAAGGACAATATTGGTCACTTTCTCCGGCCAGGAGATGCCGAGAGCTGACCGCAGCATGCGGGTATAACAGCCATTGACTGATTTCTCAAGGGAAGGGGTGAGCTGCGGGTATAACAGCCATTGAGTGATTTCTCAAGGGAAGGGGTGAGCGACCATGCTTCACACCCATAGAGAAGGACTGATTTAACGGTGGCAAGAAAGAAGGAGATTTTGACCTCCCGGAACATTGCTGAATTCCAGATCTTCTTCATGTCGTTCAGTGCCTTCCAAGCTTTGGCTTTCCTGATTCTGATGTCGCCCTCTGTCCAGTGGACCCAGGACCCAAGGTACTTAAAGTCACTGACTTTTTTCAGTACTCTCCCCTCAGTCTTCTTAACGTTCAAGCGAAGACAAACATTCTTAAACTCTGATTAAACCCGGTGAAGTAGTTCTTGTGCTTGCTCCACCTCATCTGACAGCTAGCTGTGCGATGTCGTCTGCGAAGTCTAGATCAGTTTCTGTAACAGCAGGGTGACGCCTGTACCGTCTCGGAATGATGGTAAACCCAAGTTCGGTCTCTCGCCCATCAATAGCTCTGCGTAGAGCGAAGTCAAGGACAATGATAAACAGGAAAGGTGCAAGAGTATCTCCTTGTAGCACTCCTGCTGTAATATTGAACCAGTCAGACTCTCCGTCCGGAGTAACCACCTTGGCTCGGGTGTTTGCATACATCGACTCTATGGCTCGAAGTAGTCGTGGGGGTACTCCGTATGCTTTGAGAATCCTGATCACCTTCCCACGATGGATGGAGTCAAAAGCCTTTTTAAAGTCGATAAAAGTTAGCACTGCTGAAAGGTTGTTTGATTTAACCTCCTCGATGATTCGTCGCAGTGTTAATATCTGGTCGACCGTGGTGCGATTAGATCGGAATCCGTTTTGGTTGTTGGGTCGATAGCTTCTCTCAAACGGTTCAAAATCATGCGGTTGTACATCTTTGCAATAATACAGGAAAGGCTGATGCCCCTGTAATTGTCGGTATTGAACAGGTTGCCAGACTTCGGTACCGGGACGATACTTGAATATGACCACTGATCCGGTTTTTCATTCTTCACGAGAGCATCATTACACATCTGGAGCACGATATATCATCCAGGTCACAGTACTCGAGAACTTCCGGTGGAATGTTGTCAGGACCAGAGCTCTTCCCTTGCTTCAACGAAAACTTGACCTTGGTGTACTCGGCAGAGGTGAAAGGACCATCATCGATGTTCAGGTTTTTAAGGACGCTGGAAATGTCCTCTTCTGGATCATCCACTTCAGGTGTGGTAAGCAGGTTACGGAAGTGAGTGAACCAGGTTACAACCCGCTCTGCTCCGGATACTTGCCCCTCTTTCGTCCTTCTACGCCCTGTGATCTCGTTAATGACTTTCCAGGCCTCGCCATACCTTTTACCGCCGTGCTCGGTCTCAATCCTTAGTACCTTTTCCCTCAGCTCCTCCTCGTTCAAAGTGTTGTACACTACACCGAGAAGAGTTCTGCTGAGCCTCTTTCCACGTATCGGTGTTCTCCGCAGTCGGTGCGTTGTCGAGAGCTTGACAGTCATGGATGGCTGAGTATCATTGTCCTTAAATCCATAGACAGAATTCAGAAATGGACAAGTCAGGTGTTATGCTTTGAACTTGCATGTAGGCAATGGATATCTACTGGAAAACGGGAGAATGACCACACAAAAACACTATTTCTACATTATGATCTGTTTGTAATGTCGATTTTACTGGTGGATGTCGATCAGGAAAGTTCGCTCTGAATGCATCTTGGGTTGCCTGCAAACTTCCTGTTTGGTGGAACGTTTTCGCGACGAAAACCCCCAGTTCAACTGTTAGCTAAACCATATATATCGGAGTAGAAGTGGTTCTGTTCATTTTCTACCAAAACGACTGACTTGTCCATTTGAAGTTTGTCAATGGTTTTGAGGACAAGGATACTCAGCCATCCGTGACTGTAGCCTTGCGACATAGGTATTAAAAGAAAAGTTGTATATAGCTCCTACTTTATGATGCAATAATTGATATATCCATGACATGTATATTTTTGGAATAGAGTACCGAAGTGATGACGTCAATCAATGCAATGTTTGGAACCAGAATGCATTCTAAACTGCATGTGTTTGGAACCATTGCCGCGGCAGCTGACGTCAGACTTCGGTACTCTATGGTTAACCCTTTTTTTTCTCGGTTTCGTGTTTTTAGGTTCACCCTGTATAAAGGGCCGGTCACACTGGCAACAATAACGACGACGATAACAAAAACGATTAGACTGAACATCAGTGATTGGTAAAACGGTCCCGCGTGTAATACGTGCGCGTTCCACCACCAATATAGAGCGTTTATTCGCATCGTTTTCGTCATCGTTATCGTAGCCAGTGTGACCGGCCCTTAATACGTCCAAACCGAGGGGACAGCTTTAGAGTAGTCTTGAAGAGAACGATTGGGTACAGAAATACCTTAGAAGACAAACATATAAACAGACGGATATAAAGATGACAGTTGGGGTTGGGGGTGGGGTGGGGGGGGGGGGGGGGGGGTGGCGCTATACAAACAGATACACAATTATATTCACATGCAGGCGTAGGCTACAATACCTATAATTATGTAGGCTATAGGCCTACGTGGAAATTAGTGCACTAAAAATACCTTTCGCCGTTTTTCTATTGTAAAAAGGCTTTTATTCTTATTCACAGTTTGTGTATTGGAATGTCAGGGGAGAGGGCTGATCCTGGCCCCGACCAAAAAGTGTTTCTACATATACTGCCTTAGGGGGTCCCACGCACAATGGGGAAAATGGTGCCCAACGATGTAGTCTAGAAATATTGGTGCTCCACGAGGAAAACGCTATGGAGTTTGAGATTTCAATATGAACAAATTAGAACAAAAGTAGGAATATAGAGTGACAATAGTGGTTCCCCATAAGGGTGCATATATGAGTGTTCTTACATTAGTCTCCTTGCGGGACAATGCTACCCCACAAAGTTAACGCTATGGCTTTTGAGATTTCAATGGGGACAAAGGAGAATAGAAGAAGGAAAGTCAAGTCCACAATAGAGGTACCCCGTGTGGGTACATATGAGTATGTAAATACCGGCAATCGTGGACTATAGGGATAAGGGGGTTAGGGCGTAGACAAAGGGTCCACGATTGACCAAACGTCCACGATTGAAAATCGTGTAAAAAGCATATGGGAGGCCTTCCGAAAAAGTTATAAAGTACAAACAAAAGAGGGACAGTAGGAGGTCCGCGATTGCCGGTATTTACACATGTGTGTGGGTGTATGTGGGGGAATATAGGCCTATGTTGGGCGCGACGGTGGGTCTGCGCGATCGGTGGGTCTGCGCGATCGGTGGGTCTGCGCGATCGGTGGGTCTGCGCGATCGGTGGGTCTGCGCGATCGGTGGGTCTGCGCGATCGGTGGGTCTGCGCGATCGGTGGGTCTGCGCGATCGGTGGGTCTGCGCGATCGGTGGGTCTGCGCGATCGGTGGGTCTGCGCGATCGGTGGGTCTGCGCGATCGCGCGATCGCGCGATCTATCGTTGGCGCAATAATCAGTTTCCCTTGTGGATTGTTTGACGAATTATACCTTTAAAAAGTCGTATCCACATTGAGTGATCCCCACAATGTCGCTTCCCAGGTTGTATCGTAAAATTGGACCTGATCCCTGGCTATACAGCATTCTGGGTTTATGACTTCTGACTAGCGCCCACCCGAACAAATATACTGACAATTTGGGAAACCGCCAAATAAGGCAAGATAGCTCAGTTGGTAGAGCGCCGGTACGGTAACCCGGAGGTCGCAGGTTCAAATCCCGCTCCTGCCAGTTTTCTTTGTTCACTTTGAAAATGAGGGAAAACTTGTGCAATCGACCCATGGTAGCTACACCTGTGCAATATAGGTTCATTTGGAAAGTAGTCGAGTGCCTACTGTAAGTGGATAAATAATGTTTGATCTGTGCACCGAGATTTCATAAAGTAGGCCTACTAAGTAATAATGTCTTAATTAACAAATATATATATATATAATTGTACTTGTACGAAAAAAGAAAAGGTTTGAGAAAAAATGCAAGCACCCACAACTCACGAAGTATGGCTCACCATAATAACATCCATTTGCCGCTAAAGAACCATGCAATGGCGTTTTTATTATGACATGAATATAATTTTATGTAGGACATAAAATTGAAATCAGGGTGATGGTTTTCACGAAAGGATCCTTAAATGTAAATCTATTGAACTGAGTTTTCCTTATTCATATTATTTTCGAGCACCTCAAATCGTTTCAAATTCCACTATTTGTCTTGCATAAAATTTCCACTATGTCTTGTGAATGTTCCACCGTGACTTTCCCAACTTTCGGCCGTGCAGTAAAAACAGAAATCATTGGGAACAGTTGTTTACCAAAAACTTTTCTTCACTGGTTTCAAGTGTTACCAATACGTATGTTCGGAAGATCGCCCTGCGTGATTTGAAGACTCCCGTCTTCACTCCTTTGTTAAAATGTAAAGATTGTAATACTTTAGTGTCTATTTGTGAACACTGGAAATAATGTGAAATGAAATAAAATGAACTAAATTATTGGCAGTCACCAATTCCAAATTACATGTATGAATTCATTTTCGTTAATTAAGCGTAGGCAATTTTTTAGCCGCGTCGCATCGCAGCTCTAGTTTTTATAAGCGCTTAGCGTTCTTCTTCTGCCAAATTTGTTTGGTCACGTGACAGTTTTCCTTGACGAAACTCTCACACACGCAAAGTCTATGAGACCGCAGGCTTTGTGTGCACGTGTCTGTGAGGAAACTGTCACACACGCACCAACAACGCGGCTTCTGCACAAATTCTAGCTTGTTCCACAACAAATTACTACCTCTGGAAATGCAAGAAAATCTGCAGTTCAATTTTAAAAAATATTTTACGGGCTGCCACACTCAACAACCACGAAATAGCAGGTTCAAAATTGATTTAACACCAAATCTTAGGTCAGATGCATATTTTGTTTCCACAGCTGTTATAATGGACCGACATAACAGCACAGTTTGCATCTAGCATATTTCTTGTCCACTTAAACTTTTACAAACAGCCCAATGGGACTTTCAAAGTGTCCCACAATGCAGTGCAGCATATACGTCTATTACACACTTCCGGACCATAATGTAGAAGCATTCAGTGCCAGAGACACTTGAATATAAAATTAAATTTAGACATATTTTGTCAATTTAAAAGACATGGTTCTAATATGCATATACATGTACTTGTTCTAAGATAGCGCCAATGTACATGTAGTTTATGCATTTTATAGGCATTTCAGTTTGACAGCACGCATACCACCGATTCACTGTAATGTACAGCAAATTAAACCAACACATCCCATGATTTTTAGTAAAGACATGTTCTATTTGACAGATGTTTCAGTGTCCTATAATGTCAGGCTTTGACTAACAAGGTTTATTACAATCATTTAACAAAGGCAGACCTGAAGGGGGAGCTCATCTATCAAGTCCCACCTACCTTCAAAAATCAATTCCCTAAGTTACACTGTCTGCAAATATTGTGTGGAACACTGAAAACATCAGGCAATTACACGACTTTTAATCGCAACTCAAGTTTGACAGACGATTTCTCTCTCATTTCCAACTCCTTTTCCTTGAATTTGGTATCATTGGAAAGCCCTGTTATTCTTCTTTACAATGATGTGTCATTTGTTATGATTAAGCAATTGAAGGATGTGCAGCACAGCTGAATATGGGGGTGGGTGTAAAGTGAAATGTTACAAAATGCATTGCTATTGTCACAGTGCATTCAACCTTTTGCTTGGAGGATGGGAATGTGCAACAGATCTGCAACAGATCCTGATTGATGAATAGGACGCCATCCCACAGCAACGTGTGAACCGGCTCGTAAACAGTATGAGGAGGTGCCAGGTTGTTGTGGCTGCATTCGGATGGTCCACCCGCTACTGATGAGACTCTTGACTTAACATTGTTCAATGAAGAAACTGTTCAATGATTAAACCAGAAAAAAGACTTTCCTTACATCATGTTTTTTCTTTTGTTAGTGATAGAGTGTTGCATTGTAATGTGAGGGAGACTTCTTGTTACTGATGGAGCATTACTGGGTGTTTGAGTGCAGAAAATGACAAATTATTTTACTCTGTTTGAAACGCAAGCACATTAACAACAAAGTTGCTATCCAGGAGGCAATTTATTGTGACAGGCCAGGTGGATTTCTAAACTTTTCCCGCACATTTATGGCTTACAACCTTTAAATATTGGTTAGTAAGCAAAGAATCATTCAAGACACACCAATCCTCCAAACAACAGCAAGAGTCAATACACTTTAAGACAATGGCAATGCATTTTGTAACATTTCACTTTGCACCCACCCCATATTCAGCTGTGCTGCACATCCCCCAATTGCTTAATCATAACAAATGACACATCATTGTAAAGAAGAATAACAGGGCTTTCCAATGATACCAAATTCAAGGAAAAGGAGTTGGAAATGAGAGAAATTGTCTGTCAAACTTGAGTTTCCGAACGTTTTTTTTAGGAGTTTATATTGAAGTTTTAAATATATGTACATGTATTATACACTTGAAAGCCACAGCACTCATCTCCACAATTTCCTTTCCAGGTGGTGTCCAAATCTAAACATTTCCTAAATAAACCAATCTGTTGTATAAAACAATTATTATCACGAATGACAGAACATCACAATATGTGGTGTTATTTAAGGGCTGGAGGCCTATATGCCTGCTTTGACACTATTTAGAGCAGGCATGGATTTACAATGTAGACCACAAACCAGGTTTTAGTGAAGGGACTAAAATTATGTTTTGGAAACAATTTTTTAAGAACCTGGCGCCAATTTCATAAAGCTGTTAAGCACAAAAATCTGCTTAGCATGCAAATGCTTCCTTGATAAAAACTGGATTACCAACCAGATTTTGATGTGTGGAATATTGCTTTTGACTGGTATTCAGCTGCTGTTTGCTTAGCATGAAAATTACATGGACTTTTGGCTGGTAACCTGTTTTTACTAAGCAAGACATTTTCATGCTCAGCAAATTTTTGTGCTTAACAGTTTTATGAAATTGGCCCAAGGTTTAAACAAAATTGATTTTTCAATTTGGGAGACCGCAAACATAAGGCAGAATAGCTCACTTGGTAGAGCACCGGTTCGGTATTCCAGAGGTCGCAGGTTCTAATCCAGCACCTGCCAGTTTTTTGTTCACTTTGAAATTTCATTCAAATCACATAGTGAGTTCCCTTGAGGTTTGTTTGACAAAATTAATTTTTGAATATTATCAACAAAAAAAGAGTTCATTAACTGTATGTTTTTTGGGGGGTGCTTCCGTTTTTTTGGGAAAGGCAACATTTGGCAGGGGTGGTAATTGAAACTGAGCTAGAATCTAAGGCGGTGGCTTAGCTAACTCACAAGGTGCGATTGTACACTTTCATTACCTCCAAATCCCAGGACTTCATCTAGATTGTAAGACAGGATGAGCATTTTATTGGACTTAATTATACTACAGTATAGAGTACCGAAGTGATGACGTCAATCAATGCAATGTTTGGAACCAGAATACATTCTAAACTCTATGTGTTTGGAACCAGTTGCCGCAGCAACTGACGTCAGACTTCGGTACTCTATACTAGGGAAGCACATGAAATGGTATTACTTCACTGACAACTTTGTAGTATCCAATATACCAAATATCAAAAACTATTCAGAAAATTTTTCTAACTTCATAATATTTTTCCAGTTATCATAGAAATATGAACAGACAAGAAGAATGTAAAATGGACAAAGCAGAACACTTTTCTTGGGCCTACTTAGAGATTTTCTGAAAATTCCACGAATAGATTCTTAATTCCTGGAATAAGCCAGTTCGGTATCTCGTAAGTCGAAGGTTATTCGGGATAAAATTGCTGACGTAATGTCACGCCATGTTTCGCAAAAGCCCATTCTCGCGCATGTGTTACGTCATGTGGGTCATTTGGGATAAAATGTCATTGTGCACATGCGCAGTTGAAATACCAAACTGGCTTATTCCAGAATTCAAAATTCCAGGAATTCCCAGGATGAATCTAATATTCCAGAACTTTCCAAGCCACACAACCCCATTCACAGGTTGTCATGCCTATCTAACAAGCAACAACAAATAATTCAGATATCACCAGACTGGATCCGGCTGGGCTGCGTGAACTGCTCCGTGGACAGGTAGAAGATCATCGGCAGCAGTACCAGGGTCAGTAGGGGTAGGTTAGTGGCAGGGTCGGCCAGTCTAGTCAGGGCTATGATGCTATAAGCATGGCACAGCCAATTACCTAACAGAATCACCAGGTCACGTGACCTGGAGACAAGCCTCCGAGGGGTCTGTGAATGAGGATTCAAATATTTAAAACCTCAGGGAAAATTTCCATTTGAAAAAAAGCTACTGCAATAAAATTCTGAAAATTCAGCTTGTGCAATATCGTCCAATCACATTAGTTATTTTTTGGACAGGCTTTCTACAGGCAAAACTGGAGAGACAAAAATTGGGGCGCTCAATGCCATACGGTTGTCTAAGGGGTGTGGTTAACCCGAAAATGGCAATAAATCAAATGTTTTTTAAAATTAAGATTAAATATCTCAAATGGCAAATCATTTTGAATAATCAAATACATTGGAGATTCTTTGTTTGGAAAGAATTTTGTACATGTATGTTCATTCAAGTAACCTAATAAATATTCAACATTCAAATGTATACAAAGTATAAACACGCCACCAATAATACTACGGTTGAAGAATTTGGTATGTCTGATCATGCGACTACTAAATATTCAGCATTTAAATTTATGCAAAGTGAACATGCCACCAATGCCAACTACGGCCCAAAGAAAAATTAATTTTGTTTCTCTCAACTGCAACATGTAATAGCTTAAACCACAAATCCATGACACATAAAAATAAATTCCGGTTGGACATTTTCAGAGAGTAATTTCGGTTTAAAACAACTATCACCATGTGACAAACGCTATATGTAGATCTAAAGATAGTGTACATGATTGGTCATTGTTGCAATTGTCATAAATGGGCGGATTTGGGGGGTTAGTATTTGATAGAAAATATCATTCCACTGACCTGTTCAAAGTTTTGCATTCTTGGATAGAAAAACGAGAAAAAAAATTCCCAAGATCCACTGCATGCACTGGTTACAACGCGTCGTTTTCGGATTGTTAACCCATTTTAGACACAACACAGATTAACTACATTCGAACAATAGAGGGCAGTTTTCCGGACGAACAATCATTAGAAAAACGATATAAATTGCCACATTTCTTGACGACAGCACACCTGATGCCATCATTTCACAGGATGATTGAGACCAATCGTGTACACTACCTTTAATGAATTGGGTGGGCGGATGGAGGGTCGTGATAAGTTAAGGCTCTCTGAGGGGGGGGGGGGAGGGGGGGCAGCTTGGTGTATATGAGACATTTGTTGTTTCAAGAAAAAAACAGTGGTGATAAAAAAAACCAGTGGTAATTTGAGAATTTGAGAATTGAATTCAGGGGTTACTAGATTTCTTGTCAACTTTTACACATTATCAGTGATAAAATGAGTAGCCCACTGATTAGACAATTGCTGAAGACAACCCGACATAAACACCATTCATTACAATGATCATTGTACCAGCAATATGTGACCAGCAGCACAAAATGAGCAGAAAGTTGAACTACATTTTTCTGACTTACAAACAGAAACAATTTGGTTTTCTTAATGAAAATTTAATTTTGGGATTTTAACAACTGTATATTTGAAAACTGTATATTCT
This sequence comes from Hippasteria phrygiana, assembly GCA_037893225.1. Classification (NCBI taxonomy): domain Eukaryota; kingdom Metazoa; phylum Echinodermata; class Asteroidea; order Valvatida; family Goniasteridae; genus Hippasteria; species Hippasteria phrygiana. The sequence goes on from JAZGUH010000321.1 coordinate 1,180,071, forward strand.
ATCATATCCTAAAGTTTCTAAAATGAATCCAGTCTCAAAGTATCTTTTTGGGGGGAGGGATTTCTTTTTTTAACTTGGTTCAAGTGTGCAAAAATCACAAAGTTTGACATCCATTTTCTCAAAGCAAGCGGTCAAGACTCTGACAACTCTAAAAGCTTTTAACCTGTACTTTCAGGAAATATCATCATCTTGTTTTGTTTTTTTCAAATGTTGCTACTACCCATTTTGTGGGAAGAGGTCACATGCTGCAACTAAGGCTGTTCGATATCGCGATATTCGATATTATCGTGATGACGTCAGTTTTTCCTTACCGGAAGAACGAAGGAATAAAAAGAAAATACATGATGGAAGTCACCACGGCATGATGAGATCGGGGCCAACGGGATCGGGCCCGCCGGGATTGAGCTCAGATCCGCTAAAATTTAATATCGGGGCCGGCTGGCAAGATCGGGGGCCAAAAACAAATTCGCGGTCGGGCTGGCCCGGGCCGGCCGTCGGGGCCGGCACACGGCAGAAACAGGGGGCCGGGTTGACAAGGCTTTCCTCCGCTCGTTGAGTATTTGGAGTTTTACTACATTTACCTTCAGTTGGCTTCTTTATGGCACTCTAGAAAGACTAGCGTTTGTTTCTATTTCAGCATTGTTGATTAGTAACAGTAACAGATGATAATACCATTGACGATCACATCAAAAAGCGATCGTGTCGTATATTTTGTGAAGACGACATGACATTACACAATGTACAATGGATGCGCGGCACGTCTTTTCTCAAGACGCAGTTCGCTACACGTAACTACACGTACATGTGCCTTGTACACTGGGGAAAGACGGTGGCATTCAGTGCGGTTGCTTGCACTTGACCAAGGCTAGCAACAAAGCAACGCGCACGCACAGATACGCTACAGGGGTTGACCTTATTGAAAACAATTGCCATACCCCTCGATCTCAAGACGAGTTCGCAAGCGTGTAGGTACGTACATTGTACACTGGGAATAAGACGGAAGCATTCAGTATGGTTGTTTGCACTTGACAACACACAGCGCGGAGGGTAAATCGCACAGAGCGGGGATGTCATGTCGGGGTTTAGAAAACGGTCAAAGAAACGACACATTTAGTGCATGTATGTATTTTTTTATTCCTCCATGGTACATCATGATACATTATATACTATTCTACCGTCCAATAAAGGAAATAACTGGAATTTCGAGCAAGGTAAACTGGACAAATCCACACTTAATGTGGCCAAAAGGAACATATATCGCGATATTCTTCGGTATATCGAATTCCCCAATATTCCGTTTTTGGGGGCCGATACGATTTTCGATATGAAAAAATATCGAAATATTGGGAAATATGGTCATTTTTTCCAAAAATGTTCTCGGGACAACACTGAGTATACAGTGTTTATAAAATACGTCGGTGAAGGGCAAAACCCAATATTCAATGTACATCACCCCGACGCAAAAATTCCATCTTATGAATAGTTTGGCTGCGGTACCCGCCGCTATATCAGATTTGAACCAGCCAACCGACTCCGACAAGCTCGGTGGTCGAGTGGTAAGACATCTGCACTAGAAAGCAGGAGGTCGTGGGTTCGAGTCCCACCCGAGTGATTTTTTCCAAATAATCTCTCGGGACAACACTGAGTATACAGTGTTTATAAAATACGTCGGTGTAGGGCAAAACCCAATATTAAATATCGTCATATCAAACAGGCTTAGCTGCAACGTGACCAAACAGGCTGTCAGGCCAGTAAGATTTTCTTTGCGTTTCATTTCAAATGAACCCATTTCAGTTGCTGTCAAGTGCACCATATATGGATGAGGCTTTTATCCCTACCTGATTACACAAGTTTCACTCACATAAAAATGTTCGCTGGGATTTTTCTAAAACTGCAATTTCCTTCATTGTCTTCTCTAAATTCAAAGTTAATTGAGCACCGAGGGAGAGTAGAGATAAAGAATGAATAAAGACAATCAGTATCGGATGCGATAATCTTACCTCAATTTCTGAAAAGGCAAAGTGGACAGCATGGGTCACAAGAGATGCAATAATCAGAATGTGAGGAAAGGAGTAATCTGCAAAGAACAAAAAACTAAACTTGAGTTTGTTATTACAAACGCACAGTGTTTGTGCTTTTTCGGTTTGACTACATAAGAACAAAGACCTAAATGTATCTCATCACCACTTGTGAAATGCTTGTGTGCTGCACTTTATGAAACATGACAGCATCATTACATTTTTGCACATTTTGACTTCAACTTCTGTCCGTTTTATCCATCGTGCAAAGTGGTATTGAAGATTATACAACGCCTGAATAAATCCCTGCCATCCGATTGGTGGATCGTAGATCACGTGCATTGAATTATTCGTCCCATCGCACGGCGCGAAGTTACATCGCACGGTAGGGGCGTGCGATGTAACTTCCCTCATTTCACGGTCACTGTTGGTGCCGCTACAACAGACTAGTTTCCGATCCCTCCATTGTCCTTCGGACATCAAATGTATATTATATACATATGGGGACCAGGAACCAGTCTAGGCTGTCATTCATACAAAATGGCGGACAGTGTTTGCGAACCTCGGTTTGTTCTCCTAACAGACGACGAAATATTGCAACTTGTCAGGCGATGCTGACGCTGCTAACACAAAGAGACAAATGAAATATGCAGTCAAACGATTAGAGGAATTTGCAAGACACGCAGAAACATCAATTACAGCTTTAACTGATTCGGAACTGGACCACTTTTTGTGGCGGTTTTATGCAGGACTGAGTAAACGGCACGTTGTACACAAAGAAATCTATGCATGCAATCTGTTTTATGTTGGATTTATTCAGGCCTTGTATAAAACAAATAATAAATGTTTCACATTCGTGCAATGGTAAGAATAATTTCATTCGGTGACAGATGAAATGTCCCATTCCACTCGGCTTCGCCTCGTGGAATGGAACATTCCATCTGTCACCTCATGAAATTATTCTTACCATCGCACTCATAAACATTCATTATTTGTATAAAGAAAAAGTGAGGAGTTCATAGCTAGACCAGTTGGTGTTTGGTACCAAGACTTTCACACACAACTGATTATATAGTTGCAAAATTTGAAACCTCGACTAATTGTTAGTCCTTGGTTGATTTGGTACCAAACAAACTGCTGAAACGACAAGTCAAAGACTTACAGATCAAGCCTGCACACACAGCATGGAGCAGGATGAGCAGAGGTAGGAAGTATAAAGCAGCGTAGATGGAATTCCTTCCTTGATTCTTGCAGATTTTGACCGAAAGTAGCGGCCGGAACAGCATCATCAGAAGCAGCTCAAATGTGTAGATTAGAAAGACCACGGTATACCTGCAGAAATATCGTACAACTGATGAGCTCATACTGACAGCTAGAGTATCTCTAGCAAATCGTTTGGCATACATGTACATGTATATGATGACAGACTGCATGTTGCAGCCACACATGTACCAAATGTCAGTGTTGTAGACGAGTCCAGGTCCCAGTCTTGGACATTAGCAAAAGATTTCAATACTAGAATTTGACTGGAGTCTGAGCTCCAGCCTAGTCTTGATCTTGGATGACAGCGTCTTAATTAACGGCCTTATAGATGCATGACCAGACTCAATGGAGTCCTGGCAGGATTGCCTATTATGATATTAAACCAATTTAAACCTTGTCACTTCCCACGATCCCTAGCTATACGGCATTATGGGTTTATAACTTCTGATTAGCGTCTGTCCCCCTCCCCAACACCCAACACCCAACACCCAACACCCAACACCCAACACCCAACACCCAACACCCAACACCCAACACCCAACACCCAACACCCAACACCCAACACCCAACACCCAACACCCAACACCCAACACCCAACACCCAACACCCAACACCCAACACCCAACACCCAACACCCAACACCCAACACCCAACACCCAACACCCAACACCCAACACCCAACACCCAACACCCAACACCCAACACCCAACACCCAACACCCAACACCCAACACCCAACACCCAACACCCAACACCCAACACCCAACACCCAACACCCAACACCCAACACCCAACACCCAACACCCAACACCCCCCCCCCGAAAAAAGACACTGACAATTTGGGAAACTGCCAACATAGGGCAAGATTGCTCAGTTGTTAGTGCAACGGTGCTCTATTCCAGAGATCGCACTTTCAAATCCTGCCCCTGCCAGTTTTGAAAATTCAGTTTAAAATTGGTCATTATCGACGGCGGTGTCAGCGGCGACGATGTTGACTTTTGTTGACTTTTGTCAGACTTTTTAGCATGGAGCCAATGCTGTTATTGTTAGGGTGGAGATGAATTGATCTGTCTACTGTATGCTGATTTTAGCGTCTAAGTCATGAAGGTAAAACTCAGGTCCAAGTCACTTGTTTGTACAAATGGTTAATGGACATGATGCAATTTTTTTCATGAAATACTATTAATAAGATTTTTGACATTTTGCCACGACGTCGGAAACTAAAGAAACCAGCTTAAATTTGAAGTCATTCTTCATTAGGACCCAAGTATGAGTCCCAGTCGGACAAAATCTGACCGAGTTAAGGACTCGAGACTCAGCCCGAGTTGTGAGTTATTGGACTCTGCATGATGACATCATCCTAAAAAATCTGTTCATGTGTTTATTTTTTGCATGTGTTTATTTTTTGCATGCATTACAAAGAACATATGTACATCTAAGCCTTCATGCAAAAGTGACTTGGACTCAAGTCACATTTTTTGGGGGACACTGAGAAAAATTACTTGTGACTTGACTTTGATCTGAAAAAAATTAAAAACTTGTCACTTTACCTGGAAGGGGAGTAAGGATGTGATTAAGTGTCATCTACATGTACCTGCATAAAATGCATAGAGTGACTGCAGGTAACTTACAGTGGGTATACAGCTTCCTGTGTACAGTGCAGTGTTGTGGTGTAGTCTGGAGTCGGGTTATTGAGCATGGTGTACCAGTCTGACAACATCTTCACTCCACAAGCATGGATTTGTAGACTACCTGAATAGGACAGTAAACATTTGGCAAAACTCTGATGACAGGAAGGACAGGCGAACACTGAGCTACCTTCACTAGTATTCATCACAAAAATGTTGAATTAGATCACTTTTCATTGTGCTAAAACTTCTTGTGAATGATTTGCCTGCCAGACAATTTCTAGTTAGTAATTGTTCATCACATGACCATTCTAGACTAATGAAACTACAGTACTCATCAGAACATGATTCAACAAAGCTAAACCATGCCCACCATCCGGAGGAACATAATGTATGAGCAAGACCGCTAAATATTTGGATGTCCTCAATACATGTCACAAGGTTCCAAATTAAAGGCTTGAAAAACAATTAGCTGTTTAGCAACTTTGCACATCATAGCTTCCATTTAACCCTAATCTTGACGGCCTTTGGAAGTAAAGGGCATTAGAGGATTTTGCCTCTGGAGGAAAATGGAGGATCCAGGTCATCAGGCCCAATCTGGTGCTGGATGATTTTGAAGGATTGCGGTTACTAGAGGGTGTTTACGAAAAACCCTTGAGGATTTTGGAGGATTCAGGTTACATGCAGCTTTAACACTTTGAAATCAGAGGATGTTGAGTGATTCAGGTTACTTGGAGAAAAAATGATGTAGGGAGTTAGGGTTAATACCATCAATATTGTTCAAGTACAGTATTGGAACAGCAGCAGCAATTCTTCATTTTATTAGTGATCAATTTTCACACATAATCATACCTTTTGGCTCCATTAGCAGTAGGGTCATGACAGTTGCTAGAATACATTCACTTATTGCAGCTCCGTGTAGTACAAGAACACTAGAGAAACAAAACATCAAATGAATTACCCGATATGTGACACATGCAACTTTAAGCAAATAAATCTTTCCCAAGAACTCCTCAAATTTCGTGCAGTAGCATTTCTATGCAGAGCTGTAGTTGAGTCCCTGCAAGTCCTTTCACAAGTCTTTTCGCAAGCCCTGTCAAGTCCTTTCATAAACCGGTCACAAGTAACTGGACAAACAATGACAAAGGAATGCCTTTGTCAAAGCTCATTTGAATAGCTTGTGATTGGAATTAGGACTGGAGGACTTGCAGGGACTTGCAGGGACTTGTGATGGACTTGTGATGGACTTGTGATGGACTTGTGATGGACTTGTGATGGACTTGTGATGGACTTGTGATGGACTTGTGATGGACTTGTGATGGACTTGTGATGGACTTGTGATGGACTCAACTACATCCCTGCTTCTATGAGTGTGTCGTAGTTGGATAAATTTGGGAAAACAACTTACCGGTATCCTTTGGAAAAGAAATCTATGAAGAAAAGATGTAATCCGAGAGACAAGATGACCATGAAACCAATGTACAGCCAATCATACAGCAGAGGTGTGGACACGCAAGGCTGACAGATAGAGAGGGAGTTTGGACGTTGACCTCGCGGACATGCCTGCATAGTGATAAAATGGTTTCATTACTAGCACTAGGGATTAGTTAATCCCTTTTGTCTGGCTATAAATGGGGTGCTGGTATGCCAATATAGGGCTTGTGCAGCCAAGCGTTATGCACACAATAGGTAAACAATGGATTGAGTATGTGCAGGAATGCGTGTACAGACGACAACCAGTCAGGTGGTCTTTTTTAAACGGCGGCTATGCCCGTCGTCCTTATTCAAGAGGTTATACTGGGCCCAGTTGCTCATTAACCCTCCTATACTTATAACTATCACAGCCTATCAAAAACTCTAAACACCAACTCTCACAGTTTGTGTGCGTTTCAATCTGTCACTTGATAGGTTTTGATATATATAGGGTAGCTGGCTCCATTTTGGCCTTGAGAACAGGAGGGTTAACCAGCGTTAGCAGAAAAGTTGTGCTAACCTTTGCCATTGTGCTGAAGTTGTCCTAATGCTCACTCATGAATGGAGTTTTTTGTTGAGTAACTACATGTACATTGTATTTCAAGCTAATTCTGTTAGCAACTTCTATCCTATGCTTATTGCTTACGGTCAGGTCTGCATAAAATGGCCAAAGGTTACACAATATGTGACCCGCTCTGGAAAAAGGTATATTATGTCGCAAAATATGAAAAATGAGTTTGATGTATGTTTGGAAAGCCCGCAATGTAAGCTTTCATTTGGTACGTGGTAGAGCTCCAAAGCCCTTTTCATTCTGGAGATATCGCATTGTTGCATATAAATTAGTTCTATGGAGTTCAAATTGCACAACAGAGAAAACAGGCTTTGAAATAGCTAGTTCTAATACAATGCAATGCAACAATGCACTCTAAAAAGGTTTGTTTTTTCATTTTATTCACTGAAATCAACATTGTTGTGCACCAAACCTGAAACTTTGGATATTTAAGATGTCATTAAAAACAAAAAAACAAAAACGAATTTTGATGAAAAATTGCACCCTCTCAACGTTTAAAGGGCCATTACACGTAAATGCATAGCGCGACTTATATCACCTTTTTGAGCAGAAAATCATGTATTTTGTTTTAGCAACCCTATAAACCTTCTCTAGACCATAGTTTGCTACCCTGTAGAATGGGAGACTTTTGAGACGTTGGTGCCAGCAGATCAAACGGTCCTTTTCTATTTTTGGCACCGGTCGTGCACATCCTCAAAACTATGCGTGCATGCTCAGAACTACACGCACATACTCAGAACTAGCAAAAAGACTGTTATGCCTGCTTTCACCAGCATCTCAAAGATCTCCCATTAACTGGGGGGGGGGGGGGGGGGGGGGATTCCCCCACCCTCTCTAAGGGTTAAAAATACTGCCATGTTTTAGGCAATGGGTCAGGAACTTTTCTCTCTTACAGCATCAAGTAGGTTTCTTGACCTACATGCATGTGCAACATGCCTATAGTTAAACACAATTTTTATCTGAAATTTCAACAAGTAGTCGTTCAGTTGAATGACTGTGAATGATAAATATGGGAACACACTTGATTGTAAGTAAACGTACAGGGTATGAATCAATCCTAAGCTCTTATCATTAGAAGTTAATTTAACCCTCCTATACTTATAACTATCACAGCCTATCAAAATCTCTAAACACCAACTCTGACAGTTTGTGTGTGTTTCAATCTGAAATTTGATAGGTTTTGATCTGTACAGCAGCTGGGTCGATTTTGGCCCTGAGAACAGGAGGGTTAAGTAAAAACACGGTTGCGCATAATCACTTAATTCATTATTTGTTTTTTGTTTCTTTTCTGTATAAAGTTGATATTAATTTCGCATGAAGTTATTACCCCACATGCTCCATATGAATCATTGGTGTTGAACAGCTGCTCCCTGCCACAGTAGAGTCCGGGACATGTCTTCTTATCAGCAACCAGACTACCTTGATCTGAAAAAAATCAAAACAACACAGACATATTTTGAAAAAACAACAATCCCAAGCGCACATTTCGCTTGGACCCTACTATCGCCAGATCATGTCCAAATGTAAAACAAAAAAGGCGATAAAAGGGTCCAAGTTAATACACGGATTTGGCGTAGCAATAGAATTAAGAGAAATCCGCTTTAGGTTGAAAAAGTCATTTTGGAATGAGAAAAAATACCTTTGACCCCAATTTGATCAAAACTAAAGAGAGGCCCTCTACTAGTTTTTTACACAATCGCCGAAAAGGGCAGCATATAGCCCTACTCCAAAGGCACCCCTACACGCCGGGATTTACAACCGGTCGACTTTGATTTTAAATATCTCCCCAAATTGTTACCGCTGAACTCTTTTTCATTGTATTCCTGAGATGTTAGCAATTTCTACAATACATTGTATAACAAGGCTTACTAAATGCTGAATTCGTCCGGGTGTGAGGACTTAAAAAATGAGCTTGTCAACAGTTGCATCGTGCATGTCGTGTCATTCGCTGTCAGCAAGATCAGAGATTTTTTTTCACCTTTTCTCGAAAATTGGAACCGCTTTAGGCGATCTTTTGCTTGGCGCACACAAGGTGAGGATGAGGCCGAGTGGGATTTTTGCGCACATGTCAAACGTTAGTGCATGCGAATGAATTGCTGTACTAGCCTATAAAAAAAATATGCTTCTTTCTATGGGGTTCCTGTCAGGAACCCCATGGCCATAGTTCTAGGGGTACCCCCCCCCCCTCCCCCCTTCCCCCTTTCCCCTTTCTCCTTTCCCCCACCTTCCCCCACCTTCCCCCCTACTCCTAGAACTATGAGGTTCCTGACATGAACCTCATAGGAAGACGCCGATTTTTCCCATAGGCTAGTACAGCAAGAATAAGAACGTCATTTCCATGCAACACGAGTCTACATTTTTCGCCGTGAATTACTTCATGGCTGCCCCCCAAAAAAATAATATGCCGCATTTACCTCCTCACCTCGGTTGCGCCAAGTCAATTTTCGCCTGAAACGGGTCCAATTTGCGGGAAAAAAAGAAAAAAAAATGCAGTCGTTCCGAAGCGATCACACACGCACACCATCGATTAAGCCGCACACACGAAGCTCCTGTTTTGCGGGGGGCCGTGGGTCGGTCAAGTCATGATTATTCATCGAAAATTCGAAGCGCGGTACGGCAGGCAACTGCCGCGTGTCCGTTATATACCGTCTGCATGCATTGCCTGTCGTCGCAGACGGTATATAACGGACATGCGGCAGTTGCCTGCCGTACCGCGCTTCGAATTTTCGATGAATAATCATGACTTGACCGACCCACGGCCCCCCCGCACATTACCCGGCTGGATGCATGCTGGGATATCTTACAGGAGCTAGCTTCGTGTGTGCGGCTTAATCGATGGTGTGCGTGTGTGATCGCTTCGGAACGACTGCATTTTTTTTTTTTTTTTCCCGCAAATTGGACCCGTTTCAGGCGAAAATTGACTTGGCGCAACCGAGGTGAGGAGGTAAATGCGGCATATTATTTTTTTGGGGGGCAGCCATGAAGTAATTCACTGCGAAAAATGTAGACTCGTGTTGCATGGAAATGACGTTCTTATTCTTGCTGTACTAGCCTATGGGAAAAATCGGCGTCTTCCTATGAGGTTCATGTCAGGAACCTCATAGTTCTAGGAGTACTTCCCCCCCCCCCCCCCCCCCCCACTTTCAAAAGTGTTCCGCCGCACCATGCAGATTTCAGTGACATTTCCCACACTTACACGATGTGAATGGATTGTATTCAACTCCTTTTGCCTGGCTGAACATTGTCACGATCAACAAAATCACGCCAAATGGCGACATGCAATTACGACGTAAAACCATCATCAGCCCAGTTCCGATTGTTGTTTTTATGCTGCAGTCTGTCACCGTGAAATACACTTCGAGATTTCTACTTCATTTCGTGTTCAATGGCGTGGGTACCAGACTTCAATGCATGTATCGATGTGTCCTCCAACGTTGATGGCGCTACACAGTCTTAAAAGAGTTTTGGGTCGTCGGATAAAAACGTAGATCCAAGGGACTGGTTTTTTGGCCACAGAGGAACCCCTATAACAATTTTCGAAAGCAAGTGAACTTTACAAACAGGATTTTTTTTCTTTTAAAGCCTTTTCTTAAAGTTTAATTCAATACTCACCCAAACCATGGAGGAATAAAACAACAATGTTCACCTTTCCTAGCCCCCTCCCCACAAAGGAACAAAGGAACTAATTTTTTCCTTTGTTCCTTGTCACCCGCTGCCACACTCCTTTGAATCCCTCGTTTGTGTTTCTTAGGCCAGCTAATTTTTTTATTTGTATATTTCAGATCCATTCAGTCAGTAAGCACTTTGCAGCAGTTTAATTCATTTTCATAAAAAAAAATTACAGAAAGTGTCCCCGCCGTTCCTTTTTTGTTACTTTTTCTCTCCCCAAATCCATTAAGATGCCAAAAGGAGAGAACTTAATTTCCGGCAGAATCAATCTTGAAAAAGTGTGGCCATCGGGGAAAATCCTGCCTGGCGTGGAAGCAACAAAAGGAGTCTTTCAATTTTGCATAAGGAGGGAACTAGCTATAATAGTGAACCTACAAAAATGATTAACTTTTTGTAATTATGATTTGTTTTAAATAAATTACATTTCCCCACTAAGTCTCCGGACCTGAGTCTCAGATTCAGTGGCGTATCCAGCAGGGGGCGGGGGGTGGGGGTGGGGGTTGAAGACGATTTTAAGACGATTCAGACGTTGTTTGTCCTCCCTGGCACAAAAAGCTGGATACGCTACTGCTCAGATCACAGCAAGAAATGCTAACCGTGCATATAAAAATACATGCAAAAAAAGTAATTCAGACTACAGTTACGATACAGGTATACTGTGAACTTGCACACATCAAGCCTTTTTCAGCCAAGCGTAGCCAAGGGGGAGTGCTCCCCGGGGCGTGCCCCCCCCCCCTCCCCCTCCCTACCATAAAAAAAATCGTCGCCACCCCCACCCACACCTCACAGTCTCCCTCTTGAATTTTCACAAATGAAGAAAATAGTGGTATTATTAAGAAAAAATACTCTCAGCGCCCTCCCCCACCCCCCCCCCCCCCCCAAAGATCATCCACTACTATGAACTACGCTCTCATTGGTAGTATTGCACATGCCTGAGCGAAGATATGTGGCCAGTCACGTGAGAGGGTTTAACCAATAATAGGGAAAAGGAGTCAAATTTTCATGGGAGTCGATATTCATATACACCGGCCCTTGCTAAATAATCCCTGTGCACTGAACAGGGGAGGGGGATATGCTTGTGGTGGGATGTACAATCATCCGCTATACTACTTGGGACTTCTTTTGCATTGTTTCTATTGTTTGGAATTAAACGTTTTCTTGACATGTCCCCTTTAAGGTTTGCATATGAACACTATTGAAGACTTGAGCTCAAGTCCTGTTGTATTGTTCTTAGTCTTACGTAACCCTTTGTTCCAAGTCCCCAGTTGTAATAGATAACATGTACAAAGAGTAATTAGTGGAGTACAAACATAAAACAGAGGAGAAAGGAGCATTAAGTTTATATTTTAAAATATTTTAATATTCAAAATGGGGGCCTTTCAACTGCCACAAAGAAAAAAAAGGAATAAACTAATCATGGATTACAATGCAAGCAGTCAAGCATAACCTAGTTAACTAAAAGCTTTCATTTCAAAAAGTAGCGATTAAATTGGATTACTGAGCGAGATATATTTACACGAATTTCTGTCATAATCAATCCCAGTGTAGACGAATTTCACATTAGCCGTCTCATCACTATGAACATCTAACAAAAGAAAAACGGCGCACTAACAATGGAAATCCAGTGTTACTTGGCACTAAATCCATTGTTACTAGTTCATAGTGTCTGCACGCTTCTGGTTTGACAGTGAGGCTATCTGTGCTAAACAAACACATTGCTATTCAATAAAATAATTATGCATAAATTACAACAGATGACAGCGTAGCATACGGTTAGCATGGTCAAGTGGTACTGGTTCGTCAGGAAAAAAATAATCATCCAAATTCTTAATGACATGATGTTCAACCATTTCACAGAACAGTGATTCTCAAATATACAGACCTGCATAACTATTTTTAAATTGACAAGATTTTACACGAATGAACGCGACATATTTTTGTACTAAAATAGTACACATTTCTGCAATATCTGAGTACATCTTTTATAAACACTTAAACTTTATCGCAAGTACATTTTGCACACTTTGTAGACTTAATATGAAAGTGTGCATTTTCACATATTAATACATGTACAATTATATATTATATTGAAAAAAAATCCCCCCCCCCAAAAAAGTCGGTCACTGTGTACATGTGTAACATAACATACATGTATAAGTTAACATCATTCATACATGTACCATACCACTATTTATGGCAGAGCCTTGTAGAGTGTTGCGACAAAATGTACCTCATTTTTACAACTTGATAGTTGAAGTACATTCCTGTGCATCTGAATGTATTGATTTACTTTTTTGCGTACCCCAAAATTTACTAAATTTTGGGGTATTGCACAGAGCACCCATTGTTACTGAATTAGTGAATTTACATGTAGACTACTGACATTTTTCTACACTAAAGACAGCTGACAAGCATTTTTTAGCTTGTTTTGAGCTGTCCTTGATGAATTCAACCTATACTACATGATGAGTTGTTGAGATTACATTCACTAACTGTCAGGCATGCAACTTGGAATAAAAAATAAACAAGGAAATTCTAATCTTTACAAGACTTTGTACAGTGTTTTTCAATTTTCATTGGCTTAAGTGTGAAGTGAAAATCAAGGAAATCAGCTGATGAGGAAAAGTTGCATGCCTGTACGTAACTGTCTTTACTTCAATTCTAAAAAGACACTTTGCCTTGGAGGCTGCCCAATTGGACTACAAAAAATAATTCACCCTGAAATTGCTACGGATGGAAAGATCATTCAAAAGTAGATTATAATAACATACACAGCCAATCCCATCTGAAAATCAATGACAAAAATAATTTCAGAGACGCCAGTTCGGTTCGGAAAAATCGAACCATGGGAATTCAGAGTGGTGCCCTTGGCGCTTTCGTTTTTTTTTCATTTCTCCAGAAATATTACACAATATGGTAGAATTTTTATCTTCAGACTTATACCATAATCAAAGTGATAACATTTTGGGGGATTTTCGGGCATATATTGTACTGTGCATGCTCTTTTCAGGTTCCATCCTCCAATTTTTTTTAATTGCTATTTTTTCTAGCAAAACTAAAGTTCTTTCCATTTGAATGAGACCATGAACGAGAAAACTCACCCATGTTTAGTTATCAAATAATTACTTTACAAATGTATGTTGAATTATTTGCAGCCAGACAATAAATCGGGCGTATCATTGTGTACATTAGATGTACGAAAGCATGCAAGAATAAAAGCCTTTTTGAAAGGTTGCCAAGTAGGAAAAAGGTGGTTAACATCAATTAAAAGAAACTATTTAGCAAACCCCATAAAACAATTTGTTTAAAGCACAGAGAATATTTTTTTAAATACAAATAAAACACAAATTATGCATTTCAAAGCTGTAAGGCAACAATCGATCTCCACATTACATGTTATACCCTTAAAAAAAAACCCAGTTTTGATCCGTTTAATTTTGCATACAACTAAAGTGCTGGAATGCAACGTGATTTCAGATTCTGTTTGCGTCGAGTTTCTCAACTCTTCCAGAATTCACTTCCTAACATACCCAGTTTACTTGAGCAATTTATAATGTCGAAAAACTCAACATGTGATGGAATTCCCAAAATAAAACCAATCTAACAGCCGGCCCTAAACACTTACCTCTGATAGAGCAAATAGGTTCTTTTTGGAACCAAATTTGTTCCTAAGACCCCCTTTTTTGGGCAAAAAATAGGTCTTGGAAAACACACATGGTATTACTCTTTTTTACACTTCACACATTATTTGTCTAGAAAGGTACTATTTAATAAGGCCCTAACACAGGAAATACCACATGACGTGTTACAAATTCTATTTTAAAAACAGATTCTTTAAAATGATTTTTAATATGAAATTTTATAAATCAACAAAATTAGCTGGTCAAACACTTCAAACTTCAGTAAGTTCTTTCTCAAAGGCAAATGCATTTGCCTTTGAGAAAGAACTTGCTTAAGTTTGAATCAATAAACCAGCTAATTTTGTTGATTTGTATATTTCAGGTCAATCCAGTCAGTTAGCAGTTTGTAGCAATTTAATTCATTTTCATGAATTTGTATACACTTTCCTTCAAGGTTATAGTAAGCAATTCTGAAAGGACTATACCATTTGTCAGAAAAAAAAACACATACATGTACAATGTATCTGTAATAACAACACGTGGTGCATTTATACACCCCGTTGTTGCCAAATATTTGGAAATAATAGGGCAGGAGATATTAAGACATGCGCAGGACAAGTAAACAGGTAATTTCAATGCGATAAACTACAAACGTACTGCCAAAACGGTAGAGTTAGCTAAACTTTATACTAAGTCTCAAAGCATTTCACAATTATTGCCGATAGTCAACAAGCCATGAGCCATTTTATGCAGCAGTTGCAGAAGAGTATGTTCTGAGTATGAGTTGGACAAAGTAACCACTGGACATCAATCTGCCCTGGATGAATTTCAAGAGGATGAAATTAGACACCATATATGGGCACAATCAATTGTGTTTCTGCCATTGTTCTGCTGAGTTTAAATCTGCTATACTGCACCATGTACCATATTATATAAATTTGGGGTCCAATTTTGGGGTCCCTGTTACATCGGACATTCCCTTCGACAGTCTTGTTTCACAATGCAATCTCAGAAAGTTCGTAACATTTTGACATTTCAGGACTGCAGGAAGCCATCTTAGGTGCATTTTGTCACTGGCTCCCACACCTTTTTCCATACTTCTACATTTGACACTGGTACCCTGACACACAGTATCGATACTGAACAAATCAATGTTGGCAATATTTTGGTGTTTCAGTACTGTGTGTAATGACTACGTTTCCAAAGGTATGGTATCGACTCTTTTTTACACAAATTTGACAACAACATAACAATTTCAAAATTAATAGTATCGTTTTGTGAAAATTATCAATTTTTTTTTTATTTTAGGCGAAAAATTTGAAATTTGTAACTTTTTAAAGGGAATTCGTATTCTCGCAATTCCAAGTAAAATTCGTAACAATTATGAAAAATTTGTACCAGTTGGCAGCTATGGTATAGGATTTTGCAATTCAGGACACATTCTTATAATGCCTTCTATCTCCAAGAGTGATTGTGTAAAGCAAAGTACTGTACCTGCCAAACAAGTAAAAACAATAGTGTGAAGTCAATTTTAATGATACTGGATGGGAAATTACACAGGTCAGGTGTAACAGGGACACCAAAAAGATGTCACTTTTGGAACCCAAATTTACAGAATGACCAATGTCATTTGGACAATCTTTCTGAGTTTTTACTGCAAATACTGCAAATCAACAAAGTTGGTTGCAGTCGTTTTAGTCAGCTACACAGATAAATATTGAAAGTTTAAAGACTACCTAAAATTAAAATTACGGCATTAGCTTTTGTAGCTACAGCCATATGTACACCATTAGATGCATTGAAGAGGGAGTTAGGGTTATAGTACTGCCTTCGATATTTATCTGCAGATGGTCAGAAAATGTCTAATATCCGACCATAATTTCACCCCCTGTAGCTGAAAGCGTAAAGAACCATTTGAACATTTGAGCACAATACATTTTGACTGATTAATTTGTTTTGGGTGAATCAGTAAATTCAGGTGATTAAAAGTAGTATACATCATTTGCTTTTGCTGCAATTTGCAGAAATAGATAGATTTGGGTACATGTATTAGTATTTTATAGCATGCTGGCAAATACTGTAACAGTGACTTGTTTAAAGTTTTGTGTGCATAGATGCTGGGAAAACAGAGAAAAAAAAACTGTTCTAGTAGTCTGGTTCCCTGACCCTACTTCAAAATGGAGCAATTTATAGATTCAGGGAATTATCAGGTCGGGGAACTGGACTATTTCCAATGATTGTCGGCCAACAATCGTTAGAAAATTATAAAACTTTCCACTTTTCTTGAAAACGACAGTACGCCACGTGCCATGATTTCACAGGATGCTTGAGACTATTTACGTACAGTCGATCTAGTACAGTATTTAGTAATAATTCAGTAGTTTTGTTATTTGATGTTTGCAAATGTTGTATACTACCTTTAAATCAATCCATACAAGAAATATATTTATCAAATTTAGCCTTTGACTGAAACATAAATGAGTGTACTGTAAGAAAATTTATAGTAAGTTCTGTTACTTTCGCTTATTGTCACCGCCGCCGCCAAAATTAAAGGTACTATTGTTAACGGCTCCAATAATAACTGGGCTGTTTCTACCGGTTATGGTGAGCTTGCCAACATAAGGCACAGATCCAGCAGGAGGATTGTAGGTGTAAGTGGTACGGGAATTCCCACGTGGCTGCTGATTGGACGATCCCGGCGGCTGCTGATTGGTTGCTTGTTGCTGGTTGGTTGCTTGTTGCTGGTTGGTTGCTTGTTGCTGGTTGGTTGCTTGTTGCTGGTTGGTTGCTTGTTGCTGGTTGGTTGCTTGCTGTTCGGGATGAATGAAGTTTGCAGTGATGTGAACTCCTGCATTTGGGCCATCTGCTCCGTCTGCTGGCTGGCGGATTGCGCTTACTCGATCTGTGAAATTGATGACAAAAACAAAGTAATTGTTGTGCAGTTACATGAACAATACATGTAGCAGCAACATGGACAGAATAAACATGGATAAAAGTAAGACAATGCTTCATTCGTTACCCAACGTTATACCTTTCCTCAAACCCACCACCATACTCAAAAGCATTTGTGACTGCTATTCTGTAGAACGCCATTAGAATGCAATTAACAACGTCATAGGATCCACGAAAAAATATTCACTGTAGTGGATGTTCCTTATAGTGAATAATGGTATGTATTGAATACATCAATTTGGGAGCCAAAGATGATGATGTTCGTTATAGCCAAATGTTCGGTAAAGCGGTGTTTGTTATAGTGAAGTTCCAATGTATTTTGAAGGCACCACAAAGCATTGCGGTAATGCATTAAAAAGTCTTGCCGCCGAGTGACAGGTTACACAAAATCTATCCAATGAAAGCTCAGAGATGTTAGCTATCATCAGCACGCTTAGATCACGAGGTGTGTACGAGTGAACATTGCACTTTGCACTTTCTGCTTCCTCCAGAGGGCGCTACAGCAACAGAGAAGTAACAGCAAGGAGTAAGTTCGATCAACGACTACAGTTACCATTGTTGGCAATAGTTGGACTAACGTTGCCCGAACGCAGGCTAGGCGACCACGTCTAGTCAACTATATACATGTCGATGGAACCAATCTACAGGGCATGGTCACGCTAGTTACTAATAGCAACTTTGCTCGTTCTAAACTGTGACAAGTGAAGTGGATACCAGTGACACCATAGTTCAACTAGCTATCGTTCGCACCTTAATGTTATTGCGTAGTGTAAGGTACGTCACGAATCAACCACTAATTAACCAATATTTATTTATCAAACTTGCTCAAGGATTCGTCATATTTTTGCAATGACCCCATCAATGTCTCAGTACAAATCAAATGCCCCTCCCCCTTCTTTGGTGACTTGGTCTTTTTGAAGAGACAAGCCCACATCAGGGGTGAAGCAGGGGAAGTCAACAATAAGCCAGTTCTGTATCTCAAAGGTCAAAGGTTATTCGGGATAAAATTGCTGACGTAATGTCACGCCATGTTACGCGAATGCCCATTTAGATTGAATTTATATAACACGTGTGCATTGTGCGACCGCCGTTTGCGTTCACACGCGCGTGTTAGGTCACGCCGCTCATTCGGGATAAAATTACATTGTGCACATGCGCATTCCGAACTGGCTTGTTACATGTACGTGTAGTAGTTGCATCAATCACTCAAAGTGAATTAAGTTCATTGCCAGTGACTATTTTGCTTTTAACCCTTGTGTCCGGCTGTTATTGATGGGGTGCTGGTTTGCCAAGACTGGCTTGTGCAGCTGAGCATAACAAACAATAGAAAAACAATGGATTGAGTAAGCACAGGAATGCGCATATAGATGACCACCAGTTGGTCTTTTCTAAACTGCGGGTATGGCTGCGATCCGTATTTAAACGGTTAACTTAGAGAGAGCTGCTTTTAAAGTGTGCATGTACCTTGCAGACCGTCAGCCAAGTCGTTGCGTTTTATCTTCTTCAGAGCATTGATCAATATTCCTGCTGCATCTCCTGCATTCCCATGCCGCTGCCGCCAAGCCACCAACATAGCAAACATCTGACTGGACACATTCTGGGCATTGTCCTGTTTAAATTTGTAAACCTCTGATCGTCTAAAGTCCAGCTCAGTGGCTAAAGCCTCCCAGTCTTCATTAAGGAAGTCGCATAATTCTCGGAAGTATTTCTCATCTACGGCCATCTTTCAGTCTTTAAATCGCTGTTGAGGAAGCAGTCAACAAAAATAATATCAAGTTTTCTAAGGAGTGTTAGCTCCCATTGCTTGGAGTTGAGCTCTGAATTTCTTAGCTTAATTTGGGTTTAATGTAGAACAAACTTGCATTAACCCTTACCCCCTAGGCATTTTTACTAGGAGGCTTCCTCAACCTGTCAAAATCCAACACTCTAGGGGTTAATAAGGGACAACATTAGCAGACTGGAGTGGATACCATACCAGGTGCTACACACTGGTTCCCTTCTTTCACTGTGTTCAGAGAAGGTATACAAGTTCCATTGAAATCAATAAAAATCATCAATCAACTTGGCCCGAAAAAAGAAATTGTCTCGCCCTCTGGCCGCAAATATTGACGTCAATATTCGCGTCAAAAAATTCATTCCCTCTCTCCAGTCGTGAATTGTTTGATGCAAATTTTTTTTAGTAAGCTAGGTGCAAATCAGCCTGCGATTCGGCCAGAGATTCGGTTGAAAGCAGCCGCATATTGAAAACTAGAAGTCATGAGACAAAAGGAGGTGCCGTTTAAAATAAAATCTCTAGATTCATGCAACGAATCTTTGAGAAATGTCAACAATTTATTAACTAATTTTGCATAATTAGCCACTTAAAGAGGCGCTGTTTTCAAGAATATCAAGAAATACGGTATTTGGAGTTTTGTGTGAAGAGAAAGTGTGCCACATGTTTTAAACAGCGCCTCCTTTTGCCACATGAATTCTAGTTTTCAATATGTGGCTGCTTCTAGCAGAATCTTGGGCCGAATCGTGGGTTGAATCGTGGGTTGAATCTTTGGCTGAACCACACCTAGCTTGCATCAAAGAATTCATGACCAGAGGGCGGAGGGCGAGACATGAATTTTTTGACACAAATACTGACGTCAATATTCATGATTTGGGGCAAGTTGTGAATTTGTTTTGCAAATATTGACGTCAATATTCACCATTTGCGATGTCCGTTCAGGGCCACCATACATGCACGTGAAGGATAACTTACACCTACATGCATGACATAAGCCTATGGCTAAACAGCAGAAAGATTTTACTTTAATCATGGAGGAATAAGTGTCTACTCTTATTCCTCCATGCTTTAATATACCCACCCCCAGCCCAGGGTTAATAAAAATCATGATTTAAAAAAAAAAAATTAAAATCAGATTTTAAAAATTTTAATCAGATTTTGTATATTTAAATCAATTTTTTTTTTTTTTTTTACCATCGTACCATTGGCAAAAAACATTTGTTTCAAATAAGTCAATTCAAATGACCATCACTGAAAGTCAAGTATAACCACACACAATTGTTCATGAAATCAGTACTGAAATCCCTTTCATTGATCATATTCTTTTCTAGAATACGAACTTTGTCTTAAAATCTGTTACAGCATCACCAACATACTGCCGCGGGGGCACGTTCCCCCAGTAAATTGAGTCCAAAAAAAAGGGAAAAAAAGGGAAGGGAACGCAACCTCCTCAAAAAAATACCGGCGCCGATATTAAACATCTGCTGTGTCTACATTTTGGCATACTTGAAAAACTATACTAAAAATGCAATAAGAAGAAAAAGATTATGAATCATGTCATAGAACTGAAACCCTCTTTTAAGAGAAAACCGGAATATTTCCTGGAGCCCGGGGATTTCAACTTTCTCCATCTCAACATCTAATCTCCAATGGCCACAACCAGCAGGAAACTGATCACTTGACTGAATGACATACTAAATGTGCCCAAATCCTTTTTGAGTGGCCTAAAGGCACACATATTTTTCAATAAATATAATATTCGGTGCCATATTTGTTCATGTCCAGTCATGAAACGATGTATTATTTTTTTGATCAGTGAAACTGGTGCACAAACATGGCTAAAATAGTGGCTAAAAATAATGGCTAAAATCATGCTATATAGTATATATTCTCCATAATATTATAATCTTAACAACTTTTGCTAAAAAAACGTCAGGTAAAAGTGGCCAGGAAACGCTTCAGATTGCACCACGGAGCATCCAGAATCCAATTAACAATGAAGATGAAGGGCAAAAACTGAAAATTAAACGCCGAAAAAAATGGGGGAGGGAGAAACTTAGTTTTTTGTAGTCATAAATAACATGGCTAAAATAATGGCTAAAATAATGGCTAAAAATAATGGCTACCCGGGTAATGACAACTACCCAGGTAATAAATTACCCGGGTAGGCCCCTAAGTTCGAATCAGAGTTGTGTGAAACCCATTCTCCATATTAATCTTCACAACTTTTGCTTAACAAAAGTCAGTTGAAAGTGGCCGTCAGGAATCGCCTCATATTGCACCACGAAATTGCACCACGATATTGCACCACGAAAGCCCTTACGGACCCCCCCGCTCGCATTTTGTCCGTCTATAAAATTTCTGGATCCGCACCTGATTTACCACCCCAATAAAAATCAGCTTCTGCCACCCTTGGACATAAATCTTGAAACAGCAGGTTGTGCGACACTTGTTATCAAGGAGGGTTGGTTATTCTCCCGACATGCCTGACTGATTTTGGTGGGGTATTTTAAAAAGTGCATGTAGGTCCATGTAAAAAACAAAACATTTTCCGTTGTCCGTCAAAACTATCCGACGCGTACGGAAGTCGAGAAAACGCCATAAATGGGGCCTAACGTTAGGCATGTTAGGCTACGGGCCACTACGTTCAAGTCTAGACGACTACTCGGACTGACCTAACGTTAGTCTGTATTGGAAACCATACCTTGTCCTTCTGACAGGATGAAATGCTTACCAAACTTGTGATCTGTACGAGAAGTTTGTAGCATAAAACTGTCTTTAATTTAAAAACGAAATCTGTGAAGAACTGGAAAACAACTGATTTGTCTGTCGGATCATCACAAACCGGAATTTCCAGAGATGAGTCGTCGTTACAGCGCCCTCTATACCCTTGGTTCAAGACGTTGTTACGCATATACGCGATAACCGGCCGCCGCGAGAGGGCGTTATCACGACAAACTATAAAAAGCCACGAACCGCCAGTAACAACGTCTTGGGAATCTTGCAGAAGCCTTGTTGTGCGCACGCACCTGCTTAGCCTAATGATTGCAGCGCGCATTATGAATACAGAAATAAATGCATTATGCATAGTCTAACCCCCTGACTACTACCGCCCGAGTGTTAGTATGAAGATAAAGGTACAACAGGTCCGTGCTATTTAGATTGTTGGGAGGGCCGAGGGGAACGGTCATACTAATCACCGTCAACACGCAAAACACCGTCAACACACCGTCAACACACCCAAAACACCACATAAACACATTCTTAACTGACGAATGCGGTAAAAAACTGTAAAGTATGGGTCAACACGAGATTTGGGCTTAAAAATAATAGGTTAAACGTCTGAAAATGCGATTTCTTTCTTCAAGAAAACGGACCTCTCCATGCAGATCCGAAATGGGCAGCCGTGCCTCACTTAGCCATGTCGCGGGCGCGCGGCGCGCACGTGCGAAGGCAAGATGGCGGCCAACGGCCGTGCTGCTTAGAGATAATTTTTCCGCGTGAAAAACTTATATTTTCAAAAATGAAATGTGACTTTTAACCGACAGAAATTCTAATTTAGCCTAGGCATTACATTTCTATACCTCTTCTGTTAATTTAGAATGTGTTTTGGGTGTGTTGACGGTGTGTTGACGGTGCGTTGACGGTGTTTGTGCGTGTTGACGGTGATTAGTATGACCCGAGGGGAATGAACTAAAAAGTTCCGGAATGATGGAAATATAATAAATAGAAAATCTTAACGGGGCTGAATATGATATATTATAATGGTGCTAAGGAGACCTTGTTAGGTGATTTGATTTAGATATAAAATAAAGTAGGCCGTGATGATGATAATAATAAAACAAATAGCTCACGAGACCCTATAGAAAGTGATGTGCCATACCATGCGTGGAGCAAAAATCGAAGATCTTGCTCCTAACGCCATCCAGCTGTCGGCCAAACACGACGTCTCTGGAGTAATCCTTCATGTTGGGACCAATAATACTTCTGACAACCTAGAGACTATTGCTGCAAAGATCACTTCTCTTGGTGAATCACTACAACCAAGATCAGTAACAATCTCGTCGATTAAACATCGCAAAAACCAAACAGTGCCAAAACGCAAGAAGGTAGATGACTCTAATACAATAGCAAGACAAAATAACTGGGGCTTCATTGACAATGGAAACATAAACCCAAATCACCTTGTATCGGATGGCGTGCACCTCAACTCAACAGGAGTGCGTCTACTTGCCATGAACATTATCCAACACGTCGC
This sequence comes from Hippasteria phrygiana, assembly GCA_037893225.1. Classification (NCBI taxonomy): domain Eukaryota; kingdom Metazoa; phylum Echinodermata; class Asteroidea; order Valvatida; family Goniasteridae; genus Hippasteria; species Hippasteria phrygiana. The sequence goes on from JAZGUH010000321.1 coordinate 1,203,293, forward strand.
AGGACCACATAAGACTACTGCTAGCCGCATCACACACCAGAGGACCCCGTTCGGCAAGACCTTGTACTCCGATGTCGTGAAGGAGCGGACTACAGCGAATCGTGATGTCCCGACGGGTTTTCAAATGGCAAATCAGTACTACCCACACCCGTATCAAAAACAGCATCCAACCCATCTCCGTCAGCCACTAACCCAGACACACTATCGAGGCCAGGAATGGGACCAATACCTAAAAACGGTCAGAGAGCTGCTCAATCCACAAGGCAAAAATCTACGATAGACTTAACAGATGGCGTTATCTACAACCGAAGCTCTGGGGGATTCTCATTCGCCCATCTTAATGTGAGAAGTTTAATAAACAAATTTGACCAATTTAAAATTTTAATGTCTACAAATCCATTCAATATCATCTGTCTAAATGAAACTTTCTGCAATGCCTCAATCTCCGACGATGAAATCACATTACCAAATGTTTCCATTGTCAGAAAAGACAGGAACCGGCATGGAGGTGGGGTTGCCATGTACAAGTCCGAAACAATTTAACCTTCACTCGTCGTGAGGATCTTGAAACAGATGATGTCGAGTGCATATGGGTTGAAATTAGGTGTAAACAAAGACAGCCTGTGCTTATTAGTTCTATTTATAGGCCACCTTCAAGCTCTGTTGAATGTATTGATAAACTAAGTGATATTATTAATAAGGCCTCCTGTGAATGTAAAGAAATTATTGCAACTGGGGACTTTAATTATGATGTTTCAGTTGACGATGATAGTATGAACTCAAACCCAATTATTTCTTGTTTTGGTATATTCCAATTGGCGCAACTCATACATGACTCAACACGTGTCACTGAGTCCACTCAAACAATAATCGATCTCATTTTCAGCTCCATCCAGAGCTAATAAAGGAATGTGGTGTATTACCAGTCCTAATCAGTGACCATTATCTTGTTTATGGTCAACATAGTTGGAAAACACCAACAATTAAAGGTCGCTCAATAAATTTTCGATGTCTTACAAATATAGACAATGATGCATTTAAAGACGACCTCCTTAATGCACCATGGCAAGATGTACTGGACTCTTATGATGTTGATGAAGCGTGGTGCAAATGGCACTCCATATTTATGAGTATTATTAACTTTCATGCGCCAATCAAAACTAAACGTATTCGGGGTGCCTCTTTGCCTTGGCTCGATTGCGAAATTCTTAAACTTATGAGACAGCGGGATCGTGCACACAAAATCGCAAAACGCTCAGGCTCACAGATCGATTGGGACTCTTACAAAAAGCTGCGGAATAATGTAACTAATAAAATCCGCACTAAGAAGAGCGAATACTATACATCAGCCATAGAAGAAAATAAAAGCAATTCATCTATGCTATGGAAAAAACTAAAGGAGGTACTTCCTAAAAACAGAAAATTGCTCCAAATTCTATCACTTCCCCAAATGGAGAAAATATTGACAATCCCACTGACATTGCTGATACATTAAATGAACACTTTTCTACAATAGGAAAACGTACAGCTAGAAATTGCCCATCGGGCGAACTTGAAAACAATGATACCTACGCCTCTATTGTTGATTCTCTGGATGAACTTGAAGAATGCACTGTACATAATATTACAGAAGAGTTCGTTCAAAAGCAAATATCATCCATGTCGGTTGGGAAAGCAACAGGTCCGGATGGCATCAGTGTTAAAATGA